>OY796882.1:22398525-23047795 GCA_963680785.1 Diplosoma virens | reverse complement strand
TTCAAGACTCAAAAGCCATAACAACAGCCGTAACGAAGAAACTACGAGCGATCCCAATGGAATCTTTCCAGAAGTGCATAGAAGCATGGCAGCAGAGATTAGAAAAGTGCATTCGAGCTCAAGGAGATTACTTTGAAGGGGACAAGTTGTAATTTTTACGTGGCATTTCAAATAAAATAATTGTTTACACAGTCCCGTTACTTTTCAAACAGCCCTCGTATACAACCAAAAACCAGTTTTTGAAAAATATATTATTTCTAAAATTTACTTGATTGATAGTGTTTGTATATATTCTTTACTTCATAAAGCTTTATTAATCTTAGTCTGATGCAAAAAAAACTTTTTTTATAATTATGACCTGATTAGTCAATTATAATTTATTAAATTGAATAACTTATCTCTATACTGTTCATAACAGAGCTTTCAGATGTTTTTTTATGATTATAAATTCTGACTTCACAACAAGGCACAGCCATATATAAAGGGACGTGCACATTTGCTCAGGTATTGTGATGTAATAGCGAGTTTTTCAGGAAGTTTAGCCAAGAAAAATTTACCATGTTTTATTTTTTGCTCACTTTGAATCACGTGACATGAGCCCAAATTGGGCTCACCCATCTTCAAAGAGTTAAAAATTAAATAATTTACAGGATTGCATTCTTTTTAGTTATACAGGGTGACCCAGAAAAAACAAAACTCATACAAATTTTATTAAATCTTATCAACATCAATAGAATTTCAAGAAACTTTGTCAACTTAAATATCCATTTTTGTACCATCATTTCTAAAAATTTCAGTTATTTTGGTTGCTTGTAATATAATATATTATTAAAATCAAGGTTGGACTACTTTTCAAAATCAAAAATAGGCAAAGCGTATGAAAAGAAAACTTGTGTAGTGGTTTATAGCTAATGTTGTGCCTAAACATGTTCAACAAATTATTACCGAAACAAGTGACGAAAATACTGGTGCTGTGCAGTGAAACACATAGCCAGCAAAACGCATATACAAGAGTTATTGAGTGATTTTTGAATTAGCATTTAATCCAAATTTTTTTTAAACCTTTTAGAATTATAAAATCTAGATCTTGTTAAGACCTAATACTTTGTTTTTGCAGATTAAGAATTAAAATAGTCTTTTTAGCTTCAATTGTTTTTGAATTATCCCACTCAAAAACCAGTTCAAATTATCAAAATGAAATCAAAGGGGTTCTGTTCATACAAATTTAAAATTGATAAACGCTAGATTTTGTCAGTAGGTAAGCCTATGCACAAGTGATGAAATACAATAATTATAAATAAAATAACGATTGGGTTTTTTCCACTGTATAGTAATTAAAGAAAGAAACCATTTGTAATTATATGTATGTATAGCCTAAAATAATTTCTTTGATGCATATGCTACTAACATTGTGTTTGGAGCCCTGCTTACAATTAAATACAGAAAAGAGAAAAAAGATACAAAGAAAATATCTAAACTACACTTAAAAAACAATAATTTGCTTTACTTTAAATTAGTTCTCAAAAAGAGTATGGAATTAACCAAGTCTTGTTTGAGTCTCCCCCTTAAATCAATCTTAATGATGCAGAAAGCAGAAAATAAGCACTTGATGCTAACTTACGACAATGGTAAAGCCATAACAGCAATTGCAGCTTCCTGAACAATTTTTGAATAAAGTATAGTTTTTTCAACTGTTAATTTGGAAAACCAATCAAAAGCTTCTACTTTTGTTAGTGCAGTGTAAAAAGCATGCCTGAATTTGCTAATTTTACATGGAAAATTTTCAGGTTTTTCTTTGAATCATTGCTGTTTTCTTGCTTGTTCTTTTTCATCTAAAAACTTTTCATATTCATCTTTGAAACTTCCTTAAGACTGAGGCATAATTATGAAAGCAGGACTAGCTGTACCTTCATCTTCTTGTTCTTGAACTGTGTTTTCTATTTCTTTGTCTAGTCCTATCATTCAAATAGCTACATTAAAAAATGTAGCTTTTGCTTTATTTTATTAACTTTCAGTAAGACTGACCCTATACATTGGATTTACATAAATTGCAGCCAATAAAAATGTCATTATCCAGAAGAATAGTTTCTTGTCATACCATAGAGTCACTAATTTCTTGTGCTAGCAGTCCTCTATTTTGAGTTAGGCAAAAAATTAACATTTTCCATTCCTTCAGAAATGGACCTGGGGTCAGGTTTGAGCATTGTAATTTTTTTTTTTACTGAAAATGAGTAAGATAATATTTCTTTTAAGGTTTTCCACTTGTTCCCAATGAGCATCTGACATTGTCAAATCAGGGTTAACCCTGTTCGATAAAATAGATTTTAATTGAAGAATGCTTTCTATCAT
Source organism: Diplosoma virens (assembly GCA_963680785.1). NCBI lineage: Eukaryota > Metazoa > Chordata > Ascidiacea > Aplousobranchia > Didemnidae > Diplosoma > Diplosoma virens. The sequence continues at coordinate 23,045,446 of OY796882.1, read as the reverse complement.
TAAATAAGTGCTTCCCCATCTTGTACTTTGATCAATTACTGCATCAATCTTTACTCTTCTTTTAAAAATAGCATCAATTTTTAGATTGCGAGCACAAATTGCAATGCTCCTAAATTTACCAATTAATTTTATGCATGCCTTCCCTTCAGTCCATCATAAATAGCTAATTGAAGGGTATGGACTGCACATCGCATATGATGTCTTATGGGATCAATTACAGTTGTGTCCAGTAAAAAATAAAATTTGTCAGAAAAATCTGGATTTTCGTAAGACTCATCTGGTTCAGAATCATAGTCCTCTCTTGCTGAAGCTGTACTAACATTAATAGTATCCTTATCACTATTATCTAATTCATACTCAGTAACACTTTGATTTTGCTGATCATATTCCTAGCATTGTCGGTTACTATAGCAAGAATCTGCTCTTTCTTTAAGCCATACCCATCCAAAACATCACAAACAATTTTTTTAATGGATTCACTGGAATGATTGGCATCTGTATCTTTTACAGCTAATATATAAATAATGCCTTCCATATTGTTATTCATAAATTGAACATTTATTGCAACATAATTTGTTTGCATATGTGTGCATGCGTCCATCTTTAAGAAAACAAACTTATTTTTCATTAAATTTTAAAATCTTTTTGATTATTAGCTTCTTGAATAATAAGTGATCTTATATTACTTCTATTGAAGGATATATTTAACTTTTTTGCAAATTCACCATTAAGTTTTTTAAAAGCAGGTAAGGTAAAAAACCTAAGGGGAACAGAATTTTTTACAACCATTTCAATTATGGAGGAAATGAATGCATCTTTAGTCATTGCTATTTCAATCTTTTTTGAGATTAAAAATGAAGTAAGTTCAACCTGCTTAACTTGCTGTGATGATGATGCTGCAAGTTCTGTAAATATTTTCTTTTTTCCAATGTTTCTCTATCTTTCTCGCTAGCTTTTATAAAAATATTAGAATGCTTTCTGTTCAGATGTTTCTTCAGATTAGATGCTCTTGAAGGTGAACAAGGCTTTCCTCCAGTAAAACTGCTTATCTTTTTCATCACACTCTTCTATATCAACTTTAACTTTACACTTACATATAAAACTTTTTTCAGCTTCACTTAAAATAAAATAATCAAATACTGCTGACTTATATTTATGAGCCATTGTAGGGTAAAAATTATTAACCATCTAACAATACAACAAAAATAATGCAAATCATTTTAGAGTAATCTGTTAGATAAGTAAATAATATTAAACCTACTTCAAATATAATGCATTACACAGTTAGTTAGAATTCCATTACAAAATACTAACTTGTAGCACAACAGTGATTACTAGAACAGCATTCCCCAACTGGCAATAGACTTCTAGATGTGCTGCAAAAGATTTTGTAAAAAATTATTTAGGGACGTCGAATTTTGTGGTTTTTGTTTGCGAAATAAGTGAGATTCAGAGCAAAGATGAGTTTTTTAGAAAGAATCAATTTTGGGACAGAAATTGACAAGAAAGAGCGTGAATTCAGGTGAAGATTTTTGTCTTGTTCAGAGCAGGGTGGTCCAAACTGCAAAGTAAAGACCTTTTTTTTTTAGAGATTACCATTATTTTGAAGAAAATAATGCAAATATGAGATTGAATTGCAGTGAAGACTTTTTTTTTTTTTTTTAGAGATTACCAGATTTTGGGAACAAAAATTAGTAAATACAGTCTAAAAGTGCTGCGATTTTTGATGGATTTCAAAAATGTGCTGCGAATGGAAAAAGTTTAAAAAACACTGTGCTAGAATATCAGAAAACTATATGTCATCACCCATAGGCTAGCTGCAGTTATACACATTCTTTTTAAATAATTAATTATTAAAATCTGCTTATTTTTTCAAACTCTTGGTTGATGCATGTGTTGAAAAAAGTTTTCATAAATATTTAGAAATATCTCAATTTTTTAAAACATTATATTTTAAAAACTATTTTGATCTCTTCAAAAAGTCACCATAAGTAATTTTTGTGAAACTAGCCCAGAAAAAGTGATAGTAACCACAGGGGTATCTGGGTTAGTTTTGCAAACAAAAGTCACTTACGGTGACTTCTTGATGAGACCCTTATTGGTTGCTCTATGTATTAGCATCTCTGTCGCTTTCCTGCAGGTCAGGAGGGTAAATATAAAGATGAAATGAATAAATAAAATTAATTAAGATTTGTTCAACATCAGTAATATTCTGCTATGTGTTATAGGGCTACACAAAATATACTATGAATTTTAATATTGGTACCAATCAATAATTATTGAAAAAATTCAAAAGGTTGTAAATGATGCCTCTTAAAATTTCTACTTAAACTGCATTTATTTTGCTTAACAGTGGCTATTATTGTAAAAATTATCAATAAAAATCCTGAATTATAAGCACAATAAAAAACACTGCTTTGGAGGAAATATCCCTATGTCACTAGATAAAAATGCATAACAAATACCAGGTGTAATGAAATTATTGTTACATAGTTTTTAATGCATATTTATTTTAATAATCATGATATGAAAATAATCACTGCACATATTGTTGTAATATACTTAACAATTTAAACAAAATACATTTTACTCAATATGGCTGCCCTTGGTGTCAATAACAAGCTGGAGACATTATGGGAAGACTTTGCAAGCGACACGGATGTCTTTCTGGGAAACTTTGGCCCTTTGAATCGATCTCTTCAGATTCCTCCAAAGATTCTCCCTAATGGCTTTGATCAACTCTTGCGTTCAAGCAGTTTGTGGTCATTCTTGCCCTGGTCAATTTTCGGCTTTTCCAGTCTCCTCATACCTCTTAAGGGTTCTCCAAACCAGCATTTGGTTAAATTTTAAGGTTTAAGGTTTTGGAAATTTCACTTGGAGACTTGCCTGCCTTAAGCATCTCCAAGATGGCAATTTTTTTATTTATATCCTTACACATGATTAAATATAATACCTGAAACTATAAACCACAGGGTGTCCCAGAGGTCACACACAATGTTCTCTCTAAGCTGCAAGGCTGCACAGCTAGCCTAGAAACCCCATGCAGTACTTTCGTTTTGCTGCACACTGCATAAATATTGGCAAGACAAGCTAGATACGTGCTTTCAATCAGAAGCAAGCTCCACACAGTGGTGGATATTCAAATAGCTTTCATCTCATCTTTCAGTTTTTACTCCAAAAATCATGGTGATTGCCAAAAAAAGTTTTTGTCTTCAATATCATCTCTGACTTCCCTAATTTCCTCAGGTGTTCTCTAAAAAAAAAAAAGGTCTTCACTTCGATTTCATCCCTGATTTCTCTATTTTGTTCCCGAAATCAAGGTGTTGTCTAAAAAAAACACAAAGCCTCAAAAAGTCAAAAATTGGGAAATAGAGTGATCGATTCGAGGTGAAGACCTTTTTTTTTAGACAACACCTTGATTTTGGAAACAAAATAGGGAAATCAGAGCTGAATCGAAAACTTTTTTTTTTGGGAGAGAAAACTGAAAGACGAGATCAAAATATCAATTTCTGAAAATCCTTACCTCAGGTCCCTAAGTTTGAATATCCACCACTGCTCACACAGCCTTTCATTCCATGCACACTAAACAAGCTCTTAGAGGGAACGTTGGTCACACATCATGTAAATTTAATAATTTATTGTTTATGTTGCAGATATGGGTGAGAAACTAACTATACATGAAAGAGTTAAATTCGTTTTTATGTTTGCAAAAGATGAAGCATTTTTCTTTGCAGACATCTTAAATTGTTGTTTACCAGAATTGCCCACGAACTCTTGATGATTTGAAAGATGCAATAGCAACTGAATGTCAAAGGATCAGAATTGAAACCCTCAACAGAGTAAACACAGTTTTATAAAGAGAATTGATGCATGTATTAATGCAGAGGGTGAATAATTTGAGCATCTGTTATCGTATTATTAACAAAATTGTTGTTCATATGTAATTTAAAAAAATTTACATGGTGCGCAACTTCTGGGACACCCTGTATATTTATATCATTTAAAACTTCAAAAATGGATATTTTTTGAATAAATTTATTTCACCCTGCGTACTCAACAATCTGCTTTAGAACAAGAAGCAACATGAGTCCTGAATGTAATTGGAAAAGTGTTGCCATTTCCTACTATTATTGCATGAATACAAAAGTCCTGTAGGTATAATAAGTATGTTTGCACCCAAAACAGAAAAACAATAACAAAATATTTTATGCGTTATTTTTATTTTCAAACAATCATTAACATTTTATAGTTATTTTAGAAGTTTTTGCTACTTTTACAAATTTTCTTTAAAAAAGTGTGCTTAATTTGGAATTAGGTCCATATTTTTGTTGAAATTTTTAGTTTCATAAATACCTCGTACATCAAAAACCTTATTGGATAGGTTATATTTTTTGATGGCTAGCTTAATGCATTATGGCGCTTTGCAGCAGTATTACGTAATTTTGTCTAGAATGTTTAAGAAATGATTGATTGGAATTATTTACAACTGTTAAACTGATTCAACATTATAAGTTATGTAACTTGTTTACTACTGTATCTTCTTGTTGTATTTTAATGTCATAGACTGCTTTGGCTGATGATAATGTACAGGGTGTCAAGAAAGTTCCCGATCGATTTTTAAATTTAATGTAATTCAAAAACTTCAATGAATTATGATAAGTTCTGTACGTCATTTTTCCACTTAATCCTCCTTTTCAATGTTTCAGATACACTTTTCAAATTTTTTTGGCTAAAATAATAATAAAATGAGTAAAAGAGCTGCAATCATTCAACTTCATCGTGCGGGACATTCAAATTCTAAAATTATGAAGTTGCTAAAAGCACCAAAATCGACTGTTCGTGATACAATCTTGCACTTCCAAGAACTTGGAACCATGGAGGATCGGAATAGGAGTGGACGACCTCGATCCGCTCGCACTCCAGCGAAGATCAAGGCCCTCAGGGAGAGAATTCGGAGGAACCCCAAACGATCCTTGAGGAAAACGGCTAAAGACATGAATATCAGCCATGAGTCTGTCAGAACAATTGTTGAACAGGATCTCAAAATGTCCCCGTACAAAATCAGGACAAGACAACTCCTAACTGACCTCCAGAAGCGAAAAAGAAAGGAGAGGGCCAAAATTCTGCTGAACCGTCTGAAGGGAGGCACGGAGAAAGGCGAAATCGTTTTTTCAGACGAAAAACTCTTCTCGGTGGAGGCAAAGTTCAACACCCAGAATGACAGGATTCTCGGAAAGTCGCCCAAGGACCTCCCTGATCATCTTCGATTCATTTCACGTTGACAGAAACCCTTGTCTGTGATGGTATGGGGTGCGATCTCCAAATCTTGGAAATCTCCCCTCATTTTTGTTAAAGAGGGGGTGAAAGTGAATACAGATTCTTATGTCAATGATATTTTAACCCCTGCCCTCGCATCGATGAAGGAAAAGTTCAAAAATAAGTCCTTCACCTTCCAACAAGACGGCGCGCCTTCTCACACATCAAAGAAGATGCAGAAGTGGTGCGAAGAGCACTTTCCTTCATTCTGGACCAAAGATTTGTGGCCACCATCTTCGCCCGATCTCAATCCTATGGATTTCTGTGTGTGGGGTATTCTGGAAAAAGAAGCCTGTTCTTCACCCCATAACAATCTGGAGGATCTTCGAGCTTCCCTGAAACAAGCATGGGAGAAAATTCCTCAAGATGCCCTTCGTGCTGCTTGTCAGAATTTCCGACAGAGGCTCCAACGTGTTATTGATACAGATGGGGGTCATTTTGAATAAACCAGATTTTTTTATGTTCATGGAGCTTTGTTCTATCACCACAATAAACCTTTTGTTGATTTAACCTTCTGTCATTAGCCCTATATAATTTTGTTTAGGATCGGGAACTTTCTTGACACCCTGTATATAGTAATTTAATTTAAGATATTTAGTCCTTTCTAGTAGCTTAACATGGACTGATTTATGTAAATAGCGTAATAGTTTTTTTTTCATTCTAGTTAAAGTGTTTAGACTCACTCACTTTGGGTTGTTGCCTGTGTGCGTGTGTGTGGGTGTGTGCATGTATGTTTAAGGGTCAGTGTTGACACCTTAGAATTGTTTTAGCTGTGTTAAGGGCATGCTATTGAATAGAATAGAAATTTTCCATATTGCATACCCTTTGAAACCTTCCAATCCATTCCATACTTTAAAATCTTTCATTCCATATTTCATACATCTTCCATATTTTGTAGGCTATTATATCAAAAATCCTAAATTTCATACTATGTAAATTTTTTAAGTGTTTTTGTAAGTCTAAAGGCCTGTTTCCACTACGAGCGTGGAAAAAAGCATTCTTTGTTTGTTTTGTTGATTTTTTTTGCGCTTCAATTTTAACTGCTCGCTTCAATCAAAGATCAATAAAAGAGACAAAGAATGCTCTTTTCCATGCTCATAGTGGAAACAGGCCTTAACTCAGGGGTGGACAAACTTTTTAGCTCAAGGACTGCATTTAGATGTTGATTTTATTTGAGGACCACTCTATAGTGATCTCTAAAAACAGATCTTTATTTTGAATTTGTTGCAATTTTCATGATTTTTGTACCCAAAAAGTAGTGAATCTGTCTTGAGTTTTTTAATTTTTATCCCTAAAAAGTAGTGATCTCCAAAAGAAATTTACCTTAAATTTGCCACAATTTTCTTGAGTTTCGTACCTAAAAATCAGTGATTGCTAATAGAAGAACCTACAATTTAATTGAAGACAAACAGAAATTAATCATTTTTAATTATTTGTTTGAGGCTTTTGCAGGCTGCACAGAAGATCATTATGGGCCGTAGTTTGCCCATCCCTGGTCTAACTTGTCTGAGTGATACATCTGTAATTTTAGTTTTTATTTTGAATATTTGCATTTACAGTTAAATGTGTGGATAATCCACATCAATATTTGATTAGATCTAAACATTTCACCGTTTTTTTTGTTGTTGTTGTGGTGTTTTTCATTCATGTTTAACCACTCAGAGACTACATGAACTTTTAAGTATAGAGCAGTTTATAAATACATCTTATTATTGTTATTTAAACTGCAAATACTCCAACTGGGCAACCAAGAAGTTATCTAACTTTGCATTTGCTATGGGAGACGCAAACTGCATGCAAACTAGGCACTCATACTTGAACTTTAAAACTTGTCTATTAGGTTGTCAAGAAAATTCTTGCAGTATTTCAAATTTTGATTTCAAACTATTTATTTTTAAACAAGTTTTTGTTGTATTTTTGTATTGTATATATCATTTAAAGAACATTTTTTGCACTATCTAATGGTTATAATTTTAATTGTTTTAAAGAAATTATGGTTTTTTCAGAACATTGAACCAAAAACGAAAAAAAATTTGTGTCATTTTTCTTTTTCAGTTTAAATTAGGCTGTAAAGCTGCAGAAACAGCTCATGACATAAACCAAGTGTTTGGCATAGGAAGCACTACTGAACACACAGCACAGTGGTGGTTTAAGAAATTTTGTGATGGTGATGAAAGTCTTGAAGATGATAAACATAATGGTTGGCTATTGGATGTGGACAATCAATTAAGAGCCTTAGTCGAAGCTAATACATGCACAACTGTTTGAGAGCTTGCCTCTGAATTAGACGTAACATATATGACGATTCCCAACCACCTGAGAGAAATTGGTGCTTATTTTGATTAAAAATTTTTGTTTGAGCTGAGATACGAGGGTCAGTCAATAAGTAATGAGACTTTTTTAATAACTCAAGTTTGCAATGACTGGTAATCAAAAAATGCTTTTTTATTTTTCAACATAGTCTCCCTCCTTTGCAACACACTTGTTCCATCTTGATATTAGATTGTCTATTCCTTTGGCATAGAATTCCGTGGACTGGGTCCTTAGCCAGTTGCTCACAGCAGCCTTCACTTCTTCATCAGTCTGGAAGTGAATTCCCCTCATACTCTCTTTGAGTGGGCCGAAGAGGTGAAAATCAGATGGTGCAAGGTCTGGGCTGTAGGGTGGGTGTGTTAGAAGTTTCCAGCCTAAATCTTCAATTTTGGCTAGGGTTCTTGCTGCTGTGTGGGGCCTTGCATTATCCTGAAGGAGAATCACACCTCTTGATTGAAGTCCTCTCCGTTTGTTCTTAATGTCTTTTTTTCACTTGAGTTAGCAGCTCACAGTAGTTCTCTGAGTTCACAGTATTGCCCCTTTCCAAGAAACTGATAGTGATCGGCCCATTTCTGTCCCAGAACACAGTGAGCATGACTTTCCTTAAACTTTTCTGAGATTTGAATTTTTTCTTCACTGGGGAAGAAACATGCTTCCACTCCATTGATCGTCGTTTCGATTCAGGTTCATAATGAAAGACCCAGGTCTCATCAGTTGTCACTATTCTCGATAGAAATACATCTCCCTCCTTTCTGTATCTGCGTAGTGATGCTCTGGAAGCCATCAGGCGCTGCATTTTGTGATCATCCGTTAACATCTTTGGAACCCAGCGACAGCTGACTTTTGAAAAACACAGCTTCTCACGCACAATTGCGTACACTGTGCCATGGGAGATGTCCAAGTTTGTAGCAATTTCATCTAAAGTGACCCTTCTATCAGATTTGATCAGGTCTTCAACTGCCTGTACTGCTTCTGGGGTAGAGACATCCACAGGTCTTCCACTTCTCAGATCATCAGTAATGCTTTCGCGTCCATCTTTGAATGCTTGCACCCATTTGTAGAAGTTTGCTCTAGACATACAGGAAGGACCATATTGTCTTTGCATTCTAGACAGAATCTCACATGATTTTACACTCTCTGCCAACAGAAATCTGATGACTCCTCTTTGTTCCAAGCATGAGCTGTTTCCTAGCCTAGTAGTCATTTCAATTTATCGTCACACCTACAGTAATCTGAAAATAAACAAGTTTTGTTGTAAATAAGATGACAACTCCATTCATAATCATCACATAAAATTTCAGTTGCATAACTCCAAGAACACCAAAGTAATTGAGAAAGTCTCATTACTTATTGACTGACCCTCGTATGTGCATCTGAATTTAAAGGTCAAAAACTGCAAGAACTTTCTTGACAACCTAATATTATATTGTATATTGAAGTTGCAAATTGTTTGACCACCAATGTTGAAATATCAGTAATCCGGTTGTAATTTTCTTTTTTTTCCTACTCTGTTCATTTGAATAGGCCTTTGGCTACTATTTTTTTTTGTCTTTTTGTGTGTCTGATCAAGGATGACTTTATTGACTGCATTTAGTATGGTAACAATATTAAAATGAGCACGTGTGGAAAAAGTATGAAAGTATGGAAAATTTTTTCCATTCCATACTTCAACAATTCCACATTCCATACTGAAATTTTCCTTCTATTCCAATCCATAGCATGCTCTGCTTGTGTAGAAGACAAACTATTTAGTTTAATATTAGCCATTAGGTGCTAATTAGGGTTAATGGTTTCCCAGATTTTCCATTATCCTGGGATTTTCCAGAAAAAACTTTAACTTTTGCGGAAATGGAAAATATACCATGAAGATGGCAAAATTTCACACAATTTTGTCTGAAAGTATAGTTCAACAGGTTCTTTTGGATTCCTGACTAAAGTTGTGACACAAAGCAATGGTTCACACTTGCAATTATATGCAGAGGCCTCAGTTAATCCAAATTGGGTTAATGTGAATTTCGCTTAACTTGGATAAAAGTGAAAGTACAAATGATTTCCTATATACTGTAATTCTTAATAAAAAGCTTCGGATTATTCAGACTTTGCCTGATTCAGATAATTTTGTCAGTCAAATCAAATCCGGATTAACCAAGGATTACTGTCAATACCTCTTTAAAAGACACAATAATTTTTCTAATACTAGAACTGACTGCTTTAAAATACAAGTATCTCGCAAATGCAAATTTTTCTTGTTTTGTAAATTATCAATAATACAATAAAATAATAATACAAACAAACAGAGGCCCGTTGTTTTTTTAATTGGTTGTTTTATGTTAATTGATTTTTGTCTTTATTATGTTTTAGTCTTTTTTGGTCTTTATTATTGGAAGTTTAATGATTCTCGGTTATTGCGCCCATACGAACGCTTGTGCTACTTATCAAGAAGTTATTGAAGTTCTTTGTGGAAAATTGGTTGGTTTTTTATGTGAAATTTGCATTATTTTATACATGTATGGAACAAGTATTGCTATGATTATTATTGTTGGAGATCAATTTGATAAAGGTAATAAGGTAAAAAACAAATCATAGACTATTCTATTTTTAAGCAGTTGCAAAAAACATGTAAAATTTTTTTTCGTAAAAATGTCAAAGTAAAATTTAACCATTAGGTTAGTTTCAATTCAAAAAACTTCTACCTTGGAAAACCTAAGGGGTGTTGTCATTGAACTGGTTAAGAATGGCTTGTTAATACTATCTTTGCACATGACACCTTTCTCACTCAATTTTTTTTTTGATTATGATACCTATCACAGTTTAGTTAAAAGGACCCTTGCCGATCTCTTTTAATCGGTATTAACCTCAGTATGTTCTTCCTCTTTATTCTCACTTTAATTTTTTTATTTTTCCACCTGCAATCCTCCAATTTGACCTTTACTTTCAGTGACTTCTGTCAGCATCTATCTTGGGTATTTTTTTAGCTTGTAGAATCAGCTAGGCTAGCAGACATTTTGCAAACCTCTCTCTTTCTGCTGCCATTGCATCTAAATGAATATGATAAGTACTGTAATCTGAGCTTATTATGACAACTTTTATTACATGCACACACACTGGTTCCTCCCTTCACTTCCACCACTCTGTTTAAAACTACATCTTTTTTTACCAAACGTCTCAATGATCCTATCGCTTGCAATGACTTTAGTCATGCAGTTATTGTAGTTTTGAAACACATATTATTTTATATTGATTTGCTCTGTTGATTCTTTGCTTCAACCGTTTTTTTACCATTTTAAACCTTGATTGTATCCATGGAAAATCATCCAATTATTGGGACTTTGGCCAAATTATCGATCTGCTTTTCTATCCCTAGAAATGGTTGAGTAAGTTCACACTAGTTCATTTTGCCCACCTGGACAACATTGCACTTGGACTCGCATATTTGGTACTCCCAAGGGTAGCGAGCCGTCGGCAACACTGTGTTATGTTTAAATTGTCTTGAAATTGAACCTGGACCTTTTTCGCTCGAATTACAAATGATATCAATGCACCGACTGGTGGTGTTAATAAGATCATTAGGTTAAATTTAAAATATATTTGTTACTAGTTTTCGTTGAATTCGATTTCACCGCACTCACGTCATAAGTTCATAACATTTATTTACATGATTGGTAGGGCAAAGTCAGAGGCGCTAAACGCTGAGTAATTGCCAAGTGATCCGACTTGCTTTCAAAGATGCCATGATATTTTTCTCGGCTTAAAATCTTTGTGTTTTAAAACCTACAAGCAGAAGTAAATTAAAGTGCCGTTTCTAAGGAAACGACTGCTTAATAAAGACAAGAGCTGAACCGAGGCCTTGTCGACCACGGTCGTCATCAAATGGACGCTCCTAATCACATGGCTTCACTGCGGAAAAGTGTTTTGCATGTAAACTATGTTTTAATTCCATTTAAAATTGATTATAATTGATTTTTGTAGTGATGGAAGCCATTGTGGGTCCTGAATTTTGCTTACGTTGGTATTGCAATCGAAAATTTACTATGTCTGTTTTTTCTGTTCTTGTTATATTTCCTCTTTGTATTCCAAAAGATATTGGTTTTTTACGTCACGCCAGGTATACATCATTAAAAATTATCTTGCTTGTATTTCATTGGATAAAAAAAGCTTAACAATTTTTATTTCCAGCTCGTAGTAGTTTTGATTATGCACTGTACAGTCGTAAAGTTTTGTCCAAGAAATGGTTCACAGCACTCCCACTTTTTTCTTTTACATGCTAACTATATCAAGGCGTAGGACGTAAAAAACCATAAATGTTTAACATGTAATCTTACATAATACGTGTACTTTGGTCACCTATATGCTTCTGTTGATATATACTGTTTTTTTACGTCTTACGTTACGAGAACATTAAGTTGATTAAGCGTTTGTTTTCTTTCATTTCACGGTTTTAAAAGTTTATGGATAAAAATAAATAACGCGAAAGGTCTTTAAAATAGCTTTTTTACAGCATTGTAGGTGTAATTTCAACAATTATTGTCATGATCACTGTTGTGGTAAAATACGCCTCTGCCACTTATTCTGCGACTAACATCAGCTACTCGCCAAAAAGTGTAAGCAACTTTCTTGCGGCTATTCCTACTATTTTTTTTGCATATCAGGTAAGTTGTAAAATGATTTGTATATCAACTTAGCTTTTTTGAATTGTTTTTTCTTTTAGTGCCACGTTAGTTCTGTCCCTGTGTACGCGTCATTGCGAAGAAAAACGGCTAAGAACTGGGTTATTGTTGTTACCTCAGCTGTGTTTATATGCGCGTTGTCGTACTCTTTAACAGGTGCTCTTTGATAAATGACGCATTTTAATGTTTGTAAGTGGAATTTAATTTTGCATTCTAACTCTTTTGCTTGGTCGTTAGATACTATTTGCCTTTAAGAAATTGTTTTTTAGGAAATAGATAAAGAGCTTAAGCTTGATTATGAATGATTGTAATCAATTGTTACCGAAAAATTGTACCTAGAACTGATATTCCGGTTTAGGCAATTTCAGAGTGTGATCCACACCTTTCATTTCTAGTTTCCCGTTTTCACCGACAAATTTTTGTGGTATTTTCGAATGATAAGTTACAAAATATTTTTCTGTTCTACTTTCTAGCGGAGTAACTGTTAATTTTTAACCTTTTTTGCCGTAATAAGTCCGAATAAAATTACTAGGAAATTTCCCTTTGACTTTGCGGTTTAGTTAGTTACATCATTCGTTCTCGTTCTTTTTTATGATTGCCAAATAAATGCCTTGGCTTCAAAACTTATTAAAAACAATCGACCCTTTTGTGTCCAGGAATTTGTGGTTATCTGTCGTTTGGCGATGACGTTAAAAGCGATATTCTTCAGTCGTACGACGCAAAAGACGCTTCTGTCGTTGTTGCTCGAGTAGCAATCGTGATAACAATGTTAACTTCTTATCCTATCGTGCATTTTTGTGGACGGTGAGTTTCTTACAAAAGTTAGTTTTTTGCTTTTTTTAAGTATTATTGAACTGGCCGATTCTTTCCCATCTTGTGAGATCTATTGCTTTTTTTATAAGCTTTGAATCAAATTTCTGTTCTTACTGAGCTATTCATATGATCTGTCTTATGACTGCTGTGGGCGAAAAGCCATTTTCTGAAAGGTTCGTATGATTTGTAACTTAGTATTTCCGTTTTCTCCAATTCTGTCTCAACCCGCCGGGCAATTGAAGCAATTTGCAATTGCCTGTACATCGCTCGCAATTGTACATTCATTATCTACAGATAACTATGCTTGTTCAAACAAAGCACGTCCTGCTTGACAAATGCCAAACCAAGGAGAAGTTAGCTCTTTGAAATGTTTCGGTTTCTGTTATTATATTTGCTTTTTGAACTATTTTATTGGGCTGTTAGCGTATCACACTAAGAAAAATCTGATTTTTTTAAAATCACGGTATATTTTGTCATTCTCCAACTGCGAGATAAACGTTGATTGTTTGTAATTATCTAAATAGTTGCAGTAGGATAGCACAAAGCAAGAATATTCTGTGGCCACTTAATTGGATCGGAAAATAATTAATTTTGATGAAATCAATTTAACTTTATTAATTTTTGTTTTGCTGTTATGGTTGATGATTACGATTTTAGTTGTAAAGATTATTTCCACTGCACCAAACATTTAAAAAATTCGAATAGTTTATTATTTGAATCTTGTTTTATAAGTTCAAACATTCCAATGGAACTGTTTAGTTTATTTAGCAAATGTTAAAAGTTTATTGAAACCGGAAACACATTTGCCAGTCACGAAGTAGATTAGAAATTGAGAGCGGTAGCAGAAAATTGGCTCGAACGCCAACCAAAAACGCACGACAGGTGATGGACGTTGTAAGTGTTAGTTTGTTCATCACTTATAATTTTTTCTCTGTCAGAATGGTCTTTTCGTGAAAGCACGCAGTTTCGAAATTACAGTTATGGGAAGAATACGTAGGAAAATTAGTATTTTTTAATGGCAATCATTAATTCTTCAAAATTTTAGGAAAAAATAAAAACACACTGTGTTGTTCGGTATAGGTGGCCCAAATTTCAATCTATTTGACCTTGTAAAAGTATCCTTGTATTGTTAAATCCCTTTCATTATTAATTTCGTGCAGAAATTTTTAATTGGACAGCTCCCATTAACTCAATCGATTATTTGAAGTTTTTGCGAAAGCGTGAAATGTGTCACATCACAAAATATCAGGTTTATGATCAGCACATTTATAACAAATAAGCATTGCGACTTTAAACTCACACTACAAATTATGTTTCCCAGTTAATAGTTACACACGTATATATAAGCGATTTTCCCGCCCAATAGTAACATACCCCAACCATAACATTGCATTATATTTAGATAGATAAAGGATTTTGAAACTTTGGTTTTCCAAGATTTTTTTTTTGACGAATTCGTACTTTTTTTAAAAGTTTGCTTTTGTTTTTCAGCGCCGCCCTTTTTACTTTTATGATAAAAATCAAAGTCTTGGACGGAATTCCGTCGCCCATTCGCGAGAAAAACCGTCGCTATTGCGTCACTGCTATTTGGTTTTCAAGTTCGCTTGTTTTGGCTTTGTTCATTCCTAATATCGGTGAAGCGATTGCTGTGGTCGGCGGCTTGGCTGGCTGCTTTATATTGCTTTTTCCAGGTATGCTTTATCTGTATGCTCTGCAACTGTTTTTTTAATTATGTTGTAAATTACGCGTTGTTAGTCATTCCAGTGATTTTTTTTAGAAGAGAAAAGTTTAGCAATTTTTCTTTTTAACACTTGCGTTTTTTTGTTTGAAAAAAGTCGAAAAAAACATTTTAAAAAAATCTAGCGATAAAAAAATTGATTTCAGATTTAGTTGAATGCTTCAAAATAAAACTATTTGAATCGTTCACATGTAGTCTTCATAAAGTAAAATAAAAAAATCGGATTGGGACTCGTTTTTCTTTTTTTTTATCCTCCTTTTATCGTTATGTCGTCGCAACTGACACCTTTTTCTCGTACGAAAAAATCGAAAATATTAAATTAATATCAAGATTTAAAATCGCTAAAGTGGAACTTTATTTCAGGTGTTTGTCTTGTCTGTCTGACGCACGGGCTCGATGTAAGCCGGCGAGTATTCTATTTGTTAATATGCGTCGGGACGTTCTACGCCCTACTGGGGGCCTTTTTGTTCGGTGAAATAACGACTGAAGCCATCATGAATGACGTTTATAATGCTAACACTGATTTGTCAAGCCAATGCTACGTTTCTTGAGTGACGTCACTCTGCTTTTGATCGACTTGTTACGACGTTTTTTAACAATTGCTCTTTGTTCTTTGCTTGTGCGCCCAATTACTCGCTCATCGTTGTGCTTAAATCGTGATTTGTTCAATCTAAATAAACTTTTGACGTTTAGAAAAAGTTGAGTTTTAAGTGTTAACATATTTCGTTTTTTCTACTTAAGTTTAAGATTCATTCTATAGTTGATTACTGTTTTTAACTATACCTTCGTAACTTACTGTCTTATTTAAACGTTGATTTTTCATTGCCGATTGCTGTGAATCAGTTTTTAAAAAATAAAAAAACTGGTTGTGCTTGCTTGCATGTTTAACTGAACAACGACAAAAAATAGATCCTACTGATCTGCAGAAGGCGTGACAAAAGCACTTTTTTAGTTCTAATCTATCCTTAAAAGTTTTTAAAGCTGATTATTTGCAGTGAACCTGGCCGAATGGAGGCTGAATTGTGCGATTCAAAATATAATTTCAGGTAAATTAAATTTGAAAAAAACCTGGTGACCTGTTGCAGAAGCCTGCGTTGATACCTGACGCACCTCATAACTGCAAATAATTTCCGCGTCTAATCGCTTTTCACGATGTGATTGCAAGTAAAGTTGTTCGAGTTGCCGCGGACATTCGCACTTTCACGTTATTAAAAATCTGCATTTAATTTCGCACTTTGTCAACGACATCCTCGTCACTGCTACACAGCCCAATCTTCCAGCTACAGTTTGCTGGTCAAGTGAATAAATTTTACATAAAATAGAAAAAGCCTTTTTCAATATAACAATAAACAAATTTTAAATGTACACTGTAAAATCTAAAAAATTGTTTCCCTTTCACACAACTAACTCGTTTTTTTTTTTTTTTTTCTAGAAAAAGCTATTTGCGTATAGTTTAAATTACCGCTTCAGATACTAAAAGAAATTAAACTGTAAAATTAATTGAAATAAGCTACATCTGCATTAACTGTACGTTGTATTAGCGCTTTGCCCGCATACTACGTTATGGGTAGGTCTGGAACAGGGCTCCGCAACCGGCGTGCCGCAGAACAATTTGAATCTGAACATAAACTTTTTTCAAAATAAATTTCTTTTGAAATTTAAGCTTTAAAGCTGCTGAACATTTCGCTGACTCAAACTCTAGATAGGCTTTCTAACTTGTTTAAATAAATCATAATGTCTTTTTTGATTTTACATTGGTTAGATTATTCACATTTTTGGCCGAGGTATGCCGCAAAATTTTCAAAATTATGAAGTGTTACGTGGTGAGAAAAAGGTTGCGGGCACTGGTCTAGACCAGTGGTTCTCAAATGAGGGTACGCGATTACAAATGATAGAAAGCATTAATCTCAGATACCAAATTGCATAGTATTGAATTGATTGCAATGGTAAATTTTATAAACGGTCACAAGTTGTGACGTCATATCCAATGTATCTAATTCTAAATAGATATGATTCTCGGTGAGCTGTGGAGTGTTCAATTTCAGTAAACTTAAATTGACAACAGCCAAGAAAGTAGAGTTTATAAACTTTATAAATTTATAATATAAACTTTATATTTAAGTTTATATAAGTTTATAGCTTTATATTATAAAGTACTGCATATAATGGAATCGTGGTAAAACGTTCTATCAGCGAAGCTGGTGCTTCTGATTCTCAAGGCCCGTTAAACAAAAATGCGAAAATACAGTCTGCAGTCAAATATCGCCAGTACAAAGATTCGTATGCATTGATGGGATTCACATGCACCGACTCTAAGCCATCCAAGGCAGTGCGTTTTTTCTGTGGCAATACACTGTCAAACAACTTTATGAAGCCGTCGCACCTGCAGCGGCATTTGACCACAAAACATGTTTGTCATGTAGGTAAACCTTCTAGTTTTTTCAAAAAAAATTTTCGGAATTTCGATCCTCGCAAGATGTGATTTGAAAAGTTACAAGAAGTTCAAGGAGAGCACTACAAGCTTCTTATGCTGTATCTCTACTAGTAGCAAAGGCTAAAAAGCTTTTTACAATTGTTGAAGAACTGCTGCTTCCTGCTGCAAAAGTGCTAGCAAGAGACCATGCTAGACAAAACCGCTGCAGATAAGTTTAATGCAGTCCCATTGTCTAACGACACTGTGAGTCGCAGAGTAGATCAAGTTGTTGCAAAGCTTACAGGCTCATTTGCATTACAATTAGATAAGTCAACCGACATAAGTGGAAGTGCACAGCTGGTTGGTTTTGTGAGATACGGCGATGCTGATGACATAGCTGAGCATATATTGTTCTGCAAAAGCATGCAAGGGAGAACCACCGGAAAAGATATTTTTAACGTCGTAGATGCTTTCTTTGCGGAGAAAAGTCTGAACTGCACACGTTGTAGCAGCATATGCACCGATGCTGCTGCTTCTATGACCGGCACCATAAAAGGGTTTGTTACACTTGCTAAAGAAAAAAATTCCAACGTGAAATGGACTCATTGTATTATACACAGAGAGGCGTTGGTATCAAAAAGAATGAGTCCCCAACTACATGACGTTTTGAACTGTAGCATCAAGGTCATCAACTTCATCAAATCTCGACCACTTTACTCCTGTCTGTTTCGCCTTCTTTGCAAAAAAATGGAAGCCGAACATACACAACTGCTGCTACACACGGAAGTGCGCTGGCTTTCCAGAGGAAGAATTCTGAAAAGGCTCTTTAAATTACGCACCGAAGTTGGCATGTTTTGCAAGGAACACAACTCTCCTTATAGTAAATTATTTGAAAATGTCGGTTGGCTCGCGAAGCTGTGCTATCTTGCAGAAATTTTCAATAAGCTCGATGAACTAAACGTTGGTCTTCAAGGAAAAGAAGCCAACATTCTCACCTTGCATGATAAGATAAGTGGGTTCCTGAAAAAATTGATCTTTGGAAGAAAACGTGCCAAAAAGCAGACTTTACATGCTTTCCCCAATTGCAGAAGTTCATTTTTACGGAAAAAGTAGAAATAGAAATGATAAAGGCAATGATAGATAGTTCATTTAACAAGTCTATGTCAAAACTTTTACCAATACTTTCCTAATATTATTCAAATCGAAAAACAACTAGATTGGGTGAGAGACCCATTTTCTGTTCCAGAAGAAAACTTGGACTTGGCCGCACTGCCAGTTAACTTGCAAGAAATGCTTTTCGAAGTATCAACGGACCGCGGCTTACAGTTAAAACTTAGTGCTGTTTCGTTGACCGAATTTTGGACATTTGTCAAACAGGAACATCCCGACATGGGAGATGAGGCTCTGGAACACTTGCAACTTTTTGCATCCACTTATTTATGCGAAGTTACGTTTTCAGCAATGGCTACTATTAAAACCAAACAAAGAAACAGATTGTCTCTTGAAAACAGTTTGATTACAGCTGTTGCTTCTTTGCTATCAAGAATTGATAAATTAATCAATAAATGATGTTTTTTGAATAAAAAATTCGTTTGAAAATTAATTTGTGTCTTGTGTTTTGAAAGTTATAAATTAAATGACAATGCAAGGGGGTACGTGAAAAAAATAATACTTTTCAAGGGGTACGCAATGACGCAATGGTTGAGAACCACTGGTCTAGACTATGGTTACCACAGAGGTGGTAAATCTTTGTTATTGAAAGCCATAAGGAGGCCGAAGTTAAAACACCTAAAAAAATTGCGTAATCATTTCCAATCTGTTTTGGTTTTCTTGACTCTCGTCGCCAGAAAGTAGTGATCTCAAAAAAAAAATGACGGGGGCTTCACTTTGAATTTGACTCTAAGCACTAGTCATTGACACACCATTCTACTGTCATGGAGGCCTCAGGTTTCCCGCCTTCGGCCTATTAGTCTGAAATATTCTCATGAATAAGATTTTAACATGTTTAAGTATTTTTTTCTGTAGTCAAGTTCGTATATAAAGCTGGGTTTTTACAAAGCTCTTTGTCAAAAAACAGTAATTATATTTTCCTGAGAGGCGGAATTCAGTACGCATTGTAAGGTACTGTGTATCGTGTAATTATATTTTAATTTGCATCATTCTTTCAAGAAAAAAGGTTTTAAAACTTCTGCAAATACAGCAAACTTTGAAACATACAAAAATTCTACAACACAGATGTACACACGAGAAACTACACGTTCCATTGATTGTAGCTTAAGAGCCTTTCAAGTTTCAACTTAAAACAGTGCTCGGCAACCGGTACACCATTGTGCCGCAAGACAATAATAGGTTTGGCGCAGAATAACAATAATTTAAACACACTTTTAAAAATAAAAAAAAGCTTTTTTTTTAAATTTAAGCTTTACAACTGCTAGACCAAGGGTGATGAACATTTTTGATGGTACCAGTCAAAAAATAACAGTTTTATAAAAAAAACACAAAGCGGGTCATTCGCTAAAATGCAAATAAAAAAAGTTAATTATTTTAATTATTTTTACTTTTTTGACTAGCGAAGACTTTTTCGATTCAGAACGCTTTTTTATTCTTGATCTATAAAACAAAGATCAAAAACGGTAAAAAATTGAAATTTCTAGTTGTTTTTGTGGAAGCTTTTAAAATCAAGCAAAGACCAAAAATGGTCTTGTAAGGGTACCGTGAATCAAAAAAGGTTGCGGAGCACCAACTTAGAATAGAACAAAAGTTAAAACGCATGACTTAAAAACTTAAATGGGCAAGAATGGCTTAGACTTAAACATTTTTAAATCACAGCTGTGAGTAACAGCTAAAAAACTGTTTTTATTTTGCAAAAAAACAATAAAAGTAAACGAGTAACCGGAGCGACGTGTAGACAAAGCGCTTGTCGAAAAATAAAATTTCAAGGCCAAGGAGCAAATTGTGTTTTTAGAAAACATGTTTCAACGTTTACAGCTTAATGAATTCAACAAGCACAATATAAATAAGTTATAATCAAATTGTAAAAAAGAGAGACAGCGTAATCCTACAAAAATTTTGCTCGAGTGCAACATCTCACTTTGATCAAATCGAGGTACGTAGCCTACTGACTGGGTATTCGCATTCTCAAGCTAAAACGCTTCACAATAGTTACGAGTCCGGGAGGATGAATAGCTGAAAACGCATGACGAAGCCTTGTTTAAGTACATCAATTATGGGGCTTTCATGTAATTATTAAGTAATTGATGGCAAGTTTTTGCCGACGAAAGAAGAGCTGGTATGTGAGATAGAAGACCTCCGTATTTATCGATTTCGTCACTCGTAAAAGTTTTCTTCAAATCACCGCTTGTTGCTAGTTTCGTAAAGTTGTATTCCGGTTCTTGCATTTTCCTCCAGATCTCGATTGATTGTGCAACGCGATTGCGCAACGGGGATCTTCTTGGGCTTCCCGAAGAGCCGCGCGACTTGGCAGACGCAGAGTTGTCGTCTGACACTTTGAGCCAGATCTTCGAGGTTACGTCTCGATGAATTTGATCAAGCGTTTCCGTTACTTTTACGTACTTCTCGACTAGTTGAGCCGTTTCGGCGTCGTCGTTCCGACGAAGCATCGTCGAGTACTTTCGAAGATCTCCAACATGACTGATGACGTCGATTCCAAAATCTGGGGCTTTTTGTAACAAATCGACAAGTTTTCGTAGAACTGTGTTGTCGAAGTAACTGAATATACAATGAGTGAAAGAATCAAGGGTAGCGGACTTATCATAAAATTCAAATTCGTATGATAAACAATAACTTGGTGAATTGACAAAGTATATATCAGTACATATATATTTTATATTGGCATAGGCCTAAATTAAAACAGCAATTTGATAACCATTACTTCACATATTTTCTATAACACGATTCTTCTTAAGCTAAATTGAGTCTAATGTTTTATTACACACTGCTAAGAAAATTTGCTAAATGCGTTTATTCTTTACTTCATAGGCCTACAACATACTTGAAAAAACTCACCCTAACTATTGTCAGACAAAATCAGTGTCTTTCTATGGGTAGGCTACCTCAAGCTTTCTGCTACCTAACTCAAATAACTAAAGCATAAAGAGAAGTACACCCTCTACCTATAAAACTTTAATATATTCGACGTCAAAGAAATTCTTTTTTTTAATGTCCAGAGATGTTATGCAGTGCTGCCTCCGATCTGCTATCAACTATCCACAGGTTTAGCAAAGTTTTTTAAGTTAGTTTAATTATGGATAAGAAGCCAAACATAATTTTGACACAAAAAAAAATAAGAGACGAAACAGCAGCAATAGAAGATTGTACATTAAAATGCACTCGAGCTTACTTCAACTAGGCGCACAAAAGTTACACTTCGCGGTCATTCTATAACATAACTTAACCTTGAACTGAATATCTACGTCAGTGCTTTCCAAACTCTGTCTCGCGACCCATTAGTGCAGTGTTTCTCAACCTTTTTCCGTTTGTGCCACTTTTTCGAAATTCGTGGCGCCTTTAGACCATGTTTCTTAATTTTTGTTCCGAAAATTAGGTGTCCTCTAAAAAAGTCTTCACCTTGAATCGGGCTCTGATTTCTAGCTTTCCGTCCCTAAAATCAAATGTTTTCTAAAAAGCCGCTGTTCTGGCTGCGGCATTTGGCTTATTCCGAAATTCGTGGCGCATTTAAACTATAATTGTTGATTTCAGCCCCCAAAATATGGTGAGCTCTAAAAGAAAAAAAAAGTCTTCACCTATTTTGAGATGCCGATTTCCCACTTTTCAATTCGAAATTAAGGTGTTTCCTAAAAAAAGCCTCTTCACCTTAAATTCCCGCTCTGATTTCCTAATTTTCGCCGCAACAATAAGCTGTTCTCTCATAGAAAAAAAAAAGGTTTTCACCTAAATTTACGCTCTCCCTTCTTAATTTCCTTCCCAAAATCAGTTTTTTCTAAAAGAAAAACGATCTTCGCTCCGCATCTGACTTAGGGTTACCAACTTTTTGCTTCGCCATTCCGGGACACCTTAATACAGGGGCGTCAAACCTTTTTAAGCCGAGGGCTATTTTGGCTCATCAAAAATATTGGCAGGCCAAACAAATGAAACACCTCAATTTTTGTCCCAAACTCATAGTGATCTCTCAAAAAAAAAAGGTCCTCACTTGAAATCAGTCTCGGATTTCATTATTTTTCTCTGAAAACTAGTGATGTCGGAAAAAACAAGAGAAAAAGAAGTTTTTACATAAAATCTGTCTTCGATTTCTTGCGAAATTTTTGCCAAAATAGGCAGGACAGAGCCCCAAAAAGTTGCCCCAAAACAATCCAAAGAGCTGTCAGTAAATTCCGGGACAAAAGTGACCCAGCCCAGGACAAGGGACGCCAGAAGTCAATTCCAGGACTGTCCCGGCCATTCCGGGACGGTTGGCAACCCTAATCTGACTTGGTTCACGTCAATAACGGCAGAATTCGACGTACCTAGACAATTATTTTCCAAAATCTGTCGCGGCACACATGGAAACCTTCCAAGGCACACAGGTTGAGAAACACTGCATTAGTGTGTCGCTTGTAGTACAATGGTGTGTTGTCAACTGGACTTAAGACAATTTTTGTTTGACACTAGCTATTTACAGTTCAATGAATTATATCACATGTGCTTTCGAACAATATAACTTTTGCAAGCAACAATATAATACAAAAATTTTCTCTTGTTATTTTTAAAGTTTTTGCAAGCAAGCTTACATACCTCATTAAAGCGACAAGTTGAGATTTTGCGGTTAAAAGCTTTTTGATTGAAATTAAATTAAAACGTGTCACAAATTTATTTGTGGTTTAAAAGTTTCACAAAAAGTTCGGAAAGCACTGATCTATGTACAGAAAATGTCCAGTAGTTGAGCGAGCGAATCATTTCTACATGGCAAACTTTTTTGTAAAAATAACTTCACTTAAGATGGTGCTTTTAAGTTATAAAAAACAGTTTCTTTTTTAATAAATAAAATCTCGTTATAAGAATATTTTTTTTTGCTATCAGTTTTAAGTATAAATCGATAACAAGAAAAGTTTTTGTTGCTGTGATTGGCTCATTTATTATTTTTTAAATTTAATAGAGGCAATTCTAACACCAAGTATATGCTTAATGTGAATAGCCGTACGAAGTGGAGCAGGAGGGGGTAATGGTCTTCCTACTGATTCAACGCAGCCGTGCAAAGCAAAGAATTAGGTCTAAACCGATTTGCTCTGGTATTGAGTATGTTTTCCGAGGCATAAATTGCACTTGTGCAAGAATTAAGAAAATTATTTTATGCTCTTATAGACTACTTTATTTCAATGAAATTATTGCAACAGGCCTTCGTTTAAATCAGGGGTGTCCAGCCCGAGGCCCCCTGAAGACTTTTGCTGCGGTCCGCGAAGAAATTTTTAATCAGATGCTCCATTAACTTGAATTATTGCTGTGCTTTTAAACCTCCTCAACCTGTGTTGCGCGAGAGATGCCGAAGCGTGCCGCAAAGCCTTTTGAAAAGCACTAATTCAGCGTTGCTGGACATACAGATGACATTCATTTAAGCGACAAAATAAAGCCCACAAGCAGGGTAAAGACTTTTTTATTTTTATAGAAAACACGTGGTTTTGGAGACGAAAATTTTCGAACTAACTCGCATGACAACATCACTTTGATCATTTCAGCGATTGCGGGCCCTGATAAACTTACAGACGAAAATTTGGCTCGCGACGAGTAAAAAATTGGGCACCCCTGGCTTAAATTAAATACTTTATTCATCACTAATTCAATGCTCACTTTAGATATGTTTGATAGTTATGTAATTAGAAATGGGTTTTTGTAAAGGTTTTAAAATTTTACTTGAAAGCTTCTTCGGCTTCGCATGTTTTGCTATGCAGGTCATCGAGGGCTACTTTTATAACATCCTCATTGTAATTGGTTGCATTCTGATCTTTATCTGTAACATTTGTTAAATTTTACTTACTGCATCAAGGACATTCAACAACTTAAGGTGTTCGCTTTCTTTTCAACATTTTCACGATACACATCAACTAATTATTTTTACAAATCAACGTCAGGGACGTCATACTCAGTGATGGCTTTACAAAAGAGAGCCTGGAACAAGAAATAAAATGGATGCCATTTTTTGAGAATGATTTTTGGAAAAAAGGTGTATAATTAAGGTAAAAAGTTTTTTGTCTTCACTTGTATTTTTCTTTTAAAATAATGTGGAAATTAACTTTAACAAAAAAGCAGCGTTCAATGCAAGCTAAGACAAAAAAAGGTATTCACTTGAATCTAACAACTTTTTAAGCTGTCATGATGCTTCTATAAAGGAGAGGCAATTGCGGCCGCCCTATTTACTTTATACTAAAGCCATCACTGGTTATAACTAGGGCAATCGTAAAGCCATTAACTCTACCTACTTATGGAGATACTAAGATATTACTGTACGGTAAAATTTTTTATTCATTTTACTTCTAAAGTTGTTTATATAAAGTGATTTAAGACCGCCAAGCAAGTAAATGGCAAAAGTTTTTTTCTCCAAAGATATAACAACATGACCGAAGTAGAAATTAAACCGACAAGGTGTCGATCCATGTAGCTTCTAAAACTAAATTTTTTTCGACTCGACCATGCATCAAACTTAAACGATTTTAAAATTTGTTTTCAACGTATTCTGGCCGTAAAAATGCTACATTTCAATCAATAAACCTTGTCAACTCAGCAACAAAACGTAATTGTCAGCATTTATTGAAGCGATGTCTGGGGTGATATCAGTCATTTTAGATATTGAATTAAAGGAAGTGGCCTACAGTCCAACGATCTCCTAGAAGTTGTGCTCCTGAAACAGCGTTCCTTTTGGAACTAAATACAAACCAGAACAATGTCTTATATTTTTGCTGTAAATGTCACAAAAAAAACAAAAACCAAAAATTGACTTATTACATCAAAGTTTACCAAACGTTATTAACTGTTTATAAAAAAAACAAAAAAATGGCATCTTTAAAGGGAATTTTAGTAATTTTAGAAACAAGTTTTTACTTTACCTGCGAACATATCCGGAGAAGTAGGAGGTGGCACCGGTTCAGTGTCCAGGATTTTTCCAGAGGGATCTTGAATGCTTTTTTCATTCGAGATCCTGTCAATTTCCGATGATCGTTGCTCGTCTGAGAAAATGACGCCGGATTGATGATCGCGTTTGGTCGCGATTTTCCCTTTTTCAGCCCGCGAAACCAAACCTCTAGGCTTTGGGTTCACAGTTTGAACGCTTGGCGATAAATCCAGCTTCACCGAACGGGTACTCGGAACTGATGTTACCCTACAGTAAAATTTGATTTAAATTGAAACAGATTCATAAGAGAATATAGCGAAATAAATAAAATGCGCGTCGTCAGAGCGAATATTTCATTATCAATTTTTGAAGTTGGTTATTACCCGAGAAAAGTCACTTTCTAGCATATGCAAATCGCTTCTAAAACGCGTAGCTGTTTTTAAATACAAAATGTTTACGCTAAACTAGCTTTCAAGATAATAAGTATTCTATTCACAAGCAGATAGACCAAACAATAAGGCGCAACATTACAACACAATACGTTTTCAGCTATTAAATTCTATGAAAAATTTTTTTTAGTACAGATCTTTAACTTTGGTCTTTAGTTACAACTCCGGTAATTTGTATGTAGAGCATTGGAATTCATCCTCGGTGAGCGATTTGTACCGTCAACCCAGAAATCGAAGTAGACTTACTTTTGCCAGAGTCAGAAATCATTATTAGCACATTACGGTAATATTTTTGATATAGTTATTTTTAAATTAGCTAATGTCAGTTAGGTTATAAAACTCGGGATTTATCAATTAGAACTTTTTATGGAAAAAAATATCAGCTAAAACATTCTCCATTTTTTCCTGTTCAAAATGACAAAGAAGATATAAACACCTGTTTGGCATTCCCATCGAAGAGGAAAACATTGCTGACTTATAGGAGTATCTTGATCTTGGAGGAGACATGCCTCGATGGCCAAGAAGAAAATTGGAGCGATGTTGTGAATGACTGGTTGTAACCCGAGATATGTCCTATTCAAACAAAATTCGGTAAAATTTTAGTTTTTTTAAAGTTTCAGAAATCTAAAGAAACAAAAACAATCTTGAACGCTTCTTAAATCCGATTTTTTTGTTATGCAATTCCAACTTTAAAAAATTTTTATAAATGCAAAGGTTTAGGCTTATTTGACTAAAAAAGTTACTAGGAAACGAAATAAACTTCAAGTAAAGTTCTATTGACATATACAAGACCACTTTGTAGGGCAATGATTTTGACTAGAAGGTTAAACGAACATTTTATTTCAATTTACCTGCAAGTCCTTCAAGGCAATTTCCAATCCTTGACGATCTATATTAGTTTCGAGGGAGATGGCAAAAGCGCCGGCCATTTTCAAAGCAGTGTCTGATATTAGCAATTCTTGAAACATGTCGTTAAGTTCACCTAAAATAAACGTATTTATAAGTTGCTAATCACCTTTTTCATGCGTGTGATTACTTTAGTTAAAAATGACCCTTGATCAGGGGCACAAGAAGTCCTTTTTATTGAAGAAAACCAAATTCTAAAAGCACTCAAATTTTTGTGCATTTTTAACCTTTAGCCACCCCTAAAGATGGTCTTGAAATTGAAGTGTTGGATAAACTGAAAAATATCTTCACTTTAAATTTAAGATCAAAACATTTTTTTCGACAGCAAAAATCTTTTTTTCTTCTCTTAAATTTAACATTTGAACGGGAAAGCCTTTTTATAAAGAAGACCGAAGCGTTATTTATTATTTCTTTTATTGAATAAACTTGACATTTTTGCAAAAAAAACCTAAGCCGCAATTTTTATGAATTTGAAGGTACTAGTTATATAACAATGCCTGTTTTTCTCAACTGACATAGTCCAAATTTGAACAACGCAAAACAATTTAAAACAAATTGCTTTTTGTTACCGGATTCAAAATGTCTGATTAAGGATTTGAGGGCGGACACTTTGTAAAGGTTTATTTCCACTTTTAGCGATCCTCGCCGGAATTTTTTGATGATTAATCCATCGATTGACTCCAGAGCAGCGATCACTCTCAAAACTTCTTTCGAACCATTTATGCTGCAACGCAAGTGTCATTAATGTCACAGCATAGCACTTTTTTATAGAAAAACTTTTGTTTTACTAAAGATGAAAGAAAAAAAAGACCGCGCAAAATTTTGCTCAGTTAAAATAAACTGCAATTTCTTCTACTCAAAGTTACGCTTGACGTACCCACCAAAAGTCGCTAAAGACAAGCATGAAATATGATTTTTCTTCACAAACCAATCATGTTACGTACTGTATCAATCTAAAGCACTTGTGATTTAAGAGTGTCAGCAAGGAATAATAAATTAAATTTGAACCCGAACGAAGGGTACATATAAAAACAATTCCTAATACAAAACGCTTAAAATAATCTTCTTTTTAGTTGTAGAAAATAACTTAAAGATAATTCAAGTTTTGATAAAAATCGTTTTACGTTAATGCCAATTTATTTGGCATACGTGTTTTTTGATTTTTTGTATAGAGTTAAATGTATGGAAAAGAAAAAAACATAATAACAGTTTACAGTGAGAAAATCAGTTATTAAACCGGTATTTCTCAAAATAAGCCACTTGACTTCCGAAAAAGGAATTTGTAATCTTAAGTAGGAATTGAGGAAGAATTTAAGAATTTGGGTAATGTAAGTCGATTTTTAAAAAATTGGCACGTCCTAAGCAGTTAAAAATTATGACAAGTGTTTTGTTAAAGCAAAGACCTTTTTTGGTCTTCACATGCATAATGACCCAATCTATTTTTTGTTGAAAAAGAAGCAAGAAAAATAACTGAAGATCATGAAAAGATCTTCACTTTATATAATAACAAAAGGAATTTTTTCCAAAATATTTTTTGTTGTTTAATTTTGGGAGAATGTCGGTACTTTAGTCCTGAAAGAGAGGAAAGCGGTAAAAAAAATGGGAACCACTGTATTACACATTATAAGCGCACAAACACACGCTTCTTGAACGAAAAATAAACACAGGTAAACAGAAAAAATTTAATTGTGCACCGTAACGCCATAATGCAGCCGAACAATTTATTGATAATCGTAACAGTAAATCAGATTTAATATTCTCTATTTTTTAAATGAAACACTTACTTAAGCAAGTAATCAAATAGCTTATTTGCAATTTTCTCTTGGACTTCCTCCGGATGACAATCTTTGTACTGATTTCGACTGAGTGGAATGGCAGTTTTTATCGAAGTCAAAATTTCAAGTTGACCTGCGACATGAGTATATTGTACGCTGTTATTTCATAAGTTGTTCGTTGAAAACTAATCGCGTTGATTTTTGTTGACAATCGATTTAGCCTCGATACCATATTTTATCTCAATACCATATTTTATAATCTTAACTAAATGATTTCAATTCAGCAGTACCGCAAGCTTAAATTAACCATTTTCACAATTCTACACTCTTTAACACAGTAAAATTTTCTCAATTAAAAAAATAATATTCAAACGCCCTTTTCTCAAAATCCTAAACACCAAACATAAAAATAATCATTTCAGAAAAAGAGGTAATGGAAGTTTTATCAAAGGATTTAACTCTATTTGATTCACTTAGATTTTATTATTCATAAATTCAACAGTTGTCATCTTTAATTATCGTTCTGACTTGCAGGATGATGGCGGAAGCGTTACACTTAAAACAACCGTCAAGTGATTACCACGATTTGCTTTCGGAGATGCCAAGGTATTGCCATCCGGTTGTGGGTTTTTTTATTTCTTTTATAGTTTTTACTTTGAGATATGACTGAAATTTAGAGCTGTTTGTTAAACCGCGGACCAGAGGAAAGGTTCTTTCCCAAAGACACAACAAAATGACGAAAGTAAACTCAAATTGCATCCAATTGCATTGCGCTTGCAGCCAATACGGCGCTCTCACTAACTCGGCCGCAAGAATTTGATGATGATGCATGATAAGAAGCCGAATTAATCACTGCATTGCGCTTTGACGTATTTTCGCCGACTCAAAGTTATTGCACTTTTTGTTAAGTTTTCAAGCTAATTGTAGCTAATAGTAAAAGCTCTGGTCAAAAGTGATACGTGCACTTTTTTTAAAATAAATTGCAACAACTCCTGAGAGAAAAAAGTTCATATACTGGATTAATGTTTAAACTGTTTATAGAAACCCAAAAACGTAATTATTACATCATTGCTCTTATTTTGTACGATAAAATCGCAAAATTGTAAAATTTTATGTACCAGACTCAAAAAACACAGCAAGATTCAAAAACCAGAACTAACCTGATCTTTTGGGTTTCCCAAGAGCTTGTGTTTGTGTCGTTGAGGAATAGACGGAAAGTGTTGATGGTCGCTGAGGAGCTAGAAAAAACGCGAAAATGGTTCACAATGTTAGGAATTACGACAGGAAGACTTTTTTTTAAAACCTATTATTTACGGGATTCAACCAACTTTGCGACAACAATTTGGAACGATTTAATGTAATAAAGAGATGCACACTTTCAGCCAGTAGGAGCTACTTCAGTCTTTATACTCGTCCGAGAGAAGTAATAGCAAAGATTTTTTGCAGGACCGTTTCGCTTGAAAGTAAAGCAATGATTAAAAAATTCTTTAAACAATCGTGACTTCAATTTGTAGGCTATTTTGTCATGAAAGCCAAATGAAGATTTAAAAAACGTCTTTATTTCAAATTAAAGACCCAACTTTGGTTTTGCTGCTAAATAAAGCATTGTTATAAAGCATTTGCTAGGGTAATTTCTGTGCTCTTTTGCTTAAATATCAACAATTTTAGAACTTTGTATTGTGGTTTAACTTCATGCCTTTTTTCGAATAATTTTCTTATTAAAAACGGCTATTAAATAAAACAAAGCAATCTGAAAGCTTTAGCACAACGAGCCATTCAAATTCACGTTTTTCCGGAAAACTATTTATAGTGCTATTTATGTTTTTTCTTTCTGCAGTATTACAAACAGTTTGGTTTAATTTTGCAGATCAAGCGATTCGCAGCAGTAAACCTGGCTACCCCAAAGAGAAAGTGTCATATTCTAAACGAATGACCAGCAGTT
Organism: Diplosoma virens; assembly: GCA_963680785.1. Lineage (NCBI taxonomy): Eukaryota > Metazoa > Chordata > Ascidiacea > Aplousobranchia > Didemnidae > Diplosoma > Diplosoma virens. The sequence goes on along the minus strand of OY796882.1, from coordinate 23,015,055 downwards.
CACAGATACTGATCACAATTCTTATGTCAATTTTCCCTTGGATTACACAACGATATATCTTCTTGAAAAATCACGATGCTTCTAAGGATCGAATGATTATGAAACCCGATCTTTTTACAAATCCAACGCACTCGCTCCGAATTGTTACTTGACACCTGACTGGAAACAATTATGCATCGAACCATTGACGAAAAGCGCTGCTCCATTATGAAACTTTATTCGTTTTACAATTTGCTCTTGCGCAACATTCAATTACAACATCAAAAAGCAAGTGTTTGAATGTTACGCGAGGACAGCACGTGTCGTTGTGACCTGTTAGATCAAGTCTTTGTGCTAAAAACCATAGGCAAAATTTAATTTTTCGGAGTTTGGCTTATGATTATATAAAAAAATTAAATTCTTCATTAAGCTTTTTTCAGATTTTGAAATTTTTTATGGTTTTTCACTAAATCCGAATATATTATTATACGATTATTTTATAAGCCTAACAACATTTTAAAAAATTTTTTCTGAAAAAAATGTTTCTAATAAATTTTAAAAAAGCGACTGGTTGTTAAAAACAGCAAAATTGATTAATCAGTAAAAATGTTCCCTCTAGAAAGTTTTGGAAGTCGGAAGCGTACGACAGAAGAGCAATCTTCCGGATCGTTGAAAAATAATCGATTCGTCTGGCAGTTTAATTTCTAGGGCAGTTTCATTTTTAGGGCAATCATTAGGGCTCATTTCCACTACGAGCGTGGAAATAAGCATTCTTGGTTTGTCTTATTGATTTTTTTTGCTTTGCTTAGGGCAAGCTTAGATTTTAAGCACGGAAAGATCAATAAAAGAAACAAAGAATGCTCCATTCCAAGCTCGTAGTAGAAACGAGCCTTTAATCAATGCATTTTGAAAATGTTAGATCAATAGAATCTACAAACCTAAATAAAGAGTCATCTTTTTCAAAGGAAAACTTTCGGTTTTCAGTTTATTGTTAAGAGACAAAGTACTCAAAAAAGATTTTTTTAACTATCGATTTAAAATAAAGACCGTATTTTGCACTTCGTTTAACTTTCAAAAATAATTGGTTGCGTAAAATCATGATTACGGAAACGTTTACATAAATCTCGGGCCAAGTTGTTCTGCAACCTCACAACTTTTTTCAATTTTTTTACTTTAGCGTTTGCAGCAATTTAATACTACTTTTAAAAATGTCAATAAAATTAATATAAGCCAGTATGGTATGATATGATCATTTTGTAACCAAAATACATAATTATAGTTAAACATTTTTGTTGTTGTCAACTCATTTTTGACTAGAAATACAGTTAAAAGCAAAATTAGTTTTTACCAATCTTGATAATTGGCTTGGGGGTCCAAACATCACGTTGCAATAAATTCATCTTTGCTCCATGAACGGAGACAGAGGATGTCAGATTAAAGTCCGATTGGGATGGGACCGATTTAGATGGATAAAAAGCCACCGCCGGAGAACCGTACAGAAAATGGGAGTTTGGCACTTCTGCGAACTTCCATTGTCCGTAGCTCGCACCAGTATTGGGCACTTGTGGGTACTGGGTGAACTGCATGGAGTAATATTGGGTTTGCAACGATTCGACTTTTCGCGTGGGTCGCGATCTTCGTAATTTAAAAAGCCTCAAAAAATTCCGCACATCACCTGAAAACATCAAATCAAGGGTTTTAATTGCGATAAACAAACGAAGTACTTTTTAAAGTCAAAAAAAGACTAATAATTTTTCTAAATTTTTTTCTAGTCTACAAGTGCAAAATAGCCTTCATAACCGCATACATGGAGAAATTCATAAATTTTTGATCATAACTTTGATCAAACATCACCTGCCAGCGATTTAGCGTCCACTTGCATTAAAGCGTGAATTAACTTTTCAAAAGTGGCATTCTTTGGCTCTTCTTCGATCCAGCACAATAAGCCCAAGGCTTTCTGACGCTGCAAGTTGCCTTGATTGGCTGACGCAACCAAATGAAGTTTGTCAGGATCTATTTTCAAGCAGTTGGTCAAAGCAATCCATTTAGTCTGTGAAGAAGGTAACAATTTGCAATGAAGTTTTTTACAAAAAAAACTATATTTTTGAATTTTTCAAATAAATTGACTGCTTTTTTAAGAAAACGTTATACTGTAAAATTCAAAAAGTGTTATAACTAATAGTTTTTATATAATGTACGCTAAATTGTACTTTATATTGAATTTCTCTCATAGAACACGAAGAAAGTGTCGGATGATCGTAAAAAAGATTAAATAAAACCCCGACATTAATTTGCCACATAGTGAGTTTCAGCAATTAAATTTCTTAAAGCGATGTAGCCAACCATGTATATTGCTACTACTTTATTGATTATTTTAACTATAATTTTACTTTTGTCAACGTTGGAAGTAGTTTGCTTTTTAATGCTGCTAATTAATAATAAAAAAATAAATGTAACGAATTTCGGACAATTAAACGAGTGGCGCCGACAACCTAAATAAAAGTTTTATGGGCCTGTTTTGCCTCTTAAAACTTTTTGTGTTGATAGACATTAAACTTGTTTAAATAGAAGCAAAAATTTCTAAGGTTTTTTTTAAAGATTTGCAAAACGGAAAGTAATCACTTGACAGAGCTCCGCTGATATTTCATCGGCAATCTCTTCCAAATTTTCACACTGGTTCAAGGGTTGCTCACTCACAGTTGACTCTAAATGGCAAAAAGCGAGATTAGGCTACAGAAAATCTTGAACAATTTTTCCTTATTTCTACAAAGGCAATGAATGTCAAGGAAATGCTTCTTACTTTGTATAAATTTCCAGAAATCAAAAGCCTATTAGGAATGATTATACAAAATGCTCAATGCTGCAAATACAGCATGTACTGTAACTTTTTGGGTCTTTTCAAGCAGTCACCGTAAGCAATTTTTTTTCGATGAAACTATCGCGAAATCTCCGCCTACGGCACTAGGATGGAATAGAAAAGGGTATTTTTATAGATAAGGTCCAGCACAATTTTACGCTTCAAACCTTGACTTTCTATTTGTAATTTTGCCTGCCGAATAATATAGTGATACTTAAATTTGCCGCAAATTAATCATCCCTGCTTCAGCACCAGGATAGAATAAAGAAAAAATCAAGAGAAAAAAGATCTCTCAAGAAGTAATAGAAAACGCAGGGAGATCCGGGTTAGTTTTATGAACAAAAATATTGTCGAAATCGACGAAACTTTACTTGTTCGGAGAAAACACGAAAAAGGTCGCATTTTGAAACAAATTTGGCTGTTTGGAGGGATCAAGAAGTGATAGAAAACGCAGGGGGATCCGGGTTAGTTTCATGTATAAAAAATATTGTCGAAATCGACGAAACTTTACTTGTTCGGAAAAAACACGAAAAAGGTCGCATTTTGAACCAAATTTGGCTGTTCGGAGAGATAGAGCGGGTGTTCAAGAAAAACGATAAAAAAGTGACTTTTAGGTTTTTCTAAAATCGGGGTGGGGGTTCAGGGGGGTCTCCCCTCTGAAACACTCTTAAAAAATAATTTGCGACGCTTCTAAGTGCCAGAATCGTTCTCAGCACCCGAAAAAACAGTAAATTAGCCTCGAAAAATGGCCTAAAGTAGTGCTGGACCTTATCTTTAATTTACCTAAAAAAGAAACTAAGAGGAAAAAAATCTCTTTAAGAAGCAATAATAACCACAAGGGAGATCAGGGTTAGTCTCACGATCAAAAATCGCTTACGGTGACTTATAGAAGAGACCCAATTATGCTTTTTCTGTTTAAACAGAGGCACTTTTTTGTCAACATTCAACATCTTAAATACAAAGTTTCGAGAAACTTTGGTTCAAAAATATCTCTCAAAAAAGTTTTTTTTAGTCAAATATTTAGGGTTACTTGTTAATTAAGCAAACTTCAAATTTATCCTTTGTCTTTTTAATCACCTAGAACTTTGCTCATAAATCAATTAGAAGTTTGGATGATTTTAAAACAAGAACTAAATTTAAATGTAATTGAACTCTTACCTTTGTAAATGCTCGGCATGCGGGATAATGAAGTCATGCAGTCGTTGTTGAAAATTCAATCATAGCTAAAAGCGTTTAACTTAGTAAAATTTTACTTTGATCAGTTGAATATTCGTAACTTTGTTATTGTTACACACTAGCAAAGCGCAATCAAATTTCTATCAAAGAACTGATACTTCCATTAAACATTGGAGTTTGTGCTAAATGGAAAGGCTGTTAATTTCAAAGAATAACAAGTTTCTTTGTTTTTTGTCTCGCGCAACCGAACTTTAGCCATTGTATAAATATCGGATTTCAAGTATTAACAGTTTACACGACCATGAGACAAAAGTTGACTGCTGTTGGCAGACAAGATATTTTTAGAATTTTCTGCTTAACAAATGACTAAAATAACTGCTTATATAGCGCTTCTTCGTTATTTTTAAAACTGCTTTTTAAACAACTTTTCGAAGATTTTAGTGTTTAGGCAGAATTATCATATTCAAATTAAAAAAAAGCACGCGTTAATAATTTGACACATTGTGCTATCACAGACCAGATCAAGCTTACTATAATGCTTTGTTCAACGTGAAGATTTTTTTGGGACTTCGCTAAAAAAATATTTTCCAAGAAAAGATAAAAAAAAGGAGTACCTTTAAACATTTAGCCACAAAACGAATGAGGACAAATTGCGCGGCGTGAAAGTAAAAAATAAATGTGTTTTTTTGAATTGCTAGTAAAAACCGAAAAACTGTTAACAAAATTTTTGGATTTTCTAAAAGTAAACACAATAATATTTTAAAGATGATGTATGCAGTGTTTTTTTTAAGGTTTGGCTTGAGGAACCTCTAACCAATTTTGAAAAACCGCTAATTTTTTTTCCTATTGTTCCTGAGCGTACTTAGCTTTGTTCACACTATTGTAGAAGCAGATTTTGAGAGACCGCTGAACAATTTTGAGAGACCGTTTCGGTTCCTCAAAACGCCTTAAAAAAAACACTGGATGTATGTAAAGGTAAACACAAATTCAGAAATAAGCTTAAAATGGTTATTCTAAATAACTACCGTATATACCCGTGTATTTAGCCGTACCTTCTTTGAATGTTTAAAACCTCCCCTCTCAATAGTGACCCGTATATAAGACGCATTTTAATTAGACAATTTTATTGATTACAATAAATGTAAACATTCAACATCAAAAGACGCTATTTTCATTTATAACGAACTAGTCTTTTACCACAAATCGAATAAAATTTAAAGAATTTAGACATACCGGTATTAGCACACTTTTTTTAGAAAATTGAGAGAATAAATTACCGGCACATAAGTACCCGTAAAACCTTTAATTTAGCGCCACCCTGTCTCTTCAAGAAGTCGCCGTAAGCGATTTTTTTGCGGTGAAACTAACCCAAAATCCCTCTTTCAGCATTAGCATTAGCATGGAATAAAAAAAAAACAAGAGAAAATGGATCTCTGAAGAAACGATAGTAACCACAGGGAATCCGGGTTAGTAAATCGCTTACGGCGATTTTTGAAAAAACAGGGGGGCTCTAGATTAGAGGTTTTACGGTAAGTCCATAAAAGTTCAAGACAGTCAATAACCATTCTTACGTCATAGTTGGTTAGTTTACACACAAGCATGATTAACTTCTGAAACCTACGATTGTTACGAAGCTGTTTACGTGTACATGTGTAATTTGTAGAAAGTCAAATTTCTCTAGAAAATTTTGGTAATTCTGAATACCCGTGTATTAGCCGCATTCCGATTTTTGGACTACATTTAAGATCAAAAAAGTGCGACTAATACACGGGTATATACAGTAATATTTTTTAATGTAAGCCTACGTATTGGCACCATTGAATGTTAGCTGACAAGTTTACTTGGTTTTTCTTCCTATGGTCTTTTTGATTTAGTTGCTGCTTTTGTTTTGGGTAGAGTCACGACTGTAGATAAGTGGCATGACTTCATTTATCACTTCATTTTATTTAAGAATTCGTCGTGAAATGTCTTGTCCCAAGTGTACAAAAGGAATCATTCAGGTAGACTGAGCACCGAACTCGCATCTTTCTGCCTGCAAGTCGGAATTTCAGGTATTTCTAAGAAAGTGACGTGCCGTGAAACTCCTGATTGGTGAGGCACTAATTTTTTAAAGCAATGTTAGTTTAGTACTAATTTTATTTAATAACAAAACAGTGCTCTACTCAAATAAAAAAAGCAATTTGAAGCATTCTCTCACATTTAGCTAGCTCTTACTGAGTTAAAATAACATTTTTTTACTATATCTCCCTGCTGGCTTGCCAAAAACTGTCAGAGGCGCTGTACATAGGCCAAGCGATTACTCTGACCTGCTTCCGAAGATACCAAGATATTGTTGTACAGTTGAATTTTGTTATTTTGTTTTTTTAATTTTATAGGGATATGACTAAAATTTAGAACTGCATGCTTGCCAAGACCACCAAGCAGGCAAAATTGGCGTAAAATGTCTTTCCCAAGGACACAACAGAATGACGCGAGTAGATTTTAAACCGAGACCATGTTGATCACAAGCACGGCGCTTTAACCACTCGACTACGCTGCCGACGAAAAAAATGTTTTGTTTATGAAAAACTTGCAAAATTTTTAGTTTCCTTTAATATTAGAATTGCGATATCTATTTATTTAAAGACAAATTACTTCTTCAGGTTTTAAAAAAAGGAATTTGATTTTGAATAAGAGCCTTCGATTTCACAAGCTTGCTAAAGCTTTCATGATCGGATCCAAGGCACGAAGGGGGCTTAAATCTTTAAATTTTTAGGCGGATAACCTACTTTTTTTGGAACAACCATGACCTCTCTTTAGGAGGTCGCCGAAAAAATTTTGATTGTGCGTTGACCCATGGCCTCCTAAAGATTCAAAAGTTTTTTGTGTTTCCTAATAAATTTCTTTCGGTGAAGTAAAAAAGAACGTCGTAGTATAAAAAAATCAAAATCGTGGAGAGAAGTATTTTCTTAAAATAAAAGAAGAGACTTTTACTTACATGCACACTTAAGTGGAAACAAATAATATTTTTAAGTTGGCAAGATATACGCATAGTTAAAAATGTGTAATTAAAATTGACACCATAAATTTTTTTTAACTCCCTTCAAAAGAGGCTGTCTTTTGTTCAGAATTACTGGCTTAAATTAACTTGAAATTTAGTTCCCGACGGATGTCTAAAGATAAAGCAGGACTTTCTACATTTTCAAACTAAAAGTTAGAAGGGTTATTGTCGTTTACAATGGCAATTGTTTTATTAGTTTTAATTGTCTTAAAAATGGAAATAAAAAATTTCGCATTTAGTTTTTACAAGTAAAGGTAACGTATAGTTGGTTTACTTAAATATATGTTCAGTTAAATGTATGTTATAAATATAAAAATGCTGCCAAAAATTGAGGTTCAAACACTGAATTACAAAATATACCAAAATCTAATTGAAAGCTTAATGTTAAAAAATTTTCTTGCCAAGATACAAATTTATCTTCCATCACTAAAACCTAAAATAATTTTATTGCTTTGCAGTTACGCAATGCGTGCATTCCGACTTAATGAGAACAAACCGATTTATCTTGTTTTAGCAAATGTCGACGAAAGAAAAACTTTTTTTCTCTACGAGGTCACAATTGCCGCATGCCTCAAATCTCTTTCATTTCAACAGATATTTTCACCAAAAGAGAAAAAAGCGATATATTGTTTCACTTTTGTTTCTTTTTTTTATCTGAAGAGAGGCAATCTTGAAGCTGCCTCATTAGCGTGTATTACCGATTTTGTTGACAAGATCGCTTGACGAAATGATTAAAGCGCTGAAAATACGATTAAACGCTTCAAAATTAGGGTAAAAAATCAAAACTACTTTAAGTACTACACGTACGGTATAATTTTTACTAATTTTTTTTCAACCAATAGCAAGTTGCATCAATTTCAAGTAAGACTATGGCTTTAATATTTTATTTCTCTTTTATTTGATTTCCACAGATGTGGCACTGCCTCACTTGGCTCCCCTGACGGCACGTTCCTGGTAATCAATCTGATATGGTATAAGTATGTCTATCTCTACCAAATTTTTGTTTTTTAATTGATTTACGGACAAATTATGTGGCAAGTAGTGATGGCCTTATAGAAGGGGGTTTGCTGCAAGAAAAAAAGGGGGGCACTTTTTAGTGTGCTAAGTTTTTTCGTCCCAAAAATATAGTAATCTCTAAAAAAAAAGATCATCACCTTCAATGGAGTGAGGGGCACCGTCATACTGCTACTACAAAAAAATAGAGCAATATTTTATTTGTTGGGGCACTTTTTGACGTTTTTTAGGAAAAACAAGACGTGGCCGCTCCGTTTGCTCTGTACTAAAGTCATCACTAGTGGCAAGTACATAATTTAGAATAAATGAAGGTTAGCATTTTTGCCGACAGAGCCCAAATCCGGATTCAATTTTCAGGTCATCAATATCAATTTTAAGGTCATCAATCAGGATCATCAATATCAATATCGGCAATCGGCTTGCCACTGTTGCGAAAGTACCACGTAAATACTACGTGACTGATTACTAAGTGAATAACAATGTTACGGCGACAAACAGAGTTAACTCGTGACAGGCAACGGCGTAGAAAACGAGTTAGCTGCGTTTATCGTCGTAACAATGTTATTCACACAACGAAAACATAATGAAAGATTTGATTTTGTTTTTCTTTCAACTATAAATCATCGAAATAGCAGATTAGATACGAAAATTGATTTATTGTAGAAAAACCACAGTTCGGTAATTATTGATCATAGTAAGGATATAAGCGCTTCTTTGATAGCGTTTGCAAAACGATAGAAATAAATACTCTTAAAAATCAATTTTTTAAGGTTGAAACAACCTATCTTTAATAATTTTTTTTGCGCATGACAAGAGTTTATCTGTTCAATAAGCAGATATTCAAGTATTTGTGCTACCACAAAATCTTATGATGCTTTAGTCAATTCAGTTAACTAAGAGCAAATGAAAAAAGCTGTACAAAAGTTAAGAATCGATTCGATTATCAAAATCAATTTTAAACTTTAGAAAAATACACGAAGACATATAAAAATTTGACAACAAAAACGAGACGGTTCAATGAAAGAGTTACAGAAGGGTTTTCCATACCACAGATGCGCGTTTACACCGACTGCAACCACGCATCGCCGCCGAATTTAATTCGCATCCGAAAAGTAAGACTTTCACGTTTGATAACACTACAACTTTTGGTGAAACGACAGCTGCAGCCAATGTGCTTACGACCATAAAAAATCGCTCAATATAATATTGCACCAGGAAACATAAAGGATCAATATCTAAACACTGTCCTGTTGCTGCTCGCTCAGCGATAGGTAGACGCTGTGGTGCGAAGGAGAATCTTCACCAGCGTTATTGACACTTTCCGCCGGTTCAGCGTCGCTTTTCGATCGGACTGTTTTAACTTGGGTTATTTCGGGCTCTTTCGGTAAAATTTCAAAATAGGAACTCTCTGGCGTCGACGAAACTGATTTTAGGAAAGTTTTGGACGTAAAAAGATCCGTTTGAGGTTGGTTTTCGGAAGTCAGTTGAATTCCGTTCAAAGCAGAACTAGAATCAAACGTCGGATTCGATATTACGAGTGTGACATTGTTAGTTAAAGCCGTAAAAGATCCGGGGGCTTTCGCTAAATTGTTATCCGAGGGGTCAATCTCTTTATTGTCGCAAGATGTCGCGAGAGGGTTCGAGACGGTGCAGTCTGAAAGCAACTGCTGCGTTTCTTTGACAACATTATCGGTGGTTGTCTTCTCGGGAGTCGAACTTAAAAGCGCGTCAAGAAACGAGTTGGTTGTGTTACGATTGAAATCGAAGACTTCTGATTGGTCGAATGGAACATCAATCATGGGCGGAGTCGTTGGAGCGGGTTGGAATTGGTTGAAAATTTCTTTAGCAAGCAACTCATCGGCTTCTGATTGGCGAACACTCTGCGGACGTTGCGGGTGAAGCAACACCTCATCGGTCGATTGCGAAGTGACGTTGTCAACTTGCAATGCGTTTTGATTGTCGAACGCCTTCTCAAGTAATTCCTGCAATTCTGAATCCTGTAGAAGAAAAAAGATCGAGACATGACGTCACAAAGATCAGGACTCGTAAACTTTTAAAAGAATAGTGGGACATCTGAGAAACAAATGAACAACGATTTTTAATGTAATTGTTTAAATACATCTCTTGCCAGAAAAGCGAGAAAGCGAATGGTGAGCTCGATTTTGATTTACTCCTACTAACAGCTCTTCGTGGCGACGAAATAAAAAAACACTTAAACGCAAAAATTAGCGGATCCGTGACGTGGCAATTAGGAGTCAGAGAAAATTTTTTTGCAGCAAAACGTTCAGCCCTACTTTGTAAAAACTCATTAAGAATAGGAACGGTCAGGATTACTCCCCCTCACCTGGCCAGAAAGATCGTGGACAGTCTGGCCTTTGTTGTTCTTGTAATAGCCGAGTGCTCCGTGCTCGATCAGCAGACGCGCAGCGTCGCTTCGCTTCCATCGGACGGCTTCGTGGAGCGGGGAATCCCCGCGATGGTTGCGCAGATTTACCGAGGCGCCGGCCTGAAAAGAGAAGTTGCGTCGTCACGTTTCCTGCTGGAGAAGTGAAAAAGCAAAAGCAAAGCGAGCAGCTCTTTTACTACCTTACACCGCAGATATGCGATTCAACTTAAAGATTACAAGAAAAATTCTCGAATCGCCTTCGCTTAAACATCACAGAAAAGCTCAAACTCTATGGTTTTCACAATTTTTTGCAAAATCAACATTTCTTTCTACAGCCACTTTCCAACCTTCAGCAAAAGTTTCACGCATGCGCAGTGACCGTTCATAGCGCACATGTACACAGGAGTGCAACCATCCGCATCTCGCACGTCGCAAGCTGCACCAGCGGTAAGCAGAGCTTCAACAATCTGTAAACAACTCAAATTTTAAGTCGCTCGAGTTAAACTTTCTTTAATCGTTGACAACTTATAGTTGATAGCAAAATTACCTGAACGTTTTACGTCAACTTGGAATTTAAAACGTTAAGAAAACTATTGAAGTCCTAGATCGCACCAAAATTAGCACAATTAAAAAATACATTTTATAAGTTTTAAAACGTTTGCATAATATTCAACATAAATTTGACAAAATTATTGAGCTGATTTTGTTGCGATCTAGAAGTCGCTTTTAGTTCTTCTAAAAATAGCTTTTAAGGCTTGTAACCCGGGGTTAAAAATTTTCTGAAAAATCGGCACAAAAGTAGTCAAGTGAGGTAAACCTCTACCTTTTCGTGTCCGTACTGGGCCGCAAGATGAAGAGGAGAATGATTTTTAAACTTTGTTTTCACGTCGACCTTCGCGCCGTGGTCTAGCAGAAGCTTGACCATGTCGGAATCTCCCAGTTTCGACGCAATGATAAGAGGAGTTCTGCCTTCCACGTCACTCGAGTTGGCGTGCAAGTAGACGTCCTGAAAAAAGCTGCGGCTCAAAATGAAACCACTAGATGGAAGATTCGAACCCGAACCTGCGGTGGGGGCTGGCACTTGAAGCACTGGCACAGCGGGTGGCACTTGACGTGTTCCTGCTTCGGCTTCGAGTTCCAGCCGCACACGTACTTCACCATGTTGATGTCGCTGTCGGCGACCGCTCGGATCAGCTTGTCGATCTGTCACGTGAGCGTTCGTCTTATTTCGTTTGTCACGTGATCAATCTCGTCATTTTTTAAAAAGAGCGAGCAAATAAACGATTTTGATTTATGCATGTATTGCAATAATGTGATGTATTCTTCGGAACTTGCGCCTTCGAAAGCAAATAAACGATTTTGATTTATGCATGTATTGCAATAAGATGATGTATTCTTCGGAACTTGCGCCTTCGAAAACATAAACACTCGACGACCATTTAAACAACCAGTAATAAATTCAACGCTTTGCACCGCTCCATAATTAACTTAACTTCCTAGATGAGAGCAAAGTAATGTGATCCAGTTGAGTTCACAACTACCATATAATATTGATATTGCTTTTTAAGCTTTTTTCATGACTCTTCAGTATATTGCATCAATTAATTTTTGTTCAAATAAGCGCTTCCACAATAAACAAAAACGTAAATTGAAATAAAAGGTTAAAATAAATTTCAGAAACAAAATAAATCGAAACCCAACTCGGGATTCGAACTCGCGATCATGTGAACGTTGGCTTCAATCAGCACCTGCTTATTGGTAATTTCTTCCTCGGTAGGAGGTCTTGCTGTCATGGTCGATAGCGTTCGCTTTGGCATACGCTTCGAGACCACTTTTCTCGGAGGACTAAATTGTTTCTGCAAAAAACGCGATCTTCAAAACGCTTAATTTCTACAAGCAATTGACCAGTGCATGCAGAAGCCGGTAAGTCCAAACTGTACACACTCTCCAAGAGTAGTGTCGATGTAACGTTCGAAACTTATCTATTGTCATAATATGCTGCCATTTATCCCAGTGTAACAGCAAGAACTGCTTGTCAAGAACATCAAGCGTTTGCGTTCCTAATGACCTAGTGAGGTAGAACAGCAATTGTGAGATTGTATGAGGCGGAGATTGCAGGTTAAAACTTGTACAGATATTGTTACGAAAATGACTTTTTCCAAGGTCAGAATATGTCAAGAAAGAGTTGAAACAGCCTCTAAACTCGGCCATGCTAACAATAGAAATCACATACGAAAAAAATTAGTGGAGTCACGTTATCGTGAAAGAGGTCAAGAATCAGTAAATTTTAGACACAAACACGCGCACTTGCACGCACACACACGCACACACACTGACCTGAGGTTCGGGTGCGTAATTCGGGTTGCTGACTTCGGTGTTTCTCAAAGCGAACGAAACCTGACGGCTGTGGCTGATGTTGAACGGTGTGACGTTTCGCCGGTTGCTTTGATGAGGATCAGCGCCGTACTCCATGAGACACGTGACTATCGACACTGTGAATAAGACGTCATTAAGCAAAAAAGCAGAAATTACGTCAAAGTCCAGGTTATTTCGATTACAGTTGAAACCCTTGTCACACGGGTGGGCTCGAAAAGACGTTAGAAACCAAACAACATAAAATTATTAAACCGATAAAGCTAAGAAGTTTTAAAATGCTAAGAGTGAAAATAAGACATTAGTCCCGAAAAATAAATTCTTATGGTTAGAATATATCTTATGAATTAATACAAAAATCACATTTTTCCAATTTGTAACGCTTCCTATCACACTCGGTTCAGCTAATTATAATAAACAGATCGGTTAGAGCCGGGGCGCCGGGTCACGTGATCGCTCGTCCAGCGGCGCAAATTATTTACATTAATTTTTTATTTCATCGATATATTTTTTTATAAAACATCGTATCTGATCTTTAGGAAACTGAGACCGTCGAAAGGTACATTTCGGTCTACGTTTTAAAAGACTTTTTATCACCATATCTTGGGTCTTCAACTGACGTCAAGTTTGGGGCCGAGTAAGGATAGTGATTTTATAATACAGATCATCAAAACCGATTGGACATACTCAGTATACGAGTTATATTGGTCAAAGAAAATTCAACAGATTGCTTAATGGCTTTGAGAGAATGATAAAAGTTTACTCAGGTTCACACAAGCACGAGATTGTTGCCTCATCGCTGACGGCGGAATAAAAATCAAATCAAATAGGCGGAAGAAAATGTGAGTAAGTGTCATGTGATAATCAACGCAAAGCTCGAAACGCGATTGCAAATCATCGGCTTACCGTAGCCCCACTTTGACGCGATAAACAGCGGCGTATCACCAACGTCATTGGCGGCGTTTACTTTTACAACGGTCGAGACAGGGTCATAAAAAAGCAAAGCCTTGACGCACTGCAAAAGAAGTTAAGGTCACGCAGCTATTCGCAAAAAATAAACTAAAAAAAGGCGCAAATCAACAAATCCAGAGATAAGGCGCCGTTACCAAACGATTACTCAAACCATGATAATTGAAATACTAAAGAAATTAAGAGCAAAAAGGTGTCCAGCTTCGTCACTCACTGTGTCATGGCCGCCCAAACAGGCGAGATGAAGAGGGGTGTTCTTGTTATTGTCTTGAGCGTTTGGATCAGCCCCGTGATGAAGCAGGAGGAACTGTAAAAAAAAATTTGTGACATCAGTGGAAATGACTCAAGATAGTAAGCTAAATGTGACAAAGCAATTGGTTTACTTCAAAAAACAGAGTCGCGTCGAAAGTGGAGAACGTTTCTGCGTGAACACGGATAAGACGTTTCTATTAAGCGTGGATAACACCTAATTGTAAATTTCCAGTTCGATTCTTAGCCAAAAACCATTTTTGAAATTTCTTCCGTTTAAGAACTACTTCGAACTTAAAATGAAAGAAATTTCAAAAATCTTCAACCAACCAAACAAAAAAAGCAACATACACAAATAGGGTAAAGTATGCGGAAGCAATAATTTAAACATTCGGCAAGTAGTAAAAAAACAGAAGCTGGACGCTTACAATCGCGCTCTGGTTTCCTTCTTGCGAGGCGAGATGTAGCGGAGTGGCACCGTGGTAGTCGGACGAGTTGAGGTCAGCATTGAAGGCGATGAGCGCTTCCACCAGCTCGTGCTTGCCTGTGGAAAACACGTGAATTTCCCGCGAAAAACGACAATTCTTTTTGATGTTTTAAATATTTAAGACAATTACAGGAATATCAGCGAATTACCGGTGATGGATGCGATGTGCAGCGGTGTTCTTCCTTTCTCGTCCCGAGATCCTATTGTTATGTGGCTTCGACCGATCTCAGCCGAGCTTCTGTCGAAAACACTCCCATGAACGACAAAGGTCTCGCGACAAAGATAGACCCCCTTATTCAGAAGTCGATCGCTTACCCATCTGACCCGTGTTGGCAGTTCGGGCATTCGCAAAGCGGATGACATTTGTCGTGCTCTTGCAAGCTCCGCATCGCGTCAGCTTGTCGTAGGAACCGCTTGACCGCGTCCACTTCGCCGGACTTCAGCGCCTGTCAAGAAAAAGTTAAAAAGAGCGTAAATATTTACAAAAAAGGAAAACCGGAATTGGAAATTCAAAATAAGATACCAGAAGTGGCAAACGAAACAGGGATTCAGCAAAACAAAAGCCCAAGCACAAGATTACGTAAATATCCAGCGCATACAATATTAGCCGGCGACCCGCAGATTAACGAATCAAACGAACAACTTCAAATCTTTCATAATCGAATTTGTTTTTTTACTTCAGAACAACGCCAACAATAAACTCACGTTGAAAAACGAATCCAAATCATTACGGGAGCTTGGTCTTCTCGCAGGACCGAACTGTAGAGTAAATTTTAAATACTTTCATTTCCGAAATACAAAACCTCGAAACAAAAACACAGTCCCACACCACATAAAAGTAATTCGTAAGATTAAACCATAACAAACTTTTAAAAACGTAACACTAAAAATTTGATCAAATTTAAAATTTCAAAAGAAAATTATTTTTCTGGTATCTTGCGCTAACCTTAGGACGCAAAGAAAACGGAAATTACTAAGCGTTATAAAATCGGTGATTTTTCCTATTAACTGCATGCAACACGATTTTGGCAATTCATAGCAAGAAAATTTCGAATTTTAGCGGCAATTTCACAGCAGTTACAGCCTTTTTGATTCAAGAACTTAAAAAAAGTTTCAAATCATCAATATCTCTTTAAAATATTTCGAATGCACATTGTCCACTCACCCGGTTCACCTCTATGTTTCCATTTTTAACGTGTTCCAAAGCAGCTTCAAGCGTGGCTATGTAAAACCTGAAAGACGATGACGTAGTTAATCTACATGCATCATTTCAAAGCTAATTACACGTGATCAAATAACCAACCCTAATTGGTCCAACCGTGATCCAGCAAAGTGAAAATACTTGACGTAATAAAAATTTGCCAACCAATTATTGACGTCAGATTTAATGACCAAGTATATGAGAATGGGCAGCAGGTCATCCGAAGACAGAGCGGCTTCCTCTGTACCGTAAAATATGACATTGATAAGGAACAACACTTAAAATAACACCTGCATGTGGAATGGAATAATTTAAACTGATCGGTGCAAAACGGCAAAAAATCTTAAAAACTTCTTGAACATGCGGAAATAATAGTAAGATTACAAGGAATGATTTTTTGGCATATTCAAACTATTATGCTTATTATAAGCATCGATAACTGATTAACTAATGCAAGTTTATTTTAAGAGCGTACAAGCTATAGCGTTGGGCAGGTTTTTTAAAGGTTTTGTGATTCCGAAAAGACTACTCGAAATTTGTTTTTACTGCAGTTATATTTAAATATCTACAATAGCGTAAACTTATTGTGTCAAAAAAATCGTCGATTTTTTATTGATTAACAATTGTTCATAGCAATCAACTGACCGGACTGGACTTGTTTGGACGACAGATGCAAGATGGTTTTATGTATGCACGAAAGTTTGTCATCGGCGGTGGCACATCTATTCAAACGTGTCAGTTCCCTGCCAGCCCGTGGAAGAGACAACCTGAACAGGATTAAAAGGTTTCCATGGTGATTAGAACTTTTTTTATATGTTACGCATTAGAGAAAGTTCTAGTTTTGCCAATCTAAATCTTTAAATAAAGCAACCAAAGCACTTGTAACGAAAACTTCCAGCACCACTATTTCTGATGTTGCACTGTAAAGCGTGGAGATTGCATCGAGCCTTTTTAAATAAAGCTTAAAGTAGAGGCGTACAACATACGGCCCGCGGTATGCATTTTATGTGGCTCGTTATCACGCTTTATGAAATCAAGACTTTCGAGTTCCGACTCGACTCTAAGATTGTAAGAATGCTGTTGTTTTAACGTCTTTATTGGCATATACGACTTCATATTACGTCGTATTGTTATTTTATTACTGATTTACAACAAGAAATGTCGGAATTTCATTACTGATAAACATTGTCGATCTCGAGTTGCCACGTCTTTTTGTCAAACCAACATTGACAACATGTCTACAGAAAAGATTTCACAGATCTCAATAACAACTTAATATTTAGTATTAAGTAGTAGCAACAAATTGCAAAACTTGTTTTTGGGTATTGTCAAAATGCTTGCGTCTCAGCATTATTAAGGTTGTACGGATGTGGTCCGTTGCGATAAATAACTGCACGCCCCAGGTTTAAAGCAATTTTCTAAGCAACTAAAAAAAAATTCGATAAAACCAATCCAATAAAGCAGTCACTATAAGGTAATTTTTAATTCTTAACATAGGAACACTATTACCAGGGAAAGTACTTATTTTAAAATTGATTAATTCTTCTGACTCAATCATTGATTGAGGCAAGTTAAATTTCGACAAATATAACAAAAGGCGTAAATATTTTTCAAAGAAAAACTTGTAACAGAACGTTTTGTCCGTTACATCGGGCGGACTTCTTCAGGTAAAAACAACACACAATGCACAGCCTATTTAAAAACCAAAAACAAAACTAATGAACACAATGATGAGAGGCAGCCTACACAACAACAATTTAAAACTTTGTACAACAAAACTAAAATCAAAAGGTTAAAAACCCACATTCATAAAATTTTTATATTATGGTATATTTAAAAAAACATTCCAATCTTTATCATTCATCGAATTTTTTGTATTATTAATATCGATATAATAAAAATGACCAAATAAGTAAAGAAAAACATAACTATATGGGTTTATCGTATTTCGAGAGTTTTACGAATGCGGTGTCCAGAATTTTATAAAAATTCAATATTGGAGTTTATACTTACACTCATAAAACAATTGGAAATATTTTACCTCAGCTAAAGGACTCTGTGAATGTGATATATAAATGTGGTGCGATTTATAAAGTCCCTTGTAAAGATTGCTCTGGTGTTATATCAGTGAAACGGGTAGATGTTTAAAAATACTTGCTTATCTGAACATAAACTTGATTTAAAACCTATCGATATGACTAAACTGAAAGATAAATCGAATAAAAAAACTGCATTAGTTAAACATTGTTTTAAATATAAACATAGAATTGATTTTGTAAATTTTGAAATATTAAATGTTAATATTGATTTTGATAAAAGAAAATTTTTAGAATCATTCTATATTAATAACACAAAAAATCGATGAATGATAAAGATTGGAATGTTTTTCCTAAAATACATCATAATATAAAAATTTTATAGTGAATGTGGGTTTTCAACCTGTTGATTTTAGTTCTGCTGCACAAAGTTGTTAAATTTGCTGTTGTGTAGGCTGCCTCTCATCATTGTGATCATTAGTTTTGCTTATGACTTTTAAATATGGCAATGTGTGTTTTTTTACCTGAAAAAGTCTGCCCGATGTAACGGACGAAACGTCGTGTTACAAGTTTTTCTTTAGAAAATACATTACGCCTTTTGTTATACGTACAATAGTTCCCGCTTATTAAACCCAAATTTGTCCGGTCCGGAATCGTTCCATTTAATTGTGTAATAAAAAAAACCAGCTTTATAAGCCCAAAACCCCTTTTAAATAGCCAAATTTCGTACGCTTTTCCTTAAAATTTGTTTAATAAAAGCTTCATAACTAACAAATTTCATAAATTCTTTTGACTGCCTAACAACTCGATACACTGTTGTATTAGTTTTTCATTAATCTGTTTCGTGAAAAATGTTATGTTTTAACTTGTAATCATGCTTACACATTCATTAGAGCTCTAACTCATTGGGATTTTATTTACGAAATGGCGAAGAGACGTGCAGATGTGGCTTTGTCTAAAAAACTTAAGATTTTAAAAAATAACCGAGCGCTGCCGAAATGCAGTTAACGTGCTGCCGCTGAACAACTTAACATTTCTCGTGGCTGCTTACGAAACCTCATGCGTGATGAAGCAGCTCTTCAAAATGAAGCATCATTGTTTGGACTAAGCAAAACGAAAAAGCAGCGCTATGGTAAGGAACAGGAAGTGGAAGAAGGGCTGTGGAAATGGTTTAAATTTGCACAGTCTCGTAATGGTCCTTTAAATGGTCCAATATTAAAGTAAAAGGCAAAGAAATTTCGAAACAGCTACGATACAACGAAGTCACGGCCTCTGAAGGGTGGTTTTATCGCTGGAGACATGATTTAACGTACATTAAAGTTCATGGTGAAGCTAGTGAAGCCAACACGAAAACCCCAGTCGAATGGACCTGCAAGGACAAGCTGGAATTTTTAAAACGATATGAGCCGGTTAACATTTATAACGCAGATGAAACTGCACTTTATTTTCGAGCTTTACCAGATTTAACTTATGCAACGAAATCTACTCCCTAAAGATGTGCGTGGTACCAAAGTTAACAGTGTTGGTATGTTGCAGTATGAGTGGTGACAAACATCGCTTACTCGTTATTGGCTTATCTCGAAAACCACGATGCTTCAAAAATGTGCGAACATTTCCGGCTGATTATACTGCCTCACAAAACGCTTGGATGACCACCAAGATATAGTCTGACTGTGGAAAAAGCAACACCTTCCAGCACTAAAATGAAATTGCTCCGCCATCGTTTGCAAATTGTTCTAGAGCAGAGAGGGTTTGAACAAACGGACAAGTTTGGGAAGTTCAGTGATCATGAGCGGCATTTTCACGTCATCAACAACCCATGAGGCAACTTAATTTGTTGCTTTTGCAAGAAAATAAATATTTTTTTGATCTTTGATAAATAATAATAATAATTGATCTATATGTGTGATTTCTATGTACAATGTTATTAGATTTAGAAGTTTTAGCTGTAATGCAGTTAGTCAAACATTTTAGCGCGACAGAGTTGCAAAAAGTCGGTTAATAAGCCCCCCCTCGTTTTATAAGCCCAAAATCGCCCGGTTCCGAAGTGGGCTTAATAAGCGGGGACTACTATATTTTTTGACGTTTAACTTGCCTCTGATTGTGCCAGAAGAACTGATGAAATTTAAATTAAATTTCCAATTCTACTAAAACATTTCGAAACAATTTCAACAAAAAAGGCAGCACAAACCGGAAATGTTGTACCATTAAAACTGAACCGTTTTGACCAAAATGCAGGTGCCTTCATGACAAAAAAAATGTCAGTTTTCTATTGTATTAAAAAAAAAAACTTACGAAAAAATATCTTTGATTCCCAAATCGCTAGGAGTGATAAAAGATAGATTTCTTGTTAGCTTGTTAAAATTACTGTCCTGAAACAAGATAAAATTGAAGTAGCATTTTTTTCTCCAAAATTACACACTGATGCAATAGATAAAAACAATTTTGATATTGGAAGAGATCTAAGTTCTGCAGCTAAAGGCGAGAAGATTTAAAAACATTTAACTCACTTCTGTAGCAAACAACTCGTTTAGTTGAGTGCGAATTGTTCGTCCGATTCCACGCATCAAAAACTCCTGCCCGAAAAAAATTTTCAGTCACGCAAAATAACACATTAGTAATAGCTTAGCAACTACAACGAATTACCATACGGGATTATCAATCTTATCGAGCAAACCAATTAAAACGATCACGTGGTTTTAATTGCATCTAACGGACGGCAGCTATATAACGCTTAACCAATTCAACCGCTGGTCGAATTCCACAGTCAATTAATAGAAAACCGACACTAACCGCCAATGCTTGTTTCATTGTTTCTTTCTCTGCAGAAGTTTCATTCAACTTTTTCTGATATTAATAAAATATTTTAATAAAGTGTTTGTCATTCAACAACAGATATTGCAATGTGCAAACCAAATGTTTACTCTTTATACTTACCAGCCTGTTATCTCGCAAAACAATTTGAAAGCAAGTAGCTTTGAAATTTGACACGGCTTCCTGAAAGTGACAATTAAAAAAATAAAACCACTTAAAATCACTGCTATTCCATAATTGCTCACAATTAAAACCTTCAGCTGTCTTGCAGTAGACTCTTGGTTGTCATCTTTGTAATCTGCAGATGAAGAAACAAACTGTTTGATTTTTTCTTCCAGCATTTGACGCAAACGTTTCGGATGATTAGCTCGTTGCCACAAGTATAAATTTTCCAAGTTGTTTTTGGATCCTTCAGAACTTTGCACTTCTTCTTTGTCTTTGTTTATTAAAACAAATTTATTAAGAAAAGTTTATTAAAAGAGGATTGAAAACTGGATGAGAAAGTGTTGCCATCTTAAAATAACAAACCATTCAAAATGTCTAAAGTTGAACGGCAACCGAGCCAAAACAATTCAAGCTGTAAAGCAATATTAGAATGTACAAATTTTTTCTTTAATGAGACGTTTTTGATTAAACCAAAATATAAAATTGTGAACAGACACAGACAATTGAGATACATACACAATTTCACACTAATAATTATGCAAGAAAAAGTCCGAGTCCGCTCTAACGTGATTAGATAAACACAAGACAGGCATCTATTTCCTATATCCTTGCAGCTCCCCTTATATACATGCGATATAATTAAATAAAAGTTGTGCGAATATCTTGATATCTAGTACTGTAAATCGTTTTCGCCATGTGTACAGCTACGACGAATATAACTATCAACTAAAACAGCATCGTACGCCGTTAAATAGATTTTTTTCTTCGTACAAGCATAACAATGTTAGTATAATAGCTTGGTGGTTGAAAATGCAAAAGATCTCTATAAAATCATAAGGCTTCAAAATAATTCATTAAACAAAAGAATCAAAATCAGAATATTGAAATTGCTGAGTCGCTCGATTCTTTTCATATTTTACCATTCATACAACGTAATGATCTCAACGGATGATGATCGTTTCCAATGTTTCCAATGCGATTCAATTATGTAGTAACAAAATTGAAAAACAATGACCTTTGACCCGAATTGTGGCAAGCGTTTCATTCCAACCACTGGCGAGTCGAAAGATCCGTTAATTTACTAAGGCATTTTCCTTCTTACCATTCTTGGGTAAAACCATGTTCGGTTCCAATGGATCTGATAGACAAAGTACCGGGTAACTTTCGTCATTCCGATTAAAGAAAGTTTCTTCGAATAAAATTGTTGAAGTATGGCAGGATTCCATGTTCAGCATGAGATTTTCACTTTGTGCTTCGAACGAGGGTTGATTGTAATTGTAATCAAAGCCCTTCACACAATAAACCTTGGAGCCTTTAATAATAACTTCCTGAAAGCAAATAAAAACGATGTAATTTTTTAAAAACACAATCAAGACAATTTTTGATAAATTTTAGGGCTCATAAAGAAAAATCTTAAGAATTTACAAAGAAATCAAGTGAAGACTAAAAAAATCTTTGCTGTAATTTATGGAACAGCTGTCGAGATTTGCTTCTTAATTTAAGCAGAGATCTTTTTTTATCTTCAAGCAAATCTGGGGTCCGAATCCTAGTACTTGTTTTACTGCTTAAATCTAGTTGATCAAATAAAGAAAATTATGAATTTGCAAGAAAATCAAAATGAATATTAAAACAAAGCCATCACTTTGTTTGCTTGTTTGTTAAACAAACTGCAGCTGCAGCAAAATTATAGTTATTTGCCTGCAATTTAAAATTTTTTGAATTAATTAATGTTTTTATTTTAAATTGAGCATCTGATTCAAAAATTCTTTTCCAGGCCACACCAAAAGACTGCAGGCACAAGTTTGACATGCCTCATCTAAAAGATTTGTGTAAGTTAATTTGTCAAAGTATACTATAGTTGTATAGCGACCTATCTTTTCTTTTTGGAAGGGTAATAGGAGATTAATGAAGCATTATAGTTTGACCAATTACTCAGTATAACAATAGTGCCAATAAATACTCAAATCAATAAACAAAATACAATGGTCAACCTATAATGCCTTATTAATATCACATTTGTATACAATATGTATATCAAGGATCAGGAAAGGGCTGTTTGGGGGATGCAATTTCTACTGGGGCAAGAGAAAAAATGTGCTTAAATCAAGGGCTGTTAAAAGTTTTTAAAGACTTTTTTCTCTTTGTTGGTAGTATGGCTAGGTAGGTGTAAATGTCATTTTGATAGTAACAGTAAAATGGTCTTGGTTTTGCTCCAACAACAGCCACATTTCTAGTGTAAATATAAAATCTAAAGCAAAAACTTTAAAACTTTTAGCAATACTGCAAAACCTAGGGACCTTTGAAAGGAGGTCAGGGCTAATCATTTGAAAGTTTCCAAAGTATAGCACCTACGATGTTGTCTTCCAGTTTAGTTGGATGAATTATGATGATAAAAGTGAAGTGAAACAAAAAAAAGTATTCACTTTTAAATTGAAAACCAAAAACAACTTTTTTCTTTTTTAAATGTTTAATAAAGATAACTTTAAAAATGTAAAAAAACCTTTATACAGTGTTTAAAGACTATTTAATCTATTTTGTTTTTGATTTTAGTATAGTTATACTAACTTTTCCATTATATGTAATATATTTATTATTGGAATCCATTGATGATTCCAAGCCATTGTCACCATAAACCATAAGTGGTTTTAAAATGTGGGTTTCAAAGCATTTTTGAGATAATAAATCACTATCATTCATTGAATTTTTCCAAGATCCAATTCGTGGAATGCATATCTAAAAAATAATTTTCAATTTTTTTCAAAATAAAGTGGGTATAAACTCAGTTGTCTACCAAAACCAAAAAAAATTAACTAAAAAAATTATTTATGTTTACTCTTCAATAGTTTAATAACAACTTTTTTTTATAAGGTTCTATGTGAAATATTCAGCAACAAAAAAATTTTTGATCCATGACTTTTAAGTATCCAATAAAAAAAATACACTCTTGGCAACTGTCTATGGTTTACATTCAAGTAGGGTAAAGCATTTTGTAATATGACAAATTGCAACAAGTCAAAATACTTTAATAAAAATTTTATCTGCAGGCGAAATTAGAACCTCCCTTTCAGATGAAGTGTCTTAAATTTAGCTATACATTAAAACTAAATATAATGTCTCACCATAAGATACAAAGTCATCTTTGCCAAGTGAAAACAATAATAGCTACTCTAATACAGAGATCTCCTTGATTTAAGCATTTAAAATTTTGTTGGTTGCAGAAAATTTCCCAGCCTGACTAAAATCTTGAATTTTCTATATAGTTGTTTATCCAAAATATATTTTATTTGGACTTTTGACAAAATAAAATAACCAAATCACAATATGCTCTGTTTGGAAATTCAATAATAAAAGAGCAGATATGCAAGAAGTGCTTTTAAAAAATTAATCTCAATAGAACAATATTGCAAAAGAATACATCGATAGACCAAAATACTATTTTTGTGCAATCCATAGAACTATCAGATGAAAAAAAGCAACTAGATAAATGCATCAAGCAATTAGACAAGGGCATCAAGATTAAAGTTTTTTATAGTAGCAGAAGATCAGAAAATACAGCTTGGAAAAAAGTGTTCTTTTTTTTAAGCAATATGCAAAACCAGTTAGTACAAATTGATAATTCAATTTTATAGGGCAGCTCCAAAACCACATGCAGTTTCTAAATTGTTACCAAGTAACTAGTTGACAAATGCATTCTGATATATAGTACTTCAAGTGTAAGTAAAGACATTTTGGTTTTTAGATGTCTTTAAAAGACATTTTTGATTATCACTTATTAACAAAAATCTTGTTTCAGTCATTACTGACTTAATTTGAAATGCTTTAAAGCAAATCAGCTGGCATTAAAAATTGAAGATTATGTAATATTTAAGTATTTTCTTGCTTATAAAAATGTGATTAATATTGTTTAGATAATACATTTACCATCCATCTTTCATTAGTAGCTCGGTGAAAAAGTTCTCTATGTTTTATGCATAAAGTGTTATACCAAGCATTTTCTGTTAAATCTTCATCATATGAATCCATATTATTTCCTCTTTGTTAAACTTTTAAAAGGAAAAACTTTATAAACACCTGCATGTAAAGATTTAATGCAAAAAGAAAAGAAAAAAATTAAATAATATATATAACTTAATTTGGTCAACAAAACAACAATCCAATTTATGTACTTTAATTTAGGTTTATCATCCAACTTGATAAATGTTACTAGTTTCTTGACAAAACTAAACTTAAATCTTAAAATAAAAATCTCTATTTTTGTCATATCATTAAATAAAGATTAAAAATCAAATTAAAAGCTTTCACTCAGACAACAATATATGAGCATTTTCAAAAAGCAAATTTGGGTAATTGGTTGAGAAGACTATTATGTTTAATGCTTCTAAACTTGTCTAGAAAGTCACAAGAATAAATAAAAATGATAATTATTATGATACATCTCAGTACATGTTTACAATAACTTATGCAATAAACAAATAAAAACATCAATATTTTATAATATAAATTAGAAAATGTTTAAAATTAAACTTTGTTCATTAGTAAAAATAATACATGATTGTAATGTTGCATAATAATAGTTTAGACTTCCACACGAAAAAAGAATTTATATTGCTCATTAAGCATTCAAGTAATACAATTATGTAAAGTTTAAAAAGTATTGAGGTATTTCATTATCTGGAACGTACCATTAATACTAAATTATGGGAAACTACTTTAATTAATTTTTGTGATATCACATTTTATAATGAGATAGTTGTCTATCCAATGCCTCAACATGATTTTTCAAATAAAAAAAGCAAGTCCGGTAAAATTTGCCAACGATTAATTATTATATTTAAGTTTATTAAACCTTTGAAAAATATAAATGATAGACCGTAGCATATTCAAGTTTTATTGAAATTATTCAAACCAATAAGCACATTACTCTATTGGTATATATTGCAAATTAAATTTTAATAGATCTAGCAAAAATTCGGTCTGGTGCAGAATCGGCCGTAATCGCCTTTTTATCTCTACTTTGATTTCTCTCGTTTTCCGGTTCTCTTTTTGTTTCTTTATTATAACTCGTTTTTTTAGCAAAACAACGACAAACAAAGGCATTTATTTAAGTTATACCATTTCTTTTTCGATATTTTCACATATTTGCTTCTCTAACACTTCTTAATTATTATTTTCACATAAATAAAACACTCGTAAAATATAGTTTAAAATTCTAAGAATTGAATTTATTTAAATATTTAACAAAACGTAATGTTTATTGGGGGCCCATTCTGCACAAGCTATCAATAGCACATTTCAATAATGATTTATTTCCAAATGCACTTCTCAATCATTATACATGCCTTATACATTCTTAAAATATACTGTCAAGTTGTAGGAATTGATTTTGCTTTAAATCATTTAATAAAACTAAAATATTTTGTGACGCCCGACTCTACACAAGCTAACATTTGCAGGTTTGTATTATGAGTGATTAGGGACACGTCCGCCGTACCGTCAATCACCGCCAACAGTTCTCGAGTCCAGAAGGAGTTCATACTAACCGTATTGAATCCTTGTGGGCTCAGTGTAAATATAAGTTCAAAAGAATGCACGGTACGAGTCGGACATTTATTCCAAGCTACTTGGACGAATTCATGTGGCGGAGAAAGCGAAGTAAAGAACAAGTATTGCCTGATTTGTTCCAAATGATTACAAAACAATATCCATTGTGAATATTTAACTATTTATATGAACGTGTTTTGTTTAAAGTAGTGCTTCTTTTGCTTTCTATTAAACTTGAAAATAGGCTTTTGCAAGATCAGTTTAATTTTTCGTTTTCTTTATTTTAACAAAAGTGTAGATTGTAACGGTTTCGTGTTTGAACAGTTGTAAACCTAATAAAATTTGGACATTAGAAGTGACGTCAATGCACATGACAATTAAAAACAATGATGTTTTGTCGAATATATTTCTATAAAAAAATTTCTTGCAACTGTAAAGTATGTTTTAAGAGTGATTAGACATGTAAAAATAATAATTATAAAGTGTTTTAAAAACAAATGGCTGATCTTGAAAGTGAAATTTATTATGGAAACTTACGAATGATAGCTTTGTGCACAATCGGCCGTCAGAAAATCTTTAGTATTTGTTAAATGCATTTTAACCAAATCACTTTTTGGGCTTAGGACCATATTTCAAAAATATTTAAGCAGCAAATGGCTGTTTTTAAAAAGTTTACTTTATTACAGAAACTTGAGAATAAATAGCTTGTGCGCAATCGGCCGTCAAAAAATCTCTACTGGAACCTACGATTGATAGCTTGTGCAATATTGGCCCCCTCAAAAACATTACGTTTTGTTGAATATTTAAATAAATTCAATTCTTAGAATTTTAAACTATATTTAACGAGTGTTTTATTTATGTGAAAATAATAATTAAGAAATGTTAGAAAAGCAAATGAATGATTTTATAAAAGTTAAATTCATAATACAAACCTGCGAATATTAGCTTGTGCAGAGTCGGCCGTCACGAAATATTTTAGTTTTATTAAATGATTTAAAGCAAAATCAATTCCTACAACTTGACAGTATATTTTAAGAATGTATAAAGCATTTGTAATGGTTGAAAAGTGTATTTGGAAATAAATCATTATTGAAATGTGCTATTGATAGCTTGTGCAGAATCGGCGCCCAATAAACATTACGTTTTGTTAAATATTTAAATAAATTCAATTCTTAGAATTTTAAACTATATTTTACGAGTGTTTTATTTATGTGAAAATAATAATTAAGAAGTGTTAGAAAAGCAAATGATTGATTTTTAAATTTAAATTTATAATACAAACCTACGAATGTTACCTTGTGGGACATTCCATGTCAACTCACACCCTTTTCGGCATTTTTTTGCCGACCTTATTATATATAAAATATTAATATACTAGTCCAGCTTGTTTATTAGTGTAAATATTTATCTATTTATTCGTGTACAGATATGTTCGTATAATTGTTTAAATTTTATATTAACACTTGATCGATTTAAATATTTCTAACATCAAATTTCATTATTAGTCATTCATCCTTTAAGTTTATTACTAAACTGACATTTAGAGAGCATCTTGACCAAAAACCTAGGGAGTCCTTGAGATTATTCAATGCTTCTTGGCATAAGCCATAGCTGCCGGGGGCAAACTGCCCCCCAAGTTTCTAAATTTTAGGAAAAATCATTATTTTTTGGGCGGTGACAAGGAAACATTTGGGCGAAATCAGGAATTCAAGGAAGTGATAATGATTACAAAAATAATTTGTGCCAAATGCAGAAAAAGTTAACAAATTAATCTATATAGAAAAAAAAACTTCTTTTTTTAAAAGCACTATGATCTTTTTGAAGGAAAATCGAAAAATCTGAGACGAATTCAAAGTGACGACTTTTTTTTAGTCTTCATCCTAGAATCTCAGACAATTTTTTGTCGTATCCGTAAGGTACTAGAAAATCATGATTTGGGCAAACGTCACAAAATTTGGGCAAAACTTCATCGCCGCTCCCCACAAATTTTTTGACTTATAGCGTCCGGGTCTGCTTCTTGGGCTAAATATAGTAGCCTAGGCTATTATGTTAACTTTGATTATGTTTATTTTCGTTTATTAGGCAAAAGTAAAA
Organism: Diplosoma virens; assembly: GCA_963680785.1. NCBI lineage: Eukaryota > Metazoa > Chordata > Ascidiacea > Aplousobranchia > Didemnidae > Diplosoma > Diplosoma virens. The sequence goes on along the minus strand of OY796882.1, from coordinate 22,986,674 downwards.
AAACATTTAGCATTAAACCAGGAGTTAAAAATCGTTTTTTGTAACCCATACAGTTATTTAGAATTTATAGTAAAAAAGGATCTTCTCTTTGAGGTACATGCCGTACCTCAAAGAGAAGATCCTTTTTTACTATAAATTTTGTCACAAAAAAGATGTGTTCTCTAAAAAAAGGTCTCATTTTGAGTCAGTCCCAGATTTCATGATTTTGATCCCCAAAAAAAGAAGTGTTCTCGAAAAAAAGTTTTCACTTTGAATCAATTAACCACGAATTTCATGACTTTTGTCTCTGAGGACTAGTGATTCCTGGGAAACCATAAAAATTGGGTTTGCACATCGAATCGGTCTTTCTTTTCTGGCAGAGAGATCTCCAAGAGGGGGCCATGGATCTCAAAAGGAAGGCCCATGGCACCGAAATTACTGTCCAACATATGGCAAATCTATAAGGGGGGCCATGGCACAATGCCTCTGCCCCAAAGACGCATTGGCTATGGGATTAGGGAATCGAGAGTCGGGTCGGATAAAGGCACCGCCACCGATGAGCCAGTCAATTATTTTTAAGAAGCAAAACATATTTTTTCACCAATCATAAAACCCACAATCAACGTGCTTTATTAATACTTCTATTTAGGCAATTTTTTTATTTTTAGAATAAGCTATTCTAACCTTACAGTCGTGTGCAAAAAGTTTAAGACCACCTCGCATTTTTTATCTAAAATATACAATAATCCAATTTTGTTATATTTATGTTATACTTTATTTATTCAAAGTACTGCAATAAAATAGCCATTCATTAAAAATAACACTAAATGACAAAAAGTAAGCTTATCAAATTAAAAGTGAGTTATATTAGGCAATTTTTGTTTAAGAGTCTAGTGTTTGGTATGCTCACCTTTGTTCTGATAATAGCTTGCAGACGACACGGCATGCTGTGCACCTAGTGTTTGCAGTATTTAGCTGTAATCTTTTGCTTCTGTATGCGTTTTACTGCCATTTCCAGGTCTTAGCACTTGTGGGTTGTTCATCTGCCACTTTGTCTTTCAGTATTGCCCACAAATTCTCAATTGAATTGAGATTTGGGCTGTTACCATGGCAATCTAAGGTTTTATTATTCTTTTTCTCAAGGAAATCACTCACTAACTTTAAACGATGACAGAGAGCACTGTCTTGCATGAGCATATTGCATTCATAAATAGCTATGTGAATTTCGAGCTTGTCCTGCAACATTTTGCGGTACCTGACGCCGTTTAATGTTGTTCCAATTGGTAAAATAAAAAAGACCAGCTGTGCCATCACTGGATATATCTCCTAGATCAGGGGTTCCCAAACTGGGGTACATTTCGACTTTTAAAGGGGTACATTAGATTAAGTATAAGGATATTCTTTCCATAACTTGTAATCTGCATTAAAATATTTTTTATCACCTGATGTTAATACGAGGGTCAGTCAATAAGTAATGAGACTTTCTCAATTACTTTGGTGTTCTTGGAGTTATGCAACTGAAATTTTATGTGATGATTATGAATGGAGTTGTCATCTTATTTACAACAAAACTTGTTTATTTTCAGATTACTGTAGGTGTGACGATAAATTGAAATGACTACTAGGCTAGGAAACAGCTCATGCTTGGAACAAAGAGGAGTCATCAGATTTCTGTTGGCAGAGAGTGTAAAATCATGTGAGATTCTGTCTAGAATGCAAAGACAATATGGTACTTCCTGTATGTCTAGAGCAAACTTCTACAAATGGGTGCAAGCATTCAAAGATGGACGCGAAAGCATTACTGATGATCTGAGAAGTGGAAGACCTGTGGATGTCTCTACCCCAGAAGCAGTACAGGCAGTTGAAGACCTGATCAAATCTGATAGAAGGGTCACTTTAGATGAAATTGCTACAAACTTGGACATCTCCCATGGCACAGTGTACGCAATTGTGCGTGAGAAGCTGCGTTTTTCAAAAGTCAGCTGTCGCTGGGTTCCAAAGATGTTAACGGATGATCACAAAATGCAGCGCCTGATGGCTTCCAGAGCATCACTACGCAGATACAGAAAGGAGGGAGATGTATTTCTATCGAGAATAGTGACAACTGATGAGACCTGGGTCTTTCATTATGAACCTGAATCGAAACGACGATCAATGGAGTGGAAGCATGTTTCTTCCCCAGTGAAGAAAAAATTCAAATCTCAGAAAAGTTTAAGGAAAGTCATGCTCACTGTGTTCTGGGACAGAAATGGGCCGATCACTATCAGTTTCTTGGAAAGGGGCAATACTGTGAACTCAGAGAACTACTGTGAGCTGCTAACTCAAGTGAAAAAAGACATTAAGAACAAACGGAGAGGACTTCAATCAAGAGGTGTGATTCTCCTTCAGGATAATGCAAGGCCCCACACAGCAGCAAGAACCCTAGCCAAAATTGAAGATTTAGGCTGGAAACTTCTAACACACCCACCCTACAGCCCAGACCTTGCACCATCTGATTTTCACCTCTTCGGCCCACTCAAAGAGAGTATGAGGGGAATTCACTTCCAGACTGATGAAGAAGTGAAGGCTGCTGTGAGCAACTGGCTAAGGACCCAGTCCACGGAATTCTATGCCAAAGGAATAGACAATCTAATATCAAGATGGAACAAGTGTGTTGCAAAGGAGGGAGACTATGTTGAAAAATAAAAAAGCATTTTTTGATTACCAGTCATTGCAAACTTGAGTTATTAAAAAAGTCTCATTACTTATTGACTGACCCTCGTATATTACTTGAATATTATCTCTGATTAAAAAAAATTATTTGTTTAAAGTATATAAGTATGTTTTGGATTTTATACAGTTTTAAAAAATAGTGGCTAATGAATTCTAACTCTCTCCTATGGCATGCATTTTCATAGTTATTTCGTTTATGCTATTTAACAAAAAGCAAAATTTTAATGTCTTTTTTAGAAAATGTGTTCCAGTAATTTATCGATAACAAAAATACAAAATTTTAAATTAGTATAAATACGCAAAAGCAAGTTATGTATTCGTAATTTCTAGAGTATAACACAGGAGGCCTACAACCCCTAATATCATTATGTAGAACCGAAACTAGGCTTTGCAAGGCCCAATGTAAATCTATTTTGCGGGGCCACCATTGCCACTAAATTTTGATCTTGTCAAACACATTGCTTACCACTTAGGATGTCATAATATTGCACCTCTATGTAAACAGTGATAACCTTTCAAATAATTACGAAAAAAGAGTCAAAAATAAAAGCAGAGACCGGGTTTATCACATTTATTTCAGATTTTTTTATTAAAACATTTTCAAAAAGTTGTTTAGTAGCCTAATGGGTAAAGTAATGCAACCCAAACAAATTAAACGGCGACTTTTGGGTTGAAAAACACTGGCTTTAGTCGCATTAATTCCTTATTAACAAATATTTTTTTTGTTTTACAAATTGGCGACAAACATAAAATAAATTAATTAATAAAAATTTGGAAATGGGCAATTTTCTTAATGGAAATGGGGGCGATCCCCTGAGACGCGGAGCCCTTTGCAGCTGCATTGTCTCGCATGTCTACAGCTTTGGGCATGAAATTAAAGGCTTAAATACCAAGTTTCATGTACTTAGGATGAAATACCAATGAGATGAAGCAATCTTGCTTCTGGTAATACATCTTCTATGAATAATTCATAACTATCTTTGCAAGCCACAACGTACACTCATTTTGTTGCTTCTTTTTTTCTAATCCGCAGCCTTAATTATGTTTGTTATTAAATAATTATAGTAGTACTTTTATAATGTTGTGATGCAAAAATAAAAGAAAACTGAACTGAACTGAATTAGACCCAAAGGCTCAATGAAATGAATTTTTTATACGTTCCACAGTTTCCCTAACCGGGGGCACAAGTTGTTGGTACAAAGCGAGGAGATAACTAGCAGGAGAGACTGCTGGACAACTGTTTGTGCCAGATGCGCGAAAGCTATTTAACAATTTGGCAAAAATAGATATCTATGGTGTCCTGCGGACGAATTAGAAATGTAACAGGTAGTACGCGTAATGTTGGAGTACATTCGGTCCCCGTTTTTTTATATTCCCAAAAGCAATATATACAGTATAAGTCCTACTGGAAGGGGCTTGGTTAGAATAGTTTGGGTTAAGCTCAATTGCCTACTTTATTGGCGTTGAGCAGTTTCATTTGTCCATGAACGAATACGGTCTCGCTTTTTCATCGAATAGCAAGTCGGCTGTCTAGTACGTAATGCTCATGGTCATATAAAGTGGCATAAATTATATGAAACTTGAATAAACATAACTGGTGTCTTTTTAAGCTGCTTGGAAGTTCTTCTTTTTCACTGCAAAAACTACGTCATGGATTTTGTAAAGTTACGTAATGTTTCTTAAATCTTGAAAAAAGTCGAGCAAAACGAATTCACAAACCGCCTATTTAAATTGAAAACAAAAAATTTTTGCTCATTCAAGAAGATCTCACTTCGTGCTACTAATAAAAATAAATTTATCTCGGTTTTACGCAAAGAATTAAAATTGAATTAATCAACAGTAAAGGAAAAAAATTGGGATCTCAAAACAAATGAGAAACAGTCAATTTTGGAGCCCAAGCTTAGTCGAATTGCCAAGAAATTTAAAATATAATTATATAGTGTCGTTAGAATAAAACTACAAAATCATGCAAAAGATAAAGGTATGAGTATTTATATTTTTATGTAACAAGCGTTTCAAATCAATTGAACCAAAAAACATCAGTTTCAACAAAATTACAAACTTTTCAAAACAAAACAATAAAATAAAGACATGTAAACAACGACAAAACAAGCGTTACGTAACAAATCCGGCAAAGAAAAAAAAGTTTCAAACTTATTTTTACGCAACTCCACAGTATTACAGCATATTCTACTTGTATTATTTAAATTGGCTTTAGTCTTATTTTTACCAACATAGACATATTAGCGTAGACTGTTGCTTCCTTGTTAGCCCTAACGTTGACGGAATTTTTTAAATTTACGTAGCATAACTGTGTTTTCAAACGACATTGCTTTTGGTTAAGAGTCTCGCTGATGTTGACCCCAGTGAAGCCTAAAGGGCATATTGACGCTTGTTCGGATATACTAAAAATAATGAACAGTTAAAAATGAACGCAAAAGAACATGCAGCAGGGCCTAGCAGTCTACTTCTACTTTGCTCCACCGAATCCGATATTTTGTGGCGTAAGACTCGTTAGTTCAGTGTTTCTCAAAGTGAGCCACTTGGCTCCATAAGGAGGAATTCGAAATCTCCAAGGAGGAAAAATCACTAGGGGAGGAATCAGGGAGGAATTTGAAGATTTCACTACAATCAGTGGTGGATATTGGGTGAGGCAAATGAGGCAGTTGCCTCGGGCCCCCTTGAAAATAGCACATATAGTTTCATTTCGTTGCAGATGTTTTTTAGAAATTATTATGAAGTCGGGACGAAAAGTGAGAAATGCAAGATCGATTTGAGGTGAAGACCTTTTTTTTTTTTTAGAGAACACCGTGATTTTGGGAGAAAAATAGGAAAATCAGAGATGAAATTGAAGTGAAGACCTTTTTTTAGAGAACACTGTGATTCTGGGAGAAAAAAGTGAAAGACGAGATTAAAGCTCTTTTTCTTTTTTAGAGAACATTAATTTTTGGAAATCCTTGCCTCGGGCCACTAAATTTGAATATCCACCACTGATCATCGAGGTATTCTTTTCTAGAAGGGCGAAACGATGGTACCCAAGTCCTGAAAGGGAGAAATGTAGCAAAAACTTTTGAGAACCACTGCGCTAGTTGGAAGTTGCGCAAGCTGTTTAATTTTTCAAGTTATTTAGCAGAAATCAACATCAAGCTATAGTGTACTGATCAGTTAAGGCAAAACAAGCCTGTCGAGCCGGGGGGGGGAGGAAAATCGCCGCCCAGCCAAGTCCCAACAATTTGGGAAGAATCAGAAATTTTTCGGCAATAACAAGCAATTATTTGGGCAATCTTTTGTGTATCAAAATCGAACTACTTGCGCAGGACAAAGTTTCCAGATCTACTGTAAAAAATGATTAAAATTTGAAAGATTCTTTTTAAAGATCACTAGATTTTTTGTACGAAAATGACACAGATTCAAAATGATAATCTTTTTTTAGTCTTCACTAAAATTTTGGGAGGAGAATGTGTGAAATGTTGTCTCAACTTTTGCTAAGCTACAAGATCATGATTTAGGCAAAACTGTATTGCCTTGCCAAACTTTGTTTGGTTGGTATGCTTATGCCTGTCGCTACCACATTTGTTGGGTGGATTGACTTGACCATTCTCAATTTTTTTATAGGCTATGTATTCTAGTGGTACCGCACGGTTAAGCTTGTACTTTTTCGTATTTACAAACTTGTTGTTGGTAGCATGTCGCAAACACTCGTACTGTCAGCATGCCCTTCCGGCTCAAAGGCATGCTCTACGCAGTTACGCTTAAAGTTAATATTTTCATTGTACGCTACTATTTACAATCTTAATGATTTTTCGGATCATGGTTGTCAAGATTACAAATTATAAAGAATTCGTTTTACCAAACATTTTGAGATTGAAAAGTCACAAACAAAATATAAATAAATACTAGACAAAATACCCAAGAAATTATGCTACGTTCAAGAAATCAGTAAAGGTACAGCAGATTAGGTTAATTTTGAGAACAATTGATAAAATCTTATGTTTGCGAAAAGACGATATTTATGTTATAAAAATTTAAATTTTTAAGCATAGATTATTATTTTATATTTCATTTGGACTTTTATTTCAGAATATTGTCCTAATTTAAACAAAAATATTTTTTTTATATAGCTTTATACAAGTGCTTCTCAATCTTTTTTTGTGGCGATTCAAATGCTAGGCGGAAATAGAGAGAAAAGATTTGGCAATCCAATCTTTTTTACACACTTCATTGAAGCATACAAAGTGAACTAAACACAAGGCAATTTAACCTTCTGTCTCGGATTTCTCAATTTTTGTCCCCAAAAAGTAGCAAACTCCAAGGGTCTTCACTCTCAAATCTGTTTCAAATTTCTCCCAATTCCTCCCAAAAAACTACAGTCGTCGGCGACCCAATCAAATTTAACGGCCACCTACTTTTGAGTCGCGAGCCAAGGGTTGAGAAGCTATAGGGGAAAATAGGGGAAAGTCGGGTATTATGGACCACTTAAGCGAAAATCCCCGTATAAATTTTTTTTGATTTTTCGAAGACAAAATTATTTTGATACAATATCCTCAGTCTATACTCTCTTATATACAAATACCAGCTCGTAAATTGTTTTATGTAAGCTGTGATGACCCTTCAAACTTTTTAAATAAAAGGATCCACATTAGAAGCTGTGCTTGTAATATGGAACCCTACCGTAAGTGACATATTTAAAAATATTTTATAAACTTTAAAATTTTATAGTACTTTCTTTATAATGTAAGAATTTATTTATTAAAAACAAAACAAAATAACCTCAAATCAAGCAACGAAAAAAGTGACGCTAAAATACAAAATCTGATTCATTGGTATCAATCTAGTTAAAAAATAAGATCAAATGAACAAAAATATTGTTTTCGGAAAATGCAAAAAAATAAAGAAAAAATTTAATTTTGCTAAAACATTTTTTTGATTACTTTTTATGTAGTTTTCAGTAATGTAAATTGTTTTTTCTAAAAATTTTTCATATTCGAGAAATCACAAGGGGTCCATATTATCTCGGGGTCGGTATTAACCGACTTTCCCCTACGTAAAAAGATTATATAGCAATATGAAGACATAAGAGAAAAGTGATGTCAATGAACCGCTTGCTGCCTGTCTCGTTTTTTACTTTAGGCATAACCCAATCAAACGTTGTTTCATTTCCAATTACAGTATACTGTCAGGATAATACGGCCAGAAAACGTTCCAGAGTATTCCGAAGAAAATAAAAACAATGTATACGACTACGGCGATCCAAAACACTATCTTGTCCGTTAAGGATTTTTTGAAGTTTTTTAGCACAATTAAACCCATTGTGAGTCCCGCCAACGTCCCAGCGACGTGGGCTACAAATGACACCGTGCTTCGTTTTTCTCCTGAATATCGACGGTAGATGGCGTAACCGAAATCCGCACAAACTGCAAAAACTTATCTGATAAATATTTTTTTCTTTTTTTCAATTTTGAAACGACTCCCTTTAAAAAAAAAGCCTTCAAGTTTAAATATGAAGAGCAGACCGTTAAAACTCAATAAAATCGCTAAAGAAACCTTTCAAACATCAAGGCATTGCGCTTCTTATGCTTAATAACGACCCGCGTCTGAATTCAAAGAAAATCATCCGAGTCAAAACGCATGCTTTATTTTACGTAAGTGCGATTTTATTATAATTTTTTACAAACTGACGTTTGCAAAGCTGAAACTTTTTGACGTGGTTATAAAAAAAGTGTATAAAAGTTTCACCCTGCCAACGGCTACAATTCGTGTAAACATTTATAAATAAAGCTGATCTTAAAATCACACCCTCTTGTCCGAATGCCGTGTGTCGAAACAGATAAAATCGCTATCTTGATAAACCGCATTCTCGGTTACAGTCTTGTCCCTTCGACATACTGTTTTGTTCATGCGAAAGACGTTTTACAAGATTTTTCTCTGCTTGGTGGCCTCAGCAAGAAACACTAAAAATATGTAGCCATATCAATATACAATGAGATACATATCAACATATATAATTTACAAAATCAAATGGAAAATTTTTAACTGGAAAGCAATATCTTAATATCTTCAAAATCATGAGGTTGTAATGGCTCATGATGCCTGAACTTAACAGGTGCGACGTTGTTCTGCAAGTCAGGGGAATCAATAGTTGAGATGAAGAAGTGGCAGTAAAAATTTATAAAACTGCTAATTTTTCTTGCTTAAAAACTTGAGGAAAGAAGAATGAATTTAGACCTCGCTTTACAAGTTTAAATATAAAAAATAATAAAACGTAATACTTACGAACAGACACAACCAAGATAGTTCGAAGCAAACTGCCAATCTTTGACATGACGTCACCGTTCTAAAACGCAACAACAGGTTTTACTTTATCAATTTCGTCGTGCACAATGCTAGACTGTGTTCAGTTTAAGCCAGATAAAGATGTTGTTCTTTTCAGATTACTGTAATACTGGCATCACAATTCCTGAGTTTGAAATACCATACCTTGTGATTCGTGACACAAGTTAGCAAAACAATTTATTTACATCAAGAAAAGCTTAATTTTTAATCTTATGGTGTGATTGACTTATTTTTCAATACTTAACATGTGATTATTCACAACTTGCTTTTCAACCGCTACTTTCACGATTCAAAAGTTTTACATGGTTATGGTTCTATGCAGTATCAGTCTGTTGTATTTGTTATGCCAAGCATTATATTCTTTTTGCAATATTACCAACTACTTGGCAAAGCCACGTCAAACAATATGAACAACTTTTCTCAATAAGTAATTTTGATTTTGAAAAGTGATAAATTAACTAGCGTCGATACGTGTTGCCGCCTGTCTTTTAAATAACTTGTTGAGAAAGTAATAAATATCCTTTTGAATTTACGTTTTCGGGAGATTGTGACAAATGTATTAAAATACAATAAATTTATATTTCCTTTAAAAATATTATTTACTCTAATCGATAAATCATTTACCTTACAAATATATTTTCTTTAAAAGATTCGTTTTTCTAAAAAAAATTGTATCCGACTCACCCATGCACGTTCAACAGGTCATTCAATTTAACCATCTACTGAATTTAATCATTGAATTTATCATCTACTGATCCGTATTTTAGTGTTAACTTAAGACTTTATGTAAATCGTTTCTCAAAATTCGCAAATCAAAATTCGATGGATTAACGTTTGTTTAGCTTTTAAAAAAATTAAAATTGGAAACTATTTTAGTTTAAGTCCAAAACTTTCAAGTTTTTGCATAAAGTCATTAACCGTTCTATATATTTGTACGACGCAAACTTGGCATACATTAGTGTTTCAACTCGATATTCAAGCTAAAAAGTATATTTAGTTCATAGTATTATTATTATCTCTATTTATCTTTCTGACTCGCAGGAAAACGCGAGGCACTATACTTAGGGCAGCTATCAAGCTATAACCCTACCTGCTTTCGGTGATGCCAAAATATTGTTGATGGGTTAAAATTTTTTATTTGGTTTTTAGTTTTTTATTTATAAATATGACTGAAATTTAGAACTGCTTGTAAGACCACCAAACGGAAGAGCCGTAAAGTGTCTTTCTCAAGAACACCACAGAATGGAGCGAGTTGATTTTGAACCGTCTTCCACTTCGACTCTGAGGTATCAAGTCCAATAAAAGATAACACAATATGTTGTAAATGTTTGTTCTTCAATCAAAATAAATTTGAATTCTTTTACAATAATAAGTTCGTCTAGCCAAAGTCCGATTTTCATAACAAAATTAAACTTACCTCGATGTAAATTTCGAATTGTTTGCAAATGCTTCATCTCTCTACTTTAATTTAAATTAAATTAAAAACTGCGCGTTTTTAATTTAAAAATTTTTTTTTTTTAATTAATCTAAAGTTCTAGATTACTGTTAAGTTTAACAAAGCAAAAAATATTTTTCTAACTGCTATTTGTTTTGTGTTACCGTCAGAATATCAAAATCAATCATGCATAAATAATTAAGTTTTTGTTTTTTGCATTATTATAATTTATTTTAAGTTAAATAGTTTTTCTTAAAAACATTTTAATTAATTTACTTGTGCTTGAGTATTACAATATTGTGGTTAAAAAATTTTATTCCTTGTTAAAATAGTAAAAGTCTGGAAACAAAGAAAACTTTTTAAGTATGAATTACCAAGTTTGCAAAACTTTTTAGTTTTAGCTTGCATCTTTGTTGAACATAAAATTACGATTGTTTTACGACCTGAAACAATTCCTGTATATAACAGCTAAATGTACGCGACATAAAGCATTAATACTTTTCGTAAAGAAAGTTTATCCATTTTTACCACGGCACATAGCTTGCTTGCTAATATATTTTACGCAATATTTAAGACTTGGCTTAATATAAACAATTTTACTTTACCAGAATAACGTTTGCAAGCTGGGCTGTCAGAATGGCGTAGACTCCACCGCTAGCTCCAACGAGAAACACAGAGGGTTCAAAAATTGAACTTGCCATGGAACCTGAAAATTGAGATTTTTGATGTGAAAACCGTAATTAGTTTTACAAGAAACGATTCTCTAAAAAATTTTGCAATGCAATCTTGATCTAAATTTATGCGAAGAGCAAGAAAAATTGTTCTTTTTTTACTTGTTTTTATAAGATTTTGGAAAACCATCAATAGCTAAAAGCTGAAAAATATTTTGCACCTTTATCTCTCTTTAAATACAAAATCAGCTGATCTGATTCTGATGTAAACTGAAAACCCAATCTTGAAAATGCTTGTTATGTAAAATGTTGGAAGCCTTGCCCTTATCTAATTCAAACACGTCACAGCTAAATTAAAATTTATGGTATGAATTCAAAAAATAGGTAATAAATAAAAAAGCAAAAATTTTTGCAAAATAAAATATTATAATTTACAGGGTGTTTCATCTCAATATGTCACTTTAGAAAATCTCATATCTCGGTAACTGGCAAAAGTAGCAGGATAAAATTGGTCGTGTCTAATTCGAAAAAAAAACGATTGGAGTGAGAGTAAAAAGAAACAAAACTAGTTGCTTTAAGAGATAAAAAAAAAAGCGTCGCGCAAATTGTTCTTGCGGGCCCAAAGTGAGCCCAAAATTTTTGAAATTTTTTTTAATTTGTCAAGATGCTCAAGAAGAACTTAATTTCTTTTGAACCAACTACTTTCTCTCAGAAACTAACCCTGTATCTCCCTAAAACTAACTCTCACTCCAATCAGCTTTTCTTCGAATTAGCAGCTACTGATAAAATTGGTTCGTTGGATAGGTAAAATCTCCAATTTTTTTGTTTTGCCAGACCATTGTTATGTCACAATCAAAATTTCAGCTTTTTGCGTAAAATATCATTTCCATCAATTTGCCTCTTATTTGTTTAAAATGTCTTTTACCGGAAAGGAGAAAGCGTTTTGTGTTTTGGAATTTGATAAAAACAACTCGTGGACATGTGTTCAACGTAAATTTCGGACAGAATTTTCAAAGCAGCCACCAGACCGACGTACCATACAGAAATGGTACGCGAATTTTAAGGAGGAGGGATGTTTGTGCTCTGATGTGTGCCGTGTAACCAAGGGCTCGCATATTGAACATTTGTGATAAGTTTAATAAAACGTTTATTTCTTTCATTTTTGCGTTCAAATTTTTGCTGAGTAAAACTTAAGATTAGTTTTCAGCAAAAAAGGTTTGGTTTTCATATCTCCATCAGTTATTGCCATATAAGATATCATAAAGTGACATATTGAGATGAAATACCCTAGTATTTTACTATACGGCAGCAGTCCAGGAAATGAAGGCAGGAGATCATCAATTTATTAGATCGAATTAAGTAAAAGTTAAAGAATTGAAATTTAACTTACATTGAGTGCAGTTTCATTTTTTAGCCAAATATTATGTGGAAACTTCATACAAGCAAAAGACCCCAAAAAACATTAATTTATCATCATCATAATCCTGGTTTAAATCGTCAACTTTATCCAAATGGTACTTCATTTTTATTAAAGGTTTTTTAATTTTTTTTTTTGATTTCTTTTATTAAAAAAAAATTTTACTTTTACTACTAAAAATTGGTTTTATAATTCTATTTGGTTTAACTTTTCGTCACAATGTAAATCATTCATGCATAAATAATTAATTTTCTTTGTTTTGAGCATTATTGTCAATTTCATTTAAGTGTAAGTTTTTCTTGAAAAGGGCTTAAGAAGCCGAAAACGTTCGAAAAATAAAAGTTTTATGAATTTAGTTGTGTTGCTGAGTATCGCTACAATATGGTTGAAGAAAATTTATTCCTTGCCAAAATTATATTTTATCATCATCATCAAATAAATCATAAAACAGAGTTTTTTTGTAAGTGATGCTGGTCTAAATAAGTAATACTTTTCAAGCGGGAGTGCCGAAGGTGTAGCAGAATTTTTTAATACGAGGGTCAGTCAATAAGTAATGAGACTTTTTTAATAACTCAAGTTTGCAATGACTGGTAATCAAAAAATGCTTTTTTATTTTTCAACATAGTCTCCCTCCTTTGCAACACACTTGTTCCATCTTGATATTAGATTGTCTATTCCTTTGGCATAGAATTCCGTGGACTGGGTCCTTAGCCAGTTGCTCACAGCAGCCTTCACTTCTTCATCAGTCTGGAAGTGAATTCCCCTCATACTCTCTTTGAGTGGGCCGAAGAGGTGAAAATCAGATGGTGCAAGGTCTGGGCTGTAGGGTGGGTGTGTTAGAAGTTTCCAGCCTAAATCTTCAATTTTGGCTAGGGTTCTTGCTGCTGTGTGGGGCCTTGCATTATCCTGAAGGAGAATCACACCTCTTGATTGAAGTCCTCTCCGTTTGTTCTTAATGTCTTTTTTCACTTGAGTTAGCAGCTCACAGTAGTTCTCTGAGTTCACAGTATTGCCCCTTTCCAAGAAACTGATAGTGATCGGCCCATTTCTGTCCCAGAACACAGTGAGCATGACTTTCCTTAAACTTTTCTGAGATTTGAATTTTTTCTTCACTGGGGAAGAAACATGCTTCCACTCCATTGATCGTCGTTTCGATTCAGGTTCATAATGAAAGACCCAGGTCTCATCAGTTGTCACTATTCTCGATAGAAATACATCTCCCTCCTTTCTGTATCTGCGTAGTGATGCTCTGGAAGCCATCAGGCGCTGCATTTTGTGATCATCCGTTAACATCTTTGGAACCCAGCGACAGCTGACTTTTGAAAAACGCAGCTTCTCACGCACAATTGCGTACACTGTGCCATGGGAGATGTCCAAGTTTGTAGCAATTTCATCTAAAGTGACCCTTCTATCAGATTTGATCAGGTCTTCAACTGCCTGTACTGCTTCTGGGGTAGAGACATCCACAGGTCTTCCACTTCTCAGATCATCAGTAATGCTTTCGCGTCCATCTTTGAATGCTTGCACCCATTTGTAGAAGTTTGCTCTAGACATACAGGAAGGACCATATTGTCTTTGCATTCTAGACAGAATCTCACATGATTTTACACTCTCTGCCAACAGAAATCTGATGACTCCTCTTTGTTCCAAGCATGAGCTGTTTCCTAGCCTAGTAGTCATTTCAATTTATCGTCACACCTACAGTAATCTGAAAATAAACAAGTTTTGTTGTAAATAAGATGACAACTCCATTCATAATCATCACATAAAATTTCAGTTGCATAACTCCAAGAACACCAAAGTAATTGAGAAAGTCTCATTACTTATTGACTGACCCTCGTATGTACCATTTTTGGGGTAGGGGTGTGCTAGGCAATATATTTTAATCATATTGTTTTAAATCAATTTTTGTCGTATTAATTTAAAAAAAAAAAAATCTTTTCCCTGCAACCAAAAGTTAAAATATGTTTTTTCCTTCAAAAATGAAAACTGTTACTTTCACAGTTCAGATGTTGAAAAATGAGCTTTTTCGCCCCATCTTTCGATTGAGCCAGAAAACCAAATAAGATGTATCGTTACAAAATGTTGACACTTGCCTCAGGTATTTGACAACAAATGGGTCTCATTTTGTTTTTTCCGTATTATTAAAAGACGAATTTCAAAGCTATTGTCCAGTCATTCATCACAGACCCAAATATTATTCACTGATTTTTCAATAAAATTTTGAACGATTAGATGATATTAGCTACTTTTGGGTAGAATTATGTATAATTAACGTTTAAAAGTATCTTCGGGCAAAAATCCTTCGAAAAAAAAGAAAATTCTTTTCGACAATTTTGTAAGTTATAGCGTAATTTTAAAAGTCCTATGTAAGCTCTAAAGCCACAACACATTATCTGCAGCCTCAAGTGATAGTTTATGCAGTCGCGTACATATGTCACCTACTAAACTAACTAAAAACTTAACCTAATAAATTTTTAATTTGATCGCAGCCATGTTTCGAAAAGGGCGACATAACGAATAACAAACGGCAATTGTGAAGAATCGTACGGAAATGAAAGAAAACGGTTTTAAGACCGAAAAAAAATCTTCACTTGTGATTAAAGGTGGGGGAACCCAAGTTAACACACTGGTGTGGAGTTTTTTGGTCTTCAACTAGTTTTCCATGGAAAGAACCTCGCTGGTGTCTTTTGATTTTTGGTTAAAACTGATTTTGCAATGTTAGTTAAAACTGCCGGCAACAGCCAAAAGGTTGTAGACGCTTTCTTTAAGTTTTTTTTCCACAACCATTGTTGTTCAAATGCAATAATGTATTTTTTACTAGGAAAAAACTTACTAGTTGTGATCAAAACAAAATAAGTTGAATAAAGAAAGAAAAGACTTTCCTATATATTTCTAACAACATAGGTAGTAGAAACGATCTTTGAACAGATAATTCTCTTTACTTTTCAAAGTAGAAAATTGAAAGAGGTAATTGGAGAATGGACGCGTAATTCTAGTAATTGATCCAAGGATAAAAGTTAGAAAAAAGCGTCCCGAGAAGTTAGATTGCACTGAAACGCGTGAGGTGAAAAAAACAATGGATCTTTTATAGAAAGCACCCGCCACTAATGCGCAAAAATGTGAGATTTGAGAGAAAAACACACCCGCCACGTTTTAAGTACTGCACGGTGGCGGGGGGCTTTCTACAAAAGATCCAAAAGAATGAGTCTGGTTTGTAAGTTGTGATGTAATCAATTAAAAATGTTCGTTTGCAATGACTCAATGCATTTACTAAAATTTTCACGACTTTTCAGCCATTTTGCTCCAAAAGTATTTACTGACTTGGATCTTTTTACAAATAAAAATTAATGATTAAAAGTTTCATCAAAATCTATTTTCAAATCAAATTCTATGTAAAAAGCTAGATAACTCATATGAAAAAGAATCCTATATATTAAAATCAAAAAAACTCATTGATTAAAAACTCAAGTTTCAGTAATTATAAGCTGGTGCACTGATGTTTCATTTTATTTTTAATGTTTTGTAATTATTAATTATTTCTTTTCTTATAACAAAGGAAAACAACCAAAGTCGCCAAAAAATAAGCACTTGTACTGTATTTGTAGACATGATGACGCAGCAGTTTAAAAAGGTAAATTTTTAAATTTTTACAGGATTGAATAAGAAAATCTTTTTATGTGTTCTCTTTAATCTTGAATTGAAAAATTTATTAAAAACAGTATACTTCATATTTATAGAGAAAACAAAAAAGGTCAGCATAGTTAATAAAGTACTTTAAGATATTTAACGTAGTCTTTTGTGAAACTTTACCCGTTATATAGAAGTACCCCAAGTTTAGACCATCAAAGAAAACGCAAACAAAAAAATTAAACGGACACCAACAACCTTGAATTTTATGGCTATATGAGGACAGGCTTGCACATATATAACCGTATTAAGGTAATGAATCTTTCACTACAAAAATATTAAAGAATTAGAAATCTAATAAGGTCGACTTTAAAACTTGCTTTATTTTAATTTAAAAATAATCTATTCCAGTGCAACTATTTCGTCACAAATCTATGATGTTGATTTGCAATCCAAAGCAAACATTCATGCAAAAAACGTATTGAATTAGCTTACTATTACCCAATACATTATTATAACCATCAAATCATTGCAGCTTAAAATACGGTTATAAAAGGTATTTTTAAAGCATGCAATTTCTAAATCGAACGTAGAAGATAGAACGTATAACAAGTTAAAACGTATATTCTCAATGTTTTACCGCCCAGCACGCCGGCCAGGTATATTGCCGCGACCCTCACGCTGCCGTGGACCATTTCTAGAGGAACTCCCAAAATGATTTGAAGTAGCATGTTAAACAATATGTGTTCGAGTCTGTAAAAGAAATAAAAACAAAGTTTAACGATAGTTCTTTACATCAGTTTCAAAACAAAAAAATTTAGAATTTAGTGTTAATTGGTTCTTTTCTTTCAATTAATGGGTAAAAAGTATATTAAGGCTACCTACAAAAGCACTTTAAGTAGAAATTCCAAAGCCTTTTTTGGCAACGTGCTCATATTTTTTTCCCATTAAAATTTCTGTTTTTGAATCAATATATAAGTAAACGTATGCAACTATAGGACTTAAAAACTTCCGAAATCATTCATTTACGTAGGATAAGGAAAATTAAGTGTGCTAGCATATTGTATGATGACTACGTTTTTATTTGTAACTTTACGAAATCTTTGTGCAATTGTCGAGAAACTAAGATTCGAGGGGTAACCTGCCTTAGTAACAAATTTTAGTTTGGAAACAAAAAAATTTAGTTTAAATTTTCATTAATCAAAAATTAGCACTTTATTTGCTCAATTAAAACAAAACAATTATCAAAAAGTTGGCTAAATATTGCGTTTTGAGCTGTTTGTTGTTTGGAAATAAGTCTAATCTGCATTGAAAATTGTTATAGCAGTTTTACAATTTTTAAAGTAAAATAAAGAAAAATATATATAGCAAACTTTGCTCACTCTGCATAAAAGCTTGACAAACCGATGTCTCAAAAAGTCAACAGTTTTACAGTATATACAAAACGAGAAAGTAGGCTTCATTTTATTATATGTTTTATCCATTACAAAGTTATTCAAAGAATGGTTGAGCTATACGAGTAAGATGTAAGCATAGTTGGAGAAGTTGACTCATGTACAATAACTTGCATTAGTAGTAATTTCGGTTGAGTCAACACTTATTACACTCTCACTACGCTATAGATCAGGTGTGGGAAACTTGCGGCCCTTAAAAATTTTTCAATGCGACCCGCGCGTGGTTAAGAAGAAGCAAAGTTAATACTAGGTTTTGGTGACGAAAATCGAGAAAGCAGAAACAGATTTAAAGTGATGATCTTTTTTTAGAGATCACTATGTTTTTGGGACGAAAGATAGGTTCGAAATGATGATTTTTTCTGGTCTTCACCATGAATTTAAGGTATATTTTTTTCATATCCGTAAAGTGCTATGATTTGGGAAAACGTCTCTAAAATTCGTGAAAACAGTACTGCTCCCAAAATTTTATGCGGCTCTCCTCAATTTTTTAAATTTTCGGATACGGGTCACGAGGCGATAAGGTCCCCCTCCCCTGCTATAGATTAACCAGTAAGCTACGAACCCGGCATGAAGAAACATATAGCTGATAAATCTCCAAACTTCCCCACGCAAGGGAGGGTAAAAAATCAGAGGACTGCGCACTATTTGTTTGGAATATGATATCCATTCGTCATAGAAAACACCGTAGTATATGTACCCGGTTATCTACAAAAAATGACATTGATTAATGCATTGACAAGAAGTAAGGGACAAAGATTGAGAATTTACTTCAGCTATTGTTATAAGAATCATAAACAAAGGTGGAGGAAAACACGAGTATCTGTCGTGATATATTTTTCTTTCTTCTACTTTTGGTAAAATAAATCTGCCCACAAACGAACGTCCTTTTTTGAATAACTCAACATCTCTGATGGTCAGTCCTGTATTTTTTGCAACAATCGAATCAGCTTCGTCATTCTGAAAAAAACAAGCAACCAAAAATTTTTGGAAAGCAGAAAAAAACTTTCATGACATCAAAAATAATTCGAAACAAAGTAGCTTGTGATTGACATTGATTGGGGGGGCGAAATAGCTCAGTTTGATAACACTCTGACTTGCGAACAGAAGGACGCGTGTTTGACACTTAATCAACTTGATTTTTGTGCCCTGGGTGAAAGTACTTTTAAAGAAATCTTAAATGGAGTCGCTTTGTTTACCTATTGGTGACTTTGGTTAACACAAAAAGCAGCCACTGGGCCAATACGGACCTACAAAAAAGAGACAAAATACTTTTGACTTGTTTTTATTTGCAGGCTTGTCCTCACGAAAGGAGGAAAAAGTGGGGCCATGCACCTCCAAAAATTTTTTGTACCTCCCCAATTTTTTCTGGAATACAAATAATTTTTTAATAAATTATACTACAACTTTGTTTGACTGGAGTAAACTTAACTAAAGCTTTTTCTAAAACAGAATGGGGAGAGCGAGAAAACCATTCGTTAGAAAATTACATTTCAGGCTGTGAAGACCTTTATTTTGTTCTTCAACTGATTTTTCGGCACCAAATTGTTGACATACCACTCCGTTCTCGTTTGGCTATGAAGACTTTGCCCTGATGTGCCCCCCAAGCTCTCACGTTCTGGGCACGGGCTCGATTTAATGTACTTTGTTATTTCATAATAGCCTATATCTCGCCTGCATTTGCGATTGAAAAAATTGCAATTTTGAGATCTTTGTTTCTAAAGATTTCCAGTAGGCGGCATCTTCAGAAGTTTCCTGCTCGCCTATCTTATTTAGAAGTTTCTCGGCAGAATGGTTGAGTAGTTAAGAGTCAAAATTAATGTCATCGCGATTAAAAATCTACTAGGGTCATTCTGTCGTGTCCTAGGGAAAGGCACTTACGCCACTTTTCCTTGCTTGACAATCTTAGAAAACAGCTGTAACTTTCAGTCACATCACTATACTGTATAAAAACTAAAATAAAAAATATAAAAACCCAACCGGACAGTATTTTCTTAACATTTCCGAAAGTAGGTCGGGGCAATCGCTTAACGTTGCACTAAGTATAGCGCATCGGACGCTTTAATGGAAATCAAGATGGTAAATACAGAGATAAAAAAAGTGAAAGACGAAGAAGAAACCAAAACAAAACTAGGTTGCAACAAAAAAGTCAACAAAAAAGAAACACATTATCCTATTAAAAGATTAACTGCTGCACAATTTACCATAATCATCCTATCTTTTGTCCTATTTCCGTCAAAATGCTTTCAGCAAAAGCATAAACACATTCATACAGAAACATTTATTTTCAAGCGAAACAATTCAATCAAAGTCTTTCTGTTTTACTTCATTCTCCTAAAGAGTTTTAAGAGCACAAGTGCACACTAAATGCACCACCAGTTTTAAGTACCCACAATTCACTAAGTCATGTAATTTTTATCATCAAATCCAAATGTCTTTTTAAATAGTAAAATTTGGAGTGGATGCGTTCAAAACTTTCAGAAACCGCGTGCGATCGCTCGACCTGTTTTCTAAAATTCCAAAATGTTGGTGTACGGCAGTGGCGTGCGGTCTGGACATGCAAGTCATGCGCTGCATGACCAGCGAATTTTTGCGCAATAACCTTTATTTTGTAACTTAATGAAGAACACAGCTGTTTTGGGACGGAATTCGAGAAATGTGAAGTTGATCCGAGGCGAAAAACTTTTTTTTAGAGAACACCATGAAGAACGAAAACTATAAAATCAGAGAGCAATTTCAAGTGATGACCTTTTTTTTTAGAAAACGCTAGAATTTTCGGACGAAAAGTAGAAAATGTGGGTATGATTTCAATTAATAACTTTTTTATGGAGAACGCCATGGTTTAAGGACAAATAATTGGTCTATGTCTTAGAATATTACACAAAATTCTTTCTTCTACCCATTAAATATTGCATGTCCTACCCATTAACTACCCATAAAATATCTAATTGCATGACCAGTTTTTGGCATGCCAGTTGCATGACCAGTCTCAAGAGGTCAACGCACGCCACTGGTGTACGGTAATAAACTTTCACATGATTGCTTTTTTTATATTGCTAGCAGCAGTGAAGAACGTATTTACGAAAGAACATAATTATGTGAACGGTTCTGATTTCGTATAGGAGAACTTTAAATTATGTATTTGCTTGACCGTTTAAAAGAAAGCTGAGAGTCGAAGATTTCACGATGACGCAACAAAACAAAACCAAGTTAAAAAAAGAAAATAAAGCGTAACCAAACTCACCAACTTTGAAATTTCTTCCGTTGAAATCAATCCATCTTTGTTTTTATCTGCATATTGCAGTAATTTGCGAATAGTTTTTTCCGACAATGAATGTCTGTGCTTTTCCACAATATCTTCTAAAGTGTTCACCGCAACCTTACCGCTTCTGTCAGTGTACTATACACCCAAATTATAAAAACAAATATTATTGGGCAAATTGAATTGACGTAGAAAGTGAGTTAGCTCAATATAAAAATAGTAATAATTTTTTTTGAAAATCAGCAAAAAACGCTAAAACTCAAATTTTGAAGTTTAGCCTAAATTATATAACTGATAAGAAACCGTTTGCATAGGTTTTTGATAGTTTCGTTGACTGAATCACAAATACTAAAACAAGATTTTTCTTATATTCATTAAAAATAAGCTGTCTTTTTAGCCATTTTAGACTTGTCCCTGTCAAAAACTTAATTTAAAACGATTTTTTGGGTTCTGGTTTTGTATAATTTGAAAATTTTTTTATTTGAAGATCGAACCAACCAAACTTTATAAAAATTTTAGACGGGAAGTTAAAATATTTGCCTCAAATTTAAATCAGTACATAAGTCGTACAAAGCCTCGTTTTTATTTCTTTTCACTAAAGACTCATACTCACGTGGGAAAAGATCTCCATGATGTCCTGCGATAAAAACAGTCGATGAACTAAAAATTTAAGTTTCGGAAAGTCACACATACTTGTTGATTGGTGCCGTAGGCAAATCATTTTGTAAAAAAATTTACTTACATCAGGTTTCGCTCTTCTCGTTGACATTTCAACATCATCAGTCATATTTGGTTAGCTTGTGTATTCAATAAAATCCAAAGTTATTTAAAAACTTTTATTGCTGTAGAATTTAACCACGTTACAATATGACTGGTGAATGAGTGACGTTTTTTGTACAGAGTTATCAACCGAACCGACCAAAAAAGTAAGTCCGAATAATTACCCTAACAAAAACAGTTTTAAATTACTTGAGAGCTGTAGTTGACATTGACAAGTGATGAAGACCAAAAAAGGTCTTACATGCTTGATGCTTAACCGGAAAGAACGACTAGAATGTTTTATATAAGCAATCGCGGACAGGCTCGAAATCAAAAACAAGACGAATAAAAGCTCAGTAGTTGATTTTTTTATCAGTTTACTTTAATAAAGACCCAAATACCTTTGGCCTTTGATTTAAAGCGAAAAGCTTTTGTAATTGCTCACGTGACTTGCAAAGACATAAGGTCAATCCAGAACCTTTTCACAAAGTACACTATCGGTAAAGTTTACATTAAGCACAATATGTAAGAATTTAGGATGAGGTGGTTGCAATATCATACCTAAATATTTTTGTAAATGCAGCCTTTTATATTATTTTAACTGTGGACTCACACAGCCAAACTTGCTTATAATAAAATTAAGCTTTTTAGTTTTTTGATACTTTTAAACTTCTATCTACTGTAGACTGTCAGGTATTGTTCAATATCCTTTAATTTAGTTCAAAGTTGAAATACACAAGACACTTGACCTCTGTAGACAGGAATCAATGGAATAGTTTTCTAGCAAGAGATTTTAGTGAGAATGGCGTTCTTATCTTTACTACCAAAACTTTACCATTATTTTTTTAGCCATGCTAGTTAATAGATCGGCTTGATACTATTTTTAAATATTTTAAAGTTTGGTTATCTTTCAAATTAAAAAAGGGGGTTACACTCAGTGATGGGATTCAAAATTTTAAGAACAGGTTCTCTTTTGTATCGAACTCGCTAATTAGGGTGTTCTCTACAAAAAAAAATCTTCACTCAGAATCGCTCTTTATACTCTGAACAAACATCTGCAGCAGATTGAAACTGTTACATTAAACACAGAGATATTGAAATACATAGATTACGTAAAGTTAAAACCGGGTTCGCTAAACGTGCCAAAATTCCAAGAACGGGTTCGCGCGAACCCGTGCGAACCCCCTGAATCCCATCACTGGTTACACTGATGTTCGGGGGCCTTCTTTTTGTCAAGGGGTGAAGAAGAGTCATCTTTAGTAGTTTGACGTCGTTTCTGGTTCTCAGTGTAGGCCTGTTTTGAAATAAGTAATTAAAAATCAACTTAAAATCAATCAAGGTACTTTTTTAAATTTTCATTAATCTAGTTCTAATGTTAAATGTTGGTGCTGCAAAATGTATCATCTTTTTTCATAAACGTTTTTGGTTTTGAAAGTGTCTTGCATATTTTTTTCAGTTTTCAAATATAAGTTCTCTCAAGAGAAAAAATTAATTAAATAGATTACCATAGAAAAAACAAAACCTGACAATACCAATTACACAAACGAACCTACAAAATATACTTTAAGAAAAAACATAATTCTACCAAAAAAAAGATGCACTTTCCAATCAACTTGAAAATCCGTTTAAATTAAAAATTTATCTCCCAATTCACGCATTTCCAGCACCAGGAAAATATTTTAGTAAGAAATATTACCAAAACAAACAGCAATACCTATATGAAGTAAGAATCGGCAACATTAATCTTAAGTTATAGCAAGGCTGCCCAACCCGCGGCCCGCGAGCCGCATATGGCCCAAGAAGCCTTTTGATACCTTTTGGGGCATCTGACATAGTATAAAATTTATATCGTACTTATTAGTTCTGTTTATGTAAGACGCGCACTTATTAGTCGTCTCGTACGTGGTTTATAGTATATATTTTTACTATAAACCACTTATATATTATAAACCACCAACAGGACAACTAATAAGTACAGCATGCTGTAGCAGTCGTTCTTTTGCTCAGCTTTTATGTTAAACTCGGGCCACAGAGAAATAAACCTAGTCACTGCTAAGAAATAAACCTAGTTACTACTAAGACACAGAGAAATAAACCTAGTTACTACTAAGATTAGAGAAAGTAGCGATTTACAAGTACGCGTAGACGATCGAAGCAGATATTTTTTTGGTTAACCTTTATGCTCAACTCGTGCTTCAAAAAAATAGCCATACATTAGCCCAGAGAAAGAGAAAAAAGAAATTTACAAGCGCGTGTAAACTGTCGAACCACACACTTCTTTGGTTAACTTTTATGTTTAACTCGGGCTGTAAAGAAATAGCTGGAGATTTAAGTGAGAGAAATTGTCTTGCATTGTGACTATTGTGACGCGCAATCATTAGTGGTTGGGTATCCGCAGGCAGGGAGCTTAAACAGAACTTGGTTTTCTGGTAAGGCATAACAGATAATTAACAGTTTATAGTTTTGCCACCATATATTTTAATTTATTACAAAATTTTAGCCACTATCTTTAGCCTACAGTTATAATCTACTGTGTAGTGTATTTGCAACTTGTTGCATCAGTATCAAACACGAGCTGGAGCAGCGACAAAGTTCTGTAGTCGCCCCTATATAAACCTAAAATGATATTTTAAGAAAAAAAAAGGCAAAAAATGTTTAAAACATGTATTTACAGACATTATAAGCTAAGAATAAAATACTAATCAACCGGCAATGTTACATAATGAAAATAATAATAAGAACCCTACACAGTTTTCTGCGACAGTAAAATGCAGAACTAATTTATTGATCCTTTCATTAATGTTTAATGCTTCTTCTTTATGTCCGCGTTGGTTTGGTTGCTACTTTCTGCTTAAAGCGCAGTAACCAAGACTAAATTTTGAAATCTCTATGAGGAAGTGTTGTAAAAAGCCTTTTCTAGAGCTGGAGCTTACATCACTCAGGCCGGCTAAGTATCGAACACCATTCGTGTCCTTCAGCTTGTAAGTCAGTTCAGTTCAATTCAGTTCAGTTTTCTTTTACTTCTGCTCCGCCACATAATAAAAATGTAACTATAATTATATAATAATAAACATAATTTAGATTGCAGATTAGAAAAAGGAAGAAGCAGCAAAACGAATGTACGTTGTAGCTTGCTAAGATAGTAATGAATTATTTATAGACGTTGTATTACAAGAAGCAAGGTTGCTTTACCTCAATATAAATTTGTTTATAGAAAAAAAAAGGAAGATAAAAATTAGAAGCACATTAAAAAATTAAGTTATATTGAGGTCATTTGATAAAAACAAAACTCTGTCGTGGGGGCGGTGCATTGGTGGGACCATAGCAGAATATGGATCATAGAATATGATCAAGCCTCAAATTCAGTGAAAGCTTGAACATACTCCACCAGCCGAACAGACAAACAAACCTACGGAAAGAAATCCTGTTCTGGATCATATGATTATTTCAAAAAACAAATGTCTCAGTACAACACACACAAACAGAAAAAAAAGAGAATTAATTACAGTAAATAATATTTTCTATGTCAATGTCATACTTGCGAATACATACACACGAATAATAAGTCAAGTAATCATACTTTAACCCTTAGTTTGTCTAAAGAATCTTAGCAATAAAGTTAAATCTGGTACTACAACATCTAATTTTGTTCCTGAAAGTTCTACGGTTGATACCTCAAAATACCTAAGCGTTCTATTAGAATATAGGTAATTTTTTAACGTTTGAACCGCACATTAAAATGTTTGAACCGCACATAAAAAGCAGTTGGAATTTCACAAAGTTAATTCATACCTAAATGAGCCAGCTTTACTTAGTTTACACCATGCCTTGTTTCATTCTCTACTTTACTACGGACTACTTACTTGGAGCTCAACATTTCACTCATCCTACAATAAAATAACTACTTTACAAAACAAAACAATTAAAAATGTTAGTGGTGGTAAATGGAGTGACAGAGCCACACTCTATTACAGTAAATTAAAAGTATTTAAATTATTAGACCTAATATAATTAAAACAGCGATTTTTGTTTTCAAGTTTAAAAAACAAAAACTCCCCCATATTTTCAACATTTTCTTTACGCCTTTAGATGGGCTTACTATACGTCCCAACTTTAAGGGGTTTGTCCCGGCCGGTTTGCCAGAAATCCCGCGAAAAATTCTAGACAGATGTAAAGCAAAGACCCCTTTTTTTAGAGAACATTACTTTTAGGGACGAAAATCATGAAATCTCAGACTGATTCAAAGTGAAGACCTTTTTTCTACAAAACACTACTTTATAGGGGCGAATTTTTTTCTATTAACAAGGGTCCGGTTTGCCCCTTCGAAAATATGGTGTGCGTGTGCCCGCCTTTAGATAACATCTATATAAAAAATACAAGAAGTAAGACTGCAAACAAATACTTTTTACTTTTTTTCAAATCTGAAAAACTATAAAGGTCTATAAAATTTCAAAATCTAAAGATTTAAAACTCCTTGCAACCTAATATAATCAAAAGCTGCAAAACCACAGCAACATTTAAATCGAAATTAAAATATTCTCTCATAAATAATTACCTTGCTATTCAAATACAATAAACTTTCTGCATCTTTTTTTTGTCTCTATATTTATCCTCCTGACTCGCAGGAAAGCGACGAAGGCGCTAATACATAGGGTAGGCAATTACCCCGACCTGCTTCCGGAGATGCCAAGATATTGCTGTCCGCATGTGTAATTTAATAGAGATATGACTTTAATTAAGAACTGCTTGCCAAGACCACCAAGCAGGGAAAGTCCCGTAAAATATTTTTCCCCAAGGGCGCCATAGAATGGCGCGAGTAGGTTTTGAACCAAGACCATGTCGATCACAATGCCGGCTCTCCAGCCACTCGACCACGCTGCTCATAATCCATAAAATTATCTTTCCATAGCAGAGGGTTCCAAGGATCACTGGTCCCCTAAACACGCCACTGCTACAATGAAATAAAGTATATTCAAAAAGGCATTTGGTTAATGCATTATCACTAATGCCGAATGCTAGTTTGTATTTTTTTGCTTCGACTTATCTACTACTTAGTAGCTTGTTTTTTTCAGAAACATTATTTAATTAAACAAAAAGGTTTAATCTTTTATGAGTCAACTTTCTTATAACTAAATCACTTAAAAGACGAGCCGAAAGTTTTTTTCACCTTGCTTTATTCGCTTTCCACTGAATTGTTCAAAACTCAATTTACATTGTCTTTTGGCGTATATAAACAACTTCTTTTAAAACACAAGCGTTTCAAGCACTAATAAAATTGATTTTTCAAATCCCTTTCGCGCTACACTTAAATTTTTTCTTGTGAAAAACACTTTTTATTGAAACTGCTTTTACCCATTCGAATTCAGCTTGCCGTTCGCCACTGTTCAAATCACAAATGATATTTCAGAAAATGCAGACACAACTTGCTTTTCGTTTTGGCCTCCGCCGCCGACACTATTTAACACGCGCTACGCTTCGCAGGCGACCAATCAGCTTATCGAATGACGTAACAATCTTGGTAACTTTTTTGTTTGGTAGTCACGGTACAGTACTGTAAAATGCTATGAAATAGTTTTTTTTTCTTTTTTAAAAACAGAAGACTTAATTTTTTTTTCATCAACACTTATTCTTAAAAACAATTAGCTTGACTTGCTTTAAATAAAAAACTAACAATATCATTTAAGTCTTTTTAAATACAAAAAAATTTATTTCAAACTGGAATTCTTTTTCATTTGCCGAAACAAGTTTCTCTTTTTTAACATAAAAAAAATTTTTTCTGCATAATTTAATATTTTTAAGCGATTTAATTATTATGTTTGTAACTTATAATAAATAACAACACGCTACTTTGGTGATTTAACGATAAATTATGAAAATAACTAACAACAAAGAAAAAGAAAAAAAGAACTAGTTAAACATGCTTATTTTTAACTTGTAAGCCGGCTAACGTGTCATTTGGAGTTACAGATTTCACCTTTACAATCTGCTTTTATATTGACATAATAATACAGTAGACTTATGACTAAGGCCATTTTTTTTGCGTAAAAAATTTTTTGTTGGCTTTATATTTGCTAAATTTGACTTTATTTTGACCTAGCAATTTTGGCATATTATACAAGTTTTTATACAGAAATTTTTGTTAAATAGTTGTAAACGCTAATTTACATCGATTTTAAAAAGAAAAATCTGAAATTTTTGTCGACAGCGAGATAAAACACCTTATTTTTTACGATAAAAAATATTATGACGACAACGTAATTTTCTTTAAAATATTTGCTGATTTTTCGAAGAACTAGTTTTAAAATCGGAATAAGTTTTTATTTAATATACGCAATAATATGCGTTTTATCAAATATATTTGGTTATCTTCGCATTCTACGATCCGTGTTTTAAAAACTAAGTCAAGTTTTCAAAAACATCAAAAAGAAAAATGTCTTCGCTTTAATTTATGAAGCAGTTAATGTCGAGAATTGCCGCTCGATTAAAGCGAAGACTTTTTTGGTCTTCAAGTAAGTGTGCGGTCCGAATTTAGGTTTCCAGGGAGGTAAATTTCAAAATTTTCGTTGAAATCAGACAAAAAAAGTCTCCGAACTGGTTTCTGCAAAAAAATTCAATGTCATTTTTCTAAATAAAGCCTAAACCTTTTTCTAGTCTAAAAATTTTCGAAATAATTAAAATTCCTGATTGAGCATCTAATTACCGTTCCTTTGCGGGCAGCACCAAAAGACTTTGCAGACCTCAAATTGGCTTAAATAATAATTCCAACTCCGTATGAAGTTGATTCTACGAACGGTTAAATGCCGTGTGACAAAAACAGTAACATTCATCAGTTGCCATGTCATTTTTATTAAAAACCAACGACAGGCTCCTTCAAATAAAAGCAAATCCTAAACAACAAACATTAAGAAGCGACTTCAAATTGTTGTTATGCAAAAGAAAACATTGGAACAAAAAAACTTGCCTTTACACCCTCACCAACAAAAAGTTAAAAAAATCATTTGTCTAAACTACGCCAAGCCATTTTTAAACAGAAGAAAACTTTGCCGTAGCCAAAGAATATCAAGCGAAAAAGTATTTTTTAAAAAATCCGTTTGCTTTGGATATCAAAAAAGATTAATAAGTCAGAAAAATTTTAAGTCGTCAAAAAAGCGTAAATATTTTGTCAAAAAAATCTTGTCTAATAGAATTTCACATACTTGGAGCACAACCCAAATAATGGCTAACAAGTGATAACTGGAACTTATAATGCAAGACGTACAAAAGCTCTCGCTCAAACTTCACAACCTTGTTTTACTGCCTTATATAGATTGCTTAATACAAGTATGTCAAACTCGCAGTCCGTTGGCTGCATGTGGCTCTCGGTGCTAATTGTTGTGGCCCTCGTTTTTTATGAGTTTATTATCTTTTGAAATATCTTGCAAAACAATTATAGCAAGGTTTCAACAGAGTTATGCAATTTTAGTACATTTTTCGCAGTCCAAATAACTTGTGAACAGCAGATCGATCAATTCAGAATCCTTATTAGGAAATTGGGAATTAGGAATTAATTAGGAATTAGGAAATAAGACATTAGGAAATACACCATTAAAGTATTTAAAAGAATTCAAAAGATTTTTAGATTTTTATCAATTAAAGATCAATTTGTTTCATTTTCATTCCCCTTCACTTACTCGTATGATTCTGCCCAGTCTAATGAACGTAATCAAATGGAACTGCTAAAAATTAAGTTCTGTGCTAAAAGTAAGAAAAATAATAATGATTAAATACTAATGTTTTACTTTTATTTGCAAACAATCGAGATTGCATTAACATTCGTAACTTAACATAAGCAACCATGGCGTTGTTTGGGTCAAATTATATCGGTGAACAATTATTTCTAATAAAAATTGTTAAAACTAGTCATCGAAACAGGCTAACTGATACTTGTTTATCTTGACTAGTCAAAACTGGGATTGCTAATACAATTTTATTGAGCATTGAAAACCTAGTTTTATTGAGCATTGAAAGCAAGAAACGATGCCAAGCGTGATGACAAAACATTTGTACGTAATCAAGTCTTAAATACTAAACCAACATTACTTTATGCCTATCTGTAACCAATTGGACTTTGATTGATAAATATTTTAAATGGTCTATGATTTTAAAAATTTATAACTGCAAAGGAGCGTGACTTTTCACTTAGATACTAAATTAAACATTAGACACTTTATTACACCAAATGTCAAAAAATTGTTCAGCATCCCTAAATTTGCGTCCCACAATCTCATTCATGCCATATAACCTTGCGAGTTTGACATACCTGGCTAAATATATTAAGTTTAATTCACCGTCGGTTAAAACGCGATAGCTCGCTGTTACGCCACTTTTTTGCAATCGTCTTACATCTTTTTTAAAAAGGCTTTAATTCAAACAGCTTGTCTAGTTTAACAAATAAAAGAATAAAGGCCCGTTTCCACTACGAGCGTGGAAAAGAGCATTCTTTCTCTCTTTTATTGATCTTCGATTGAAGCGAGCGGTTAAAATTGAAGCGAGCGCAAAAAAAAAGCAATAAAACAAACAAAGAATGCTTTTTTCCACGCTCGTAGTGGAAACGGGCCTTAACGCTTTCTGAGCAACGATCTTCGAATTCAAGCTATTACAAAACTGGTCACACGTTAAAGCCATTATTACGTCATGTCACACTCGACTGATGTCCCGTAGCTCTGGGGATTAACTGTACAAAACCAATCAACGCGTAAAGAATAGAAAAGCGATTTTCTCTGTTGAGAAAAACAAATTAAAATTTAACTTTTTGCTTCGGTAAAGCAGACATCGCTCGATTCTCATCGCA
Organism: Diplosoma virens; assembly: GCA_963680785.1. Lineage (NCBI taxonomy): Eukaryota > Metazoa > Chordata > Ascidiacea > Aplousobranchia > Didemnidae > Diplosoma > Diplosoma virens. Next base: position 22,956,195 of record OY796882.1, on the reverse strand, counting down.
AAAGGTCCCGAACAATTGTTGCGAAATAAATAGACTCTGTGATCAAAAAAAATCAGAAACAAACAACTAAGGATAGTAAACTGGCGGGTTTTGCATCCTCGGAAACGGTCTTATGTTGGGCATTCCCCTTGCGATTCTATATGGTGGCGGCGGCATGGAGCTTCGAGAATACGTCATCATAGAATGCGAAGGAGGAAGATCAGGTCGATTTCCTGAGCGAAAAAAAACTTGAGTATGCAACGTGTGACGCGGTGATTGTTACGTCATCCATAATTTATTGATTTTCTATGCACACGTGGAGCTTTAGAAAAGTAGAAGGCTTGAGTCTTTTTTTTTTTAATCAATAAAATTACTTTTATCTTTGACATGAACTGAGCAATGGTTGTGTCGTTTTGTTTTAAAAAAACACTAAACTTAGTAGTAGTTTTAGTAATACATAGTACATTTTTAATAATAGTTTGGTGTCTTTGTTATTTTGTTCTTTTCAACATTTTGTTATTTTGTTCATGTGGCGGTGCAGAAATAAAAGAAAACTGAACTGAACTGAACTTTGCTTTATTAAGTATTAAGCTACATACGTATTCCCATTTGATTCCAATTTTGGGGATGGTCAAAGCCTTCATTCCAATAGCCACTTAAGTGCGTTGCGCTAGGCAATCGAGGAAGTGAACCTGAAAACATGAGTAATTCCAAGTGTATTTCAAAAACCGCCAAATGAAGTGCAAACTGTCTCATTTAAATGAAAAAATATCTGGTTAGGTTACTGCATGTGCATGCAGCAGTTTGTAAAGAACTTCCTTACTTACCCCCCATACCGCTCATTGGATGTCTACCGTCCCCGGCCGGTGGGTATATTCTCGGCATTGGCCCAGCTTGAATTCTTGGCGGCGAAAAAGCTCCATAAATTGGCGGCCTATTCCCCGGAGGCGGTCCCACCATGAACCGAGGAGGAGCTCCAACGGGAACCCCCATTTGTGGTCCTTGCTGAGGGATGCCGGGGTGCATTTGGGGGGCATGTGGTGGCCGGTTGGAAACAATGTATTGAGATAACGTTTGTCGTTGCGCGGGTCCCTCTCTTCGGTCGAAGCTCACTGACCGTCGCAAGTTGCCTTGGTGTACTGAAATATCAAGATATTTTTCAATAACATTTCAAATTTAAAGAATGTTTCAAATGGACGGCAGGTTTTTGTGGATGGCCCAAGGCATATCGTTAATATTTCGCAATTTTCGGATCAAAGCGCATGCTTACGCAAAATATGCGATGCGACTGCCAGCCAAAATCGTGTTTTCTGAGGTTGAATCGTCAAAAGATACAATCTCGACCACGTTTTACCCGAAAATCGTTTGATGTTAGCCAAGTGCGCACAGTTTCTTGTTCCAATACAGAGCTTTTAAGACAAAAAGCAATTTAAGCTGTCTGCGTATGTTCAGTATCAGTTTTATTTTTGCCACTCTGTAAAAATAGAAATGAGAAACTTATACGATGATTCAGTAATAGACAAGCAAAACAGAAAAAAGAAACAAACAACTTAACAGTGACCTTTATAACATGCGATTAAGTCAAGAAACAGATTAACAAAAAAAGACCTGGTTCCAGCACCTTTTAAAAAAAACTAAAGAGGAAGGGGTTGGTTCAATTGCTGATACACACAATAAACAGCAACTTTGAGAAGTAAACAAAAAACAACAAAATTTCTTGGAAAATTTAAAATGCTCAATACCAAAGGACAAAAAAATACAAACGCCAATAAACATTTTAAACTTAAAAATAGCACACGAAGTCAGCACCAAAACACATTGTGTGCAATATTGTCAAGAGAAGCTTTTTCAAGAAGAAACCGACGATAACGCACAGTGGCGTACCCAAAAAGTTTCCGAGGGGGGCCCCAAAGTTTCGTCACAATCGTGTCACAAATCAACTTGGGGAATGCCGAAAGCACGACCATTATAGGGTCGTTCGGGGGCATGCCCGAAAAAAATTTTGCAAAATTACACCTAAAAATACGCATTTTTGTGCATTCTGGAAGCAAGTTTTAGTATAATGCTTTTACGAGATTTATTAAAATAATGAAATCGTAAAATGAAAATCAAGCATAAAACAAAGTTAGCAGAGTTGATTGATCAAATATCGCTTTTAAAGTAGTGATTTGTGCGGCTATATGTCTTCCCTTTACAAGGTTTTGTCTGCCCTCTACAACTCTTATTCACTTTCAAAAGCATAACAAATTTTGATAACTGTTTTACTTTAACCAGATAGTCCAGTCCAGATTTCTACCAGTAAGTGGTCTGAGCGACGAGTGGTTTTTCACAGGAAAATCGAAATCCAGGGCGAACCCCGAATACTCGCGAAAAACCAGCTTTGCTTTTGCTAAAACTGCTTGGTTTTGCTTTACAGTTTTTCATTTTTGAGGTCTGAGGGGGGCCATGGCACAGTGGCCTCCCCCCTCGGTACGCTAGTGACAACACACCTGAAACGTGCCAAAAAAAAGAGAAAAAGTAAAAAATATGTGCGACCTGATTTTAAGAAACGCAAATGTTAATGTCAATTTTTTCCGGCTCATAAAAACAGTTATAAGATTGTATAACAAGCGCAACCTGGCAGCGACGCTGGACCATCATTTCGCGTTTTCGACAAGGACGTTGCTTGTCGTTTCATGTTCATTGATCTTCCGGTCGATCTTCCTCTTTCAATTCCTTTCGACTTCGTGTCTTGATCCAACGACGACGATCGTGGTTTGATCTAAAATCGATTGAAAAAATGAGTATCCGGTCAAAGCCTCAACTACAAAATATCAACGACCAAAATATTAACTGACCAAAATATCAACTTTTGATATCCAGGAGCCTCCATATGGTGAGATGGTAGGGGATTAGTTGGAACTTAAAGCCTCTGCGCCACCTTTCGACCGATAGTGCCTGAGATTTTGTTGATATTTTGGTCAATTAATATTCTGGTCAGTTGATATATTGGTCGTTGATATTTGATAAACCAAAAAAAGAGGCTCTATTTCGAATTGAAGCTAACTTTAAAGTAAAGCGTACTGTCAATTGAAAGACTGAAAATAACCTCGACTCAAGCGATGACAGAGAATGCATTTCCGAAACACTCCAACAAAGCGTGAGCGACAAACAATCAAAAACACTTTTTGCAAAGTGAAGTAAAATTTTGTTTTATGAAGCCGAAGGTCAAAATTTTAGATCCATTTAAAAGACTTTTTAATTTTACTTTTTTTGGGCGAGATTTAAGCTTTCTTTTCACTACTCGACTTTTTTGGCGTGCAAAAAGTTTTTTTCGTTTCTTTAATCAATATTACTTGCGCCCAAAAATCTCTAAAGAGGATCAAATCAAATTAAGATGAATAGAGAAAACAAACTCTTTTGCGTACGCCTAACCACATGTGAAGTGCAAAGGACCCTTAAGGTAGGCATTTAATCATTAAATAGTTTTTTAATTAAAATTGAAAATTTTGCGTAAGATGCCTGCTGGATAGGAAAAAAAGCAAAGATTAAAAGACGAACAATGACAACAAATTATTCTTATACATTTAAACCAAAACTAAACTTTTCTTTTTACTCGTTTTATACATCGAGGCGTTTCGGAAGTAGTGTATATGTGCGCCGGTCCGGAACAACAACCTTGCATTAAGTCGGAACATTAATAATACGTTGGCCAACACTTGCAGGCCACGCCCGAATCAGGATTCATAACCATCAGCCTGAGTGGGTGGGTTTTTAGACGACAACACAATAAAGAGCAAAAAGCAAACGTTTTCCTTACATTTGCACGACGCAATTGCGCCGATGTGATTGTGGAAGCCGATATGACAGTCGATGTGTCATCTTCGAGATAACTTTCTGGAGGAGGAGGAGCCGATGAAGTTTTCGGCTTTTTGAGAGCGCTTTTCAGAGGAGGCTCAGACGACACTATGCTCGTGACGTCACTTTGCTCTTCGAAAATAGTCGAGCTTTCGCCGTCGTTTTTTCCAATTTCTTCGTCGGCCGGAGTCTTTTTGCCATCTTGCTCCTGGTTTGCGAACTTTGGTAATTGTGAGTATTCTTTTCCTGAGTTTTTGTTGTTTTCGACTTGTGTGTCAATCGTCTCGGCAGTTTCGCCGGACTTGGAATCTGAGTTTGTTAAAGTTTGTTAATAATTATATTATGTATAATATTTTATTAATGATATACTCTATATATAATTATATATAGCTTCTGGCATGTTTTTAGTTCTGTAGGCGAAAAACTATTTAGGCTTCCTGTTTTTAGCTAGGGAACTTGCTCAGCAAAAAAGTCCAAAAGCTTTAACTGTTTTAAACATTTCAATGGAGCAATCAACTTTCAAGTATTCATCGGTCCGCGCGACACTCAATTTACTTCAGTGATTTTTGTTTGAATAGGGTCACTCTTGCTACCTGCCATGATAAAACTGCTTAAAAGAGACAGCACCTACCAGACCAATGACAATAAATAAAAAAAAAAAACTAATGTAAATACTGTTACTTAGTTTAAAATTCGTTAGTTCTTCTAATACAATCAGAGGCAAGTTAAACTTCAACAAATACAACAAAAGGCGTAATCTATTTTTCAAAGAAAAAGTTTTTCTTTAAAAAATATATTACAACTTTTGTTAGAGTAGTAGTTGAACCGAGACCGTGTCGATCACCGGTCGCGTTTGAATTAGATTCTACCCATTGGGCTACGCTCCCAGCTACAAATGATTTATTAAATTTGCATATATATAACGCAGTAAAACAGAGCCTTAAAGACAATATCACAGAAAACTTTTTTTATTTTTGCCATAGTAATAAATTTTTTATGTTTTTTAGTTGTTTTCAACGCAACATTTCATCTTACTGTTTATCTACTCTAACTATCGCAAATATCCTAAACTATATGACTAAACATACTTTTAAGCCCAAATCGTTTTTGACTTTTGAGTTAGAATATTATACGGCGACTATTTTAAAAAAATCAAAACATCCATCAAAGCGTCAAGTAGTGAAATTTGAGAACTACTAGAATAAATATCAAACTTTTAAATTGTCAAACAAAGATAAAAAAACCTTTTTCTTTGGCTGATGTTGCAACACCATTACTAATGGTGGGAATTTCTTCATCTTTTTGCTTGAAGTTTTTCCCTTCCGTGCCCATTGTTTTGTTTTTATTCCTTTTGTCGCTAGAGGATCGTGCTTTTCGTCTGCGGCGCCGTTCCTATTCATACAAAACCATTCATTTATTTGTAATTTAATTTTTGGTTGCTTTTTAGATAATATTTGATTGAATTTTTTGCTAGTTAGTGTTACTTAAGAAGAGGTGGTTTTTAATTTATCTAAAATGCTTCTGACTTTTTTCAGACTTTCATTTTTGAAGAGTAAGGTTAGTAGTATATAAAAGGAATTTTGACGGCAGTCCGGAGGAGCGCTGGCGCTGGCGCGATGGCGCGCTGACGTCATCATCCCGCTTACGGTTCCGAACCCTAGACTCCATGAGCCAAGGTCCAAACCCTATCTTTTTAATGTTTCAAATCAATTTAGTTTCAAATTAATATTAATAAATTCTAAAAGAAAAAATAAAATTAATAAGTTCTAAAAGAAAAAAAAATAAAATTAATAAGATCTATTGAAAATGATTTTAAGTTCTAGATAGTTACGACGTATTTCCTGAAGCCGCCTCGTTTCCTGTTCTGAATCGTATTGATTTGACCTTAAGTAAACTCTAAGTCCAAAAAGCGATTTAATTTTTCTAACTTTAATCTCAAGGCAATATTGGTGCACGTTTAAGCGTTAATTTTTGTTAGACCTTTGTTTAATGTTTTTTTCTTGATAACCTTAATTTTTGTCATACCTATCTTTTAATTTTTCTTAAAAATCTTGATTTTTATCACAACTTTGTTTAATTTTTTTCTTAACAAACTTGATTTTTGTAACACCTTTGTTTAACATTTTTTTTGAAAACCTCAATTTTTGTCATAACTACCTTCAAAATTCCTTTTATATACTACTAAGGTTGCGAACTTTTCTTAAGTTTGATCTTATTTACTAGTTTTTTCCTGAATGAGAGAAAAAAAGCAAGTCTTGTATGCAACTGTCGTGCCTGGACACCGTCTCATTTTCGTCTTGCTACAATATTGCTCATCAGTTTTGTTTTTCTTTTCCAGTAAACAAGAATCGACCACTGAAAATACGTCATAAACTATATTTTCCAATCAAAATCGAAAGCCCAGGACAAAACAATGAAAGCCGGAGTTGAACCCAACAAATCCCGATCGAAATCGCCATTACAACGACACTTTAGAGAATTCGTCACGATTTATGCTTAGTTTTACCCAAAATTAAAAAAAACCTTAAGAGGTGCTGTCTCCTACTGGTAGCATCTGTTGAATTTTAGTCTACATTCTACATGTTTTTTACTTGGTGACCGGTGTTTATGAAGTCAAAACGATGTACAAATCACAAAATAAATTGGCTTCAAATAAACAAAACAAAGGCTTACTCACGTTTTAGTTAATAGTTATTTTTAAATTATAGTCGCAGAGACGCAATAATCAATTGTTTTTCATTATTACCAACTTTTAAAAAATTATTCACTTCATCTAATAACTTTAAAATATACTGTATAAAAATATAAAAATATTTTGGATTGAACTCTGTTAATTACGGACAATATCCACAATAATCGACAAATATAGGTACAGTAGTTAGATTTTGATTTTTAAAGCTTTAGCAATTTGAGATAACAGGCTGTTTTATATGACCAGATTACCCATTTTAACGACAAATTGTGCCCGTCGTAGGCCCGTAAGCTATTGCTTACATTCCTGTAGTTCTTTCCTAAAACCCAGATTGCAAGTATAATCAACTTTACAAAGAAGTGATGTCACTAATTTCTCGAATAGCTCTATATGACTGACCTGGTGTTCCTTCCTTTTTTTTTCAAGTTCTTTTTTTATCTTGTTGTTTCTCCTACGTCTTTTAATGCAAATCAAAAGGAAGATAGCAGCTGCAACCACAAGGACAACACCGATAACGATGGCAATAATCAAAACAATAGACGTAGAGCTTTCGACTGCGATAGCCACACCTGAAAATCACTCCGGCATTAATTGTCCGATAGTTAAGAATGTTAAATTTTTGCCAAGTTTTTTGAAAAAATTTTGATTAATTTGATTTTTTTTGTTCACTAAATCAAACAGCACAGAATAAACAATTATATTTACAATATCGTTTATCTGTTGCTCCATAAATAGTTGTTCCTTTTCCATCTGGACATTTTATGCAATGTTCTCTTTCCGGTTGATCCTGGTAGGAATTTTTTGGACAAAATTTGCACTTGTTGTTTTCCAAAGATGTTCCTTTAGGACATGGAACTGAAATTAAAAAAGTGAATCTTTAAAGAAGCACTGTTTTATTTTTATCGTATAAATTTGTGAGAGAAACCCACAAAAATGTAGTCAAAGTGCAAGAAATCCACAAAAATGCACCCACAAAAATGTAGTCAAAATATAGTCAAAATGCATTGAGATAGATTTAATACAGTATATTTTGCTATTTTCAAGCTAAAAAATAAAATACTTAAGTTGTCAAATAATTCAGTTAAAACAGTGGTTCCCAAACTGTGCGCCGCGAGACTTTGCCAGGGGCGCCGCGAAAGCACGCGAAAGTTGTTGTACTTACTGCTTTTCTCACAATAATTGCAGTGTGAAAGTTGCTAGCACCAACGTTCCCTCTAAGAGCTTCCTTAGTGTGCGCGGAATGAAAGCCGTGTGAGCAGTGGTGGATATTGGGTGAGGTGAATGAGGCAGTCCCCCCTCAAAAATAGCACATACAGTTTTGAATCCGTTGCAGATGTTTCTTCAGAGAACGATTCTGATTGAAGTCCTTTTTCTTTTTTTCTTTTTTAGAGAACACCCTGATTTTGAGAGAAAAATAGGGAAATCGGAGATGAAATCGAAGTGAAGACCTTTTTTTTTTAGAGAACACTATGAGTTTTGGAGAAAAAAAGGTTACTCAAAGAAGTAATTGAACTGAAGACCTTTTTTCATTACGGCGCCGCCAGTATTGTTAAGTTTTCAAAGGGCTCCGTGAAAAAAAGTTTGGGAACCGCTGAGTTAAAACAATGAATAGTAGCATAATATCGGGCACTAACCACAACCATCCTCTGTAGACCTGAGACCAACTTGACATTTGACCTTCGCCTTTGACACTTTCAACGCCGCAGGATTGACACCATAGGTTTTTCTGCTGCTGTAACCGGGAGCGACAATTTTTCCATCCAAGGCCCGCTCGATGATGTCATTTACTCCTCGGCCAACCAAATCCTTCACTTCTCTCGTGCTTCGCAAGCCACGAAGGCTGTCGAGGTCAACCTTAAATTAAAAAATTCTTAATCGTTCGTCTTTTTGCAGCAAAAATTTTTTGACCTTAACATTGCTACCTGATCAAAAACTTGATAGTTCAAAGCTGTGATGATCCAAAAATCTAAATTCTACCTATACACTTTGATATCATTCAAATCAATAAAAAACGAAATAAAAGTTTCAACAAGGCAGCAATATCTTGGCATCTTCAAAAGCACGTCAGAGTAATCGCTGAAAGGCTCGTTTACACTATGAGCGAGAAATAGAGAATTATTGGTTTCTTTTATTGATTTTTTTTTTGCTACACTTGGCACTTTTTGCTATTTAAGCGCGGAAAGAAGTACAAAAATCAATAAACAAATAAAGAATCCTCCATTCCACGCTCGTAGTGGAAACGAGCCTTTAGTGGTTGCTTTAAGTTTAACGTCTCCAAACGACATTGCGAGTGAGAAGGATAAATAGAAATGATGACGATAGACTATAGCAGGAGTTGCCGATTGGTGTCGCTGTTTCATCGACTTTAAATTCAATAAGAACTTGCGATCGACCACTGTAGAAATGCGATCTTACAAAGTAGTGGTCTTTAAAAAAAAGATCTTGACTTTGAATATCACTTTGATTTTCGATTTTTGTCCCAAAAACATAGTGATCTCCAAAAACTCTTGTTCACTCAAAATCAGATGCGATCGTTCAGCTAAGACACCGCTACCGACGTGTTGGCCTTTCCTGGATTATACGGAGTAATTTCCAACAGAAAAAAATTTTCCAGCGAGGTGAAAACTAACGTGTTTCTAAAAAATTTTTACTAGCACGAAGAGAGTTAAGGTAAGGTTGAAAAACTTCATGTTTGGTGCTGACATTTTGGTCAGCCTTCCAGTAAAAAGTGATGTTTTAATAAGTATTGGAACGCGTATGTGAGAATGCAAAAAAGTTAAAAGACATTGATTTTTTAGCTTGACACAATAAGTAGGATATTCTACCTCCTATATTATTCAAAATATATTCCTATTAAAAATAATTTTTTAATTATAATTCATTTTCTGGAAACACTTAACTTAAAAGCACTATTTTTTATTTTTCAAATATAATGAGAGTACAATCTTACATAAAATTAAACTGAACCTAAGCATTTCAAAAACAAAACAAGTATAAATTTTAACACAGCAATAAAAGATAGATAAGTAACTATATTATCGTTTTTTGCTAATTAATCATATTCGTGTAATTTTCTATATAACTTTTCCACTAGTAAAATGTTTTAATTTCCTAGAGTCTTGATGTTATACTTACTTCTACGCTGATATTCAGTGTTTTTTCTTCGATACATTCAATATGAAGTTTTCCGTCATTTTTGGTATTGCAAATACCAAGTTTATTTGGAATTGCTTTACATCCGGGGTATTTTCTTATAGATTCTAAGAGAAAATTTCTTGTCTGGTCGTAATATCGAAAATCTTCCTGGCACGGACATAAATACTGCAGAAAAACTTCTTGCTGCACATTTGATACCAAAGGTCCTGCAATGCATGCAATAATTAAAATAACCCAAGTAACTAAAGCAAAAACTATTTACAAAGGTTTTGCTTGTAGAGAAAAAAAAAATTTTAGTGTAGTGTTGCCATTTAAAAAATTAAATGATCTACATAAACGTAAATCAAGATTTAAAAAATTTTTAGGGAATGTTTCAGATAAAATGCCGACCGCACTTACTAACACAGATGTCAGAACTAAGAAATGGAATCCAAGCGCTTTTATCTCCTTCTGCGTCTTTTCCGCACTTAATGTTTGGATCAGCAAGCGACATTTCGTAAAAATTATCGCACGATATTTGACACTGTTGAATCCCTTTTTCTTCCTTGCACATCAGCTGGCTATTGGCCGGAGCATTAGGTTTGTGGCAGGGAGATTCTAAGGAAGATTTTCGATTGTAATTTTAATTGTCAAACATTTATAAGTTTCTGGATGGGCTGTTACTGCACCAAATTGTTTAAATATAAAGTTTTTAAACTATTGACTGTGCATAAAAACAATTTTAGGTTTATTAAAGCTCATGTGAAATATTATCAGTACATGCGGCTCTACTTGTACTTATCTATATACAGGAATACCAGCTTTGGCCACACGAGAATACACCCAAAACGCTCTTAACATCATTAAAAATTAGAAAATAAATGTTGATGATGACGATGAAAATGAACAATGCTGATGATTATATTATCAAATGTCATAATATCAAAACGTCAAAATAAACTTTTCCAATTTAAAAACGCTCAAAAGAGTTTGTTGCGACTGATCAAGAAAGTTTAAATTGATGTCGAAACGAGATTGCACCTTTCCGCAGAACGACCAATTGGAACGAGCAGAAGTTCGTGTTGCCCGAGCGGTCAACGGCCTTGTATGTGACGTCATGCAAACCGACCCGAAACAATCCCGGGTCGTGGCTTTGCGTGATTTTCGGTGATGAATCGGAATTGTCGACGAATTTTGGCGCTTTCCAATTTACGAACGCTTCGCCTTTCTCTGAATATGTTTCAACCTGCATGTCGTTCGGGCAAAAGTAAACTTTTGGGGGGGTTCGATCTAAACAACAAAGAAAGGATTAATGACCAAACCATACCCACACACCTAAACAAGGAAAATTCGTAAACACTTTGAATAACTCTTTTAGGAAATAATCAACAAATAATTTTCGATTGAAAATATTTCAAAAGCATTTTGGTCTTTTAACCCATTGATGCTTTCGAGCAATTTTAAAATAAAAAAAGCCGACGCAACACCATGGACGACATAGGATGGGGCGGGGCAAAATTAAAACGAACGCCCTAACGCGATCGAAACAAACGCAAACCGTGCAGCTTTGCAGCGACTAAAAACAATCGATTTCGACGACACAACGTAGAAAAATGACGTAATAGCTGACCTGTAATCACTAGCTTCACGTCGCAGTGAATCTGCCTGTCGTAATTGTCGAACGCTAAAAAGCGAATGGTCAGATTTACAGCAGGCATTAGCAGGTAATGAAGAGTCTCTTGTGTCACTTCGTCGAATATCATGACCGGCAATGGCTCGTCGTTTCCATCAAAAGCATTCATATTCAACAAAGAAGACGTTAGATTGGTGTACTGACTATCGTCAGGAAGCGGAAGTTCGTAAGCGTTTGTTTCATCACAGGTGCTAAAATACGGTTCTCCCGGTATTGCTGAAATTCATTTCTTTATTAAAACAAATTCTGGCTTTGTATATTTAGCAAATACAGTATTTTTAACTAGATGCTTGGCCCGCGCAAAAAATTAAAATTGAAAGTTATTAAAAATAGATAACTGTTAATTTAACATCAACAAAAATTATTGTCAGCAATCCTTTTTCATCAATGGCAAAATAGGTAATGGTACAAAAAGCTTTAGATTTTAAAGAAAAACTGTAGAATTTTTTCTTTTCATGTTTAGTAGAACAGACATATGTAGTTGGTATATCTTTTAAGATAAAGCTAATACCTGACTATTTCTAGTTATCCTAACATTATAGAAAGGTTACTTGTTGTTTCCGGTATAGTTGTGGCTGTTGTTACTCGTTCTGTTGTAACAAAAGTTGTTGTAGATGTTGGACTTAATGTTGAACTTAATGTTGTTAAATTTTCTATTTCATTTGTAGTCAATAAACCCGCTGTTGTGAAATTCCATGCTTGAGTTCCCTTCAAAAAAATTGATTTAGAAGAGCATACTTTTAATTGGCTAACGCTTATTGATAAAAATAAAAGTATCATTACGATTCCTTCTCTTTGCTTTCATTTAAGTTTCTCGAAGCGCAACTTCCGCAATTGCACAAGTTGCGGAAGTTGCGCTCTGACCATCTCTGTGCTGATATACAGAATATAATAGCAATGATATTAATTAAAGTGCCCTGATAGCAAAAGTTTATGAAGAATTTTACTTAAAAAATCAAAAACGTCTCACATAATTTATTGTTGTCTCGTCTTCAGCAATGAATTCAGCCCATGGTGGTGTGGTGGTGGAAATTAACGTAGTCGTTCTCGTCGTCGTCGTCGTTCTTTCTGTCGTGCTGGTTGCCAAAAACGCTTGTTCCGCTTTGGAAAAATAAAGTGAAACCACATGAATATTGAAACGTTTACTTTTTTCAAAAAAAATTTTTTCAAAAAACTTTATGCCTAAAATGCGTTTTAATGTAAAAATATTACAGAGTGTCCATAAAGTCCTGCACACATTTAAAATTTTAATATCTCAAAAACCGCATAAGGTAGAAACTTTAAATTTTCAACAGTGAATTATACCACCATAACGTTTTTTTGTTATTTTTTACAGGTTATTTTATTGTTAAAATAAGCAAGAATAAGTCATTTTTAATAAAGGTGAAAGTTTGCAACAAACTACGAAACATGTTGGCCATTCAATAAAAAGCACAATCTTTTCTTTGGTACCGTAAATTAAAATCACCAACTGCAGTACAACGTAAATTTAGAAATGAGTTTGGACAAGATCCTCCTCACACTAACAGCATTAAGAAATGGTTTAAAAATTTTATGAAAACCGGCAGCATTTTGGATCGCAAAAGATCGGGTAGGCCAAGCATTGATGAAGAGACTGTCGATGCTGCGCGTGTAGCATTTCATCGTAGCCCAAGGAAATCAATTCGTGTTGCATCAAATGAACTTGCTATTCCTCGAAGCACAGTTTACAAAGTTTTACATAAACGACTTCGGCTCCATGCTTACAAGTTACAAATTGTTCAAGCTCTTAAGCCGGGTGATTACCCTCGCCGAGCAGCTTTTGCTGAAGAAATTCTTCAGCGCATTGATGATGAGAATGACTACCTTAACAGTGTGGTTTTTTCCGACGAAGCAACTTTTCATGTATCCGGGAAAGTCGTTAGTGTGAGGAGGGTAAAAAAAGTGTATCCGGGAAAGTCGTTAGGGGGAGGAGGGTCTTGTCCAAACTCATTTTTAAATTTACGTTGTACTGCAGTTGGTGATTTCAATTTATGGTATCAAAGAACACATTGTGCTTTTTATTGAATGGTCAACATGTTTCATAGTTTGTTGTAGACTTACGCCTTTATTAAAAATGACTTATTCTTGCTTATTTTAACAATAAAATAACCTGTAAAAACTAACAAAAAAAACGTTATGGTGGTATAATTCACTGTCGAAAATTTAAAGTTTCTACCTTATGCGGTTTTTGAGATATTAAAATTTTAAATGTGTGCAGGACTTTATGGACACCTTGTACTTTCAAGCCAGAAAAGTTACCGTTGGCGGAAGTTACAGCCAGAGTCAGACGTCAAAGCTTGTGCAGGATCAGAATTTAAACCAATAAATGGTTTATATACAGCAGGGTTTTTTAATCATCCTGCCGCCCTGGTCTGTAGTCACAACCTGCTAGGGATCATATCATTGTTCTTTTTTGTGCGCAAAACTCATTTTTTCTCGTTTAATCAAAGTGAAGACTAAAAAAGATCTTCATCTTTGAGGAAAAACACGTTTTGGTTTTACATTGGAAACAACTGCAGCACTTTGACTTCTTTTGCTTCGGATATTGGGTGATTACTTTTTAAAACCAAATGAAAAAATTGTTTCACCAAATCTATCATAATATTGTTGCAATATAACATTATTCATAAAAACTGCTGGCTATATTGCAAAAAACTTTTATGAACTTAAAAAATGAACATCATACTCTGGCTAATTAACAGATTTTAGTAACTCGTACGTAACGATAAACCCTCAATAAAAAAGTAACTTGAGCCAGTTTACCAAACAGTAGAACGAAAACTTGTACCTGTGAGACAAGTTTGCAAATCGGCTGCAAGAGTTAGATGATCTGGACACATACAAGCATAGCTTTCACGGGTGGGAATGCAGATGTGGGAGCACGTGGACTCACAGTGATCGTAGCTAACTGTTAAAAGGTTTCAGGTTTGAAACGATTGTTGGAAAAGCATTTTTATTTTTGGTCAAAAACTATTTTTCAGTCATAAACGCATAATAGCCCTTTTTTTAAATTAAGATCCGAGCCAAAAAAAAGTTTATTTCTTCTAAATAACAAAATTAATATCTTCTCTATGACGTCAAGTTAATGACTTACTTGGACCTCTATATGGTTTTTGAATGTAAAGTTGGGATGGTCGAATTAAATCCTTCATTAAGGTTTCGGACCCTTTCATAACGGTTCGTTTTTTCCAATCGCTGAATATCATAGATGCAGAATCAGTCGTAGGATCCTTCCATAATCCGTAAATGTGATCCGCTGTTTGATTGACATTTCGCTGATCCAAAATTGTCGTACCACCTGAAACAACAGATGCAGATTTTAAATTCATAAAAAGTTACTGTCTTGGGTCCTGCGGCATTTCAGTGCTGTGATAAGCAAGTTCAGGCCTGTTTGAATACTAACCTATAAACAAAATTTTAGATTTTCTGGTACTAATATTGATTCAGATTAAAGCTAACAGCCGAAGCTATTACAATGTCGGCTGTTATTGACGTTTCAAGCCGATTTAAGCTTAATGTTGTTTGAAACACTGAGTTCTTAAAGAATAACAGATAACGGAAACCATATAGTTAAATGTTAAAACTACAACACTACGTACAGACAAAGAAGAATTAAAATATATTTAAAAAGTTTATCTTCATAAGAAACGAAACCTTCTGCAGTCATGGACATGATTTCGAGCGTGCCTCCGTCAGCGATCCACAATAGATCCGATTCATGATCGTAGTAAACAGCATTTGGCCACTTCAGGTTTTGGGTGATTAGAGGCTGAAGATCTTGTCCACTCATAGTAGAAGATAAAACCATTGGACGATTTCCTTCTTCAGTCCAATACATCATTCTAAAATTGCCAAGAAACCATTGATTTTAAGATGCAACTGATACAGTTATTATGTCAGTTTGTCGTCTCAAGAAAAATATAAAACAACAATTTCCGGATTATTTCGTGTTGAACAACAAAAATTCCTGATTCTTTGTGTTTTTATAATTTTAAAACTGTTTAACGCTTTGTAATAGTTTTTATAGTTTTCAAGTTAACTTTTGCTTTACCCAGAATTGGGATTAAGAGCAATCGCCCGCGGATACGATAACTGATTCCGAACAGTTGCGTGAATCCTTCTGGATAGAGCAAGCAATTCAATCGTTCCTTTTTCAGAATCTGTCCAGTAAAGGAGTCGATGAACCGGATCCAAAGCCATCCCTTCAATCCTACCTAAAAAAAGATCAAATTAAAAAAAATTTGGAAAATTTGTTCTACTTTTTAAAAACCTGGGTACAGAATTTAAAAAATAAATTCGTTCGTTCAAATTTACAGAATATAAATTTTTTTATAAATTCTAATGCTTTGTTTTATGCTTTAATTTGTAGTGGCTGTGCATTAAAAGAATTATAATTATTTCATTAGAGCACGTTGGTACAAACAAAAAAGAACAAAACCTAGAAATGGAAAAAAATAAATGTGTTTAATGTAAACTGCATAGAACTCAATAATATATTTAAAAAATATACTGTTGTAGAAAAAGCAGCAAATACAATATTTTGCCTCACCAATATCCGTGTATATAACTTCATACTCTCCATATTTATCTCGAAAGTTCTTTCGAAGTATCCTGTGTCGTCCATTATCAGCCCAGTATATAAAATCAGCTTCGGGGTCATAGGTCAAAGCTACAATATTACTCAAAAGGTCGAAAGTCCGCACAACGGCGTAGCGCTGGTTATCGGGCGGATCAAAGCTCTTCATGACAATTTGCGATTCGTCGGCGACGAGCAAGAATGTGTCTGGCACTGCATATATAAGTGAATGTGTGCTTGCTCTGCAAATACTTGAATCGATTGTAAGGCGTTTTGAGAAATACGTGGTTCTATAAATATGCAAATTAACTTACAAAATCAGCATTTTTGTAGGTTTTCAAGACATGATACGATACAACAAGGGATATCAAACGGGGTAAATAAAAAATTTTAGGGGTTTCACATGAAAAAAATATTAAATTGGGGGTCCATGGTATTATTTTGGTGATCCATTAGACAACGCAATCAACGAAAGATTTATGATTTTACTTCCCTTGAAAACTAAAATTCGAACCTAAAATTTTGTTGAAGACAAAAAAAATGCCATCACTTCAATTCAGTCAGAATTTACGAGCGAAACTGTAAAACAAACAAATGTGACGACTTATTTTTACAGGATATATTTGAATTCAATATGCTGTCGACAAGAAGTCGGTTTTCTCATTCAGATGAAGACTAAAACAAAAAAAAGTCTTCGCGTTGGCTTCTGCAAAAAACTTCCATATTTTTATTTTTTTATTTTATTAAAATTTGATATTTGTTCAAACTAAAATATTCTGTACCCAGGTTTCTAAAAAGTAGAACAAATTTTCCGAATTTTTTTAATTTGATCTTTTTTTAGGTAGGATCTTTTTTTATTTTATTTATATTGGGTTTTACCAAAAATCTTTTAAAGCAAAAAGAGTCCATAGATAAAAAAAGTTGAGAACCTCAGCTCTAGATTACCAAGATTATCAAGACTACAACTTTATCAAAGTATTAGAGTTAGACTTATATCTTGACACATTTACACCGATAAGCATGAAAAAGCTTAAAAATAAGCTCAATAAAGTAAACAAAGTTTTGAATAAGCATAGCCTAATAATAGCATACCTCTATCCCTTCATCAGTTAGCTTGACATTACAAAGCAATTACTTAAATTGGTTTCGCCTATGCTAAAAAGGCTTATTTCAGTTTGAACAAATATCAAATTCAAGAAATCGTAAACTCACAGACGCAATTAAAATTGGACAGGGCCGTTCCAGAACGATCGGGACACAAACACTGGTATTCCACTGTGGCGATGGATACGCACATGTCGCTGCATTGCCGTGCATTTCGAGTGCATCCATTCGCTGATGAATATGGCAAAGTTTTGTTCAAGTTGTAAAATAATTACAAAGAAAGTTAGCTTATAAAAAATGTCTCAAGGATCTTTTTTATGCAAAAAAGAGATTGCCGATACTTAAAAAGAATAAGAAAATTCGAATAAAAAATATACTGAGTGTACGTAAAATTTGTTAAAAACAAAAAATAGAACAAAACTACAAGGGTATAAAATCAAAGCATCTACCTAATAGAAAAGTAAAACCGAAAACTATAAGTCGCTTCTTTCGAAAACTTGATAACTTTTCTTTATCAAAAGCAAAGTTGTTTCAGCTATGCGCAGCTCAAATTATGTCGTATAATTCTACTTTTCAAAAGTGTCGTTTGATCTTTTCATTTCCAAACTGCGAAACGCACGACAAAAAAAGACTTTTGACTTTAAGTTATAAGCAGAGTACCATTCAGATATCACCAAAAATTTATGATCTAAAACTGTTATAAAACTTTTTTTATTGGCACCGCCAAGTGTATATCAAAAAAAGTTTTTAACTGATTTTTATTAAAAAAACAAAAACAAATTTTACTCCAATAATTAAGTGAAAACATATCATTTATCATTGATTTTTTGTCTTTACCCGAGGTTGCTCTGTTGCTCGCAAAATAAGAGCGCTTTTTAAAAATTTTATTGAAAACTAAAACAGCAATAATAAAATTAAGCATTTGACTTTAAAATAAGTACATTTCTGAGAAGTAAGCCTAAAATGGTAACCCTGATCAAAAGCTTATGACCTACTAAATTATATTAAAGAATGTAGTACAAAACGGGTTGTCTTGTACCACATGGCTTTAGCGAAAAGAACCGCATCTACACATGAGTTGCGCAAAAAAAAAACGACACGACATTATGAAAACTGATGAACGGATGCAATAAGATACATACTATAAGATATATGCATATAGTAAAAAAAGAAAAGCAAGAAAGAATTTCATTTTCACGCTTAAGACTTACTGTATTGAGTGTAACGTAACGAGGCAGAAATGATTCCTGTCGGTTTTCCAATACCGATCACGAACTCCCTCACACTGCTCTGTGCAATGTCCACCTCATAAATTCCTTTCAGTCCCCAATCGGTCATGTAAAGCTTCCTTTGGCTGCTCGTCAAACCAAATGGAATCTGAGAATCAAGAAAACAAAAATGAGTATTTGATTTTAAATTTTCTAAAGTTTTTGCGATATATCAAAGATCCACATATACTGATAAAAATATTTTTAGAAAACAAATTTTACTTGCCTCAATATTGATCATGTCAACGGTGGTGCTGTTTGTAAATCTGGTGTCGTACGTAACGAGTGCAGGAGGGCGGCCATAGATCACGGTCCCATTATCCCCGATCACAGCGCTTTTCAGATGAGAATCAACCACGTACAAGTTATGGCCATTCAAGGCTAATCCGTTGGGATTCTGAACGTTAATCGGCAGAATAAAAGCGCTTTGCCCATCCAAATCCATCCTCACTACCTTAGGTTCATCTCCCCAATCGGAGACGTACAGAAATTTTCTACAACACATAAAATGTTTTAATTAAGATGCTGCTGTCTTTTTTTTGTTTTTATACAAAAGCGTTTTAATGGTGATTATGCTTTTTTAGATTTTTTGTATTAAAAAGAACACTGTAGTAGAATAATTGAATAGTAAAACGAAGGACAGAGTACTTACCATTAGCCAAACTTAAAAGCAAAATAATTACTGTAGGCGCATGTAATTAACTTTCTTAAAGCTTTGTAAATTTAGGGAAGAGTGTAAAAAACTAAAACGACAGTAATTTTCTTGTAAAACTATTTAGTTTTATAGAGCAACTCCTTAATGCGGAAGACAGATTCATAAAACCTGGTGAAACTAAAAATTATTTTTTGGAAAAGATAAAAGTAGGACTACTGAAAAATCTTTACTATGAAATAACAAATAAAACAATTTATGAGATCACCTCTCAGTGTCGGCTGTACTGAGATTTCCGGTAACGATGGGTTTTTACCACAAATTTGTATTAAGAGGTCATAAAAGAAACATCTACTTTATTACATCGTTATTGTAATGTAAGCCAGCGATTCTCAACATTTACAATATACTGTTGCCCATTCCTATTAAAAATTGATTAAATTTGATTTTTAGCTTTTGTGTTGAAAATAATTACACAACATTTAAAAAAACCTGATTCAACCTTTTTTACCAATATTGGCCTGGCTCTCCTAGCGACTCATTCTACTTCCCCCAAGAAGGCCAACCTCCTTACTCAAAAACTATTGATGAAGATGCAATAACATAAATCTGCTAAAGTGCAATCATATTGCTCGCGCATCACCCGAAGTCTTGATCGATCAGTATGTCACGTGGTTTCCCCAGCAGTGATGACGTGAGTATTTTTCTTTTTCCCGCGTCTCGCAAGTCCACCATCTCCACTTGATGAAAGCGCGAATTTTCGCTGTACCAACCCATGTTGGTGAAGTACAAGTGACGGTTCACATAATCCACGCACAAGCCTGTATAAAATCAGCAGGCTGCTTTGTACATTTTAAAATGATGAGCTTTTATTTTTTTCGCAACAGTTGTACGGGTGAAATGTTCACAAATAAAATGTAACCATAAAGTATGAAAAAAGAGGCGATAAATAAGCAATCAAAAAAGCAAAACCTATAAAATTTAAAGTGAATCAATCCTACTTCAGTTTAAAAATTATTATCTACAGTCGAACGCTTTTATTCATTCGTTTGATACTAAAGATGACTAGAGATTTCGATTTGGATTGAAGAGATTTCATAAATTTAGGTTTTTTAAATTCTGCAAAACCCTATCTCGGATTAAATTTAGATGTGTGACTTCACAATGAATTTAGATTCGAATTAAATATGGACGTGTTTTACAGATGTAGTTACGATTAGGATTTGGATTAGGATGTAGGTTTTAGGATCAAGATCGAATTTCGGACATGAAGAATAAAAATCCGATTATAGCTATTTTACATGTCGTAGCGCGCAACAAGTTCGCTGTCCCATTTTTCGCAAGATGGACAGCAACAAGGATAGTTTGGTCGACCTGAAAATCGACCACAAGACTTTGGGGCTCGAAAAAAAACGGTATCGGCACTCAAGGCTAGCCGGTTGTAAAAAATTCATTGCTTTTTAAATGAAATGTATTAAAAAACAAGTTTTTTAACTTGTTTCCATTACTAAATAAGTCGTTGATAAATCAATTATCAAGTTGAAAGCCGAAGTGAGTTAAAGTCGTTCAATTGCTGGAGAGCTACTACTCTCAACTTCGCATGACCTCAGGCTGTCTTATAAAGGCGCTATTGAAATTGACAACATTCATTGGACTTGTCAAACGGGTTCTACTAGCTCCGGTGGCAAGCAAAAAACTAACACATGAAACATCTAATCATCTGTAAAACAGAGGTTTAAAAAACTCAAAAGATTTGACAATTTTTTAATAGATGCACTAAATTAAAGTGCATTGATTTAGCTGGAAGTTATTACCACAAAATTTTTTAAAAAGTTGATAAAAGAAATCAAAAGTTATCTTGTTTGACTTTATACAAATTAGCTAACATAACCTATACAACTTAAATTTGCGTATTCTACCACAAAATCTTGTTACAAAACTTTTTTGTGAAATCAATTTAAGGCAAAAAAAAATAAAAAAGCTTTAATTTCTTGTTTTATTTTTGATTACCGTCAACAGTTCCAATTCCGTCTTGAAGAAATTTTGTTGCGTTAATTTCACCTAAACGTTTTCGAAATATAGCGTTTAGGGCCACATCACTCCAGTAAACAACCTGAGTAAAAATGGATGAGAATAAGACTTGTTCAATGTCAACAAAGCCTGATTAAATTTTACTCTATTTAGCATGTGCAAGCCCAGCAAAACAAAATTTTGACGATTTTGGCACAGTTACTTAAAAAATTTCTGAAAAGATTTCAAACAACCAACTCATGATTAATCAAATTCAGCAGAGGTTTTAAATGTAAAAAGGCTATATTAGCGTTTTTCAAACAAGAAATCAAGCTCCACTTGATCAGAGCAAAAACTGCGAAATGTGATCATCGTATTAAAAAACTAAATGTCTTCATGCAATATAAGAATTTACCGGTATTAGATATAAAATTTACACCTTTTAAAATGTCACTGCAACATAAAACAGCGTTTAGTTTTATTTTTCGCCGATCAGCTAACCAACAAATTACTTTCTATCTATTTCTCACCAATGAAATCACGAAAAAGATTTTTATAGAAAAAAAAAAAAGTTTTCAAAATGATCTCGATTTAAGTGGCTAATAATAGCAAATAAAAACTAAAAACAACAATATCGAATTTCTTTAAATTTTCAATCAATTCACTGAATATAATCTTCCACGAAGTTGTCTAGTAAGTTTATTTATTCAAAAAGCCTAGCAGTAATAGTTCTCTATTTGTACGAATTATGCTAATCAACGGAATGCAAATATTTATGATTTGTGCTCGTCGCATCATTGAAAAAGTTTTTTAGCAAAACTATTTCATTCAGTTTAAAATCCTTGATAATTATCACACATCGAGCAATTAAAGAAAAGTACATTGAAAACAATTATATTTTAACTATTCTAAGCTTTCGCAACATGCCGTGAAACACAAAGATCATACCCTCTCGACAGGGTCAAAGGCAACAGCGGATGGCTGACTGGTTTGAGCAAAAAGAGTTGCTACTCTGTCCGCTCCCTTCTCCGTCGACACCATCATTACAGTGCCCTCCACCAAAGAAGTGTAGAAAAGAAATGTGTCAGGAACTGCAACAAGAAGCAACTGGTTCATTGACTCAAGCTGGAAAAATTATTTGACTCATTTCCACGTGTGGCTAAATGCTCCAGTTGGTTTAAAGAAAAATGAAAAACTTCGTTTTTTAAAAATTAAATAGGCTATCTACACTTTATCTTTTGCTGTTTATTTTATACAGTAAAAAGTGAGTTAAAATTTTTGAAATCAACAATGCGTTACAAAGAAAAAACAAGATATATCGTGAGTTGGTTTTAACAATAAACAGCGGTGTCGTCACTCTTGATGAAAAGCTTTCTGAGCTAAACAAGCGCACCAAAACGGTATCCAAGCACAGCGATCGCTTTAGTGCGGAGCGAACAGAGCGCCTGCTCCGAGCCTCCCTAAAAAGGTCAAAAAGTGGTCCCCTAAGCAAAATATTACTCTATTTCTTCATAGTAGCACCATGACGTTGGCGCCCCAAAAGCGATGACCTTTTTTTTTTAGAGATCACTTTGTTTTGGAACACGAAAAAGTGGCCCCCCTATTTTTCTGCACCGGGCATTCTCTTTCATAAGGCCATCGCTGTCCAAGCAAGTAGCTTTTGAATCGTATTCTACATCTCACTTCAGTTTAATTATACTGAAAATTATTTCGAACTCGAAATTCATCTTTTTAAAACACAAGAAAGAGAGAATTCACATTTTACAAAGCAATATTTCGTTTACCTATGCAATTTCTTCCATCACGTGACAATACCAAGCCAGTAAATGAAGGGCAAACACAACGATAAGAATTGTGGGAAGATGGAAGGCAGAGATGGCTACATAATCCCGATCCAGGAGACCAGCATGGATTAGTATCTGAGGAATAATTCTTTAATTAAGAGTTATAGTCAAAGACCTTTGGTAAACCTAGCTTTTGTAAAGGCATGAAGCCCGGCTTTAGTAAATCTATCCAATTTAAGGCATGCTAATCAGGCTTTTGCGTTTACTCTATTAGTCAATTTTCCGCAGCATTTTTTCATTGTTTCGTTCGAAAAATCAAGGTATTTTTACTGGTTCAAATTGCTTACTACATAAACAAAATTAAATGGTTTGGTACTTGTGTAGATACAATTTTATACAACTTTGAACTTAATTCTTCTTCTTCAAACTAAATTTAATACTAATCTATTTAACTTTTAAAAACTTACGTCATCAAGTTCAATTTTTTGAAAAATGTAAATTTAAATAATGAAAGAACAAGTTCTCGTTGCATAAAGAATATTCAAATGTTTTGTTTTCGACATTGTTAGAAATTGTTGTATGGTAAGAAATTGTTATCTCTTAAACATTGTTAAACAAAAGCTTTGATTTCGTTTCGTACTGAAATATTTTTTGTACCATTTCTATACTCTGTACCACAAAGACAATTTTTTCATAAATTACATTAACATAAATCAAAATAATTGTCTGAGACTCTAGGACGAAGACCAATTTTTGTCCCAAAATCATAGTGTTCTCTAAAAAAAAAGGTCTTTGCCTCGACTGAGTTTCAGATTTCTCTTTTTTCGTCCCAAAATCACAATGCTCTCCAAAAAAAAAAGGTCTTCGCTTTGAATCGGTCTCAGATTTTTCTTCTTTCGTCCCGAAATCGTGGTGTTCCTTATCAAAAAAAAAATAGGTCATCAGGTAAAAGTTTGTTGGTCATACAATGCATGACTTGCATGCTCTGACCGCACGCCACTGTGATGTACAATTGTTATTCACAGTTGAATTTGGGTCAAACGAAAATTTCTAATTAGGGGCTAAGTCGGATTATAGCGTGGAAATAAAGCGTTCGTTTGCTTGTTGTTAAGGACTATTTGCACCAGTGGTCGGCAACCACCAGGCCGCGGTCCGGTGCCGGTCTGTGAGAGATTTATTGCCGGGCCGTATACTTTCGGACGTTTTATAAAAATGAGACCTAATTGCTCGATTTTTAGCATCCTGTCATGAAATAATGCAAATTTCACAAAATAATGCAGTCAACAATGTTAAAGTAACGATGCAAATTTATAGTCAATTAAAACTTTCAGTGCATTCGGGCTTATTAATAGTCTTGTTTTAGCCACACGCAGAAGTCTTTGGAACTAGTCTTAAAAATGACCAACAACGTCTAGACACGTTATTGAATGATCACGTAGATCTATGGTTTTTAACATTTAAGTTTTTAGTGTGATAAAAATGAGTACAAAACAAACATCATTGCTGAGTTTTTTTGAAAATGGATCGACACTATTTGAAGAATCTGACGTCATGGACGAGAGGGCATACAGCCACAAAAAAAGAAAAGGTTGTTTCAATCGTCAATTTAATGAGTCGTACTTAAATTACGGATTTATTTCAACTGGTGATTCTGAAGCATCTTGTCCGTTCTGCCTAATTTGAAATTGCAAGTCATCAAACGAGGTAATGAAGCCTTCATATCTACTTCAGCACATGAAGACAAAGCACCCCGAATAAGAAAATAAACCTTTGGAGTTTTTCGAAAGAAAGAAACATGATCGCGAATGTAAAAAGCGATTATTGAGAACTGCTTTATTAACAAATTCAAATGCACTAAGAGCATCGTATTTGGTGCCTTACCGCATCGCTAAGACTAATAAGCAATTTATTATTGGTGAAGAATTAATTCTACCTGGCATACTGATATTTGCCGTGAAGTTTTAGGAGAATCGGCAGCTAAAAAGATAGCACAGGTTCCTCTTTCCGCTTGCACTGTTGCGAGCTGAAAGAAGAATTCATCATATGAGTGAATCAATCAACCGACATTAAAAATAAAGCTGTGCTACTAGTTTTGTTTGATATCTCTATGAAGAGGATATTCATGAGGACATGTTATGTGCTTTGTTATTGCCAAAAAACACCACTGCCTCCGAACTATTCAAGTCTCTGAATGATTATTTCGCAGAAAATCTGAACTAGTCTTTTTGTGTCGGTGTGTGCGCGGACGGGGCTGCAATAATGATTGGCCATCTGTCTGGTTTGACTGTTCGGATTAAGCAAATTGCACCAGAGTGCAAGGCCACTCATTGTGTCATTCACAGGAAATGCTAGCGAGCCGAAAAATATCACCTGAGCTTAATAGTGTATTAGACGATATAATTAAAATAATCAGCCTAATTAAAGCTCACACTCGCGGCTGTTTGAGCGGATATGTGACGACATGAAAGTAGAGCATAAATGCCTTCTCTTGCATACAGAAGTAAGATGGCTTCAGAGGAAAATTATTGTGCAGAGTGTTTGAATTACGTGAACCACTGAAAGGTTTCTCTTGGGGAAAAATTTAGATCTTGCTAACACAGATAATGATGAAAATGGGTTACTTGTGTGACATCTTCAATCTGCTTAACGAACTAGGCAGTAGCGCGTAAACAAAAGGGTATTCGACAAGTTTCAAATATTAGCAGAGACTTTGAAAGACAGCGAACCTAAGCAACCGTTCTCTGACCTTCCTTGTGAGCAATTACTTGCACGTTCTTTTGCAAGAGTTCAAGCGCTATTTTCCAAGTGCTAAAGACCTTTAAACTGCAAAGAAATGGATCCGTAATCCATTTATTTTTAAACCAGCTGAAACAATCTTACCTGTACAATAAGAAGATAAGCTGCTGGACATTACAAATAATGATTGAAATATGTTTTTGATACAACGACTCTACCGAGATTTTGGATAAAGGTCTTGCCACAATACCCTGACTTTGCCAGAAAAAAGCATTTAAAACTTTGCTGCCATTTCCGACATCCTACTTATGCAAGTCGGGATTTTCTGTGATGACAACAACAAAGCAAAACCGAGAAACAGGCTAGACGTGAAAGGCACATTACGGGTGTTATTGAGTTCCATAATTCTTAGGTGGGAGCGTCTCGTTGCGGCAAAACAAGCTCAAGGCTCTCATTAAATCAAATTTGTAAGAACCGATAGGAGTTGTAGTAAATTTTCATTTCTGAACATTTGTGTTTTTTAGACCGGTCCGCTAAAATTTAAGTTTTAAATCCGGCAGCAGTGCAAAAAAGATCGCCGAACCCTGATTTACACTATAACAAAAATGTGAGCAAAGCCAGCGCTATCTTTCTTTTATTTATTTCTCATCCGCCGAGACACGCTGGTAACATTAGAATAAAAGAAACAAAGATAGTGCTCGCTTCTCTGTAATAAAATTTGTAAAATCATCGTGCAAGTCTAACAAATGAAGACTTGAAACAATTAGTTCACACTACTTTGATTTCATGTCGCCCAGATTTTCAAAAGCTAGTTAATAAAGTGGAAACCCACAGTAGATCTAATGCTGGTAAAATCTCAGAAAAATTGTAAATCGTGTAAAGTTGTAGTTGTTTTTAATATTTAATTAAAACTTGCTTGGTTTATTGTATTTGCATTAATACCTCAAAGAAAATTTGTGGCTCTCCGGCAGTTTTGAATTTTCACATGTGGCTCTTTCATTGAAAACTTTGCCCACCCCTAACATAAACAAACTTAACGATATTTTAAAAACCGCTATGGCAACATTGAGTTTTCTTATTTGCTGACTTTTTAAAATAAAAAATCATTTTTTGGCTTGAGATTATCAGAATAGGTCGATCACTTCAAACTGGTTGGTTTAATTGAATTAAAACACGTAAAAGCATTTCTGTAAATTGTATTTATTATTGCATCAATACTCACTTCTTCTGTGGGAATGCATGTCCTTGTTGACAATGGTCATTCCCATAGGTTTGCGACCAAGTGAGCGAATGATGGGTTTGAAATGTTGTCCAATTTTAGTTATTGAAAAAATAGTGCTATGAGATCCTGTGTTGTTCCAAACGCTATTCTCGAAAAATGCATGACATTAATTTTATTTGCAAGTTTAAACTATTTTTAATAAAGCGTTGAGCGTTTTTTAAACTACGAGTAGATAAAAACGATTAATAAAATTTCTCAGAAACGCATATGCTTTAAAAAACAAAACTAAAAAATGCACAAAACACTTTGTTAAATTTTCTAGTTTGAATACGCTTGTATCACGCTAAGGAAATTAAACCCGTTGCATAACGATCAAAACCAATAAAAAATTTACAAACGTAATCGAAATCGAACTGTTTACTAGGAATTCGACTCACGTCAAGCGAACTTTTTAGAATTATGGAAAGTTCTTAGTATAAATTGTACACTTGTACAACCTCGAGTGGTTTATCGAACGAAATGTCGAAGACAAAGAAGGCGCATCAAAAAGCCTACCCAGTACACACAGACCAAATAATTATAAAAGTCGATTTAAAAATGTCAGAAAAAAATCTTGCTTCTGTTTTAGTTAATCAAAAAAATTGTTTTAGTAAAATCATTTCAATGAAAATTATTTATGAAAAATTGCATTAGACAATAGTTTAAAACATGAAATAGTTTAAAACACCGTTTCCCAAGTACAGAAGAGCAAAGCCCTGCTTCGATTGGCAAAGACACTCATAAAATATATGATATGTGTAGAAAAATATTATACGTATTGAAAAAAGTGTAGAAATAGGGTTGTATGGTGTATCAAAAGTCTTTAAAGGTCATAAAATACAAGATATTAAGCATCGGCCTAAACCTCAAAAAACATGAAACGAAGCTTGGAACATAAAATACTGAAAGTGAAATAGTTAAAGTAAGACATTAAAAAATTAAAGTAAAGTTTTAACATTATTTTTGATCAGGAGATGCAAAAAGCGAAATATACTTTAAATATTCACCGCAGTTGAACTGTACATAAATTAAGCAATAAACTTAAAAAGTTACTATTCTATAATAGATTCTCTCCAGCTTACCTAAAGTACAAATGACGTTTAAAAAGAGCTAAACCAAAACCAGGCAAATTATATCCGGTATAAGAGTAATCAAATATTCTTGAGTAATCACCACCATTAAAATTACAACTTTCTATTCTTTTTCTATAAGCATCAATCCAATAAATTCGTCTAAAAAATCAAAAATGGACATTAATTAGTTTTTAAAATTTTTTACAAAATATAGGCTACCAGAAAATATGCTTTAAAAGATCTTTTAAGGTATTTGGTTAGTAACGTATAGACCAAAATATTTATAAGTTACTCAGCATCATCATACAGTACCTAGTAAGTCGATCAGCTGCCAGTTGATTTGGCCAAATAAGTCCTGTAATAACGATTCTACGATTTGTCCCGTCCATTCTAGAACGTTCGATCGCACCCGCTTTCTGATCACTCCAAAACATCAAGCTGCAAACAAAAGCACAAAGTATAGTTTTTTTTACTTTTTAAGAGCTTTACAATTTTGATTTTCATCGTAAAAGCATTACTACATTGTTATGAGTGTCGATCTTGATAAGACGTGAATCAGACAGTGATTATACTGCAGTTACGTTTACTTGTTTTTTGCTTGGTAGCCAACAAATCGAAAGTTTTTTGCGGCAACATCGATGTTGAAATAACTAAAACCCATGTTTGTCAAATTTTTTGTTACTAGAAAACACTCCGCCGCTTTCATAAAATTTCCTATAGAACAAAAGCACATTTAAACCGATTTCTATCCGGCTGCAAATTGTGATTTCGTTGTGGTTTACACTTTAGCCAATTAGTTTCTTGATGTATTAAGACAAAACCACATTAAAATAATTGTTTTCAAATGTTTCTCCATGACGGTCATTCCAAATGTTTCGCCGAATAAAACGCGCATGGAGTCGCGCTTGAAATCTCGAAGCGCTCACCCGTCTCTCGGCAAAAGAATTATCGATCTCGGCGCAGGCAAGCCGCTGATTAATCTTGTCCGCATTTGTCCGTCGTTTTTAGCCACAAAGATGGCGCCGAGCTGAGCGTCGGTCCAGTAAATGTTCTTGGAAAGCCAGTCCACAGCAATGCCGTTGGGTTCGTAGACCTCTGGACACATTTGCATTAAATTATCCTTTTTTTATTAAAAGTGGTGGCGCGACAATGTTTGCTTTAGGCGGAGGCGTGATGCTTAAGGCAACTTCCGTGCAATTTAGAAGTCATAAGCGGACCTTGTATATTAATGTCAAATCCAATTCAAACCAGAAAAGGTAAACCAGAACCCGGCGCAAAAGCTGCGGCCCTAAGTACAACCCAGGAAACAGTGCAACAGGCTGCTTTTCAAAATACAAAGATATATTAATATTTTTCATTTTAGCTTTTAGTTTGATTACAATCATATGGCTCAGAAATGTTGTATGAATTGCAAAACAAAAAAAGAAAATCGTCGTAAAAAATCTTTTTATTAGCCTCGGCCCCAAGCACCAAGAACGCAAGTCAAACTCGGCATATCTTAACAAGACATTTTGACGCTACGTAAATGTCCTAAGGAGTCGTAAGCATGTCTTAAAGTATGTTATAAAAAAGCACAACTACAAGAAGGTTGATTGGACCAAGACCATTTTGGTCAAGGTCGCCATTACAACACTTCTTGCACAACTAAATTGCGCAGCCCAAATCATTTACAAGCGCCAATGTGGTGCAGCAAGACTCAGAGCTAGCCGCTAAAAATAAATACTTCTCGTACTTCATCGCCTTGAAATTTGCCAAAGTCTTGTAAAGTTTAATTAGTTTCTCACCGTAAGTTATTAGTCGTGTGATTCTACTTCGGTCAGAAAATCGAGCACGGTAAATACCCCTTCCTTCATAACTGACGTCAGTCCAAAATATAAAGTCACTTTCCATGTCGACATCAACAGCGACAGCAATTCCAGGAAGGTTCTAACAAAGACTTTGAGTAGAGGCTTTTAATAAGAACATAAATTAATCAAAAAGAGGCGTGAAACTTCACGCAAGAAATCAGATGCAACATGAACCAAAATTCTTCTACAGTTTTTTTAATCATTAAGACAGAGTTTCTCAAACTTTTTGGGCCACGGACCCCTATTTGCAAATCTTTTTTTTCACCACCACCCCCAATCTTATAACTTATCAATTTTCTGTCCAACCAACGAGGAAAAATAATGGCCTACAAATAGGGTTACCTATTTTCTACGGAGCAAACCAGGACGTTCGTTAACAGAAAAGAATTCGTTCCCAAAAAGTAGAGGTCCCAAAAAAATGTTTTCACTTCAAATTAGTCTCTGATTTCATGACTTTCGTCCTCAAAACAAGGTGTTATTTTTAAAAAAAAGAAAGCTCTTCACTTCGAATCAGTCTCGGATTTTATGAATATTGTCCTAAAATTCAAGTAAAAAAATGGTCTTCACTTTGATCAGTCTCGAATTTCATGGTATGGATTACTTTCCAATTATATATGTTTAACAAATTGTGTCATATCCTCGCGGACCCCTTGTGCAGTCATCACGAACCCCAGTTTGCAAACCCTGCATTAAGATCTTGACAAAAATAAACATTTAGTCGTAAAGACAATCTTACATTTATAAAAGCATTGACAAAAAATTTGGTAATATTCACTTTGGTTGTCCACCCCAGCTAAACAATAAAAACTGTCTCATTAGCACAACACAATAACTGAGCATGTTTCTATTAAATTTGATTAAAAAACTGTAATCACCCGGATGTAGTGGTCTTCGAAACCTTTTCCAGCAGCCAAGGTAATTTTATTGATATGGTTGACCTCAGCAATAAGCAAGTCGGCATCCTTCTCTGCAAACAGCGAGCAATGTGACTTTTTTGCCCAACTACGAGTATTAAAAATGCTTTGACGTTTTTACTGATATTTTTAGACCTTTTGTAAGGTAAATCATCATTTTTTTCGACAGCTTTCTTCATTCCTTTTTGCAAAGAATCCATTTGTTTATGTAATATTAAACAGCAAAAACCACGATTAACTGATTTATTTGTTCAATTGATACTTACTGGTTAAGCTGCAACGTCTTTGTCCATTCATGCACGTGCATTTGAACAAGCGATTGTTCCTTTCGCGTTTCACTGTGATCTCGCCGTGACGGTAAAATTGTCCGTCAAGTGCGTTGCAACCGTCTAACAAAAACTTGATTTAATTCTACCTTGTACAATGCGCCGTTTCAATGTGCATTACCAAGATATTTTCAAAAAACTAGATCATTGCTCCTTCCGTGCGACAGTATGAATAGATAAAAAATAATTTTTTTACCTTGAAAGGAGTAGACGCTATAACTGGTGCATATCAATAGAATAATTTGAATGAAACATGATGTCACGTTCTTCATGTCTCAAAGCCGATCTTGAAGAACGTCCAACCTCTGATCAGGCAAAAATTGGAGCTGATATCAGCTCTGGAACAATTTAAAAACCAAAACCTTGTGCTTGGTATGGTTGCAATTCTAATCGATAAATTAATTTAACCTAAAAAAAAAGATAAGAATTAGCTTACTTTAAAACGGCGCAGAATTTATACTTTTTAAGTGCGCCAATTTGAGGTTTGGTTGCTACAATCTCAAAGCGATTATCTACATAAGGGGCGCTTATGTTTTAATGCCTCAATGTTCTTAATCTTCAAACCTGCTCCAAGCCAAATAGACACCAACCTTGATACTTCTTTCAACAAAAAATTATAAATTTTGAACGGAAGTTGTAAAAAAATGTTCTATGTGAAAAAAAGTTTAATGCAAGGTCTATGCTAAAAAAATACCATGAAATAATTTGTATTATAGGAGGTTGACAATTAAACTCTGTCACATTAATTATCATTTTGTTCATGCGTAGTGCGCCCCCGTGTTCTTGTTTCTTGACAGTAACCAATTCTTCAAGATTCGGTGGCACATTAGCAGCGGCGAGCGGTATGTTGTTTTTAACTCGAAGTCCAAATCATCGGGTATCAAGTCAAAGTCTGTTAAAAATCAAAGACTCAAGTCAAAGTAAATTTGGATGGAAGCAAATCTAAGTTCTTCAGGCCCGTTTCCACTACGAGCGTGGAAAAGAGCATTCTTTGTTTCCTTTATTGATTTTTCCGCGCTTAAAATTGAAGCGAGCGCTAAGCAAAGCAAAAAAAATCAATAAAACAAACAAAGAATAATCTTTTCCACGCTCGTAGTGGAAACGGGCCTTTAGAATAGGGCATTTTGTCTGGATTCGACTTTACTAATAACACCGTTAAATATCCCAACATTAAATCAAGTTCTTAAAGTTGGCTTTAAAGCTTTAAGAACTCACGAACTAAAGATCATGTGAACGTTCTTATTTACGTAAATTAAAGTTAGCAAAGTTGTTTTTTTTTATCAATGACTTATTTGCAATAAACAAGCAATGTTAAAAAACTGCAAATTTTCTTTAAGTCAAAATAAACAGCACAAAATCAAGCTGGGAATTTTGACCAACTTCATGGTTGCATGACCAGCGAAGCGATATTACTGCTCAGTTTTCTGGTGTATTTTTATGCCGCATAAAAGGTCAAAAATTTAAATAACGTCCCAGTACTCAGACCTTATTGCCGAACAGTCGTTAATTGGCTTCCTTGCATTTTAAGCGCAAAAATTTTTCCCTCGTTAAGGCCCGTTTCCACTACGAGCGTGGAAAAGAGCATTCTTTGTTTCTTTTATGCATCTTCGATTGAAGCGAGCGCAAAAAAATCAATAAAACAAACAAAGAATGCTCTTTTTCACGCTCGTAGTGGAAATGGGACTTTAGCTAAACACTTATATTTTTTTTTATAATTTTAGTTCTTATAGTTTTTCAAGATAAAGTTTGTTATATATGAACCAAAAATTTGGTAACACATAGGATCATTTAAAACCTGATTTAGTTTTTAATAGAAAATGATGCAATATTGAGGCTTTATCGTATGCTCCGGCCAAATTCTATATGTTCTCATCAACGCAGCGCCACTACAGCAGCATTTTCTTTTAACAACTTCGGTTTTTTTTTTGACGTTTATTAATATTTTCTTTGTCTTTTAAATGTTGTATATTTCGTTTCTTCATATTTCAAAAACTTGTAATGAGAAGGAGCGATTTCGCTTACTTTTAACACTTTTAATCGCACATTTTATCTTTACGAGTAAGTCACACCGTCATTTCTTTTGTTGCTTTTTCGATCCGGTCTTAAAGTAATTCATGAACTTTTTTGTGATGTTGATAGAAAATCGATTATGACCAAAAAAAGAAAACCGAACTGAACTAAATAAAAATTTCACAATGGTAAGTCTCAGACGGCAGTGCTAATCAACTTACCTACTTATTAAAGGTTCATTTCCACTACGAGCGTTGAGGGGATTATTCTTTGCTTGTTTAATAATTTTTTTTTTCTTTCCGCGCTTAAACGCTATGAGAAGCAAAAAAAGCAATAAATAACCAAAAAACAATCCCACCAACCCTCGTAGTGTAAACAAGCCTTTAACAAAAGCTTATGTTATTATTAGTGAAATCAAGGATATTTAATACTGTCACTGCAATCTTTAACTGTAGTATTCTGAGCTAAAGTTCTAATTTCTTCTTTCCATATCATCAATGTGACTGCGACCAGCACGAAACAAAAAACTACACTATGTTGTTCCATATTTTGTACATAACGTTTCTGCATAAGAGCATCACACAAAAGTCGAAGAGCAGCGGTTTCGCCATCGTTCGCACAGGCTTTGAATCGAAACGGCTCAGAAATGACAACCGGCCTTCGGGCACGAAAAAACTTTGAAAAAAGATAAACGAGTATGATGAGAAAATTTCGACAAGAATTATAAGAATCAACAAACTAGATTACTAGAAGTTTTGTTTTATAAAAAAAATAAGAAAACTGCCAGTAACTTTGCAATAGAATTTTCAAAGCGCCTGCATTAAAATTCTTTTTTTAGGCAAAAAAATATTTAGGAGATCTTTTAAAAAAACAATTTTTCTAACCACGTTATAGATAAGAGAAAATTTTCCGAAAACTAAAAACAATAAGATCGGCCGCCTTTTATCTATTTAAAAATTAGTTTTGTTTTTTTTACGTGAAAACTGTATTTGTATTAAAATCTTTTAGTTATATAAAATTTTGAAAAAATTAGGATCAAAATTTTTATATTTTTAAAAAGTTTACAAGCATGAAAAGTAAAAATCACTTGAAATCTTTAGTCTAAACACTTAACTTAAACAGTAGGCCTATTCTTTGTATTTAAACCTTTTTTAAATTTTACTCTTTACTTAAAAAGTAAAAATGGGTAAAAATTTTTTTGAGGTTCTTCAAAATATTCATTTCTTTTTTCGGTTTCTGTAAATAGATAAAGCTGGTAATCACTGAGCTAATGCATGGGCCCTAAACTTTTCTTAGGCATCACTTGCTTTCATAATTTTGCTGTCCCTGAAAAACAATAAAGTAAATACAAGAAAAAAATAATTTAAGTATCGAAAGAGGAGAAGAGTTGCATCACAGTTTTGTACTCAAACAAGACTTTTATTATACGTCTTTGTCTGAAGCATCGTCAGATACTAAAAATTCTAAGTCTTTCTTTTATTACGTCACAAATATAGTCTATTGAAGTAAAACAAACTTTTCTTCTGACTACATAAGTTTTTTTAACAATACTACTTTAGAAATTGCAATTGCCTAGTTTTTTTAAGTGGCATTCTCTGGCATAATATTGGCGGTTAGAATGTTCTGCTTTCACTACGTGTCCAAGAAGAAATAAAAGAAAACTGTACCGCAGTTTTCAAAGTGACTAATCTTTAAAGTTAAAAAAGACCAAGCTATAACGAGATTTTCATCATTTAGTGCGATTCAATAAAGTCAACTTTGTTTTAGAATCAAAATAGTGTTTTTTAATCTCTTTTAATCTTGGTGGTTCCACCCAAAATTGTAAATAAAAAATAGACTATTTAAGTTTTTTAAATATTTGCACCATTTTGACTTCAATAACTTTTTTCGTATTTTTTAAAAGCTTTTTCTAAAAGTTATGACATAAATGACGAAACGATAGTAAATTAGTACAACCTAAATTCCGCAATTATTTGAGGTAAGTTGCGTAATTAACTGATTAACTTAGATTGATTTACGTGTTTTAACTGTACTTTCTATTGCCTCTGGCTGTGATTGTTACAAGCAGACCTATGAACAGGTCTATCATAGATCTGGACTTAAAAATAAAAACAAAAACAATAATCAAGTTTACCTTTTTCAAGTCATTGGGTAGTAGGCTAACCATATTTCTTGCCAGAAATAATTTACTTTAGCAGTTTCATCTCCATACCTTGTTTTCACTTCATCACATCATCGGCAAGCAGTTCTAAATTTTAGTCATATCTCTATAAAACTAAAAAAACAAAATAAAAAATTTCAAGCGGACAGCAATATCTTGGCAACTCCGGAAGCAGGTCGGGGTAATTGCATGCCCTGTGTATAGCGCCTCCGTCGCTTTCCTGCTAGTCAAGAGGATAAATATAGAGATAAAATAAATAAAAATAATAAAATCAAAAAAAAAAAAAGTACGTAATTTGTCTATCTTGGGTTTTATCTAGTAATAATTGGAGAACTGTTAAAAAAATTGCACTGGTACATTTTTGAACGGCAAAACAAATTCAGATTTAAAGAAAATTTAATAAGACAATAAATTGTTCTGCTAAAGAAACTTTTCTAAAAAATAAAATAGAATATTTAAAAGAATTAAATCATATCGTTATTGTTGTAGCGACATGTCGCCTAATCAAGAAAGCTTCTGGAATCTGTTATTGAAATTAAGCGCAAATTCAAAATAAGTAGCCTATCAAGGAGTTTTCTAAAACATTGCGCTTAAAATGCGAAGATGGTGAAATAGATTTGCCTTAAAAAAATTAAGATGTAGAATGTGGAACCAAAATGGCGTCATAATTATAATGACCTCATCACGTAATGCAAAACTTTTATATGATTTAACTGAAGAGACTTACTCCTCTAGAGATCTATAGCGATCTATCTAGCGGGTCCACAGGTCTTTTTCTATATAAAAAAGAAAGCCACCTATCCTACAGCACTTTTTCCAAAATCATTCCTCAGATCTATGCATTCAAAGTTGTAAAATGACTTGATTTTACTTATAAAGATTTTTAAAAAGCTCGAACTTGACTCGAGTCCTCAAATCAAGTAAAACCACGGACTTGATTCGAGTCAATAAATTTAAAATATTATTTTTGCTGATGCTTTTCTGACATCTTTTCAAAAAAAGACTTTGGCTATAGTCACAGTCCAGGCGATATCTTACCTTAAAAAAGGTGTTCCCTTGTCGATAAAGTTAAAATTGCTGTTAGCTTAATGATAAAAAAAACTTTTGTATATGTACCATGCTGAACACTTTGGTAATGGACAAGGGCTCAAATGGAATTTCCTAGGTTTGGACTAAAAAAAACATTCAATTAAAATTTTGTTGAACTCTAATTCGAACTTCTTGATTTGATGAAGCATTTTAGTAATAAAGTCGATCAGACTCGACCCGAGCCACAACTTCAAACAAATTGGACTCAAATGTCGTTGAACTTGAGTCCTTCAATCTTGGACCCGTTTAAATATCTGCTTCGTTAAAGATAATAACTGTTCAAGAAGAAAAAAAAAAGATGATCTACTTATCGACAAAGATAAAAAATAGCTGATTGACTAGAAAAGAACCGAGATTTGAGAGATTTGTACGCCAAAAAACTCGAGCTTTGCTGGACTCCAACTCGGACTCGATTAGAGTTACGGCTCCAAAGGACTCGAATTCAATTCGAAATCAAAGGCTATTAAACTTTAGTAACTCGAATTTTCAAACTTAAAACTTTTCACAACTTTTTGCGCATCACAAAAAAAAAATTTTACCGTGGAGAGCACCTTAGTCCAATGAAGCGCACTTTGGCTGGAACATCCCCAAATTGACAATATATTTAAGAAAGTTTGCCGTCTAAACAGCCTAAATTTATTTGGTATACAACAATAAAGTTGCGCAATTCTTGTTTTGTGATTATTTATCAAGTTACTTTATCAACAATGAAGTTCCCAATTCTTGATGAGTAAGCAAATTAGTTATTTTGGAATTTGTGACGTTAACTTCTTGATCAATCAATAATTCCTTAGTTGATTTTGTCTTATAGCTGTATCCCAAGATAAGATATTTTATTAATAAAGTTTGAAGTTTGATTAAAAGATTTTAAACCGAAAATTATTTGGAAAAAGAATCAAATTAGTATTCAGATACGTAAAACGCAGTATGACAAATTCTAAGCAAAAAATCCAAACAGGCTAAGCGAATAACAGAGCATACCAATACCGTCTATTTCTTGTAATGATAAATAAAATAAATACATAATAAATGATAAATAAAAATAACCTAAATATAGATATAATAATCCTTATATGTAAAAACATAAGAAAAAATAAGAAATATGAAATGTTAAGAAAACTACAGGCAATAAAATATAAATTGTTAGGACCTTGAATTATTTTAATGATAAAATTTTTCCGCTACAGTGTTGTCTAGCAACTGTTTTTTTAAACAATAGAATTTACATTTTGAGCTAAGTTTTAAAAAATTTATCTTATACAATACGAGTTTTAATTACTTTTAAATTTCGTACTTTCTTTTTGTCTTTTTTTTCAAATAAAATACTTTTTATTTTTTCGATTTGGATGTTTTTCGTTTGTGTTTTTAAGTGGTTTGACGATGTAATTCCTTTATGGTGATTGCCTGTATAGTAACCTACCAAATGATTTAGCTCTCTAGTTAGTTTTTCAATGCGACAATCTGGGGCCAACTATTGTTGAAAAATCAATAATAATATTTATAATTTCAAAAAATGGTTATATTACATAAAATTCCAGTCGTGGGATATTTCAAAATAGATATATTTTTGACTAATAATTAATGTATTTGCAGGATTTTACTGTATAATTTACTTCTATTGTAAAAGTAATTATAATTTCATAAATATTGGTTTATCAGTGGTTCTTAATAGTTAATAATTGTCGTACAAGACATATTGTACCGATATTAATGAACATAAATTATTGACTATACAATTTTTTAATTATTTTTAATGCATTACTTTGTTTTTGATCATTTTTGCATTAAAATGGATAACTTTATAGTTTGAATGTTTATAGTAAAGTTTTTTGTTTGTGTAAAATTAAATTATTGTTTATACCAGCGTGTCTTATCACATAAAAAAGTAAAATTCACTTTCATGTTTGCTGAATTTAAAGGATAATATTGTGAT
Source organism: Diplosoma virens (assembly GCA_963680785.1). Lineage (NCBI taxonomy): Eukaryota > Metazoa > Chordata > Ascidiacea > Aplousobranchia > Didemnidae > Diplosoma > Diplosoma virens. Next base: position 22,918,094 of record OY796882.1, on the reverse strand, counting down.
ATCAAAGCATTTAATGTTTAAGATATTTAACCAAATGAGATAATGCACATTTTGAGTGAATTTTGATTGACATGAATGACACCATGCTGTTCAAAAATATAAAAAACACTTTTTTTTCAACGAATAAAACTATGTTACTTCATTTTTTATTTTATTTTAGGTATATCTTTTAAACATCCTGGATTATAGGAAAATTTTATTTGAATAAGAATTATCGTAACACTTGATTAACAGTAAAAGACAAAACACACTGTAGTAGAGATTTTTTAAAAATTTCCCTTGGCTTATAAATAAATTAATTGTTTTGAACTTTGTAATTGAGCTCTTTATTAACAAACTTGCTGGCTTCTATTATATCTTATTTAATTTTATTAAAGGAGATTTTAATTTTAAAAATAAATTTGGTGGTTCTTATCTTATACTTAAAACCAATGTTGCAAACTAAATAAATTGTTATTCAAGTTCATAAAAAGTTTTTATTCCAGTATAAGTTCATAAAACTTAGTTTTCCAATTTTATAAAAAAATTCAAGTTCATAAAAAAAGTTTATAAAATTGCCCAATTTGAGTTCTTTATTTTTAATTTTTTGAGTTCAAGTTTAAATTTTATTCTCTGGTGCAAAAATCAAAAGCTTGATTAAGCCAATCTATTCAATAACTTAAACCTTTTTAAAAAATTGCAAAACTACCATGAAGAGATAAATAAATCAAACAAAGATTTATAAAAGAGATAAAGAAAAAAAGTAATTATTATGGTTTGCCACAATGATTTTTTTAGTCTACAATCTAAAAGCTTGTTGCAAAAACTATTTTTATTCATTTTTTTCTATATTATAGCAGAAGTATTACAATTAGGTGCAAAATTTATTTTGATTTAAAATAATTTATTTTTAACAATATCATACTGCATTACTGTCTTAGTCTAAGAACAGTATTGTTGGGTTTTATAATTTTTCAAATGATTGTAATGTCAGATCACATTAATGTTTTAAAAATTTCTTCCCAATCTCAATCTGATATGAAACCTATAAGTTTTACAGCATATTTCTTTTATTTTAAGACTTTAAACAGAAAAAAATACAAAAAATGATTAAGAAAAATTATCAAAAAAGGTTTGTTAAAAAAATGATACTCAAAATATTTATATATGACCATACTAAACATAACAAGTGGTTAATATGCAGATTAGTTTCTAACTTTCTTGTATTTGTTATAGACAATCCATAGCAATCACTTCCAGTTAGACCCAATTATAGAAGCAACTCAATTAAATATTCATAACTGGTATTGATGGGACCACCTCTTGGACCCATTGAAACACCAAATAATTATATGCATTGCAGTTAAAAGTTCTAAATTTTTGTTAAGAGTTTAGTTTAAGATGAAGCTATTGGGGAAATTAGATAATGCAATCCCCACAATTATTTTGAGCACAAAAGTTTTAATTTTTTATGATTTTAAAAAACCCAACAGTACTATTCTAGAATCAAGCACATAGCAATTACTTTCATTCAGTTTAAGAATAACATTGTCAATTTTTTTGCAAATTGAAAAGATTTACCAATTACCTAATTAAAGGTTCAAAAATATAAGTTACTAAATTTGCAGTTTATCTCTCCAAATCAAATAAAAAGCAATTGTGCAATTAATTAGAATTATATATAAAAACCCAGTTATAAATTTATCAACTAAGTTTTTCCTAACCCTAAGCTCTACAATGCCCAAACATTCACTTGCATAGGCATATGTAATAATTTCTGTGTATTTTGCATAATGATGATTTAAGTGCCCTTTATTCTCTTGTTGAGCATGGCAAAATGACCTTGTTAAATATAAAATACTTGTTGATAACTGTTATTATGGCTTGTATTTGGACTCACTATTATAGTGGTTTTCAAAAAAGCTTATAGATTTTTTGTTGCTTTTTTTATCACAGATTGATCTTGCTTAGGTATTGCGCTGTACTCAAACAAGGCATTCTACCAGTCTATCAAGCCTTGAGCCAATTATATGATAGCAAAATTTATTTATTGATGTTACTCTCCAATGGTTTCTGAAAATATGTGGATCCAGTCAGACTTTTTTTGGAAATTTTTTGGTTTAGAATGCACACTACAGTCAAATGCTTTAACCACCAGACAAACTATGTATCACTAATATTTGTATTATATGAATTTTATTTGTTAAAAATAGTTCAATATTAACACTATTCATTTCTAATATTTCAGACAATTTCTTGTTGTTTTGTGTTTGACTGAACTGTAATTATATGCTATGGCAGATCAATCAAGGTTTGTTTCAGTGTTTTTCTAATTATTTTTTTGAATGTTTTTAAAAATCTATATTTTTTAACAATCACAAAAATTTTTTCTTGCTCAAAAAAATCATATTACAACTTAACACTACTTTTAAAATCAGTTCACTTAAAAATTTTGAAATTTTAAAAAAGTTGACAGTGTTTGTCAATTCATTACTACAGGAACCAATTTTTTTGGTTATTAAAAGTTGATTGCATGTAGCAATAATTTATGTGTGTTATCAAGCTAAAAAATTAATTTAAAGCTTTTTCACTGGTCAATATTTTCAAACAAAGTTGCTAAACTGTGTTTATTTATTTATTAGTGTATACTTTTTTTTACTGAGTATTTAGTCAAACTTTGCTGATTTAATGCAAAAAAAACTTTCATAGATGCTATAAATTTTTTTTTTTTTTATTTCATTGCTATTCTTAATATTTTCATTGCATATTATTTTATTTTGGCTTTATTTGTTTCTACTATTTCGGTACATATTATATTGTTATTTTCAAAAATTAAGGTGGCTTTGGACATAGAAGACCATATGGTCATTTCTACTGTCTCCTTGTGCATCATTATTTGATATGTATTTCTTTTAAATTGTCACGTGTTTATTGCACTAAATAAAAAATTGATTGATTGATTGATTGATTGTGCTGACTTTTAAATTTAACTTGATTGGTCAAAGTTTTTTATCAAAGTTATGATTTTTTTTATTTGTAGAGACTTGGATGGGGAAGAAGAGCCACAACCTGAACCACCAATAGAACCTTCTGATGAACTGATCTCTGACCAAGCTATGGAGCAACCAGAAATATCTGAGCTACAAGAATTATCTGAGCAACCAGATATATTGGAACAACCAGAGATATCTGCACAAACAGAGTTATCTGATCAACCAGATATATTGGAACAACCAGAGATATCTGAGCAACGAGACTTATCTGAGATACCGGAGTTACCTGAGCAACCAGCTGAGGAACCAGAGTTATCTGAGCAACTGGAGATATCTAAGCAACCTGGTTTAGCAAAGGCAGTGTCTAAAGTTACAGTTAAAGCATTGCAAGAAGTTAGTAAACTTTTTGTTTTTAATATGTTAAATTATTTTCAATAAAAGCAGGTTCGTTAGTTTTACTTGTTATTCTTACAATTGATACATGACGAAAACGTAAGCATGTAACTCAAAGTATTTATTATTTAAAAGTTTTTCCCATGCGTTGTTTATTTAATAATTTAAAAATTGAAAACACTAGATTCTTGATTTTATATAATTTATATTAATAGTGAAAATAAATCACATTTTAATAATGAAAATAAATTACTGTTTATAGCTCAGCTTGGACTCAATGGAGGAGTCAGTTGATCCCATTGATCCATTCGGGAACATTTCTGGTCCAACTGAAAGTGAAGGAGAAGTACGAAGGAGTCGACCTAGTAGTGCAACTATGGGTAAGTTTGTGTTCCAGAAAAAGTTATTGGTATTAAATCTGTTTGTAAAAGTTTATTTCAAGAAATAATAGGCTGTGCAAAACTATGTGATAGCTAAAAATGATGTCTCTTAGATCTTCTGTTTAATTTCATTAGAAAGGCACTGTCACTTGAAAGAAACAAAATTAAATAATTTTGCTGTAATTTTTCTAATAATAAAAGCAACAACTACTGCATTTTAGAATATTATAAAAATTTATTTGTGCTTTAAATATTGAACTGATGTAAAGATTTATTATAAAGAAGTCTTCTATCGGCAGGTAATACTGATACGTTGATTCGAAACCTCGGAAGGGGCGTTGGACATGTAGCGATGGAATCCGAGGATGAGGAAGAGGAGTATCAACATGTAAGAAGATAATTGTTTTAAGTAAACAAACGGTTTCAACAAATTATCGTTTTTATATTTTTTTAAATGATAATGACGTTAACCAACCAATCACTTAATTACTATTCGAGACGGTGGTACTCGAACCCGTGCCACTCACCTTAGTCGCCATTTTTAATTGTTATGGGCATTAAAAAATTTTTGCTCTTTTTTGTTTAGTTTTAAGTTTTTATTTAAAAGTCACAATAGCTGGTAAAATTATTTCGGTGTTTTGCAAAAGTATTTATCTTCTTTGAGGGGTACTGAAAGTGAAAACATTGAGAACTAATTAGTTTAAGGAATAGATTTGGTACGACAAATAAGATGACTAGTGATTGTACAAGAGAAAAATGTTCGATTTTGTCAAGTTTTGCGTATGCAAATCCAAGTTTATTGATTCATTCATTTCATTTTATTCTCGATCATTATTAAACAGTTTGACACAAAAAGTCATAAATATTATACTGATCAAGAAAAGGAAGAAGCAGTACAATGTCAGACGTTAAAACATGCATAAGATAATTAGAAAGGGGAAATTCCATAACGTTAGAAAGCATGGTCGCAGCACCTTAGTCAGATAAAATATAAGAAATGAGAAAGAAAAAAATAATATACAGTATTTAATATTACAAAAAAATAATCAAACTAATTAGAAGATTGTATAAACCAATGCATGGCTAGTCTGCGTAATGATGATGGGTGGCACAGCTAGTCAGGATAGGAATTTAGCTCAACTGAGCAAGGTCAGTAAAGAGAAACCACCCATAAAAAGAAACTTCACCATGTCCATAAACCTTTTCTAATCTATAATATGATATCGTATCTTCTGAACTATTAATTTTTCTGATACACTGAACAACGGCGAAGACTTTAAGCTTAGAATAATTGTCTAGCACAGGGGCGTTCAACACGTGGTCCGCGTAAAGGTTTTTAGTAGCCTACGCGTTATTTTCCAAAATAACCTAACTTAAACAGGGTAATCGTGTTTTGAAAGAAATTATTTTTTCAAAATGAGTATCAAGAAAAAAGGTTTTTTTTTTTAGTTTGAAAGTAAAAATCTTCTTTAATTCAGAGGGAAGACCCAAAAAAGGTTTCCACTTGTAAAATTCGGCCGTGGTGCTTTGTTTACTTCGCCTGCGACAAATATGAATAAACCAAAATGGCCCAAAAAGCTTGGACACCCTTGGTCTAGCCCATGGATGACGAACTCATTCCGGCCGACTGAATGTATTAAAAAAACTAAATTGGACGTAGGCCTTGGTTTAGTACCAAAACTAAAGGTCTGGTGTTTAAAATGAGATGACTGTAGTTTAAGTTCTGACAAAAGCTGGATAATCGAAAAAATAATTGTTAGTTCGGCTTGTTGTTAAACACAAATCTGAGGATGATGGGCTGGATTTGGCTCGCGGTTCGCCATTTTGATTTCTCTGTTCTTGCGGTTGCCTGGTTTTTAAGATGGAAAATATTCCTGTTGTATTTTTTCTGTTTATGCAATGGCTGTAATTTATTACTACTGGTAAGACAATTAAGCAGTAAAAATTGTCAGAGAATGCCTTTCCCAAGCAACAGCTACAAAATGACGATTGCTAAAATTGAACCGAAACAATTCAAATCACTTCTTGCTATTGTAATAAACTTTTCAATAAACAGGTTTAATTTAACCAAGTTGAATTTATTACTGAAAAAAAAAAAATATTCCAACTCAAGCATTCAAAATAGCTGATTTTAAAACAGAAAAATAAAGTATATTTATAAAGTAACGGCACTATAATTTTAACGATTGTCCATTTTTTCAACATTTACAGTAGTTGCTCTATTTTGATTTAAGATAACTCATGTATTTGTTTAAAAATTGAAGATCCGTTAAGTTGCCAGCATATTATTAAACTTTTTTATAGGACATGGGATCGGATGTTGAAGAAGAAGATGTTCCGTCTGATCTTGTCGTACTTGATCCGGATCATCCTTTGATGAAACGCTTCCAGAACCGTTTGAAGCAACATTTGTTAGAGCAAATTGAAAAGGCCAAGCTCAAGCGAAGAGAAATGGTAAGAAACAGTTAATTTAGGGGCGTCTAACTCGTAAAGATTTACATGTATAATAACCCGCGCGGTGTTTTTCGAAATAAGGTAATCTAAATTGAGTAATTTGCTAATGCGATTTTTTTTACGTGAAGTGAAGACAAAAAAGATTTTGAGTTCAAAGAAAAAGTCTTTCTTTCATGCAAAGAAATGAGTTCTTTGGTCTTGATTTGGATTTCAGCGTAATATTATTGGCCTGTGAATATTTTTATTAACCCAAACTGGCCCCCTGATTCGAAAAGATTAAAAGCTTGTGGATTAGTTCAACCCATAAAACAATGCTGCACCCTCTAAGTTATGCTGCCGTTCGAGGGCTCACCTCGTTTAAAATAAGTTGTTGGTTCGGATCTTGACCAAAGCATGTGTAAACGAATCATTTTCATTAACGGAAATGGTTTAGCCGCAAACACGCGCATTATCGCAAGCAAAACTAAAGTAAAACCTTTTTTGCTTGTTTTATATTTCGAAACGCGTAACGAGTTCGTGGCGTCATGTCTGTAACATTCTGCACGGTCAATACACCCACCTATGTGTAACTGTTGCAGTGCTAGCGAGCCATCATAAAAATTATGTCAGATTAGGCTGGCCCGGGAGTCGAACCCAAATCTTGCGCGAGAGGCAGAAACGTTAACCATTAGACTAAATGGCGGTCTCGTATAAAATAGGGTTACCATCCTTACTGACCAAAAGATAAGCTCGATTAACGAAATGAAAGAAGCCTAAAAATGTCAATTGTTTTGCCTTTTTGTGCAGTGAAGACCTTTTTTTGATCCTTGCTTGGTTTTGAATAATCCATACATTTAATTAAAGCAGTGTTTCTCAACCTTGTTTGTGGTGACCCAGATGCTAAGCGGAAATAGAGAGCAAAGATTTGGCAACTAATCCGAAACTTGTGATCCGAATTCCGGTTATGTTAGGAAGTTCACAAATTAACATCCAAACGTGAATCTGTCTCGGATTTCTTGACTCGTCCCTAAAAAGTAGTGATTCAATTTTTACACAACTGCAGTTGTCGGCGACCCAGGGGTTGAGAAGCATTGTATTAAAGAAAAGACCTTCACATGATCTTTAACCAAAAAAACGACCTCTTTTCTTCGGACATAGAGCAAAAACCTGGTAATAAGCGCATTTTCTAAAAGTTTTTGGAAAACTAAAACAAAATCAATAAAAAATAAGCGCAAATAAGCACTTAAATCTAAAATAAGCACGTTTCTTAAAAAAACTTTCTAAGACAACGTTCATAAAAACACACACAAGACTTAGAAATAATCAAGCTTCTAACGAGTTCATGAAATTGCAACGCGTTGCTTGAAATGTGCTGACCTTTCCTATCGTCTCTAGACCGATGACCTGAAGAGGAAGAAAGTGCAGCGCGAAGAGCTCGGGGTGCGCTTGTACGGGACGCAGCAAGAACTCGCTCGACAGCAGGCGAATCTCGAGCAGCTTCGAGACAAGCATTCCGCTTCGGCCGAAAAAAGGCGAAATCAGGAGGCGGATTTGGAGAAGCTGCGCGAGCGGTACAAGGAATATCAATATCAAGTCACGTCTGAAAGGAAAAAGAGTAAGCGAACATAAAAAGGTTTTTAGTTGATGATTTCCTCTTGCGCTCGATCGTGTTTTAGTTTCTCGCTCGCGTCTTGTTTTTAACTTGTTGAAATATTACGTCATTAATAAGATTTGAAACAAAGCTGTCCCGTGATTTTCAGGTTTCTCTTGTCAATAATTCGGTATTCGCGCAACCACAGCTCGACGTAGCAACATATAATCACGCTCTTCCGCACCCTTCCAACGAATCCCACATAGCGATAGAACCGATCTTAACAATCGACGATCTCTCACAGACTCGGCGCTGCAAACCGAAGTCGAGAACCTCGCGACTCGCCTCTTCTACATGCAGAACGCGAAGGAGGACGTGAGATCGGACATCGCCGTTATGAAGCGGGCCGCCGAGAAGGCCGAGGTCGAAGTGGCGCAGGCCGAAATGTCGAAACAGAGACAGGTGCCGATCTCCTCTCGGCCCTTGAAATTCGCGGGGCTTGTTTTTACAATAACGCTTCGACAATTGTTGAAAGGATCTCCACGTGAACCGGTTGACGGAGAAAGCGGAGCAGCTGCGAGAGACGATCGCGATGTACGAAGCGCAACAAGCCGCCCAAGCTGAAGAGACTCTTGCCGCCAAGCAAGCGCTAAGCGAAGCGAAGGATGAGATTGACGTGGGTTTTGTGGTTTCAGCTTTCAGTGTTTTAATCGTTGCTGTTTATGAAGACAACTTGCAAATCGAACTGTTTCGGCAATGTTACAATTTCTTCACATGGAAGTGATTCTTGTTAGTTGATTTACAGCCTGGTGCTTTCTGTAACCTTTTACGAAGACATGACAGTGTTATCCCTGAAAACTTTTCGAGATTTTATCTTACTTTGCTTCTGAATTAGAATTTAAAGCCAAAGCAGTTCCAACAATAATAAATACATTTTGCAATATTTATTTGTTTGTTTTCTTTTGCTCTAGGCGATTTTACTCGAAAAAAAGCAACTGTACCAACAGTGGACTTCGAGTTTGATTGGCATGAAGAGGAGAGATGAAGCTCACTCTGCTATGGAAGAGGCGTTGAAGTAAGTTTGTGTCTGTGCTTAGTTTCCCTTCGAGTGAGACTGAGATTTGAACGGTTGTAAAGTGAATGAGATGTTTTATGGTGAACTTTCTTGAACTCTTTACTTAAATTAGTAGTTCCTTAGAGAAAATATATTTTCGAGAATTTAAACGACTGTTTTTGTTCTATATCTTTCTGAGAGGATTTCCAAGACTTTACCGCCATTGATAAATTGTTTTAAGTAAAAATCATTTTAGACTCTTTTGTAGGCCTATACTTGAATTAAAGCTTTCGTGTTTAAACCCAGAGATAATCCAAAAAGTGGGTATGTACATTGCTGTTTTCTTCAGGTAGCCACGTATACTTGCTCACAAACTATTATAAAACAAAAATTATATAACCGAAGCTGTTACTAGTTGAGCTTTTATTCATAAAATATTTAATCAGTTACAATATAATCCTAAAAAAACTATATTCGATTCCTCTTTAAATCACAACCAATGTCATCTATCCATTTGCATAAAGAAGGTCTGCTTGATAAACTTAAATCGTTGAAAACGTATTCACTATATGGTTAGTGAGAAGCATATGTAAACTAAATTTAAAAAGTTTTGAAAATATAATAAAGTTATTACTAATACAACTTAAGATTATGTAACTATTTTATTAAGTCATTTTAAAGTGCAGTTTATTATTATTTTAACAGACAGGTTATCGTGCCTATGGATAATAATTGTTTGTTTGTGCAGCCTAGCAAAACAACAAGTCAAATCGTTGGAGACGGAAATAGGCGGATACAAAAAATCGATCCAAAAGGAAGAGGAAAGAAACGAAACACTGACGATGGTTTTGAATAAAGTTGAAAACAACAAATCACAGACAAAGAAATTGATAAAGCAGAGCCTCGCTAAGCAAGAGGCTCTCAAACAAAAATACGGAACCTACAGCAGAGCGCTTCATGAAACAGAACAAGCTTACAACAAGGCTGTGACGGTAAATGTCTTTCAAAAAAATTAAAAAAAAAACTATAATAATCGGTGCCTTTAGTGTTAATAGTTTATGTTTGTTTTTGAGATGCTTTGTTTAAGCGCCAACTTCGTACGAACTTGTTCGACAAATAAATTGTTAATTTTTCGGATGATTCGTTCACGAGAAAAATCAGATTTCTTTTTTCATCAAAACAAAAAAGTTGACTGACTCGTGCTTAATTTTCAAGCAAGACCATTGTTTATAGTTAAGCCATCCAATCAGACTGCTTTCACCTTTTAATGTCTTTTTATGAGTTGATCGAGATTTGAATCCATAATTACAGCATTGGTTTCTGATGCTTTTCTTCATAATCCTTTTTGACTGCAGATTGAGAGATTTAATTTTTTTTTACGTGGTATTACAGGAACGGTCGATAAAGCAAAATGAGATAAGTGCTTTGAGAAAGAAAATCGAGAAGGAATACGACGAAAGGGTGGAATTGGAGGACATGATAATGAAAGATATGCAACAGCAGCTGACTGCGCAAAAAGCGAAAAGCTACACAATCAAAGTCACCGAGAAGCTCCGTGAAACCAAGAAACATCTTGTGAGTTGTGAAATTTATCACGTGTCTCATAACGATTGGTTTCGTAATTGATTGCAATTAGAAACTTGTTTGAACTACATTCGATTTTTTTTATTTCTAACCTTTGAGAAAGTTCAAATTTTATTATTAAATAAAATTTAAAAGATTAATTGCTAAATTTATTTCTCATATCGCTTCTGCCGCCAACTAAATCGAGAGAATTCAAGTTTTTTTCGTTTTTCCGCAGGAAATGGAATTCTCTCAAGTTGAAAACGACATGTCTCGCTGCTCATTGCAACACACGGAGTGCACGACTCGCATTCGCACTCTGAAGAAGCAACTCGAAGAACTCGAAGCGGAAATCCGATCTAAGAATGACTTGATCACCAGAGCGGAACAGGAAGTCTCGAAGCGAAACGCGATCATCGAGCGAAAGCAAACGAGCATTGATCAATACAACAAGAAGCTGGAACAGCTGCTTTCCCTGGGAGGAGTAAGATACACCAATTGTAGATTAGCTTCCAAAATACGCTATAATCCTTACGTTAAACTCGTATACTTTATAGAATATTCTTGTTGAATGACGTTTATTCTTTTTTGGTTTTGCGCATCTAGATTGCGTTTTCAAAAACAAAAGTAAAATCAGAGAAGTCAAACTTATTTTACTTCCTGCTTCCGTGTAATTGCTGCTGATGGTGACGTCATACTTTAATTCGCAATCGCGCGTTCTTTATGTCAGGGCGAGGAGATTGGGCCGCTCGAGATGCAGATCAACTCGTTGAACAAGCAGATCGAGGCGGCAGGCCACAGTGTGAACGATGTCCAGCAGTTCTGGCTCCGTCAGCAGCACGAGCTTGTTCGCTTGACGAAGCAGAGAGATCAGCAGAACGAAGACGTCGGCAATCTTCGCAAGCAACACACGATCCTTTCGCAGAAGAGATTGCGAATCGAAGGTGCTGGGTTAGATGCTCGGGCTAGATAATTGTATTTCTTTGTATTATTGTGCTAGTTGCGGTCTTTTGCTTCTTGCTTTCTTTTAGTTTCATATGGAAAATATTGAAACTTGTTAAAAAAAAAGCAGAAAAATATTTTTTCTAAAGCCTTGAAGATCTAATTTTAAGCCAATTGCAGAATTCTCAATAACAGTGTGAATGCAAGTCTAATGCATCAGGCGCAATTCTGTTGACGTTGATTTCGAAACTTTGCTCCCAGGTGAAATTGAAGAAGAAACGAGAGAACAATCGCAGCTCGATCGATCCATCCGCAACATGCGAAGTGCTCTGCTCAAACTCAACATGCTCCTCACCAAGGAGAAAGGAATACAGGAGAATCTCGAGCAAGGAAACCTTCTCACGGAGAACGAGTTCGTTCAAGAACTTAAGGTGATTTCATCTTTGGCCTAGCGCAGGGGTGGGTAATTACAGCCACGCCACTTTTTATGATTCAGTTTAAAAAGAATGTATAATTAAAGTGGAGACCTTTTTTTGATACTTCAAATCTTTTTATTTTTAGAGTACATAGGGGACAAAAATAGATATAAAACAGGATCCATTTAAATCGAATGCTGTTCCATGAAAGTAAAAACAAAAAAGATCTTAACTTAATTTGGGCAACTTTTTCCAGCTACCATGCAGCTACTTTTATACAGCCCGTCGACACCTTGTAAAGTTTGGTTTCGGCCTGTGGCAAGACAAAGCTGTGGACCCCTGGTTTAGCAGTGACGCTTTTGTCTCCACCAGCGACCCCGTCTCGATTTCCCCCCATCATTGTTTTATTTCGCTATAAAATCGATAAAAACTTTTATCAGGCTGCCGAGTTGGAGTCGATTCAAATGCAGCACAAGCTCGACGGATTAAAAGAGGAGAAGGAAAGACTCCTGAACAGCCTCATTGAAGCGGAGTGAGTTGTTGCTGTTGAGTAAATGTTTGCTAGAATATTTATTACGATGAATTTCTAAATCTAACTGAATAAAAAAGATTACTGCAATTATTTATTTGTGTAATTTTTCGACAAAAAGGTCTCGAACCAGAAAAATTAGTGCAAGCTGTAACAAAATTCTTTTAAAGTTTGTAAAAGCTCCGCAATTTTCAAAGTAAACAATTAATTTTTCTAGCAAAAGCTTAAGTCGTGCAAGGGCAAAAGAATTTTAAAACCACGATTTTGTTTTTTTATGTAATTGCCGACGTGTCGTCGTCACGACAGTTTGTCGGCAGAACAGGACTCAAGAGATTAAAAAATTTCAAATCGAAAAGTTTTTGATATTTCTTCACTGTATTGCAAAGGATAACTGTCAACAGACTTCACAAAAATTTTTAAAAAAGCGGATCGTGCTTTGCACCAGCAACCAACCAGACTCGAGACAGTTCCTTTAATTTTTATAATAAGCTTATTGACATGAACGTAAAAATAACGTTTTTCAAGCAAGAAGTTTATCAGGACGTACTGCATAGAATATCGTTTTTTCTTCAGGCGCCAGATCATGCTGTGGGAGAAGAAAACTCAAATCGCCAAAGAAACGAGATCCGCCGTCGATTCCGAGGTCGGGCAGGGGGAGATGAGAGCCATGAAAGCCGAAATACACCGCATGCAGGTAAGCTTGGTTGTTTGACCGATAACAGTCAGAAGTACCGGTAACAAGGATTTTTTTTCAACCATTACATGATGAAGTTGTTGGCTAACTAGATAGTGATTTATTTCTAAAACGTGTTTGGGTTTTTTTGTGTTTTTTTTTTACTGAAACCTCGGCCAGGTAACTTGCTGTTATAATCTTATAATGAAACTCAAAGTTGCAATTTCTCAATGTCTGTCTGTCTGTCTGTCTAAGATGACCATTTCTGCTTTCAAGAAATGTCGAAAGAGACTTGTAATCTTTTGTGTCTGCGTGTGCGATATTTTTATTTTGTCTGAGAAAGAACAGTTAGCTTTTTTTCTCATCTAGGTGCGTCATACACAACTCATGAAGCAGCAGGAGCAAATGATGCGTGAAATGGAGCAAGTTGTATCACGCCGTGATACAATAGTCACAAGGGGCGAAGCTCAGGCGAAAATTGATCACAAAACTCCCACGAAAGGCGCGTTCCAGAAAAAACTTAACGAATTAAAGAAGAAAATCGCCCAAACGAAAAAGGTTGAGCCCGAATCAACTTTTTGTTGTAACTTCCGACTGATTTATAACGCAAAAATCTTAATCGATCATAAAAAATAAAAATGCTTGCAAAGTTCACTCTGAAAATCTATGATTGTATTATGTAATTGAAACTTGGTGTCCTTTTAACCCTTTAAGGATTAATGTAACATTGTTCATTTGATTGTGTAATGAAGTCAGAGAAATCATTATGCAAAAGCTTTTTAATTGCGATTATATTAAATTTGTTTGTTATTGTTATTCTGGTACAGTAATCTCCCGGTTAAGTTCGCACCCGTTTAAGTTCGCAAAACATTTCCAAAAAATCAAGATTCAACTTTTAGAAAAATTTATTGATATTTACAGCAAATCAGACAAGTAATAAAAATGTTCACAATTTAAACAAATCATAAATCGTCAGCTGATGCATATTTCGTTCTCTTCTGCGTTTTGCATCCCAAATAACTTGCCTTAATTTTTGCTGAAAAAGCTCAAGGGAATTTCTCGGTTCATTATAGTAATTTCCTGCTTGAGCTTGCGTAACGGGACACAACAACTGATCCTCAACTTCAAGAACTTTATTGTATATGTATTCAAACTCACAAAAAGTGACATCGTTCACTGTTGGTGTTGGACTATGTGCGCAAGATTTGACCACAGTGTGTACATTTTTATCTTCATTATTATTTGTTGCTTGTATACTTTCTAACACCTCATTGACGTCATCCAAAATCTTATATGAAAACTCTTCATTGTTTTTGTCATCAACATGCACAAACTCATCTAGAGTGCTTTCATCTATTGGAATATTTAACACTTTAAAGCTGCACAATAGATCAGCCATCATATCAACTTCTTCATAAGCTCCATCTTTCAAAGTTACTAATTCAGCCTTGTTAAACGCATTCTTTATTGTCGCATTCGATATCGCATCCCAAGCAAGCTTGATATATTGAGCCGCATCTAGTATTTGAGCAGGGTTACCATAAGCAACACCTGCTGCTCCTCTGGGGAGTCTTTTTGCTCGCTTTTAAATTCTCATCCAGCTCGTAGAAATCCAAAATAACTTTGAGATATAAATATTTATATCTTTTTTTTAATGCTGCAATAATTCCCATATCGCAAGGCTGTTTCCAGCTTGTGCAGTTGGGTGGGAAAAACACCATTTTGATGTTATTTCTTTCAAAAGCTGGAAAATGATCAGGAACATTATTCATCAATAGAAGAACTGGGCGTCATCTTCTCTTTCTTACTTCAGGATAAAACACTTCTTCAAACCATTTCCAGCATGTGGAGACGTCCATCCATGCTTTATTCTGATTTATGTACTTGACAGGCTATCCCAATTCTTAATGCAAGCCGGAAACTTGGGTTTTCCAATTAATGTGCATGGGATTTTGTGCGTTCCTGTGGCATTTGCACAAACTATAAGTGACACTCTTTCTTTAGCTTTTTTCTTCCCTCGTGTGCTGCTAACATCCTCAAACAGCTTAAACAAGGTGGATTTGGGCAGCAGCCGAAAAAATAAGCCTGTTTCGTCCATGTTATATACATTTTCGGGGTCATACTTTGCAATTATGGCATTTAACTTATCCAAAGCTGCAACAAGATTAGAATTTTCTCGGTCCACCTCTGCTTTTTCACCATGAAGAAGGAGCTGTTGTATTCCACGGCGTTCTCTAAATCAGCTAAAATCAGCCATGACGCTTTAAAGTCATCCTGCGGTATTAATAGTTCTTCAGCAATTTCTTTGCTTTTAAAATGGCGAGGGAAAATGGAACAAACAGGTTTGCTCGACGCATGCTATCAATCCACAATGCAAACCTACCCACACACGCTCTGAATGTTTTCTTTTTTGCTTCTTCAGACATCAGAGCGGAACGCTTACAAATATCTTCACGCTTTGACCAGACTTTTCTAATAGTAGCCTCATTCACTCCGTACTGTCGTGCAATACTTTGTTTACTAGGAGGATTTGGCTGATTCAACTTGGGAGATTACTTCCAATCTTCCTGACTCATTCAATCGCTTAACTTTTCCTGACATTATTACGTATGTGAATAATATTACCTTTGCCTGCTAAAAATTAATTTTTATATTAAGTCAATGAAGCAATTACATCAAAACACTAGCTTAAATGACGAGAGTTTTCACTTTAACTGGTAATTGGGCAGGTTCTATGTTATGTAATAATCGCTCAGGTATAAATGTTAAGTTCGCACCTACCAGCTAAGTTCGCACTCGCTGTTCAGATTCAAGTTGCAAGCTTAAGCGGGAGATTACTGTATCTTGTTTTACAATCAAATTCTTATGATTCTCACAGTGTTAAATTCCTAAAATTTACTCCTAAAATCGACTTAAGGACGCGACTGCGTGTGACGATGACATCAAGCAACTCCGCGAAAACCAAGCTGAGCTCGGAAAGAACCTGGAGGAGAAGCAGATTGTTGTTCAGCAGTTGCAAGGAACTGTCGATACGCTGGAGGGCGATGTGGAGCGTTTCAGCGATTTGAAGCAAAGAGTATACAATTTCGTTTAATTTTGTCGTTTAATTTTGTTTTTAAACGTAGGGCTCAAAATCAGTAAAGCACAACATTAAGTGTAAAAAATCGAACGAATTCAATTGAGAATA
Organism: Diplosoma virens; assembly: GCA_963680785.1. NCBI lineage: Eukaryota > Metazoa > Chordata > Ascidiacea > Aplousobranchia > Didemnidae > Diplosoma > Diplosoma virens. Next base: position 22,901,961 of record OY796882.1, on the reverse strand, counting down.
TTATGAGATGTATTTTTTTTAGTTAAATGCCATTCATTTGCTCATCTTTTTAGAAACCTGGCTAGATACAACTAGCAAATTATTATTGCTTACTGAAAAATTCAAACTGGAATTGCTTGGACAGTAACCTTCTTCGATGTTGTTTCGTAAATCGATTGCTCGTAAAAAAAAAAAAAGAAAAATAGGTTTGACATTTTTTTTCAGAATCTGACCGAATTAATTGCTCGACAAACTAAAGTCAAACATATTCAAGCTTTAAAAGAAGGAAAGTACACGTCGATATGTAAAACTCCGGAAGCGATTGAAAGCGAAGTAAGACTGACTTTCATGTTTGTTATTCGTAAGCGACACACGCTCCGTCATCCACCAAATCTACTCATCAAAATTTTTTTAATTTCTGGAAAAATCGTATCTTGTTTCAATTCATCACCAAATTAATGGCTCGTTAAACCTTGCGACTTTTCATTGCTACTTTCGGTTCTTACAATAGGCTGCTTAGTCCATGGATTACAATATTTCGTCAAAGACTCTCACAGCGTTATATTGTGGTTATTGTTCCCCCTCCTCCAGGGATATCTTGGAGTAGCCATCCCTTAATCTCTCAAAGAAGCCAATCTAGATTCTCACTCTTGGATTACCTCTGCTGTTTCTAAAAGCTTTTTCCACAGAATAGTAGTGTTTTGTTGTGTTGGTACTTGACTAAAGTTAAAGAGGTGATTAGTGTCATGTGTGTGAGACAAGCATAGTGGGCATCGTGGCGTGTAAGTTTCAGGGTTCACTATATGTAGGTAATTTTGCAAGAGTGGTGATTTGTTGGCTCTGAGCTGTGCCAGTTTTTTTATTTATTTATTTTTTTATTTTATCTCTATATTGTTTTGTCGACATATGATGTGGTAATGCTTGTTCTGATAAATGAATGTCATAGGGTGTGGTGTTTGTAACTTTATTGTTTTTTCTAAAATTAAGGTATTGTGAGGTGATGGTAGTGTGAGTGTGTTTGAGGTTTTCTCTGCATTCCTCAGGTGTTATATCTGGTTTTGAGATGATGCTGTTAGTGTGCTCATTGTTATGAAAGATAGTGGCTTTCATATTTCTGGGCGGATTTAAGTATGCATTGAGATCATGCAAAGGGTAAGGTGAGCAGCATTAAGAGTGTCCATTAAAAGGACCTTGGTTTCGTCGTGTAGGTGTTGAGTGTTTGTATCTCTTGTGTAGCCAGTAGCAATTCTCAAAACTTTCACAGCGTTCTTACTTTCAGTTTCAAAAGCAAGAAGAACGCCTCCATCACATGCTCAATATCCTCGACCGTCTTATTCAAGAATTTCCACACGCCCAACAGGCGCTGAGGAGGGTTGCTGTTGTGTACGGACCTGATCCGGAGTAGAGTTCTTTTTTTGAGATCGATTTAAATTTAACGTTCGTCTTTTTGTATCGTCAGTTTTTCTTTTTAGAGATGTTTTAATACAAGAATATTTTCTTAAAGAAAAACAAATTTATTGCATGAAATTCAAATTTGTTTTGTCGGTTGTGGGTTGCCCGATTTATTCCCAGAAAAGGAACGAGATCAATACCGCGAACTTTCAGCAATCAGGCCACCCCGACGGATGAGACCAATAAGGAATGGCCGGATTCCAGCATAGGCTGTCCCTTAGGGTATTTTACTTTTTCAACATTTTTTAATTTAAGATGCATGGATTCTCAAGTGGTGCGGTTTTGGGTGATAACTTAGCACCCCAAAATTTGGGTGATTATGACGCCATAAAAATGTAGAATATCTTTTCCTAAAATTCTAATGCAATAAATTACTACGTTCTGAAATTTCAAGCGGCATATTAGTCAGGGGGCACTGGCGGCTGGCAAGTAAAAAACGAAGAGGTGCTGCAATCAGAGGCGCCGAAAAATTTTTTGGCAGGCGGAAAAAATTTTTAAAAAGGACACTTTTGGTCGAAAAGACACTCTTAACAAACGCAAATATTAAGCGTGGTTATAATGGAGAAAATTTTTATTGAAAAACTTAGTGAAGACCAAAAATTTAATAAATAAAAAATTTGAAGAATTATGAGGATTTGGAATTAATTTTTAAACAAGCTGCATAAAGATGCGAAACACCAGACTCGAGTTTCGCTCTTATTAGATCTTTATTAATCTTCGATTGAAGCGAGCGGTTAAAATTGAAGGGAGCGCAAAAAAAATCAATAAAACAAACAAAGAATGCTCTTTTCCACGCTCGTAGTGGAAAAGGGCCTTAAATGAAGACTTTTTCTACTTGTCGGCCTTCATTATCACTTATTTACTTATTCAAATAGAATCACCTTATTGCATCCACCTCCAATGTTCCTTGCTTTACTCCCTTTCCACCTTGTTTCCTGTAGACACAATATGTCTACATTTCTTCGCTCCATCATATCTGCCAGCTCTCTTCCCCTTCCAGTCATCGTTCCAATATTTAAAGTACCCACCCTTATGAGTGAGCATCTTCCTTTCCATGCTTCTCGCTGCTTCTTCACTCGCTTTCCTCCTCTTTTTTTGCTCTTATTTTTACAATGTTTAGCAGTAGCATAATTTCCACAGGTGCCCTGCTGTGCGACACCTGAGGCGGTCGTTGGTAACCCGGGCCTCGACCGATCCGGTATGGATTGATGATGATTACGCATTTGTCTGTTTTGGCAAAAATTTTTTTGCGCCGGATGCCCTTCCTGCCGCAACCCTCCCCATTTATCCGGGCTTGGGACCGGCATCAAGAGACACAGAAAAGTGCCTCCAATGGCTGGGTTATTCAGAATAATAATGTTAATGAAAATTTACTCACAACTAATGCTACAAGTAGACCTGATAGCAGCCTCAATAACACTTGTACACCAATTTCAAATTCTGCAAAAAGCCATAGCAAAACACAAAAAAATATTTTAATTGTTGAACCTCTTAATGATAATCCAATGATGAATACTGAAAACACCACCAAAGCCATTGAAAAGCTAGTTGTTTCCAATGGAGTCAGCATTAAGAACTTTTATAAAAATAAAAATGGAAAAACAATCATTGTTCTTCAAAATGAAAAAGAAAAAGAAAACCTCAAAAATAGTATCAACAATAGCTTACCATCTTTACATGCTAAGGATATAAATCAAGCTAGTAATAAAACTATTTGTATTGTTGGATTTGACCATGAATATAAAGAAAATTTTGTAGATAGCTTGATTAAACAAAACAAATACATTTCTGATTTTGTGGCAGCCTCAAACAATACACTTGCTGATCATATACATATTATTTCAATTAAACCTCTCAAAAACAATGCTTCTCTATACCAAGCAGAAATTAAAATTTCAACAAAAATGCGCAGTTTGTTAAAAAATCATGGAGACAAAGTAGGTGTTGGACTTCGGTATTGCACTGTTTATGATAGAATAAATGTATATAAATGTTTTAAATGTCAAGAGTATGGTCATTTTGCTTCCAAATGTTTAAACAATTTCTCTTGTGCTCACTGTGCTGGTGATCACTCAACCTGTGATTGTTCTAATAATAATCTCAGTAAATGTGCTAATTGTGCAAAAGCTGGACTAATTGACCAACACAAGTCTTATGATCCAAAATGCCCTGTATATCGAGATGAATTTTTAAAGAGATACGACTTTCTAACAAAAAACTATTTGACAACTTAAATAGTCAAAACTGTGAATTATTCTTAAAACTTGGTATTTGGAATGTAAGATCTTTAAAAAACAAAGTTGTTGAAATTATGGAGTTATTAACAGACTTAATTTGTGACATTCTATTGGTGAGCGAAACATGGCTGTCAACAAAAACAAACTATGTTACCTCTCAACTTAAAGATTACGGTTATAAATTATTACGCACAATAAGAAATTATGAAATGCAGAGGAGGAGGAGTTGGGGTTCTTCATAAAATGGCTTACAAGTCAAAGTCTGTATTTCTTGGCAAATATGACTCTTTTGAATACCACTGTTGTGTTAGGGTGGAGTGAAAATAATTTTTTTTTTAAATTGAAAAAAGTGTAGTTCTAAAAACCTGCCAAACAGGTAAAATCTACGAAAAAAATTGGTTTTGGCGAGTTGCTACCTTTGGGGGGCTAGCAAACCCCCAAAATGTGTTTTGAGGGGTAAAATTTCCTAAAAATGTCGTAACTCAGTAACCGCTTATCGTAGAGGCATGATTTATGGCTCAAAATTTGCAGAATTATCATGTTTCTATATGTGCTAAGAGAAAGTTTTTGTCTATTTCCACTAGAAAAAAAGTTATGATAGAAAAACTGTTTAACAAGTGTGTTTGTTTGTACTTAACTAATAGTTATCTGAAAAGTTATTATTATTTTTTGCAGGTATATTGTTAAGCAATTGTGTAAATCAAAGCTTTGGCCAAACTGCGAAGTAGTAAAACATGAAAAGACGGAGTTCAACTTCTGTAAAGAAGATTTTACATAGTGGACACACTTTCTCTACCCGTGATAGTTTTCCACCAGGAGTATTGCCTACCAAGCGACATGTAATAGAACGCATTCTTCATTTGAAAAACTTTCGAACCTTCAATGCTGCAAATGACATTGCCAGAGAAATTTATGACAGATGGGTATGGTGCATCGTATATCCCATTCATCTGTACACCATTTCGAAAAAAGTTCAAAGTTTTGTGAATTGTTTCAGTGCACTTGATCGCTGGTCAAAGAAAAAACGAGGAGAAGCATTTTTACAAAAGGAAAAAGAGTTTATGTCAACTATTTATGAAATATTTGATGTTTTTTGTGCTGACGATAAGCAGCGCAGAATTTTGGAGAAACAACATGGTTTGAAAATGACAGATGATAATTATGCTTTTTATAAAGATCAAACTAGTAAGCGAGTTGGAAAATGTGTGGATGCTGTGGTTCTTTCAACGTCAGCTGACATACAGTTTTTGAGGCGCTCTCGACCCTTACAACCTCATCCAGAACCACCAACATGTTCTTCCGTTACATCAGTTACATCAGTGCCTGAGTCAGCTTTGGATTATTTGTCAGATTCTAGTTCAACCAACACAGACCAAACGCAATCTTCTGCTGCTTCTGAATTTGTTTCTCAATCAATGCCATATGAAAATCAGAATCGAATGATTTGGTCAAACCTTGCAAGGATGAGTGAGCGTTTTCAGATATCCGACAGAGCTGCTGCTGCGATCGCTAATAGTGTGATGCAAGATTTGGGTCTAATTACTGATGATGACAAGACATACGTTATTGATCGTAGCAAGCTTCGAAGAGAGCGAGAACGATGCCGTGCTGAAATTAGGAAAAAGGAGCAAGAAAATTTCAAGTTAGTGAATGCTATATACTTTGATGGGCGCAAAGATGCAACACAGGTCACCATGCAAGGGCCAAATGACAAGTTTTACAGGTCTGTGCAACTTGAAGATCACTATACAATGGTTGGGCAGCCTGGTGAATACTATCTCATTTTTCCACAAAGGATGGCAAAGGAAGAACCATAGCACAAAAGATCTTCAACACCATTGCCAACACCGAATTACATGACAAGCTTACAGTAGTTGGCACTGATGGAACTGCAGCAATGACAGGCAAGTTCAATGGTTGCATTCGTAAGTTGGAAGAACTATTGAACAAGCCACTACAATGGGTAATTTGCCTACTACATACCAATGAACTACCCTTGCGCCATGTCTTTACTATGCTTGATGGAACCACCAATAGTCCTGACACATTTGCAGGACCAATTGGGAAGTGTTTAACTGGAGATGTTTCAAGTTGGCCGGTTGCTGCTAATTTTAAGTCAATTTCAAACCGTCAGTTTGTACAGTTGCCAGAATCAGTTGTCAATGATCTGAGTACTGATCAACACTATGCTTATAAGATATGTTCAGCAATAATCATGGGAGTTGTCGACAGCGACTTGCAATATTTAAAAGTAGGTCCCATTGTGCATTCACGCTGGCTAACTCTGGGCTGTCGAATCCTCAGACATTATGTTTCGGTGGATGAACCCTCCTCAAACTTGGAAACTCTGACGAAGTTTTGTCTTCAAGTTTACTTTCCAAGTTGGTTTGAAATTAAGTTAAATAGTCAACTAACTTGCGGATCTAGAAATTTTTTCAACTTGGTCCAACGAATTCTTCAGGTGCCTGACGAAGCTGTTCGGAAAACTGCTCTGAAATTTGTGCAACGAAATGCATTTTTCGCACACCAGGAAAATGTCTTGATCGCCATGTTGGGTGACAACGATGAGGAGATACGAATGCGAGGAGTGAACAAAGTGCTTTCGATTCGTGGAAACTTGCCATCAACGGTTTCATTTGATAATCATGACTTGGTTGACAGTCGCAGTGAAGAATATCCTTTGGAAGGAGCAAAATATTATGATACCGCCTCAACTGTACGGCTGTTTGAACCGCCCACACTGGATCTAACAGTGAACTTGTACTACAAGATGGTGAATTTAACATCTTGCCATCAGCAGCCTCCGGTAATTGAACATTTAACTGATTTAGATATTGAACAATGCCGGATAAGACCACTGCAGCTCGACCACCCATGTCACAAGCAATGTGTAGAGCGCCATGTCAAAATGGTAACAGAGGCCGCAGCACAAGTTGAAGGATTTGAGCGAAGAGATGGGTTGATTCGCCCGAAGATTAAATCTCGAAAACTTTTGAAAAAATTTGACACTAAAGTGCAATTCTGATGCGCTTCATTTTGCGTAGGGTATTTGGTGTACTCTAACTTGCTTTCTTATTTTTCTCTCACTCCTTAGGCAAAACAACCCAATATCAGCATCAACAGTTCGAAAGTAATGAGATGTAACAGATTTTTTTTAAATTACTGAAATACTAAACATTTTATGGGCAGTAAAGCTAGTACGTTCTGTACCTTATGAGTAGACCTATTTAGGTACTTTGTCTGGTGACCAAAGTTATCCCAAATCATCTTGTTAATATTGTGATTGTCATAATTAGTCCTTATCAGTTAGACATATATCATTTCAAATGTTAGATCAAAGTTATTTCCATACAGCGCAATTTTCGAGTATTGAGCATAAAAAACGGTTTATCGATTATAACTTTTTTTCTTGTGGAAATAGACAAAAACTTTCTCTTAGCACATATAGAAACATGATGATTCTGCAAATTTTGAGCCATAAATCATGCCTCTACGATAAGCGGTTACCAAGTTACGACATTTTTTGTCAATTTTACCCCCCAAAAACACATTTTGGGGGTTTGCTAGCCCCCCAAAGGTAGCAACTCGCCAAAACCAATTTTTTTTGAAGTTTTAGCCTATTTGGCAGGATTTAAAAACTACACTTTTTTCAAATTTTTTTTTCACTCCACCCTACTGTTGTGTCTTTTCTCTTCATGGTACTAAAAACTTATATGTCATTGTTATATATAGATGTTACGTGAACTGGCAATTTAATTGGTTTTTAGAATTTGCCACGACGACTTATGATTCAACCTATAAATCTTGACTACGTCACTGTCACGGATCGCGCGATGGTCACAAGACCGCACGAGGCACACATGACCAAAAATCATGGGACCTCATGTGACTCATCGCTATAAAGGCCATAATTTGAAACCGGTGTCTTACTTTGGTCGTGGCTAGGAGCGACGAAGTAATGCGTGATAAGCAATCCAGAATATGTAAAATAAGTAAAATAACTATTAATTAGTAAATTAACGTGCGCGGCATAATGTGGCAATTATAAATTGTAGTAATTTTTATTATGTTTATGTAGACAGTGGAATAATTGAATTTAACCCTCCTTTAAATCTTTAATTGGCTTTCTGACGTAATAAAATTAAATACATTATTTGATTGAAGTACTCTGATTGCTTGAAGATTCGGTGTTAAAATTCTCCCTAAGTCTTTTCGAGTAGAATAACTCGAAACTTCAGAAGCGTTTGAAGGGACGAGCTTACAATAGACTTCAAAATATTAGTACCTCATTATTTTTTGATGAATTTGTTTCATTTTTAGAAATAATTTGTTCTTTTGATGGTGATATTATACTTGGTGGAGATCCAAATATTCATCTTGACATTGCTCTTGATTGTGACATAAAGAAGTTCTTGGATATTTGTTACACTTTTAATTTACTTCAATTGGTTGACAGCATTACCCAAAATAAAGGTCAGCAGCTTGACTTTCTGATTACAAATAATAAAAAGATAATTAAAGATGTGTATCGTAATAATATTTCTCTCAGTGATCACTACCTGATTCAATTCAAATATTCAAATCAGATTAAAACATCCCCTCAATATAAAATAGTACATACTCGAAACTATAAGAATTTATATAGTGATTTATGTGCCGAACAATTAGTCTCTTCTCTACGACAATTAGATAGTCAAATCAGCACAAATGCAAGTCTTGATACTGCTACAGATTTATACCATGAGACAGTAGCTAATATTGTTGAAAGGTATGCCCCTTTGAAAACCTTAAAAATTAAAAATGTACCAAAATCCCCTTGGTTTGATTACGAGTATGCGGAATTTAGAAACGGAGAAAAGCAGAAAAACAGTTTAAAACATCAAATGATGCAGCTGATAAAAATATCTATATTAAATTGAGAAAGGAAACCACAAAACTTGCAAAGACTAAAAAGGTTAATTACTTTAGAGAAAAGATCAATAAATCTAGCAATTCACAAAGAGAACTATTTAGAGCAGTTCAGTCTTTAACAGACTCCATCAGTGTAAATTAGTTTCCTTCTGAACAACTATATGACAAAACAATAGCTGAAAATTTTCTAATTTTTTGTTACAAAAGTAAACAGGATACACAATGCTTTACTCAAAAAGAAATGTGACTATCAAGTTCATTTTCCTCTTAAAAAAGTTGATGAAATTCAATCTAATTTTGTATATTTTGATAATTTCAAATTAACCTCTGAAGATGAATTATTAGAAATTGTTACTGATACTGGTATAAAATGTGTTTTTTCTGACCCATGTACAAAGTTTGTGTTAAAAGAATATTTATCTGTGTTCTTACCAATATGGACACACACTATTAACCTTAGTCTTAGTACAGGCTCTATGGACAATCTAAAGCATGCCACTATTACTCCATTACTAAAAAATGCTGATCTAGATTTCAATAAATATGAAAATTTTCGTCCAGTATCTAACTTAACATTTATAAGTAAATTAACTGAGAGTTGTTTTAAAAAGACTTTTAAATCATATGCATCACAATAATTTAAATATACCCAATCAACATGGATATAAAAAGAATCATAGTACTGAAACTGTTTTATTAAAGCTAGTTAATGATATTCACATTAATTTTGATAAATCAAATGTAACAGTTTTGCTTCTATTAGATTTAAGTGCAACATTCGATACTGTTAGTGTAGACATTCTTTTAAATATATTGTCAGTTGAAATTGGTGTAAGAAGTACTGTTTATAACTGGTTTAAATCATATTTAACTGGTCGAACTATGTCTGTCAAAATAAACAATGATTTTTCTAACCCTGTACTTGTAAATAGTGGCATACCACAAGGATCAATATTACGTCCTATTCTTTTTAACATTTATGTTCGTTCTTTTTATAAATACATTGAATCAACAGGTTTTGAAATAAAAAACTTTGCTGATGATCACCAATTGTATCTTTCCTTTTGTCCCACTTTCCAATATAGTATACTAGTTGAAAAAATAAAAGTAGTTTTTTGTTTAATAGAAAAGTGGATGAGTTGTTTCTTTCTTAAATTAAATGCTGCAAAAAGTCAACTAATTGTTTTTTCCACTGATAATCTTAAAAAGAATATTTCTTTGAATGGTACATTTATCAATAGTTCTTGTGTAAAGTTTTGCAATACTGTAAAAAATTTAGGTGTACTTCTTGACCAAAAGCTTATGTTTGAACCTCAAATTAATAAATGTGTATCATCTATTTATTGTACAATTAAATTACTTTCTCAAATTAAACACTTTTTCACCAACCGTGAACTATCAATATTAGTGTCTTCCTTAATTTTATCAAAAATAGATTATTGTAATTCATTATATTATAATGCAAATAATGGACTTCTTCAAAAATTACAAATTGTCCAAAATAGTACTGCAAGACTGATTTATCATAAACGAAAGTTTGATCATGTATCATCCCTTTTGTATGATTTACACTGGTTACCTATTAAACAAAGGATCATATACAAAATTTGTATTATTGTTTATAAATGTTTGCATAATTCCGCACCTGCTGACATATCTTCACTTTTACACCTTGCTTCAAATAAATGTACCAGACTTAAAGTAACTTTTAATCGAAGAAAAGTTAGTGATGGTGCTTTTTCTATTTATGCTCCAAAACTGTGGAACTCTACCTGATCGATTGAGACAACTAGATGATTTTAGTGTATTTAAATATGATTTAAAAACATATTTATTCTCTCAGTATTTCTTGTCTCATTGATAATATTGACTGCTGTTTACCAATACTGTTATCCACTTATTGTAATATATGTGATTTAATTGTGCTAATATTGCTTTTCTTATTTTGCATCACATTGTCTTGTTATTATTTGCTTGTTCCACAGCTGAGCAAAAGTGTTAACTTAGCAATCATTGTTGCCATTGTTATCACTTAGAATCTGTGGTTAAACCTACTATTATTATTATTATTATTATTATGCACTACAAAAATTTACATCTTCAGTTGAAACTCAAATGAAGACCTTTTTTTTGGTTTTCTCCAATTCGCTAACAACGTTTGTTGAGAGTGCCTTTTTCACAAAAAAATACCTTTTTTAAAATTTTATCACTCTCGCTAAATAGACCTTTTCCCAGTCACCTAGTGAACATAACAACCGTTGCTAAGCCGAGCAAGCTTTGGCTTTATTTAGTTTGCTTTATCAGCCAAGTCATGAAGTGGATAGCTTATTTTAGCTATTTTAATTTCAGTTGGGAGTATAAAATTAATTTAAGTTTTACAATCTGTTAGCTAAGTAATGAAAATGGCGATATATGAATTTATTGATGAAATCGGTCAAATTTCAATGAGTCGAATATTTAATATAGAAAATTAAAGTTAAAATTTTAAAACCAACTAAATCATCGCGAAAAATTAATTTCGACCCAAAGGTCATCATCAGTGTTTCGGTCGATTTTTAAGCTCGTTTAATTCCCGTGCCGTGCTCGATTGACGTTTAAAAAACAAAACCGTTCAAAACGAACAGATTTATTTCTTTTCCTTTTACTAACTCACAAACGCACGTAATCGAAAGTTGGGAGCAGCACGTTTTGCGATGGAATACAAACTTGAAGTAATCACTGTTTCCAAACAGTAGCTTTAAGTGAATAACGTAGACTTTTAACTAGGTTTTCCGAAAAAAAGGATTTAAAAGTTGTTGTCGAAAAATAAAAATCGATGCAAAAGAGATTATAAGCCTTTTTTTTTTCTTAAAACGAGAGAAACGTAAGCGATGTTTAGTCAAGTGTGAAACAAAATTAAAGTCAAATCAATCAGTTTCTGTAAAAAATTAAATTTTTTTTGAAAATTTTAAAAATTCTACTCATACTAATCGGCTCCAAAGTTCCTATAAAGTATAAGTTATGAAATCAATTGTAACCATTGATGCGTCACAAACCGCCATTTTGTTTCATTGACTGGCAAATCGGATATTTGCTATCTTAACATTTGCATTGATTAAAACTGCTTTTTGTTTGTTTTTAAGCGAAAAAAGTTAATTTGGAATTTGTATTATGTAAAAAATAACTGTCGGATTTCTATAATTACAATAACTAAATTAAAAGTATGTTAAAATAAGAAAAATGAGTTTTTTAAGGTTGTAAAAATAAAAGTTTTTACTAAAAAAGTAAAAATATCAGAATCAGTATTGTTATTTCAGCTTCACCGTAAAATAAGTTGAAAAGGAAAATTTACGGGACTTCTAAGTAATTGAAAACGGAACAGAAAAAGAAGCAGCAAAGATAAATTTACCAATACGCGATTAAGACAAGAAAGAAAATTTATCAAATAAGTATGCAAGGTTGAAGGACCTAATGAACAAAGTATTTTACAGTAACTTTGCTTATGAAAGAGCACAGAATATAACGTAACTGTGCTGGTATGGCCATGCGACACGAATGTCCCACGAGCGAACAGCAAAGCAACTAATGGATGTTCTTCCAAGTGGCAAAGGGCCTAGAGGGCCACCCAGAACTCACTGGCAGAATATGTTGAAGACCTGGACTGGTCACGTCTTGGAATTCCAACAGTGAAATTGCCGGTACTTGCGAGAGACCGGGATGCTTGGAGATCCCAACTCGAGCTGCTGCCCCCGCAACCCCAAAAGGACAAGCGGACAAAGGAAAATACACTGAACTAATTCATTGTTTTCCCTGAAAATGATGATGATGAGAGGACAGTATATGAAGTAATTAACTGCCTTCAGTCATTGAGCAATTAGAACCTTTTTTTGGTTTGACTACAGTTAACCCACTTAAAGGTTCGTAATAAAGCGTGGCATATCAAAACTTTTACGATTGTATAAGATAATAGCAAAGACGGACAAAACCAAATAGCATCTGGCAGTTTATTTAAATTTCGCAACGAATTTTGCGAAAGGCAATTTTCTTTCTACAGACGAAACACGCACACTTGTTGAGCATAATTTTCTTGTTTAATACTTAAATTTATCTTCGACCAAATTTTCAATGACAAAGATAGGACTCAAAATACAACGCTTCCGCTATAGACGGGGCTACAGAATAAAAAGCTGATAATGTAAATAATTACAAAAAACTTAAATTAGAAGAAAACAGTTTTAAAACAGGTAGCATACAATCTCTAATTATCATTATTTATTTTATTTTTATCTCTATTTATCTTCCTGACTCGCAGGAAAGCGACGGAGGCGCTAATACATAGGGCAAGCAATTACCCCGACCTGCTTCTGGAGATGCCAAGATATTGCTGTCCGCTTGTAATTAAATAGAGACATGACTTTAATTTGAAACTGCTTGCCAAAATCACCAAGCAGGGAAAAGTGATGTAAAGTGTCTTTTTCAAGGACACAACAGAATGGCGTGAATAGGTTTTGAACCAGGATTATGTCGATCATAATCACGGCGCTGTAACCACTCGACCACGCTGCCGACGTAAACATTAAAACACGCATTTTAATATGGCATCAATTTAACTTTAATAAGACATCAAAATACGCTCTTTAATAAACTTTGTAAAATAAATACAGGCATTTTGACGGTAATTAAAATAAATGCAATGTATAGTAAAAGATCGTTTTCGGTACTTTAATAATCATTTTTTCTATATGTTTGCTTTAGTATTTTTAGCGCTTATTATAAAGTTTCGATAAAGTTTTTTCGCCGGACATGGGTGGATGCAGTGCACCAAATTGTACTTCCAGCAGTAAAAAAGGCATTCGTTTATTTCGTTTTTCAAGAAACAACGAAAGAAGTAAAAGATGGCTGATTAATTGTAGACGTGACTTTTAGATTCCCAATTCTACAAGCAGACTCTGCGAAGTAAAGTAACTGAATGTTAAAAGAATTTATCGGTTTAATTCATTAATGTAATTTTACAGCTTCATTTTGAAGAAAACCAATTTGAATGTCATCGGAAAGACGGTTTAAAGAAATTAAAACCAACAATTTTTAATGTTCCTAATCCCTCTAAAAAGATATGTAGTAAAAGAAGGGTGTTAAAAAGATGCCAAAATGCTAGGTTGTCCATACGAAAATTAATTATGCCCATTTGCCTAACATATAGTAGACATTGTTTCTGTTTATACTTTAGATGTGCATAAACCTGAAGCAAGTGTAAGTAGCCTTGGACCATTCATACGCAAAAAACCCAAGATATCAAATACAGGAAATACTGAACTTGAGGGTTGTTTTTCAAAGCGAGTTATCAAGAATATCGTAAAGACACAAACGGGGAATGCATTATTATCTCACAGTAACAAGGAAAAACGTTGCAACAAATGTAGTTTCTAGAAGTCGGAAATTCGTCGTTTGAAATACCAGGTGAAAACGGAGAGGGAGACACAATTTGTCGCACAGACAGAAAATCGAAAGATATAAGAGACACAGAAACTCGCTAGATCTTTCTCTCTCTCTCTCTCTCTCTGGTCCTATTTGAACACCGACCATGAGGGTATGGAGCCAGCTAAACTTCTCTCGCACAGAAGAGGTTACCCGACACAATTTATATCAATATTGTAATTTAATAATGTTATCGTAACTGGTCCGGCGGTTTTAGACTAATACTTCACAGTCTGAAACAAGTAGGGGAAGTGTGGGACCTATGGAACGATTTTTTTTAAACGGTTGAAACTTTTATATTTTAACTAAAAATTGCTTGAAAATTGGTCTGCATGTTGTGATTAGGTAGCTCTGCATTGGGATAAAATGGTTTAGCTGTGTGTTAATTGGTTGCCAAGTTACAAGCAATTATTAAATTTTTACATTTCGTTGGGACCTATGGAACACAGGGGTGGGACCTATGGAACACCGTCTGGGACCTATGGAACACTTCTTACAAAGCTATCAAACGTTGTTTTTTTTTACATTAACTTCAAATAAACACAAAAATATACTTAAACAAACATGCACATACAAAAAAATTACACATATGATAAATCAACGTTAAATTTCATCACCCCACATAACCGTTTAGTTTGAGCAGTTGCATGAGGTGGGGGCAAAATTTTTTCAATATCTTTTTTGCCAATGGAGGCTAGGTCTTCCATTTCTGGAAAGACAAATCCATTTTTAATTTTTCTTGACCTCTCCAGAAAACTGATTTTAAAGTCTTCATCTTTATCTGGTCCACCAACCAGCTTTCCAATAAACTTTTTACAATTTCCAGCTGCAGTGTGCACATTAGCAATAACAAAATCACCACATTTGAGTAAGACAAGCTTGTCAGTTTGTGGAGCAAGGCTGGAATCACCATCAAACAGACTGGCATTACTTTCTGAATCAGCAAATACCTCTTCTTCATCAGTTGAACTATCTCCTGATTGCTGAGGGAAAAGTCTTTTTTTCACAGGTGTGCGTGTGATGATGGCAGAAGAAACTCTCTTGCGACGCCGAATTTTTCGTGGACTTGCTTTCGGTAGTGGGGCGATTGATTCAATTAAAGAGGTTTCAGGGACTGCTTCCAGGCTACAGCCTGGGTTTGATGACGCTGGGGTAGATGTAGATTGAACAGCAGTCTCAGTGGTGTCAAGCACACTTGCGTCGATGTTTGTCTCGCCTGAATAAACGTTTTGCACCTGATCAGTTACTGTGGAAGGTAAAAATTCATCCTCTGTAAAAATTTCTGAATTGATGGGAAATATTCCAGTCCGCCTGAATGAAGAAGTAATATTTTCCAAGGTGCAGGATTTAACAAAAGCTTTATTAGACAATCCAGCAACATAATATAAAGACAGTGTTTCTCCAGGATGTGACAGATGCCATTCATTATGAGCTGTAAAATTTCTTGAAAGCTCCAAATACACCCACATCTAAAGGTTGCAGTTTGTGGCTGCAATGAGGCGGCAGGGTAAGCAGATCTAAGCCATGGGTTTTAGCTAGCTCAACACCTTCTAAAGTTATATGGCTGTTATGATTATCCATGATCAGCACTCCCGGTTGATCTTTGGATAATGTCATATTGTCAATAAAATGTTTCAAGACTTGTGGGAAAATGTCTTGTTTCATCCATCCTGATGGATTGGCCAAGCCAAGACTACCAGCAGGAGCACCGCGCAACATGTGGCTTGCAAATCGAACCCTGGGAAATATGAATTCTGGCGGTAGAGCCATTCCAGTAGCACTGACACAGCAACACATTGTAATGTTTAAACCACGTTCCCCTGATCTTATTTGGCCAACTTGCTTGGTACCAGTTCTACATAAAATATTTCTGGAATTGGGAACTGTGTTAATTCCAGTCTCATCAAGATTCCAAATTCTGGTTGGAGGGATGTTTGAATTGCTAAGAATACTTTTGAGGTTGTCAAAAAAAGCATGAACATTGAAAGGATTGAATGCCATGGCTCTGGCAAGGCTTGTACTTTCAGGTTTTCTCAAACTTAAATCTCCCATTCGCTTACGAAAGCCTTTTAACCAATCTTCACCAGCAATTTTTTTTTCATTCCATGAATTAGGAATTTTTTTGTTTTTTATTTTTGCATATTCATAAGCAAGTTTTTTGACTTTAATTTTGTCAAGGCCATAAAACAGCTTTGAAAGTTTAATGATGTAATCCTTTAATGCATGTTCTTCATCTTCTGTAAAAATCTATAAAAATACAAAGAGTAATTAGCCTATTAACTGGATATGAAAAACTAGGTTAATAAATTCCTTATTTAATAATCTATAAAAAATTAGGTTATTAAAAATTAACTAGGTTTTTAAATAAAGTATTAAATTAGGTTATTAAATTCCTTATTTAATAACCTAGTTTTTCATTAGGTTACATTTCATTCTTAAATCTTAATTAGGCTTAGATCAAACCATTAGCCTAACTGACAAAATCTGTTAGCCTCTTTGTCAGTATAGGCCTAGGTTAGAAGCATAAAACTTAGCCCAACAAAAATTTACTTACTTGAGTTGTAGTCATAGACATTTTTTTAACTTCAGTGTTTCCTGGATGCATCTTTTTCTTATAACGGTGCAAAGTACCTATAGGTATTCTGTAAACTTTCGAAGCTTTTCTGAAACTGAGTTCATTAGTAAGAACACCTTTCAAAGCTTTATTTAGGTCCTCTTCACTAAACAAACCCTTATTCGATAATCTAGATTTAAATGCAGGCATGACCTGAAATATAAGGGACCTATGGAACGCCATGTTCCAAAGGTCCCACATAGTTATAATTAATGGAAAATAGCTTTTAGTTCATACACACTACACTTTGACAATTAAAACTTTTGATCAACTGATAGCTAGATAAGTAGTCTTTTCAAAGAAACCAACATTAATAGTTTTAGTAACTTCAAGAAACTATAAAATTCTTACAAAGATTAACCTAAAAAGGACATTTTTTACCCCAAAAATCAAAAAACAGCTTTACTGCCTTCTAAACTAGTAGTTCCACGAATTTTAATTTTGGAATAAGCATCTCTTACAAAAGTGTGTTTCCAAATGCAAAAATTTCAAAAAATCCGTTTTCCGTTTTCAAATAAATCCGGTGTTCCATGGGTCCCACCGTTCCATAGGTCCCACACTTCCCCTACAATATAATATTAAAATATAAAGTTAATTTAGCAAATAGAACATCGGTTATTATCTTCCAAATTAATAGATTAAAATTAATACATAAAGAACACAAGCATATCTCAGCTAGCACCTCGCCATGTGCTTAATTCAGTTAAGACAAAGAAGAATTACACCACCGTGTTGCCAACAAAAAAGATAGGTGACAAATTAAAAGTTTAAGGGCGAAATAACACGTATATCGACAACAGTCCCCTCTAAAATTTGAACGTAGAGAAGATTTTACACAAAAGAGAAAGATATGCGTGTACATTTCGGTGCTATGTCAAACAGATTTAAGGCGTCAAACTATCAGCTAATTACTTCACATCAGAAACAGAAATTCACAAATTTTACAAATTTTCACACAGTCCCAGCGCAGTTTACGCAAGGTGGCGCACTACGTAATTGTAAAGCAGTGACGACTTTAACGATACAAGTGGCTTCAATAATTATCATTGCTATATCGTCCAATAAAAGTCATGGGACTATAATCACAATTAGCAGAAAAACGAAATGTGAAAAGCATGAACACAAAAGAAACCAACACGAGTTGTGTTATTAAATATACGTTCACAACAACTCATTAATGCGCAAAGCAAGTCTATAAGTGTGCGACTCCTATCACCCATCATCATTACGCAGCCTATTCATGCACTGGTTATTTAATCGTTCAGTTTGTTTGATAATATTATTGTTACGTATTTATTTATTTTGTTTTTTTTCTTTTTTTCACTTCTTATATCTTTATATGATTAAGGTGTTGCAGCCATGCTTTATACTATCTTGTACTTTTACTTTATGTTTATCCTATGCATGTTTTAACGTCTGACGTTGTGCTGCTTCTTCCTTTTCTTGATCTTTTTAATGTTTATAATTTTTGTGTTAAACTGTTTAATAATGATCGAGAATAAAAACACTGAATGAATGAATGAATGAAACTAAGTTGTCCCCTCGCAACAAATCAGCAGTTTAGCAATGCGCAAATATCGAAAACATATAACAGTCCAGATGCGCATGAATAAATCGTCCCTTCGCAACAAATCAGCAGTTCAGCAATGAGCAAATATCGAAAACATAACAGTCCAGATGCGCATGAATAAATCGTCCCTCGCAACAAATCAGCAGTTTAGCAATGGGCCAATATCGAAAACATAACAGTCCAGATGCGCATGAATAAATCGTCCCTTCGCAACAAATCAGCAGTTTAGCAATGGGCAAATATCGAAAACATATCACAGTCTAGATGCGCATGAATAAATCGTCCCTTCGCAACAAATCAGCAGTTCAGCAATGAGCAAATATCGAAAACATATCACAGTCTAGATGCGCATGAATAAATCGTCCCTTCGCAAGCGCGAATAACGATACATTTGAGCGCGTAAAGCAGGGGTCGGCAACCTACGGCCCGCCAAGCAAAATCATTCGGCCCGACACATCTTACTAAAGTATTATAGAATACGGCCCACTGTAGTGTTTGCAATCTTAGATTTTTATGAATTTTAACAATCTATGCGGCAATAAAACTGTGATATATCAACCAATTATTTTGTCCCGATAAAAAAGATGCGCATGACCATGTCTAATGAGAATGTGTGCGTGCAGACAAAGAAAATGCTTTGAAAGAAAGCAATGAGTGTGTGTGTTTGTTGACATGCGCATTAGTGAGAGTGGAAGCAATCCAATTGTCACATTTTAGAAAGCTTTTTAAAATTGTGGTTGCAGTTTCAGTTTGGAAGTGAAGGGCAATGCCAATGTATTGGTAAAGTGCAATGCCAGTAGTTAGGAAATGTGTTCAATCTCATAGACGCTATGCTATTTTTTCTGTTGTTAAAAGTTAAAAGAATGACTAGCCTAAATATAATCTTTTCTAAAAACTTTAGACAACTTAGGTTAGGATGTTAACAAAACGTAGAAAGGTTGATGCCGAGTGCCGAGATTTTAGTGATGTGTGGACGGAGAAGTACTTTTTTACATTGCACTTCGGTATACCTACATTCGAGGATCACACTTTAAGCGTGCAGTAATCACGCTCATGAAACATTATGACACAACAGAATTTGCAAAAAAATGTATGGTGGCTCTTGTTGAAAGCATATGTCTGGAGAAAAAAGAGTTATTTTTAAAAGTCGGTCTTTCTGCAAAAACCCGGAGAATTGAAGAAATGTCCAAGAAATTGAAATCCAGTCAAGAAGATTACTTTGAAAAACTACAGTTCTTTTCAATAGCTATAGATGAGAGCACAGACACGACAGATACTGCTCAGCTGGCAGTATTTGTGCGTGGAATAAAAGAAAATTTTCATATTCTTGAAGAATTTGTGGAACTGATTCCTATGAAAAATACTACTACAGGAGCCGATATTCTGAAGGCATTACTTCAATGCCTTTCAGCCAAGAATCTAGATTTCTCCAGACTGGTGTCAATAACAATTGGTGGCGTCCCGTCAATGGTAGGAAAAAATAAAGGGGTCGTGTCTTTACTGCAGAAACACATGTAAAACAATAAAATTAATAACAATATTGTGAAATTACAGTGTCTTATTCACCAGGAAGCATTGTGTGCAAAGGTGGCAAGCTTAAAAAACATCATGGACGTAGTGTTGAAGACTGTAAACTTTATTTTGTCGCAAGGATTGAATCATCGTCAGTTTCGACAATTACTCTTAGAAGCAGAGAGTCAGTATGGTGACTTGCTGTACTTCTGCCATGTCCGCTGGATCAGTCGAGGTGATATGCTACAAAGAGTATACAGGTTGAGGGAAGAAATTCCTTAAACAAAAAAACATTAAATGCTGCAGAATTTCGTGGTCAGAAATGGGTTTGCAATTTAGCATTTCTGGTCGATGTAACGTCTCATTTCAACAAGTTGAATCTGCAGCTTCAAGGAAAGCAGCAGTTGATACACGAAATGTGGAGTTATATACGCGCATTCACAACAAAAGTACAACTGTCGGAAGGTCAGTTGGAAAGTGGAAATTATGCTCACTTTCCTACATTACAAGAGAACAAGCCTACGAGCAGTACTCCATTTGTTTCTGTGATTCAACATTTAAAAACTGAATTTTTATCCCGCTGTGGTGACATTCGTTCTCTAGAAAATGATATCAAATTGTTCAGTACTCCCTTTGATGTACAGGTGGACACGGTACAAGAGAAATATCAAATAGAACTAGTTGAGTTGCAGTGCAGCGACGAGTTAAAATTTCACGCCGAGGGTGTATTACTGCTTGATTTTTATAAAAAATATCTAGAATGCAAACAATACCCCAACTTGATCAATCATGCCAAAAAGATGGGATCAATGTTTGGCAGCACTTATGTGTTTGAACAGCTGTTTTCGTCTATGAAAGTCACCAAGAGCGAGTTGAGAACACAACTTAATAATTAAAAATATTATTCTTCTTGTCACTTCCAATTTAACCCCGGATCTTCATAAATTTCAAGCCAAAAACAACATCAAATACCTCATTAATGTTGTGACAATAACAATAAAAGTAAATGTTTTTTGTATTTTTTTTTTCAAGAGCTGTCAAAATCAAGAGTTATTTTAATAAGCTTTCATAATAAAATGTCTAAAAATCACAGTTTTTACAACAAATTATTAGCGGAAATTTATTACGGCCCGCCGAGATCTTGTCGAGTTTGGTTTTGGCCCGCGACTAGGAAAAGGTTGCCGACCCCTGGCGTAAAGGCTGTCCCCTCGCAACAACAAATTAACAATCCTCGACTGCACAAAATAATTTTCCCCTTGCAATCGCGTTTGATAGTACGTGATTACCGGTACACAAAATAACTGTTCCCTCGCAATCACGTATAACAGTACACTTATGCGCAATTAAGTTGCTTCCTCGCAACTGCAAATTAACAGTCTAATAATGCGCAACAATTAATTGTCCCCTCGCAATCACGTAAAACAGTCCATGAATATGCGCAATAAGTTATCTCTACGCAAGCACGTAAAACAGTCCACGAGTATGCGCAAATAAATTGTCTCTACGCAAGTGCGTAAAACAGTCCATGAGTACAGTATGCGCAATAAACAGTCCTTCAATGTGTGCAAATAAATTGTCCTTTCGCGAGCGCGTAAAACAGTCCATGAGTATGCGCAAATAAATTGTCTCTACGCAAGTGCGTGAAACAGTCCATGAGTATGCGCAAATAAAACAGTTCGTGAATGTGCACAAATTGTCCTTTCACAAGCGCGTACAAAAGGTTTATCATCATTGGTAATGCAGTCGTTTCTTTCAGTTGCAGAGCAGTCGGCGGAATGGTCACTCATCACGGCCTCTAGCAAGACGATCTTTCGAATATCCCGCTCTCTCACGCGGCCATCTCCCATTCGCACTGTTACTGAACGTACTTTCCCGTCTTTGCACATTTTCGTGCCCACAACTGTTGCATACGGATAGCGGCTAACGGGTGGAGTGGTATCATCAAGTAGGAGTACAAAGTCACCCTTTTGTATATTGCGCTCTGCGCTTGTCCACTTCTGGCGTTCTTGAAGCCTCTCTGGATAGTGACGAAGCCATTTCTCCCACCATTCTTCGGCAAGTTGGCAAGTAAATTTATGTCCCCGTCTGAGTCCCCCATTCTTCGGTTGAGTCCCCATTTTTTCTTGCCATTTCTCCCACCATTCTTCGGCAAGTTGGCAAGTAAATTTATGTCCCCGTCTGAGTTTGTCATTCGGTTCAACATCCCACATAGGCAGCGAATCGTCTTGTGGTTCCATATATCCAGTCATCAAATCCAGAGGGCGTAACGGCTGAAGGTCATCTACATCAACCTTGTATTTTTCCAAAGGTCGGCAATTCATTATGCACTCCGCTTCTCGGAATAGGGTCAATAACTCAAAATCAGTTGGAACTCGCTTTTGGTTGCTCGCTCCTAAAATTCCCTCAGACACTTCTTTAAAGGTACGAATTTGCCTTTCCATTAAGCCCTGATGGTGTGAGCTCAAAGGAGTGGAAAAGTCCCAATCAATGGAATTTTTTCTCAGATAATGTCGTACTTCAGACGATTTGTGGCTTTCTCCAAAGCCTTCTGTTCTTCCTTTTGTAAAGCATTAGAAGCACCTACAAACGTCGAGGCACAGTCACTACGGATGTGGCATGTTTTATTGCCAGTCAAACATAGGAATCGGTGCAAGGCATTAAGAAAAGCAGTTGTCTCCAATGATTCGACAACTTCAATCCGCACAGCAGTTGTCACATTGCAGGTAAACAGACACAGCCATCGTTTCTCCACGCTTCTACCTCGTTTAACTTCGTACGGACCTGCATAATCAACAGAAACGGAACAGAATATTGGTTGCCTTGGCTTTATCCGAAAAGATGGCAGTGGTGCCATCAGTTGTTGTGCTCTTGATTTTCGTAGCAATTTACACGTAAAACAATCTGACAAGTGATAACGAACTGTACGTACTCCCCCCATTGGGTGTACGCCTACATCCTGACACAAGGATGCCATAACCATTTCTGAAGCTCGATGTCCCAATTTTCTATGTTGGTTTAGGATAAAAAGTCTTGTAACATCATGCATATGAGGAAGAAAAGCTGGATGTCTTTCCTCTTCCCCTATCTTTTCTGCATAATCCATTCTTCCACCAACTCGCAGAATTCCTTCAGAGTCAAGAAATGGAACGTACTTCTTGATATGGCACAGGGATGCGACATTTTTCATTTTTGTCAAGATTAGTGCATTCTCAAATGTATGTCCTTCTCGCATACAGTTCAAAATTTTTCCAAGTTACTCATGCTGGGCAGCACGTATCAGGGTCAACTTGGCTGCTCGTGAATCGGTTTCTTTTTGGGATAAGTCAAGGGTAGAATTACAATTTCCTCTTGACCGCTCTCTCCAAAGTTTAAAGCATTTTGCAACATTGCTAATCACTCGGATTGCTTTGGTTAGATCACTTGTTCCCTCCAGGGTGTACTGAAGGAAGGCGTTATCAGTACTTTTCTCTTCAGAAATCGCAGACAAACCTGCGTTACATAATGTAGTTGCCTTTTCATTGTCTTTAGCTGCTTCAGTGCTGTCAGCTGTAAAATGATGCAAACAATTTAATTTCGGTTGTTGTTGCCACAGAAACCTTGGTCCCCTCGTCCAAAGATTCCACCTCTCTTCATGTGCAATGCAAAAAGGCCTGGTGGCTACATCAGCGGGGTTAAACTCAGAGGCAACATACTGTGGAACCTTCCCTTCACTGTTTCTCAGAATGAGATCCACTCTGTTTCGCTCGAATACTCGTAATTCAAAGGTCTTCTGCGAGCACCATTGTATCACTGTTTTGGAGTCTGTCCATAGTTTGAAGTTTTTGATGTCCAAAGTAGTTGAATCAAGGCACTCCCTCAATAAACGTGCTCCAAGATCTAGAACAATGACTTCTTTTCGTGGCATTGAATTACGAGCCACTTCGGATTGTGAAAGAAGTGTAGTTCTTGCCGCAATAAGACTCACGTTGCATTCATCTTTTGTCAAAACTCGAAGATACAGTGCAGCTGCAGCTATGTCCTTGCTGCTATCAGCAAACAAATGGTATTCACAATAATCTTTTCCAGAGCTTTTTAAAGGTACCCGTCGTCTTGGCAGGGAGACAGTTTCTATTGAAGACAAATCTTGCACAGCAGCTCTCCATTCTTTCATAAGTTCTGGTGGTACTTTTGTATCCCAGCTATCAACTTCTCGAACAATTTTTGAACAACATAAACTCATTCTCACATAGAACGGTGCCCACCATGAAAGGGGGTCAAATATTTGGTGTTGCAAACTAACAATCTGTCTCTTTGTGAGGGCTCTTTCCATACCCAAGCTAAAGTCTGGCCTTTTGATAAACATTTCATCTGTTGTGGTGTCCCAGATCACTACCAACGTGGTTTGCATAGGCATCTGTCCAGAGTCCTTTTCTTGTATGCTTCTAACAGAAGGAGCAAGATCTTCATCTTTTAGATCTGCAAGTATTTCTTTACAACAGGTGTTCCACTTGGTTATCTTGAATCCAGTGGACATTAACAAAAGTGATATTTCTTTAATTATGCGCTTTCCATCATCGATGCTATCCACACTTGATATAAAATCATCAACAAACATGTCTCGAGTCAGCCTGGAGTTTGTGTCTTCAGACGCATTTGAAATATTTTCTTGGGCAGTGAAGATCATGGCATATCCAGCAATGCTGGGAATACAACGCAGACCGTACGGGGCAACTTGAAATTGAAAGGCAACAACATGGCCTTGCATGTCACTTTCACTAAACCGCAATATGCGTAGTATATCTCTATCTTCAGTGGCAATACGGATTTGGAAGAACATGTTGGCAATGTCGCCTGCTGTACCGTGTTTTCTTTCTCCAAATCGTATCACGATAGCTCGCAAGGATTGCATAAAGATTGGCCCACGGCACAATAACTTATTCAGTGACACTCCTCTGTATTCTCTTGCAGCATCATACACAACACGAAATTTGGCTTGCGTTGTATTAAAGTGAAGAATGTAGTACTGTGGTCGACTTTTATCTTGTAAGTCTAAGTGAAGCTTATCTTCAGGGATGCGAATCAAGTGTCCTTCTTGTATTGCAGCATCAATCTTCTTGCAGTATTGAGATCGAACATCAGGTTTATTTCTGAGCCTATGCTGAAGACTGAGTAAAGCATTTCTAGCCTGTTCAAAGTTGTTCTGCATATTATCAGGGTCATGTGCCCATGGCAAAGAAAATTCCAAATGGTTTTTATCATTGTCTACTTTAACCAATTTCACTGTTTCCTTGAAATTCTTCAGCACCTTTTCATCTTCCATACTCATAGCCACTTTGTTATCATTTGTAGATCGATACAAAATATTGTTCTCCAATTTCACAACATCATCATGTCTATCAGAGGGAGCAAATCCGACTTTTGAACAAACAGCACCTTTTGGTGTCAGTCTTTGACTACCATTCAATGCGTGAACATCTAGGTGACAGTGACTCTCATTATTTGTCCTAAGCCACAGAGTGCCTAGTTTATGGGATGCAACTTTCCTATTACCTTGCCACGTAAGGCTTTTACTGCAAAGGATGTGCTTCCATGCCAGATCTCCTCCGACTATCATGTGAACATTAGGCATGTGGCCACTCTCATCGACAGGTAGGTACTCAGAAAATGGCAGTTGGCAATCGATAAAGGTCATGTTTTCAAACATGGCAGTTCTTCCATCACTCTTCTGTAGTACCAGGTCCTCATTCATGACTTCGCAATGCATGGAGGATCCATCGAACAATTTGTATTCTTGGATACAGATGGGTTCCCAAAAACCCCATAGACGTTCTGCCAAAGTGCGGGAACACAGTGTGCTTGTGGCTCCTGTATCTATGGCAGAGAAAAATGTCACAAATTCAGCTTCTGCTTCACTTGGCAAGGCTGTCATTTTCATGACATAGACTTGATCTAAATTGGGCGGATTTTCTTTCACATAGCCCAGTACTTTCAGAGGCAAATTAGGTTCAGATAACTCCTCTTTTGCAGTTGGCTTGCTTGGTGCTTCTCCAATAGAAGCTTTCTTCCTTACAACTGGCTTATGCAGCAAAACACGATGAGGAGATGCACAATCTTTACATCGTTGCTTCAATTTATTCTTACAAAATTTTGTGGTGTGTGACCTCTTTAAACACAGAAAGCATAAGCATTGCTCTTTGGCAAATTTCCATTGTTCATCAACAATCATGTTCAAAAACACTTGACACTCCACACGATCATGTGACCTTGTCTCAGGATGTATCAAGCATGTCTTCATATTTACTACTGACTTATCTTCATGCAATTTTGGTGTCCTTTCTAGTGCAGCAATGAAAGGCTTTGAATGCCATCTTGAGGTAGATGATGTGATTTCTTCTTAGAGGGTTCTGCTCTTCCACATGAAGACTCATGAATATCAACTTTCATCAGGTGTAGTGAATCAACATAATCAATCTAAGCACTTAGAAACAGCAGGAACTGCTCAAATGTCCAACAATTTGCAGGGTATTGAGAATCAAACCTGCTACGCAGTTTTTCATTAAAAGCACTATACAGTTGTCCCAACAACATTGGGCCATCCAGTGTTGAAGTTTTGCCAATTGACGATGCCACTCCCTTGAGGTTTCTCATAGCAGCTCTAAATTCCAGCAAAATCTGACGATTATGGCCAATTGACCGACTTCTCCTCTTTACCTGTTGCATGGCATGCTCCAAAATGACGTCTTTTCGTCCATATATTTCTTCCAAAGTATTCCAAATGACATCACAAGCTTCACCAGGGTCCATTACGGTGAAGGCATTTTGGACATACTGTTTTACCTGACCTTCTATTGTGCTCTCTATCCAGTGTAGTAGCATGTCAGGTCGAGTGTTACGCAAGTCACGACAGTTCAACAGCAACCGGTGCCTGTATGCAGGGTACTCAGCAGCATCTTTCCCATAAAAGCACAAACCAACCTCATTTTGGAGTCTCCAAGGAGGATTCCACATCTGTCGGCTACTATTTATAGAAGTATGATTCATTTGTGACTTGCTGTTCATTTTTTCATAAGGTTTCATCTCACTCGTTAGTTGGTAATTTACAGTTGAAGAGTGCAGACGTGTTTTGCAAAGCTCTGAAAGAAACAGTTAATTTTAATTACGTCATATCAAAAGAAAAATCAAAATCTTCTACTTCGGTTTTAGCTGCAGACGAAAAGTTTTTAAACAGCTGCGCAAATAGAACAGCCGAAATATTTAAAAAGCAATTAGCTACAATTTGTGAAGAAATTAAGCAAGATTTTAAATCCATTTTCGAAGCGGAAATAGCTGTACTGAAAACAGAAATTTCAGAGTTGAAAAAAAGTCAAACTTTTATTTCAACTCAATATGATGAAATCTTGGAAATAAATCGAAATCAAAGTGATGAGTTGAAAATTTTAATGAACAGTTATGAAGTTTTGAAATTTAACCATAACAAACTGAAGGCAATAAATGAAAAGCAAAATGAAGATATGAAAATACTGAGGGAAAAAGCAGACGTTTTAGACAAGAAAACCAATGATGAAGCCGTCAAGCTAGATGGGATTGATCAATATAGCCGCAGACAAAACCTTGAATTTCAAGGCATTCCTTTAACTGAAAACGAAGATGCTATTGAGTTAGTTACAAAAATCAGCAATTTGGTTGGTGTAGACGTAAAGAAATCGGACATATCAACAGCGCACAGACTTCCGCCGAAGCGACACGCGAAGGTTGCAGATCCGCCTGCTATTATTGCACGGTTCATTAATAGGAACTTGCGCAACGAGATTTATGGCAAACGCATTGCTGCAAAGCATCTAAAAGAAACGGATTATCCTATTTCTGGTATGAAGAAATTGTTCATTAACGAAAACCTTACGCAAGAGAGAAAAAGATTGCTGTGGCTGACTAAGCAAACAGCAAAAAATTTGAACTACACATACATCTGGACAATGAATGGCAAAATTTATGTTCGAAAAAATGAAGATTCTTCGTCGTTCATTATTCATAATGAAAATGATTTAAGTAAGTTGTGAAGTAATGTCTGTTACTTTTTATATGAGATAACCTACGAAAAAGCGTATTCGATGGTAATGACCCACAACAAAATTACCCATGGGGTAATCCAGACAAACCTTTGTGTCTAACTTTCAATGAAATTGATGATTTAACAAAACACTTTAAATCAAATTGCAATGGGTTAATTGGCTTAACCATTTGTCACCTAAACATGATAAGTTTAGTCAAAAATATTGAAAAACTAGAAGATTTTTTAGATAATTTTGCTCCAAAACCTGACATTATTTGTATAAGTGAAACCAGAACTAATGCCAGTAACATCGAACTTGTCTCCTTACCCGGGTATAATTTTTTTTGTAATCATTCCAATACCAAAGCAGGTGGTGCTGGTGTTTACGTTGTCGAATCATTAAAAAGCTGCGAACTTCATACATTGAATTTAAAAATTGATGGTTGTGAGGACGTGTGGACGGAGGTCACTATCAGTGATAAGAATAAAATAGTTGTTGGGTCTGTCTACAGACATCCTAAATCAAATTTGAAACTATTTTTTAGCAAATTTCAAAACAATATTATTAGTTTAAAAACTTACAACAAGTTTGTGGTGCTTGGAGATTTCAACATTGACTACAATTGTCATGATACATCAATTGACGTTAAACTCTACGTAAATGGCATCTCTAGTCTTGGTTGTGAGCAATTGGTTACATGCCCTACCAGAGTGTCCTTTTCTAGAAAATCGATTCTAGATCACATTTATATAGATTGTTCTATGTTTAATGAAATATTCACAACCGCAGTTATTGAATGCGATATATCTGATCATTATCCAATTTTCGTTGGACTAAATCTTCCATTAAAAAGAAAAAACACTAGGAGGCCCTTGATAAGGAAAATATTACCCGAAAAAATTGAAAATTTTCTTAACGAACTGGACTCAACTCTAAAAAAAAACGTCCCAACGAACATTTCTGATCTGACCACTTGCATGACAAAAGTAACGAATAATCTTTTTCCTAAAACTCGCCAATCTAGAAATCAATACAAGTCCGCTAAAAAACCGTGGATAACCAAAGGTATCCTAACTTCGATAAAGCAACAAAATAGGCTTTATAAGAAATTTAAAAAATCTTTGGATGTAAAAGATTTTAAACGTTATAAGTCTTTTCGAAATAAACTGACTCATGTAAAAGAGTCCAGTAAAGCAATCTATTTTCAAAAATTGGTTAAAAATAGTAGAGATTCCTCTACAACATGGAAAGTGGTCAACAAAATAATTCGTAAAAACTCGCCAAAATCTAACTCTTTACCGACTCAAATAAGTGTTAAAGGAAATATGATAAGTAAACCGAGTGAAATTTGTCGTGAATTAAACAAATACTTCTGCAGCATTGGCCATGATATGGCAAATAGCATTGTCGGTGGGGCAAATCAATCGCTTACTGATACTTTCTGTGGACATAGAGTTCAAAATTCCATCTTTTTAAACCCTACTGACGATTACGAAGTTATAAGCATTATAAACAAATTTAAGCCAAACAAGGCATCAGGAATTGATGATATTCCTACAAAATTGATCAAAGCAGCCAAGCATATTTTAAGTCCTTATCTAACCATTATCTTCAATTTGGGTTTAGAAAAAGGGCATTATTACGATGAACTTAAAATTGCCCGCGTTACTCCTTTGTTCAAAGGAGGTAAAAAAAGCGAAGTAAAAAACTATCGCCCGATATCTATCCTAACTGCATTTAATAAAGTTTTTGAAACAATAATAAAAAAGCGACTTGTAAATTTTTGGAATAGATTTGAGGTCTTTTCGCCAACACAATTCGGTTTTCGGGAAAACTACTCCACAACTTTAGCTATAACACATCTACGAGAATATATATTAACAGAATTAGACAACAACATGAATATTTGCGCTTTATTTATTGATTTGGCAAAAGCGTTTGACACAGTAAATCACGAAATTCTTTTGTATAAGCTCACTCAATACGGTATTCGAGGTTTTGCTAATGATTTGATTAGGTCTTATCTTACTAATCGTAAGCAACTTGTTTGCGGTGACGGTTTCTCATCCTCCTATCTAGATATCAATATTGGAGTCCCGCAAGGGAGTGTTTTGGGACCTTTACTGTTTTTGATTTACATAAATGATATATCTTTATGTTCAAATCTAAAAGCAACCTTGTATGCGGATGACAGTGTTTTCACACTATCTCACAAAAATGCAAATACTTTGCAAACCAAATTAAATGCAGAATTACCGAAACTTAATCATTGGCTTAAACTCAACCGACTATCGCTAAATTTAAGGAAAACCAAATATCTATATTTTAGTAAAAGTAATAAGAATATCGCTATTCAAATAGACGGCTCTGATATATTGCAGACAAAATGTATTAAATATCTTGGAGTTCATTTGGATGATAAACTTAAATGGCACAAGCATGTTGAACACGTGGAAGCAAAGCTCTCAGCCGCCACCGGTGCCTTTTCAAAACTCTGCAAATATCTTCCCAGTAACACACTTACACCAGTTTATTACAGCTTAGTTTACTCACATTTACAATATGCAATTATATGCTGGGGAAACACCTCAAAAACGGTACTCAATAGACTACAGATTAAACAAAATCGTATTATTAAAATTTTAAGTAAACAATTTGGTAAAAAAGTTTGGTTACAACCTCTCTTTCAAAAATTAAACTTTTTGAGGCTTTATAAAATTTTTAAATTCGAAATAGCTAAATTTATGGTTAAGTTTCACTCTAACAAGTTGCCCCAATTTTGTGAGAAATACCTAAAAAGTTTTGTAAAGGTGTCCTCCGTCCACACCCATTACACTAGAAGTTCTTTTTCAAATGAGTATTATGTACCTAGAACCTTTTATCACAAAACTGATCAATCCCTTAGAGTTATTGGAGCTAAAATCTGGAACGATCTACCTAAATGTTTAAGAAATAAATTAATAACAACTTCCATTAACCACTCAAGTAAATTGCTCAAACAACATTTTCTTGGTACTCATTTTAATCAATTGACTCACTTAGCCTGATCTGTTTTTTTTTTTTTTTTTTACTTATCAAATCCTTCCTAAGAAATATTTCATTTCAAATTTGATTGTGTTGTGTAAACATTTTTGTATTTGGTAACAGTTACTTAATATTAAAATAAACTTTTCATTCTTGTTACTTTTTTCTTCTTAAATCGTCAAAAATAAAACTTTTATTGCACATCCTCGTTGTTTGTTTTTGTTGCTATTATAACATTTGGTTGAATCGTCTATTTACATTGTGTTACAATCACCTGATTTTCTAGTCTCTTTTTTAAATTCTTGTTACTTTTATATATTCTTCATTTTTTGGTTCTCCATCAGTGCTGTTATAAATATTATTTTTTGTTTTTTCCTAGTTGTTATATATGTTTATTTTCCTTGCTTGCATTTAAAAAAAAAAACTTCTAATTTATTTATTTATTTATTATTTATTTTTTTTTTATATTACTATTGTTATTCTGATGTGTCATTATACGTTTATTTTAATGTGTAATTGTTTTGTTTTTGTTGCTTATAGTACTAATTTCTTTTACTATGAGGTGAAGCAGACTCGGCGACCGAGTGGCCATCAGGCTACTAATAATGGTCTTTCGCTTCACCTCGTCGCTTTTTTTGTTAGTGTATTTTCATTCCGTTGATTAATTGCCAATTTTGGACGCGATAAAAAAATAAATACTACTATTACACTCATGTGGGGCCAAATCCCCTTAACAACATTTGTTTTCGATTCACATTCCACTGGCATAGGTGGAGGTTCAATCACATCAATGTTCTTTGGTGTGGTTTCAGGAAATTCAGATTTCATTTTCACCTCTTACTTGTCATGAAGGAAATGATCTTTGTTGCTTTTCAAGCCAGCTAGACTTAACTCTGCAGCATCTGTTGCATTCTCAAACTGATCATCAATTTGCTGGTATGTGTTCAACTGCAAGCTTTTCCTTTCCAGTTCAATATTTGTGTGTTGCACCTCAATTTCCTTTTCTCGAATGGTTAGTGCCTGCATCTTTGATTGCATCTTTAATTTAGATATCTCCTTTTGCTGTTCTTGGATGATCCTCATTGACTGTTCAGAGAAACTTGACTTAGATGCTGTACCAGTAGATGACCTAACAGTTGGTTTGGATCTGCATTCTGGCTTTCTTGAGGCTCTGTCATAGTACCTCTTCAAATCTTCACTTTCTATTTCCCTGTACTCTTTGACAAGGTTTTGCAACAATGGCCTAGAATGTGCTTCTGGATTATCTTCTAGCCACTGATAGAATGCATTGTTATAAATGCCATGTGCCCTTAATCCATATTCAAGGGTCTTATCAAGCAAGAGTTGATTGTTTTCTTCTTGCCTTCCAGAATACTCTCTCATAATATCTGTAATCATTTTAAGCTCACGTGCATAGCGTTTCAATGCTCTATGGTTTTTGAAGTAGGTGGGGTCTGGATCATCAACCCACAACAGCCTGACATCTTCCAGCACATCATTGCTGTCAACATCACATTCATCATTTTGCTCACTGAAACCTGAACTGCACTTAGGTCCTTCAGTAGCCGTAGAAGTAAAGATGTCAGTGCCATTTCCCTTATTCCTGCTCTCAGGCAGGGAACTGGGTCTACTATCATCATTATGCCCATGCGATGAGCTATATTGACTCTCCATCACAAAATCAACTTCAGTCACAATTACTAGTCTTCCAATCTCAATTAACTAGTACTTTATGAAAACAGAAAGTCTTCCAATCCCAATTAACTAGTCTTCCAATCCCAGTTAACTAGTCTAAAATGAAAACGGAGAGAGAGACACAATTTGTCACACAGACAGACAATCGAAAGATATAAGAGACACAGAAACTCGCTAGATCTTTCTCTCTCTCTCTCTCTGGTCCTATTTAAACACCGACCGTGAGGGTATGGAGCCAGCTAAACTTCTCTCGCACAGAAGAGGTTACCCGACACAGTTTATATCAATATTGTAATTTAATAATGTTATCGTAACTGGTCCGGCGGTTTTAGACTAATACTTCACAGTCTGAAACAAGTACAATATAATATTAAAATATAAAGTTAATTTAGCAAATAGAACATCGGTTATTATCTTCCAAATTAATAGATTAAAATTGATACATAAAGAACACAAGCATATCTCAGCTAGCACCTCGCCATGTGCTTAATTTAGTTAAGACAAAGAAGAATTACACCACCGTGTTGCCAACAAAAAAGATAGGTAACAAATTAAAAGTTTAAGGGCGAAATAACACGTAAATCGACAACAACTATGTTTATCAGTAGCATAATTTCCACAGGTCCCCTGCTGTGCAACACCTGAGGGTTGTTGACTGGGCCGCGACCGATCCGGTATGGATTGATGATTGTAATGCATGTGTATTATTTGGCAAATAAATGACGCCGGATGCCCTTCCTGCCGCAACCCTCCCCATTTATCCGGGCTTGGGACCGGCATCAAGAAGCACAGAAATGTGCCTTCAATGGCTGGGTTAGTCATGTAATTATTACTGTGCATAAAAAAAGAAACAAACTTAAAATTGGTTGAAAAAATATTGTTTTAACTTATCGGTTTAAATATCAGGTTTTGTTTTGATTAAATTGAAGAAAGATCTCGAAGCATAAAATTTGGAACGCTTAATATAAAAAACAAAGCAGAAGACAACGTATTCATTAGGCTTTTCATATATCCAAGGCATATTTTATGCAAAAAATTAAGTTAAAAACATATTCACGCATGTTTTTACATCCAAAGCATAATTGATTTTTGAAAGTGAGCAGTTGGATACGTACGGTATTGTTTTCGCTTTGTTAAATACAATTGTAGAAAATTTTTTAAAATTTGTTAAAGTTTTTGAAATTTTTTGTTACTTCCACAAATTTAGTTTTTTGAAATTTTGTAGAAGTTGATTTAAATTTTTGTAGAACTTAATTCGGTAACTCAGTACGTTTTTTAATCGTCCAACCTTTCGGCACCTGTAAAGAAAGCCTCACCGATAACGCAAACTTGGCCGCCTACCAAAAAACAAAATTCTTAAATCTTCTTACTGGACCTGCCCTAGGAACCAGTAACAGCAAAAATATAGTCTAGCTAAACCACAGCTCAGACTACAACAATAACTTCTTTATTAAAAATATGCTCCAATCCACTTAGGAGCCCACAATAGTATAAATCAACAGCAAATACAGATTCGGTAGCTTAATTCTTCACAATAACGTAGGCAACCAGAGACTTGCGTTCAAAAACTATGAATTTACACAGCTAACAATTTTCCAATTCTAAGTTACCACAACGAATCATCGAATCGTAATAATGCTTCCGAGCGAGTCATATTTATATCAGTCGGTCTTGAGTATCTCGAACGTTCTGAAAGTTACTCAAATCAAGTTAATCCACGGCGATCTTAACTATAGGCCTTGCCATCGCGCACGCTTCACTTTTTTGTGGGGGCCTACTCTGTCTGATTTGTTTTACAGTTTACGCAGTCTTGTAGTTGGAAGGCAAGCGTGTTAGATGACAAAGACTTATATTTGTCGGTTTATAGTGTTTTAAATTTTCAAAATGAGAACAGTATTTAAAATTGAAAATAAATAATTGAATAGGAGTCAATTTAGCTTACTTTAACATTTTAATAAACTCTTGTAAAAAATAATGTTAATTTTGAAAGTTAATTTTTTTATAAAATCTATTAATTTTTTTAAGTATTATTTTAGCAAATAGATTTAATAATTTTCATTTTTATGCTCAAAATTAAAGTATTTTTTAAAAAAATTTAAGTAATAAAAAAAGTGTAGTGGTAAGTTCTGCTGATTACTGCCCACAATAACTTAAAATTGTATTAATGATAAAAATGATAAAATCTAGTGCAATATTAAATCTAATTTAAATTATTTGCATTAAAATTTAATTAAGTTTCAATAACAAGTGCTAAGTGTTGTTTTAAAAGAATTAGTTTATTTTTTAAAAATTATTAGGCTTATAACATAATGACTAAAAATCAATTTTGGTTAATTTCATCTAATTAATTGCAAAACAACATATTTAAAAATTAATACTGTTTTGTGATTTCCTTCACAAAAATATTTTTGGCAGAAACTACCTCTAAATGCTGTAAATTTTTTTTTAAACTAAAATTATCATATGAAATTATTCTTCTACATTTCTTAGTATTTCAATTGGGTATGTTTTGGTATACAATAATTGCATGCATTTTTATAAAAATTATTTAGCATAATTAGTTTAAATTTTATGTTATTAGAAATTTATTTCTTCAAAATTTGTTCAGATTTATTTAAAAATTACTTCTGTCTAATTTTAATTGTTGTACTTATATATGTAATGCTTTTGTGTATTTTTTAAGGAATGATTGTACTGGACTTCCTAGCCACTATTTTGACTATAATTTCAGCTTTTTCATTTATAGCCAATGATAAAAATCTGAATGACCAATAAAATTATTTAAAATAATTAGATTTCACATGGTTAGTGGTTTTATTAGTGATAAAAGTTTAAGCATTTATAAACATTTATATACCTATTCATTTTTTTTATTGATTTTTGGTATAAATTATTTACATTGCTGGGTATGTTTCCAGAAATGATGAGGTGTTGAATGAGAATGAGCTACTGGGCCACACTGCTTTTTATTTTCATAAATATGGTCAATACACTAAATCTCTTGATCGTGGTGAACTTAAGTTGCCATCTAATCATGCTTGTCAATGGGTGTTTTTTTGTTTCATAATGTTTCATTCCGTTAAAAATTTTGTATGTAGAAAATCTCTGAGCAATGTTTTTTGGCTAACCGAGTTTTATGAATTTGGTATGACTAAACACCATTGTATTACATTAAGTAACATATTTTTAAACAAGCTATGTATCGGAACTATCCCTAGATCTGGAAAAAAAATTTAAAATTTTTAAACAGTGTAGTTAAAGTTTGCGATATTCATTAGTTTTGTGATGTTTTTTTTGCTCCAGTATTTACATACCAAGATCATATTTCTTTCAAAAGCAAAGACTGTTTTATTTTTTTTACTTGCTGCAACTGAAAAAGTAAAAATACATGTATTTTAAGATCACATTTTCTGCTTATATCACATATTTGCAACTAGAAATGGAGCACAAATGTTAAAAAATATTAGTGCAAGTTTCATGATATTAAATAAATCCCTGAAAGAAAATGACTTTAGAAGGCCCTAGTTATTAGTTTTGCTGCTGCTATGAATCAGCCAGCATTCAAAGATACGAATTTTGCATTACCACAATGTTTACTAACTCTAGTGTACAGGTTGGGACTTCAAATTGTCGTCCTCATATATTCATGATATATTCTATTTTACTTTTCAGATTACATAAGTGTAATATATCGTTGGATAGCTATAAAAATAAGGTAATCACCAGTGTTGAGTTTGACACTATGAAGAGAACATACGCAAAGTTATTAGAAGTATCATTCACTGAAGTGGAAGTGAGATGTGCTGTGGTCATGGCCCTGGTTCACAACAATGGTGAAGTGGACAACAGAACCATTGCCAACACCCTCTGGGTCAACATGAGAATCATCCAGCGTACTTGTAAGAAGTTGGAAGAGAGAAAGAATCTCCGTGGAGTTATCACAAGAGCTCCAAAGTCTCTGGACCACTGCCAGAAGTCGAGAGGTGCAGATTTTGTCAAAAGGGTTGAGGTCATGATCAACATTAACCCCTTCAAGTCTATGAGATCCATGGCTGCTAAACTGGGGGTTGATAAAAGGATAATTCAATGATGTGTAGACGAGGATTTGCACTGCAAAAGCTACAGAATGCAAATTGGGCCAGCTTTTGACCCAGACGACCAAGGACAGAAGCCTGCTTAACTCCACCAAGCTCCTCAACAAGCTGAAGCACCCGAAGGAGTCTAACATGCTGTGGTTCTTCTCTGATGAGAAGAATTTCTGCCAGGACCAGGCTTACAACAGGCAGAACCATCAATAGATTGCTATGTACCCCAACAATGTGTCCAGAGTGATGAAGACCAAGTTCCCAAACACGGTCATGGTCTTTGGTGTGATCAGCTCCGACGGGGACGTGATGCCGCCGCATATCTTTGAGACGGGTCTTAGGGTCGATACTGAGATCTACCTGTAGGTTATGGAGACTGTGGTGTTACCCTAGATCAAGCAGGTGGCCTGGGACAAGCCCTGGGTATGGGAGCAAGACAGTGCGCCTTGTCATGCCAAACGCTCCCTCGCCTGGCTGGAGGAGCACTACTACAACTTCGTAACCAAAGACAAATGGCCTCCCATTAGCCCAGATCTGAACCCAATGGATTATTTCTTTTGGGGCGTTTTAGAGAATCAAACTAACCGACGCCCTCATATCACCAAGATATCTCTCATTGGCTCCATCAAGGAGCAATGCATTTCCATAGACAGGAAGATGGTGAAGAAGGCCTGAGGGAGCTTCAGGACCAGGATTGAGCGCGTCATCGAGGCTGAGGGCAACTATGTGAAGTAGAATGTGTTTCTCGCCTCATATCCTTGTTCTATTTTTTATTTGAAATAAATATCTTCAAAATTGACCGTTTTATATACTTTTAATTAAAAAGCGAGCTACGGCGACAATTTGAATTTTCCACCCTGTAATGTTTACAGCAACTGATCTTCTCGGGATTCGAACCCGTGCCCTTGCTGCTAAAGTCACAAGTAAAGCCGCTTCTCTACAAATAGTGTCGTAATGTATTTAAATTGATTGACAATGTTTATTATAGGAATTATATTGATATTTACAAGTGTTTACGAGGTCTGTTCAAAAAGTATCCGACTTTTTTGTATAAAGCACACAACACAATAAATTTTGCAAGTTTTATTCAATCTCCTTCAAAATATTCCCCTTGGTGGTTCACACACTTATCCCAGCGCTTCTGCCACTTCTCAAAACACTTCATAAACTCCTCCCCCGGAATGCTCTGAAGCTCCTCCGTCGCTTTTTTCATAATGTCTTCTCTTGACTGAAATCGCCTCCCTTTCAGAGTTGTTTTTAGCTTAGGGAACAGCCAGAAATCACACGGTGCTAAGTCGGGAGAGTAAGGAGCCTGTCTAATAAGTGGCATGCTGTTTTTGGCTAGAAAAGCTTGGACCACATGTGCAGAATGAGCGGGAGCATTGTCGTGGTGAAGCTGAAAATTCTTTGCTGCCCACATGTTTGGCCGCTTTCTTCGCACAGCATCACGAAGGCGACGTAGAATCTCCAGGTAGTACTCTTTGTTGATTGTTTGACCTTCTGGTGCGTATTCATGATGCACGATGCCACGGGAATCAAAAAAACAGGTCAGCATAACTTTCACATTGCTGCGGACTTGCCGAGCTTTTTTTGGGCGTGGTGATTCCGGATGCTTCCATTGTGATGATTGAAACTTGGTTTCTGGGTCATAACCATAAACCCAGGTCTCATCACCAGTAATGATTGTCTTGATAAATTCTGGGTCATGATTTGCAACATCCAGCATGTCCTCCGAAATTTCCTTCCGGAGTTCCTTCTGTTGCTCCGTCAGCAGCTTGGGGACAAATTTAGCCGACACTCTCCGCAGGTTCAAATCCTCAGTTAGGATTGAATGAACTGAGCCTGTGCTTATTCCCATTTCTGCAGCAATCTCTCGTACTGTTAAACGACGATCCTCCAACACTTTTTCACGAACCTGATCCATCGCCTCCTCGTTTCGGCTTGTGGATGGCCTTCCTGAGCGAGGATCACTTTCCACTGATGCACGGGCCATCTTTAAAGCGTTTAAACCATTGCTTTATCTGAGTTGGGCTTAAGGCCTCATTTTCAAAAGCTTGTTGAATCTTTCGAATTGTTTCAACTTGAGTATCACCAAGTTTTTGACAAAACTTGATGCAATACCTCTGTTCGATGCGTTCTGTCATTGAAATGAAATTTTCTGAAAATCAAAAAACCGATGAACACGTACTACACGCCTGCACTAAATGCTTTACACAGAGAGATACGAATGACGAATCGGCCTGAAACGCTTCACGATTACGCGTGAATGTGTGTGTGTGCAGCCACGCTTTGCACGGGCAGTTTGCTCATACCTTATTGGCGAGAGGGAAAAAGGTCGGATACTTTTTGAACAGACCTCGTATAATAGGCCCCCACAAAAAAGTGAAGCGTGCGCGATGGCAAGGCCTATAGTTAAGATCGCCGTGAGTTAATCACAAACAACCACTATTACGTCATAGTCAAAACAGGTCAAGCGGATAGTTCTGGAATGTACTCCACATTAGTGATGTCAACCGCGCAGCGTACGCTGCCGCGTACGGCCGTGCACGGCCGCGCAGTGGAGCGTAGTAACCTTTTTTGGAGGATCTTGCTGCGTACCGCGCCGCGTGCAAATTATAAAAAGTTTACATTTAAATTTTAAGCAAATCTTATTTTGCATAATGCTATTGCTTGGGTTGCCGATTTAGTTGTTCCCCTTCATTAATCTAATCACAGAAAGAAAAGTGTCAGGAACATAATCAACTGAACAGCCTCTTTCCATAGTACAGGTAATTTATAATGTAAATAGCGTGTAAAGCGGCCAAAAAAAAAAGAAATATGAGAGAAGCTAAAATAAATAAAGAGAGAGGTGAACTGCTCCTAAACGTAAAGCAAGCAATGCAATCTAATTGTATAGCAGAGAAAGGCTTGTAAAAAATATTACTACGAAAGAATTAGCAATGTGAATTTTGAAGATAAACTTGAATTAGAACATGTGAAGGTTCCCCACTTTTTTAATCAACCTGGCATTTGGATTATTTTATACCTTTTACCCGATTATTCAATACCAAACCAAAGTCTTATATTTTTTATCATTTATTAGGGCTTTTATTCACTTTTCGCCGTTACTAACAGCTTTTGGGGATTTCCCAAAATTTAAAAGATAATCAACTAAACTTGGTTAATACTAAACGAGAACCAACTATTGTTACTTATCCAAATAAACCTTCTTTACAAAATATCCTATTGTGTTACTTAGTAAAAAAGCACCCAAACTTTAAAGACCATTGTTTTTTTATATAGGAAATACTAATTTAAGCAAAACAAAAAAGCAGATTATAAAATCAGACTTAGAACTGTGGAATGAGTTTTTGAAAATCCTCTCAATGCAAAATGGAAGTTGCCAACCATTAATAAGTAATTACATTTCAATAATTAATTTAGCAACTTGTAGATATTTCTTAATTTTTTTAAAAGTTTAATTGAAAAGTACTCTGTAGCAAGTATTTTTTTAAATGAGTTTTTCAAAGTCTTTCTGGTGGTGTCACAATACCTTTATAATTTTTAAATGCTATATCTATGCAACTATGTAAATTATGATTTCACTGTATGAAAATCAGTACTTCTAAAGTGCTCAATAACAAAGTTAGAGCTTAAATTAACATTGTTAGAGCTTAAATTAACATTGTTACATTGTTAAATTATGATTTCAATAGAGCATTAAAAAGTACTATAATATTATTGCCAACATAGTTAGGACAAAGCTTAAAGGTTTAAAGCAACCTTTATACATTAAAAAAAAGTTAAAAATGGTACACTTAGTCCAATTGATTTAACAAAAGCCAATTTAAATTTGGGGTCATAGAAAATGTATTGATGAAGATGAAGCAATTCTTTTTGTAACATGTTAGAAACCATTAAAATAGTTTAAAATACATACACCACAGTGTTAACATGTTGCATTTGGCAAAATACCTTGAAAAAAATGTAAAAGCTAAAGCACCATTATTTAGATGTGTACAAACTGCAAAAAAGGAGTTTGTAATTCAGTTGCTAATCTTATATGACAGTTTGTGACCTATTTTCATCTAAGAAAGTAAAGAAATAAAGGCCTTCTGCAAAAAAAAGATTTGTATAAATGTATTAAAATTACATTGTTTTCTCTTCATGTTACAATTGCATATTAATCTATTATGCAACATGCTTTAACAAAACATTACCAGATTTAACTTTGAAAAGTCTATTTAGCTGCAATGGTTAGTTTGGTATTATTTAAAATCAAATAACTTGAATTAAAATTGATCTTAACTGAACTTATTAATGGTTTAATTTACTTGTATCTAATTTTTTGTGATTTCTATCAGAATGTAATTTTTAATAGTAGTTAACTACACCTTAAATTGAATGTACTTATTAAATATAGTTTAATAAAGTTTATTTGTGAGGATTTGATATATTGTTATAGCTGTCAAAAATAGCTTAGCATGACAACAACTATTGCTTTGACCACAAATGCATATCAAGGGTTTTGGTATGGTTTTATGGTTAAAAAATCTAAGTAATTTATGCAATATGTTCAAGTGATTATTTTTTCAAATTCCAAGCTAACAACATTAAAAAAAAACAAACTTGATAGTAAGCAAGGTTTGTGTTTGCAAAAAAAGAGATAATTATACTTTCTTTATATATCTTTTTAACTTGCAGGAAAGCATTGAAGGGCATTATTCTAAGTGCAATTATTGGCTCTCTTCAAGAAATCATTGTAAGCAATTTTTTTGATAAAACTTATCCGGAATCTCCATTCAGCACCAAGATGGAATAAAAAAGAAAACTAAGAGAGAAAAAGGCCTTTCAAGAAGTGATAATAACCACTGAGAATTTGGAGTTAGTTTCACAAACAAAAATTGCATACGGTGACTTCTTGAAGAAACCCTAATTATCTTATGAAGATGCCAAGATATTGGTGTTGGGTTGAAATTATTATTATTTTTTTTTTAGCTATAGAGACATTACTGAATTAAGGCTGCTTGCTGGGATGCCAAGCAGAGTAATGTGCTTAAAGTACTTCCAATGATATAGCAAGATTATTCCAATAGCTATTGAATTGCTAATGCCAAAAGCTATTATGCCAATAGCCAATAGCTATAGAATCTAAAATATAAGGGCTTACTTTGATGACTATAACAGTGAGTATTGTTTGAACAAACACCTTTTTAAAAAAAGGAAAAGATGTTTAAAAATTTTCTATTTAAGTATATGATTTGCGTTGCAGCACGGTGCAGTGTAAGTTTTTGGTAACAACTTTGCGGTGCAGTGCGGTGTCACAAATAAAAAATACTTGTGGGCTGTGGACACAAAATTTTGTATCCGCGACACCACTACTCCACATTACGAAATTAAGCAGTGCTGCCATTTTCTTATAAATAAATGTAAATTATTTAAATTACTTATAAAACCATTATTTCTTTAGCTATTTGAGCCAGACCAAAGCGAAATCAAAGATTTTTCAAGAGATTTTGAATATACATTATGGGGGCGATTTTTAGGAACAGAACAACAATTTTTAAATGTCAAATGAAATCCAATGTATGACAGAGTTTTAGTTATTACCATTAATTCGTATTATTCAAAAGTACCGAGTACCAGTGCTGAGTACTGGTATTGTGGTACTTTTAAGAAGTATCGTGCCCACCTATGCTTTTTTGCATGGTAAAATAAGTGCTGAATAAAAAAGAAAGTCTTTCAGTAGTTATAGCAATTCTAATTCATGTAAATTAAAGGCAGCACAAGTCTTTATAGCAGCCCGAGCAAACAGTTCAGAAAATAACACATGTTTATTTTGCATTGTTTTGTTTTAAAAATTAAAGAAAAACTTTAAAAAATCATCTTTTCATTCATTTAACGTAACAGCAAGTGATCTTTAATTGACCTTTAATCCAAAAAACATTTTCCACTTATTATTGAAGCAATTTCAAACCTGTTGAAGACGGCAAAAGTTCTAACAATTGTGAAAAGTGGCCTGCAGAAACGAAGAATTTAGACCACCAAAAACTAGGGTGTACCTCTAAGTTTATATTCAACTTTTTTTTAATCCAAAAAACTTTTGAGTTATGATAATAGTGAAACAAACTATTACCTGGTTTAAAGTGCAAAGTTATTTTAACAGAATAACGCATTTGAACAGCTTTGAAATGCTTTTTGCTCATGTGTACAGCCTTGTCCAAACACAATATACATTTTTTCACTCCTTCATCCATTAAGTTGTTTAAGAATTCAACCACGTCTTTTTCAAAAATGCAGTCATTAGTCACTTGCTTGATTGCACACATTTTAAACTTTCAAATTTATAATTTTCAATTAGTGTTGTAGAACCAAAATTTGAAAACCTAAAAAAAAATTTTAAACAGGCCATCTTATTCTTTTCTAGGAAACAAACATCGATTATAGAAAGAGCCCTAGCAGCAACTACAAATAATACAAAATATAGTTAGGCCTACTGGTAGTTGAACCAACAATAAATGTGGACAATCCAGCAGAATTATAACGCATTGGACGTTTGTTCAAATTAAAACAGTCGTTGACCAACTGACATATGATTATAACTTTATGCGTATAGCATAAAAAACTGTTTATATTTTAACTAAATGCAAACCTACTTCATCTCTTCATTTCGCTTAAATTACTTTGTCCAATTTTTAACTTGCTTTTAAGTTAATATCTTTTATACTCAACTGACATATCTACTGTGTGAACGACCCGACGGCACTAAAAATGAACATATGGCTGTTTGAATTAAAACAGTATTGACCAACTGATATTTGATTATAACTTTATAGTTTGAAAAACTGTTTATATTTTAACTAAATGCAAACCTACTTCATCTCTTCATTTCGCTTAAATTACTTTTGTCCAATTTCTAACTTGCTTTTACATTAATATCTTTTATACTCAACTGACATATCTACAGTGTGAACGACCCGATGGCACTAAAAATGAACATATGACTGTTTGAATTAAAACAGTATTGACCAACTGATATTTGCTTATAACTTTATAGTTTGAAAAACTTTATATTTTAACTAAATGCGTTACTTCATTTCTTTGTTTACATATCTGACGTATCTACAGTGTGAACAGTGGTGTACCATGACTTTTCAGGTCAGGTATGCAATGATGAAATGATGATGTCATCAGTCTCAAAATTTAGCTCAATTTTAATATTTGATAGAATAAATGTAAGCAGTTTGTAGCAACTGATACTAGATCAGTTCTTCAACAACGTCATGCTCTATAAACATGGGCGTGCATGCAATATCAAAACTGCATGCATAGATATGATATCAAACTGTTGAATAATCGGAGATTTAGATTTTAATTTAAGAAAAATTTTGCAAAAGAAAAGAAATATTTGGATAAAACAATGTCTGCAATGGAATATGCATCTATAATATTTCTTAGAACTACCAGTAGGTCTCGTAATTCCTTCTAGCAGCAGAGTCAAAAAATTCAACATAGATTTGGCATGCGTGTTTCCAATTTTATTTTGTATTTTAGTGATAAGCTCTAGCTGAAGCTGTACTGAATGATCCGAGTTGCAATCGATAAAACGTATTTATGCTGTTATATCAAAAAATAATCAACATAATATCATCAAAATTTTTATACTTTGAGAATTTTTTTCAAGATTATTTTTTTATTTTTTTATATAATTATTTTTTTATAAAATTTCTGGGCATGCATGGAGAATACGCCCCTGAGTGTGAATGACCCAACGGCACTAAAAATGAACAGACGGCTGTTCGAATCAAAACTGTCGTTGCTAAAATGATACGTCATTTTGATCACACATGGTTCTTTATTATATTTTTTTCTTTCTGATTAAAAAGAATAATAAGAAATAGTTCCAGTTAATGGACCTTTTCCTGTCATAGTTTTGTGCGCAGAGAACAAGAAAAGAAGTTTTAGCATTGAAAAGATTTGCAACTGCAAATTAGTTGCAAAAGGAGATGCTACTTCTTTGTCACACACAGATTAACGTAGTTGTAGCAGACCAATTTAGATATACTTAAACCATGCTGTCAATACAGTTTCATTATCAACTCAGAAACCTTCAGCATAAACAACCCGGCAATGCTAAAAGTGAATGGAACGCTGTTTCAATCA
Source organism: Diplosoma virens (assembly GCA_963680785.1). Taxonomy (NCBI): domain Eukaryota; kingdom Metazoa; phylum Chordata; class Ascidiacea; order Aplousobranchia; family Didemnidae; genus Diplosoma; species Diplosoma virens. The sequence goes on along the minus strand of OY796882.1, from coordinate 22,857,256 downwards.
ATAAATAGTTGTTGATAAGCTGACATAGCATTATAACTTTTGAAAAATTGTTTTAATATTAACTCAATGAAACCTAATACATTTGTTTTTTAAATTACTATTGTTTGCAGTAAAGATTAATAGGTGGCTCTTTGAAATAAAACGGTCATTAATTAGCTGACATGTGATTATATCTTAGTAATTAAAAATATCTTGCATTTAAAGCAGTGCTTTTCACCCTTTTTGATGTCAAGGGCCTTGAGCTTACTTTGCAAATTTTGCAAACCCCTATTTTAAACATTTAGTAGAGTTAACAAAATCCAGGAAATGTTTTAAGGTTTTTTTGAATTGCAGTTTAAAAGCACTGATCTCAGGATTATTGTAATATTTTTTTAATTTATTGATATTGTTTTTGAAAATAGTCTAACTTGTTTAAGTAAACGCCTTACATTTATCAAATGAACTCAGAAAATATTTTGACTGAATAAATTACTGGCTGACTGTTGAATATGAAGTAGTTGTTTATTTAGCGCCACTAATCGTTGACCAGTGGCCATTTGTTTAGTGATCTGCCAGCAATTTTTGCCATGACATGGCGCCATATTGATCACAACTCCGTCTCAACCAATAGGTTTGTCACCCTTAATATACTGTATAAACATGTTTTTGTGCTGTCATTGTTCTTTAAAATTTCAATCATATTATAGCAATAATTTGTTTTTTAAGTACAGGTCAAAGTAATTCAATATTTTTATAAAATGACATAATGATATTCAATTGACAGATAAAAATGGTTGATTCAGTTAATTCATTTAAAATTGATGATTTTTGTGTTAAAACCATCAATTCCATTGCAGAAGGTGGGTTTGGTAATGTGTGGGATGCTTGGCATACTGATGGTCACTATGGCAGGGTAGCAATTAAGATTTTGAAACTTACAAGTAAGTTTTTATGAATCGAATAATAGTTATTATGAGTTATAGTTATAGTAAACATGACTTATAGTAAACTGTAATGGACAGGTTCTGCTTTACTAAATTATCTGATATATTAAAAATGATTAAAACTTTTTTGTTCATGATCTTACTAAATTGGAATAATCAAACTAGGAGTTTTTTTGTCAGCTTGGTTTTGTTACTTATAATGGAAGTAATATATTGGGTTTGGGAATGAATTGTTGCAGTTTGTAAATTTGTTTTGTTCAATGTTTCTTTTAGATTCAATATTTCTAATTGATATAAATATTACTGAATGCATCTTTGATTTGATTAAGCTTGGTGAATTCATATGTCCTTGATTAATTAAATTTATTTATAAATAAAAAACCACAACAATTTATTCCCCAACCCAATAAAATTAAAACAAATATTCTTACGTTTTTGTAATCTCACTATTATTTCCAACCCCAGTAAATTTTTGCTATGGATATGAAATCAATGCAAAAATCTTTGGCTTACTGTTAAAGTTTTTTGATGCTGGTGTTAGAAATCAATAGCAACTAATTAAATAAATCATTTCTTAAGTATGATTATAGATAATACAGGGTGGGGTGTAAAAATGGAAACAAATAAAAATAAATGTTATGATATAAAATTTATATTTTGCATGTTTACTTGGATGTATTATTTAAAAACATTAATAAAAAGCAAAAAATACAATTTTATTTAAAATGGCCCCCATTGCATTCGATTACTCCTGTAATCTCTTGCGAACTCCTTCCGATGTGGCACGTAGCTATTCTTGTGGAATTTTATTCCATGCTTGACATAGTGAGCGCTTTAAGTCATCAACAATGTGGTGAATTTTTTTACAGGCCTTGCTTTCAAGGATAGACCACACCAAAAAATCCATGGGATTAAGATGTGGAGACCACATTTCTTAGGACCAAAAATTTGAAATATGGTTTCTACACCAATTTTGGGTGACGTTTGCAGTGTTGATGTTGCACCATCTTGTTGGAATGTCCACAAAGTGTCCTTGCCAAAGTGATCCTTAGCATATTCCAACATTGTGTTTCAAAATGTTATCAACATAACATTTTGTGTTGATTTTTGCACCTTGATCGACAAAAATTAGTGGGGACCTCCAGGATTTTGAAACAGCAGCCCAGACCATTACAGAAACTGGCTTCATGGTTTGGTGGACAGTTTTTTGATCACAAGGAATGTCTTTGATACTTCTTCCAATTATTCTGTCATTTCTTTGATTATGAGCCATTTTTACTGTGAAGATTTTCTTATTGGACCAAACAATTTCGCCGGCCGATCTAAATTTCTTTAGCAAAATTTTGCTTCTCTCAAGCCTTTTTTGCTTCACTGCTGCAGATAAGGCTTGCCTCTTTTGAAGTGTGAAAGGACATTTTAACCCTTTCCATACCGTTGGGACATATATGTCCCATGGGACAAATGTGTCCCAATTAAGAAAAGTAGAAGAAATACAATGTGGAGTAACAAAAATCTATTTAAAACACATATATGACATAAATTTCCTTGAATTAATTTAACTTTTTCGATGCCGAAGGTTAAGCAATTCGGCTCTTGTTTACTATTTGCCAAGTTTAATTAATTGTTTTTTAATTTTAGGGAAAACCCCAAAGCTTGGTGGGTTAGTAACAGTTAACGATAAATGAGACCCATTCTTAGACTTAAATATACGTTCTTTGGCACCGAAAATGTTAATATGTTCATTACAAAATCGGTATTGAAAGGGTTAAGGTCTTCATGGGGAAGTTGTCTCACGGTTCTTGGACTCATTTTTGATGTCTTTGCTAGTCTTCTAATCAATCTTTTTGGATTTCTCCTAATTTTCTCTTGAATGCGTTTGATCATCAGTTTTGACCACTAGGAATGCGGTTTGCCACTTTTAGGGCAATCAGAAAGATCACTCCTTTCATTAAACTGCTTTAGTGTTTTCCAGACAGTCGATTTCCCAATTGAAAGTGTTTTCACGATATCGGAGTTAGACTTTCCGGCACAGTGTAATGCAACTGTAGCTGCTCTATTTTCTGTCATTTTTTAAAATGGCTAAAAATTTCCAAAAATTTTTTAAAATGTGACAATAGAGTATCTTTTCAAATCTATAAACTATAAAATTTTGAAAAATAACAAGTATTCTGAAGAGAAAATTAATACTGAAAATTTGTTTCCATATTTATGCCCCACCCTGTATAAAAGTAGTATAAAAATTTATTTTCACTTTTATTAACAGTGTTTTTATTTCTAATAATTGTAAAATATTTATTGCTTGTTTTATCATTTAGTAATTTAGAAGAAGAACTACAAAAAATACAAACTGCAAGTAAAGATCAATTTACTGTTCCTTTGTTTGGTTGTATCAATGAATCATGTGCTGTTAGTTTGTTTGGTTGTATCAATGAATTTTGTACTGTTAGTATTCAAGGAATTGTTTCAAAGTTTATGCCTTGTGGGTCATTGGACAATATACTCCATGGTACTAATAATCGCAATTCTGTGAGTAGTTTGTTAAGATGTTTAAAACTATCCTGCAAGGTACATGATTAATTGTTATAAAAGCAAAAGCAAAATAAATTTTATCGAGTTGATGATTTTAGCCTCTAATTGTAAAACAATTTTTTATGTATATTAGAATGTTGTACTTACTTGTAGGGGGGCTTAATTTTGAAAATTTTGGAAATTGAAAATGAGGCCCTCAAAATTTTATGGTATGATAGTAAAAATTAAGAATAAATTATTCTTTTCACTTTACTTGCAAAAAAACCCATATATACCCTTTCAAAATTTAGTATACCACTTTCTTCAAAGTATTGCCAATATTTTACAGTACTATAGTTGTCTTTATAAAAGTGTATTTATTACTTGATATAGCTTTGATACAGTATGAAGCCAAACCAGGGGGGCAAGACATTTTAATACCCCCAAAAATTAAAAATAAATAAATAAATAGCTTTAAAAGTACTTAAATATAAAAAAGCTTGTAAACATACTTTTGTAGCCTACTTGATAATGATTTTAAAATTTGCTTATTTTTGAACTATACTTACCCCTATCCAAAGGCACCAGAAGCAGGGGGTAAAGGGACAATTGCCATGTCTTTCCAGATTGCTATTGCAGAACATAGCCATTAGATTAAGTAGATTTTTTTCATTTTGAAAGTATATTTATTAGAAGTAATTTTATTCATTCATTTGCTTATTTATTGTCTTTATTTATCCTCTGACTTGCCAGACAATGTTGAAGGTGATAAACTTAGGGGAACCATTAAGCAATTACCCAGACCTGCTATCAAAAATTCTAAGATATTGCTCTTTGATTAAAATTTTTTTTTATTTTTTTTTAGTTTTGTATATAGATATGATTGTAAACCTACAGTAATTTAGAGCTGCTAGTTTCTTTGCTGAGGAGACAACAGAATGGTAAAAGGAGGTATTAAACTGCAACTTGTTGATTATGTTTACCATCAATATGACCTACTTTTCTGTTCTTGTAACTTTTCAGACAAAATATTTAAGCTACTATTAAGGGAAACAACAGACATTTATCTCTGTACTACAGTATGTAACAAAATGCCACATAACTTTTTGTTTTGTGTTCAATTAACTCCAGTTTGATTTGACAAAATATTTACCTCCTATGGTTTAATAAATGGACTACTATATACAGGGTGATTCAGCAAAGTGTGCACAAATACTTTTCTTAGTTTTATGTACATGTATTTCGTCCATTATTAACTTTCAATTATTAACATTTCAGTTTCTTATTATTTAAGAGTTAAAATTTAAAATCTGGTATTATTTGAAGTAAAAATAAACGATGAGTAAAACGATCAATGACGTGATAGAAGAGTATTGCAAGAAGAAGCTCCCACCAAGTGAAATTTTCTGGTTGATGAAGGAGGTTGTAAGCCGTAGAGGAGTTTATAAAGCCGTGAAAAGGTTCAAGGACACTGGGACTTGTGCTCCAAGAATCAGGAGTGACCCTGAAAGAACCGTAAGGACGAAGAAACTGATCAAAAAGGTCAGAGAGAAGTTGAGGAGAAATCCTGCAAGAAGTGCCAGACAACTTGCTAAAGACTACTCTGTGAGCGTGTCCAGCATGCAAAGGATTCTCAAGGATGATCTCCAGAGCTACCCATACAAGTTCACCAAAAGACATCTCTTGTCGGAGGCCACTAAGAAGAAAAGGCTTGATAGAGCAAAGGTTTTGGTCAAGAAACTTGTTGATGGCACGCAGCCTCAAGTTTTATGGACAGACGAAAAACTTTTCACTGTTCAAGCTGTCCATAACCATCAAAATGACAGGATTTGGCTTCCAGACATAAACATGGTCCCAGTTGAGCGTTGCAGCTCTTTCAGAAGACAAAAACCTGCCTCCGTAATGGTATGGGCAGGCGCAACATCAAAAGGGCTGAAAACTCCTCTCATATTCATTGAAGAAGGGGTCAAGATAAACCAGACCGTCTATAGGCGAATGCTGGAGGAGAAAGTCCTTCCCTGGGTCCAAGAAGTAGTCGGAGAACAAGGAGTTACTCTTCAACAGGACGGTGCAACCTCCCACACGGCCAACTCAGTTCAAGCTTGGTGTCGATGCAATTTCAAAGGTTTTTGGGAGAAAGAGCTTTGGCCGCCGTCTTCACCAGACTTGAACCCTATGGATTTTGGGTTATGGTCTATTTTAGAGACAAAAGCCTGCCGTACTTCTCATCCAAATCTGGACTCTCTAAAGCGAAAATTGACATCGGCATGGGACGAAATTGACCCAGAAGTGGTGCGTGCCACATGTGCCCAGGTTCTGCCACGACTTCGGAAAGTAATCAAAAACAAAGGGGGTTATATTGAATAACTTGTATATTTTCTGAAAGCTTATTAAATTTACTATCTTCACAGCATATAACTTGTTTCATTTGACCTAATTATAAGTCCGAAAGATGAGTTTTTATTTGTGCACACTTCGCTGAATCACCCTGTAATTTTGTATGTACTAAATCTCTGTTTAAGCCAGGGGTAACAAACCTATTTGCTATTGCATGCCACTCTGTCAGTTACCGCTGAGTAAGTGGGCTGCACAACTTTTTAGTCATACTATGAAACCTATTAAAAATGAACAAAATTGTTTGACAGAAATAAACAACAAACAAAAGTAATAAGAACCAATGTGAACCATACAGTTGAAGTTATTTAATGCAATATTGAAGCATGAAATAATAAAAAATAACCAAGAAACATTTAATAAAATTTTTTGCTCAGTGAGAAATTTGGAAACTTTTTTGCTTTACTAAGCACTTAATATTAGAATGCAGTGACAATGTGGGAACTCTCAACTGCATACTAAGATTTTTGTCTGTTAGCCTTAAACTGTAACGACTTTTTGTGATGTTCATTTAAAAAAAAATTGTTTGCATAAATATGTGCTTCCAAAAACAGATGACCATTTGAGAGTGCTAGCTCTCAAAAAGTTTGGAAAATCATTCTTTGATATATAACACAATAAAATTCCAGCAACAGCTTGTTCATATACATTACTTTCAGCATGTCATCACTTTGTAGTTTTATGAATTCGAGTTGGAGCTCAGAGGGTGCAGAAGCAGTTGTAATATTAAAGGGGATAGAAAAGATATCAAGCTTTAGCTGCTTGCTTTTGATATCCTGAAATCTAGCATTGAACCTTTCCAAGAGATTAGAACATTCCAAAACATATTGAGCACAAGAAGTTGGATTGTATTTTTTCAATGTGGGAAAATGCATGCAATTGTTATCTTTCAACTGATTTTCCCAGAGGCTTAGCATTGTTGTGAAAGATTTGATCTTGGGAAACATTAAGTGCAGTAGTTAATCTGTGATATCTACCATAAATCCTAAGTTGCACAACCAGTTTTCATCCTCCAGCTCAGTCAAAGGACATTTCTTCAAATTTCTAAACTCAAAAATTTCTGGCAGAAGAGAATGAAAGCACCCAAGCATATTCCCACAACTTGTCTAACAAACAGCACAGAATAAAGAAGATCATCATAATCAGCATCAAAGCCTTTAAGAACATACTTAAATATGTGGTTGTTTAGGTCTCTTTTTTTTAATAAAGTTAATACAGTTTGTAACCACCAATACCACATAATCAAACTTCACAGATTTTGCACAAAGGCTTTGTTGGTGAACAATAGAATAAAAAAATACCAATCTATCATGTCTAATTCCTCTTGCATCCATTTCATTTGCCAACAATGATACCATTCCTTTATGTTTCCTGACCATAGTTGGTGCACCATCAGTAGCAACACTCCAGCTGCTTGCTTTTGATTGAACTTGATTGAACTTGCCTAGGGTTTGAAGGAGCTTTTGAAGCAGGTCTTCTCTGCGAGTAGTTTTGTGCATTGATTTTAGAGACAGCAAGTTTTCATCAATTTGAAAATCTGTTGTAACTCCTCAAAAAAATATTGCCAGCTGTGTGGTATTCTTGATGTCCATTGTTTCATCAAAACAGATGTAGAAGGTAATGAATTTCTCAGCTCTTTGAGATTATCTTTAATATCTTGAACCATTTCTTTAACCCTTTAAGGGACAATGGTACATATGTGTACCATGATTGTGATTGTAACGTAACAAAAGCACTTTTGTGAAGGCATTATAGTTCTAATTTTTAGGTATTTGTGACATCATTATTGAGCCATTGTCATTTTATTTTGCAATCAAATTCTTATATCCCTTAAAGGGTTAATGCAGTGTTTCTCAAAAGTGAGCCACTTGGCTCCCCAAGGAGGAATTTGTAAGCTAAAGGGAGGAAAAATTGTTAAGGGAGGAATTGGGGAGGAATGTGAATGAAATATTAAATTTATTCAAATCCATCTATGACATTATACTCCACATGCATAATTGCATATTAGAGTAAGACTAAGAGCGTTGAGAACCACTGGGTTAATGTGTTCACAAACAGTGGGCTGGGACAAACTCGGCTTCTGAAACAAATAAACTGATTTTGGAGCCAACTTTTCAGCTGCTTTTACAAGTAGTTTCTTGGCCCATGCCCTATCATCATATGGCTTAAGCTTTTTAGTGATCAATTTCAATACTTCATACGGTAGCTCACAGTGAGCACATTATCATTTGTGCTGCAAAAGGAAGTAATGACACTTTGTTGCACATACAAATTTTTCTTAAATTCTTCTGTCTTCATGTTTCTGGGCTCCCCATCCAAGTTTTTAAACTCAGAATGGTTGGTCTCATAGTCACGTTTTAAATTTTATTTTTTTATAACTGCTGGTAAACTTTTGCACTTTAAACAAACGGTTTTTCTCTTTCCTTGATAAAGAAAAACATATCAGTCCATTCTTTTTGGAATACCCTTTTTTCATCTGCAATCTTTCTTTTCTTTGCTGAAGACATCGAAATAAACTGCTAATTTTGGTTAAAAAAAAACATAATAACGAATAACAACTAAGAAAACCTGTAAAATTTTGTATAATATATAGCAGTGTTTCCCAACTGGTGGGCCACAGATATATAGCATCAAGCGCAACAGATTCTAGGACAACTGACCGTAGTCCAACTGGCCCCATATAACTTTTTATTGTATTTTTTGTATTAAGGATTTATTATTTTTATTCCATACATACACAACTTACTCAGCTTATTCAAATGGAAAAGCAAAACAACTTAAGTTATTATATATTTGCTTATTATATAACATCTGGTTTTTGTTCTGAATGTAAGCGAGATTTGAACCCGAGAAACTTGGCAAAAATCGATGACAATAATATTAACAAAAAAACTGCTCTTGTGAAACATGTGGTAAATTTTCAGCATAACATTGATTTTAACAACTCTTCTATTCTTGCTTTTGAATCGGATTTTTTTAAACGTCGTTTTTAGAATCTTTTTACATCAATAACAAAATCACAATAGTAAATGACAAAGAAAATTGTTTTTACAATGAAATTTACAATGAGTTAGAATAAACCCATTGCTTTTTTGATTGGTCGTTCGCGTTTGTTTATATCCTTGACCGCCTATGTATCACATGACTTTCCTTTTTCTTTTTCCATTTTCAAATTTAAAACAGTTTTATGTATTTTCATTCATCACTTTTATCAGTATTATTTTAAGCTAAGTCCTGATGAAGAGCGTCTGCAATAACGCTTGAAACGTTGCCTGTTTTTAAAGTTTTTAGTTTAATAAACTGAAGATTTTAAGTTAATTCTATTTACCAGAAGAGCATAGAAAAAATATGAAAACATTTATAGTTGAAAAAATGCTTTACTTAATTCTTCATTAAATCACTTTTCATATTGGTTGTTATTTGTTTTTTTATCTAACTTTAGTGTTGTTGTTCTAATTAAATTTTTGATTTTCCAGATTAGAATACCAAAACATCTTGCTTATCGCATTCTCAGAGAAATCAGTAATGCCATGCATATGATGCATACAATCAGCATAAGCCAGCGCTTGTTACATCTTGACCTCAAGCCTTCTAATGTATTACTGGATGAAGACTTGCATGCAAAGGTATGATAAAAGTTTTAACCTAGTGACAAGTTTTACAAGACTGCTCTATTCAATGTGGCAATTAACAAAATTAGTTGAAAGAAAATAAATTTTTGTTGATCTTTTGACCAACCATGAAAATATTTTTAGATAAATTTAAAGCATTAGTTACAGTTAATAATTGTTAAGACAGCATTTTTTTGCTTATTCTATAATTTTTTGCGTCAAGGTCATTGATGATAACAGGATTTTTTATTTTTAAATTTTTCTGTATTAGATTTATGAAAAATGTAAAAAATTATTATGTATTTGTAAAATCCTGCTTGGTCTTTAATAAAAGTGAAAATAAACTTAAATTCAGCAAATGATGTATATGTAATTTTTAAAATGGATTTAAAATGGAAAGTACCATTTAAACAAATTCTAATTTAATTAAACTTGAATCATTTTAGTTATAAACAGGGTTGGCATTAAAAAACCTGCCCAATAAAACCAAAAAAACTCCAATAAAACCTGGCCTCAAGTGGGTTTTTTAGAGTTTTTTAAATTTTTCATTTTTTAATGTATTTAAAAAGCATTTTACACTACGAGGCCAAAATAAAAGTCACGTGTCTCATAATTTATTAATAGTCAATTGGACCACCCTTGGCTTTGATGACAACTGTCATTCGACTAGGCATTGAATCTACAATATTTTTCAACCTGCAAAGATCAACTTCTGGCCATAATTGAAGCAATCTCTCCTCCAAATCAAGTAAAGTTCTAGAAAGTTCTAGAAAGTGGTGATGAGTTTCGTAGCTTCTGCTCAAGTTCATCCCACAGGTTCTCTATAGGATTCAAATCAGGGGATTAGGGCAGCCAATACATGTGCTGAAATGATCCACTGAATGTTTCAAACTAATTTTCCACTTTTCTAGCCCTATGAATGCGAACATTGTCGTCCTGAAAGATTCCATTTCCGTTAGGAAAATAAAAATCCATTGCAGGTTGGACATGGTCCCCCAGTATCTCGTTAGAGTTCATTTTATTGCTGCATTTAGTGACCGAACCTTGCCCATGCCAGCAAAAGCAAGCTCAAATCATCACATTGCCCCCAGATGCTTGAACAAAAAATATTACTACAAAATTTAAATTATTGCATAATTGACACAGTTAATAAGAAATAGGTAAGTGACACAGGGTTAAGTAAAAAATAATTCCGCGACCTTTATTTTGGCCTCTTAGTGTATATCAATTATATTAATAGTAATAGAATTACTGAACATATTACCTTGTAATAGTAGAAAAAATATATGAATATATTTACATATCCTAGGAATAACATGCTACCAATTGATAAATATGACCTCCAAAAATAATGTCAGTAATGAGAATGGAAATAAAACTACAGCCTCAATTCAATTCATCAATTTATTTCCATTTTGCACAAAAATCAAAACAAGCATTTTACTCAGGGTTGGCATTAAATTTTTCATTTTTTAAAGTATAAATTATATTAATACAGGCAAACCTGCTACAGTGTGCACTTTCTACTGTGCGCAATTTAAAGTGATTTCTAACAGGTTACAGTGTGCCGATTCTTTCTACAGTGTGCTAAATACATTTCACTAGGGATTCTAGTAAACTATTTTTGACGAGCTATTAAATGAAAAAGTATATATCCTTGTCTACGTTTCAATACAATGCTGTCTAATTTAATACTATACCATTTTTCATACTAAATGAGAATAGTAACAAACTAAGTGAGAATAGCAACAAACTAAATGGGAATAGTAACAAACTAAATGAGAATAGTAACAAACTAAATGAGAATAGTAACAAACTAAATGAGAATAGTAACAAACTAAATGAGAATAGTAACATACTAAATGAGAATAGTAACAAACTAAATGAGAATAGTAAAAAATTAAAAGAGAATTTTTTTATATCCATGACCGCAATTACATCCTTTTATATCCTAGAATTTTTTAATAAAAAAGTATATATCCTTGTCTACGTTTCAATACAATGCTGTCTAATTTAATACTAGAATATATTAATAATTTGACAGTTAAGCTTCTACATTTAAGATTTATATTTTTTCTGGATATTTCTTTTCAAGAAAAATATAACTATCGTAGGGCTTTGTACTTCCTTCTTTTTGATTTGCTTTATAGACGTTATTATTTATATTTCATCGTAAAACCAATGTTTGATATTAGACTATATTTTAAAAAATTCTCTAGATATCCCTATTATCTAAAACCATTTAAAATTCACTATCATATTAGATTTGTAACCAAAACAGGTTAGAGTGTGCATGCATGCTACAGTGCGGGTAGAAATTGGGCTGCTACTATAGCGTGCGGTCTACCACTAAATTATTCATCTCTAAATCATGTGGTAGACCTCTCATACGGTAAACTCACCTACTGAGTGGCAGAGTGAGGTCTACCACGTGATTTAGAGATGAATAATTTAGTGGTAGGCCGCACGCTATAGTAGCACTAAAATTGGCCCCACTATTGCACACTGTACGAGGTATACCTGTAGTAATAGTTTTACTGAACATATTACCTTGTTATAGTAAAAAAATATCTGTATAAACTTACGTATCTTATGAATCATCATCTGTAATAAAAATTAAAAATAGAATCGATGGAACAGTAAATTAAGAATTATTAAACTAAGAATAGAATCAATGGAACAAAATATTTACTTTAGACTGTTACAACTTATAGACAAAATTTAAAGAAACAAGTTGAGAAAAATGATACATCAACAAGAGCAAAGAAAGATAAATGGGTCATTAACCTTTCAAATCACACGTTGACAGAAGATAAGAGCAAAGTTTTGTGGTTTAAATTTTGCAGTGTCATCAAACGTCACACCAAAACAACAGATTCTTGCTGAGATAAAAAAAAGGAATACAAAAACTACCAGAGCATTCAGCCAACCTTATCCACAATCAAGTCATTAGTGTTTTAAATAATAAAAGAAAATTAAAAAAGAATTTAACCAATAACGAAAACAAGGCGTTTTAATTGATTTATCGAAAAAAAGTGAAATTTCCATCTGCAAAGCTGACAAAGGTAATTGTACTGTAATTCTCAATCGAACTGATTATTATGAAAAATTGTTACTATTATTAAAAGATGAAACAACATACAAAGCAATAAAACAAGATTAAACGAAGTCCATAGAAAGACGTTTAAATGCATTTATTTTCGACTTACTAAAACATGATCATATTACAAAACAACAATATTGTTTTTTACGAAGTATTGATTAATGTGCACCACGTTTATATGGTTTACCAAAAGTTCATAAAAAAGATTTTCCCACGAGAACAATTATTTCTTTTATTAATTCACCATTATATAACTTATCCAAATGTTTATCTAAACTATTATCACCACTAGTTGGCAAGACTAAATTTAACGTTAAAAATTCTTACCAGTTTGCTGATTTATTAAAAAATGTTAATGTTGAAAGTAATGAATGTATGGTTTCTTTCGATGTAGTGTCATCGTTTACCAAAATTCCTATTAATCTTGCAAAGAATGTTGCATGTGAACAATTAACAAACAATGTTACACTCAGTGAACGTACTGAAATGATAATTAATGATATTGAAATTGCTTTAAACTTCTGTTTAAACAATACGTATTTTACATTTTAAAGAAAATTTTATCAACAAGTATTTGGTGTTCCAATGGGCTCCCCTATTTCTGTTACTATTGTAGATTTGGTTATGGAGCACATTGAGATCAAAGGGATAAATTTTTTTTCGCCCCTTCAAAATTATGGACAAGATTTGTAGATGATACGTACATTTGTCATAATAAAATCAGATGTGATAAAAAAAATTTTTGCTCACATAAATAGCATTGAAGCAAGCATCAAATTTACCATCGTATTTGAGAAAGAAGACACATTACCATTTCTAGATATACTGGTCATGAAGAAGAAAGATGGAATATTGGCAACTAAAATATATAGAAAAGAAACCCACACTAACTGTTATTTAAATTATGAATCGTGTCATTCACAGCAACAAAAACAAGGTATTATTATTAGTTTATTAAACAGAGCAGCTAAACTAATTATGGATTCGAAAGATTTTAAAGAAAAAGAAATGCTACGACGTGCGTTGGAAGATAACAACTACCCAAATTGGCTTATAAAGAAAACATTTAATCAATTCAGATTCAGATAAAATTGAGAAACAAGAAAAAAGCAAAAAACTGCAAAGGATTAGTAACCCTACCTTATTTTCAAGATATAACTGAAATTTTAAATCGTATAATTACAAACCAAAATATTAGAGAATATACAAAACCTCTTCAAACAATCAAGCAAATTTCACCCAACTTAAAAGATCCAATTGAACCAAAGCAACAGTTAAGAGTAATTTATGAAATTCCATGTTTACATTATGTTGGCATTTACATAGGTGAAACTGGTAGGGCATTTCGTACAAGATTTAAAGAACACATGCATGATGTGAATTGAAAAAATTTAGTACGATTAGAAAATAGTGGTATAAACAACAAATCTGCTCTAGTAAAACATGTATATTCGGAAAATCATCATATGGATTGGAATAACTAAAAAATTTTGGCAAAAGAAACAGATTATATAAGAAGATTTTTGTAGTCCTTTTTTATTCATTCTAATAATTATGCTTTTAATGACAAAACCAATTGTTTGTATCCAACTGCTTATTATAATTTTAAATCCGTTAGATGTCGTTTTAGATCACAAATGTACTTTTATTTTCTTTCTTCTTCTTTTGCATCACTGATTTTATTACAGATGATGTTTGTGTTTCATTAAATCTCCTGATGAAGGTTTACTGAATCATAGTACACCAAAATGTTGAGTTTTTAATGTTTTTACCTTTTAATAAAGAATCAACAGCAGTTTAACTCAAGTTTTACCAGAAGATCATGAACAAAGATTTTAATAACATACCTGGTATCAAGAACAGCGGTCTTTAAATTTTGTTAACATTTTTATTACTGTCATGTTTTCAGTAAATGTAATTAAAATATGAATCGCAATATTTTTAATGTTTATGTATTAAATTTTCAAAAGAAAAGATAAAGAAGACTTGTGTGGGTTCATCCAATTTTAGAAAGAAGAAAAGTATTAGGTAAATATAAATATTTAGTCATTTATTTTGTTACTATTTGTGGTCAAGTGGTTAAGAACACAGTGATTGTGATCAACATGGTCTAAGTTCAAGACCTATTTGTGCCATTCTGTTGTATTCTTGGCAAAGACACTTTACGGCACTTTCCCCTGCTTGGCAGTCTTGGCAAGCAGTTCTAAATTTTAGTCAGTCATATCTCTATATCTTGGCATCTCCTGAAGCAGATTCGGGTGATTGCTTGCCTTATGCATAGCACCTTCAATACTTTCCTGCAAATCCGGAGGATAGGTATATATGTGTGTATAGAGAGAGAGAGGGATGAAATAAATGAAAATAAATTGAACTTTGTTAAAATAATCTTATTTTTGTGATTCAACTCCCAAGCTTAGAAAAAACTCATAAATTTTTTCAGGCAAGTTCCATCTATTAATAAAAGAGTTGGTGTTAGAAAGAGCATCTTCACAGCTGAGAAGAAAGTGTGTCTGCAGAAATAGTGAACAAAAAATTAACTTTGTAGTATTAAAAATTTATATTCTGGACTCGTACAACAACGTTGGAGACGTAACATTTAGAGCAGGGATGTCTAACCCGCATCCCCCGAAGTCTTTTAGTGTGGCCTGCCAAGGAATTTTTATTCAAATGCTCAATCATCTTAAATTATCGCAGTGCCTCTAAACTTCCAAGATTGTCCACACTGATTCTCTGTTTAGCCTCAGTTCATCTGATATCCTTCGTGCTGTCAACCTGCGATCACTTCGCACCAGCTACTTCACTCTAGTGATGTTTTCATTTGTCCTTGTTGTGGAAGGTCATCCCTTCTTGGGATCATTCTCCACTTCCTCACAAGCGTTCTCGAAACGTTTGTGCCATTTGAAGATTTGTGTCCTCGACATCACATCTTCACCATAAACCTCTTTAAGAAGTTTAAAACACTCAGTTGAAGTCTTCCTCAGTTTCACCAAAAACTTCCAAGTTGATTCGTTGTTCCATTCTTGAGCTACTAACAGTTTCATAACAACCAACAACATGAGTACAAACAAACGTGACACAAAGTAACAAAATTGTGACAAAGGCTACCAACAATATGTTACATAAAAGCCTGAAACACAAAAATGGAATGACTTACGTTAAAGAAATTGCAACACAATAGAACTAAGAAGTTGTGTTTCACGGTGAGCAAGCGGCTTGCCAATTGGCATTGTGCCAACAGCGTGGTTGATACAGTCCGGTTTCTTTTTTGTCACACCTCCTATGCTCTAAAATGAAACGATATGTCAACAGCTTGCTGCAGTTTTAATAGTTTTACACTCAGGTTAATTTTGTCATTGGTCGTTTGAAGTCGTGTTTAATTATGTCTGTAGTTTACATTATGTATTTTTTGATAGGCTATCTCATTGAAGAAAGAATTTAAAAAAATTTTTTTTTAAATCACAAAAAGAATTGTTTTAGTGTTTTTTAAACTAATATAGTAACCAGGGCTGGATTAAGCTGGTGCGGAGCCCGTAGCAAAATTTCTGTGGGGCCCTAATTTTTGCAGGTCCGGAGGACTATTAAGCATAATTTCTATTAAATGACAATAAAAATTGCATTATTATTTACCAAGAGAAAATACATTATGTTGTAAATTTAATACTTTCCAAATATTTAATTGTCCAGAGGAAATTCCATTTATTGGCCTAAACACTACGCAGAAACTTTCCACAATAAAAATTGTCACCATTTTACAATAAAGTCTAAATGACTGTTTTTGCTCTCATTGTTTTATCCCAAGGACATTACTTGACTTCAGCTTTATTTTTACACAATACATTTTTTGGATTTCTGATGAGCAAATTTGCAAATTATATACCAGTATTTGTTTAATATCTATTTCATGCTTTAGCTGGTTTTCAATGCTGATTAGAGAAAGATAGTTTAATCATTGTTTGCCCATGGAGGTCCGGAGTTCATTTTTGATTCTATTAAGTTTTGAAAAAGAGCACTCGGCACTGCAGTTCGTTACCATCATGGATAAATATATCCGCAACGCTATGTCCAAATTGGGAATGCAAACATCCAAAGAATTTTCTGAAAGCAATCGATAATACAGCAATTCAACTGGAACATCAGTCTTACTAATATTTAAAGAAAGACGGGATTTTAGAAGCTCAATAAACTGCAATAATTCTTCAGAAAGGGTCAGTTTTAAGTCTTTTGGATACATTTTGACAAGGTTTAAGAAGTTTTTTACAATTTCATCATGGGTGGATAGTTGTAACCGACGTAGAAACCCAAAAACACTGTTCAACTTTTCATAAGCAGCTTGGCGTTTTGATAAAACGACTAGCAAGTTATCAATTATGGCAAAAAATACTGTTCTTTCCAACCTCTGAGAAGGTGTTTGAATTGGAGCCGAAGGACCAGCACCAGATGTGCCGCACTCATCATCATATATGCGATTTCTCTTGCACTATCTTCCGCTGTTGTTTATACTCTTAAGTTTCAGTCAAGTCAATTGCTTTTTTTTCAATATCTGAGTAGGTGGAACGAAAAGACCGAGTATAGCCATGGATTGATTTGTAAAGTGCACAAGCAGAGCTCAGGTCTTGCCCAGAAGATTACAAGGAAGCACTGGTCAGTTGAAAACGCTGCAGTATTTGATTCCAGAAAATAAACTTAATTTTAGTCTCCAACTTCGTTATTGTTGAAAGTAATCCACGAGCCTGTTGACGACACTTCGCCTTTTGTTGGTTGTCTTGGACAATGTTATCTAGCACTTGCATTATAGAAGAATAACCAGAAAAAAGTTCTTGAGTAGAATCTGTGTGAGCCATCCACCTGGTATACGACATATATTTTATTGTGAGGGTTTGATCGCTATTAGATAGAGCAGCCATAAGCAGACTCCAGCGATTGGTGGATGCAGAAAAAAAACTGTAGATATTTTCGACAAAAGCAAAGAAAATGTTTGCTTCTTTACAACATTCAGCAGCACATTTTTCAACCAAATTCAATGAATGAGCAAAACAGGAAACGTATTCCGCAAACTCGTTTAATTGCTTAATTCGTGCTTGCAAGCCATTGTATCTGCCGCTTATATTGCTAGCATTTTCGTAGCTTTGACCTCGGCAGTTTCCAATGTCTATGCCGTTTTCATTTAGAAATGTTAACAATTTATCCTGTAGATGTTCAGCATTATGACTATTCATATCGAAAAATTTAATAAATCTTTTTACTGGTCCAGTTGGTAAAACATAACATACAGATTAAAGTCAACTGATCAACATTTGATATGTCAGGTGTAGAATCTAGAAAAATGGTATAATACTTGCTATTCTTCAATTCGTAGATAATGCTGTCGTGCACGCTAGATCCAATTAAGCTAATGAACTCTTCACAAATGGTTTTGAAAAAATATGATGTGTGCCCCTTTCCCTTGTTAGCAGGAGCCTTGATATGTTCCGCCATAAATGGGTCAAACTTTGCCAAAAGTTCAACAAGCCAAGGTAATTACCGTTGTTTTGAGACCCAATTTTTTCATCGCTACCACGAAATGCAAGGCCTCGTTCAGCTAAAAACTTGACAACCTCTATTATTCGGTCTAAAAGAACACTGCAGTTCTTTTGTTATTCTTCTATTTGGCTCACTAGCTGGGAATCCACGCAACCATCACTTTTTTTGCGCATCAGAAACTCTATCAAATGTTGTTGATCAAAGTTACTTTCTTCATGCCTTCGCAGCAAATTGTTAGCGTTTTTCCAGTCATTAAAATCTTCTTCGACAAGCTCATTTTGTGATTTGGAACCCGAGCAAGCCATTACTTTGCAGGGAAAACAGAAACTCCTACCTTTGCTTTCAGAATAGCATAACCAATTTCTTGCATATTGCTTTTTTGTGAGTCTATGAATAGTTTGGAAGTAAGAATCGGGGCAGGTTTTAGCAGTTGTTTTGCCTTCGTTAAATCGTGTTGATTTAAAAAAAATTGCTGTAAAAATGTTGGCAATCCTTACTTCCCGTTTTAATCCAGTACTCACGGTCAGTCTCGCTCAATCTTTTCGGCCACATGTAACATCACAAATTCGCTTTGTTGGCAAACCATAATTTTGAATAACTTGCTTTGTTTTAGCAGTCGCCTAGTAAACGGTTCATTGATTTCTAAGACAAAGGAATTAACTGTAACCAATAAAAGTTATAGGCAATGCATGTCAGCAGTAAATTTTTGACGAAGATTGTATTGAATTGAAGATATATTGTAACGTCAAGTATTTAGAGTATAATTGTGATTGTGAAATTGTGATTCAAATTGCCAGTGAAGAAAATTTGGTGAAAATTTATTTAATGAAGTTAAATGTTTATTTTAATAATTTTAGCTGGTAATTAATTCGGTATAGATATTTAAAATTAAATTGTAATTTAAGGTGTAGCTTTCACTATGTTGTTTTCACTAAATTTGTAAAGGTGCTTTACTGCTTAATGTTGTGCACTAGTTGGTTTGTCACTGTTATATATTGTTAATTTGTTAAGTGCTTTTTGTTGTTTTATCTAATTTTCCTCTCCAATTCTGTCTTTTCTGTTAACACAGTGTTAAACCGTTCTATAATAAAGAATTTGATAGAAGAACTTTGTTGCGCGTTTTCCCGTGTGTATGTCTCTCGTATCAGTGGGCGCGTTTTAAGACATTACACACATACCAAGGTCATTCGAAAAAATGAAAATAGTGGTACTGGCATCTTCTTCCTCAACAGTTCCCTTCTCTTGCTGCACAGTTTCTACTTCAGCTTCAGTAGTTGCTGTGTATTTTTCGCTTTCTGACCTACCGGTATCTCCAATATCTCTTTGCTCAGAAAGTATTCCGTAATTTTTCGAGTTTTTGAAGTCGCTAGTTGCGTCTTTTTGAGTCTGTCATCCTTTGCTTTACATTTGCTTTATCCAGAAGAATAATGGCAGCCTACGTCTCTAAACTCTAACTGGTGCTACCATTCATTTTTTAGCAAAAAACTAAGCAATGATCTTAAGTACAAATGAGCTAGAAAAATCTTTAAATATTTAAGACGGAAAGCGTCAGTGTGATGTTATAAACACACTGAAGACAAGTAGGTGGCTTAAATTAGCTTATGAAGTGTATGTGCTGTTAATACAACTAGTTTTTCTTTATTATGAATTATGATTTTACAAAGCACGGGGCCCGTAGCAAATGCTACATCTGCTACATGGTTAAGCCCCTGATAGTAATAGCAATTTTTTATACCTAAAGCTATTATATTTTTTTAGCTTCAACCTATTATTAAATACCTTAATTGATTTTGGTAATGTTTTAGGAAGTATAGCAGAGTTGGCAGTGATTTCCTGCTCAACTGTTCGTATTAATTTTTGCTTGCTTGAAAAATTAACGATATTTTTATGGGTGTATTACTACTGTAGTGTTCAAGCAGTAGTCTTCAATCTTTGTACCACGACCCAATTTAGCTTACCGCGCTGTACGTCTCTGATTTCAGTGCGCACAAAAATCTTGTAGTCTAAATCAAAAGTAGGTCGGGGTAATCACTTGATAGTTGCTTTTAGTTTAACGTTTCCGAAGTCGTTCTGCGGATCAGAGGATATATAGATGGTGATGTTGAGTCTAACTAAGGCTTACAATTGTTAGTATGCTAACATGTACAAAAAGGATTATTGATATAATAAGCGGTCAATTCCATATTACACGATGTTATTTTAGTCAATTTTGTTATCTCTTTCCCTTATGACAACATTGAACTTGACTTAACAATTATTTCTACATCAGCCGACCATGTCTTTGCAACGTTGCATCAAAAAGAAAAATTGAAATTATCCTATCTAATTCACTTTTAATAGCTTTCAAACCTGTGTTACCAGCTCTTGCAATAGAGTGCTTAAGAACGCTTTTGTGTTATACTTTTTACCTTTTCCTGTACATACCCAGCAATTTTACTGTTTATGTCGAGGTTTATTAACCCCCAGCGCTCAGTGAAAATTGTGTTGAATCTATTTTTGTTGTATGACATGATAAGCCATTTACATTAAATTATAATGTTTATAATTTCCCTCAAAACAAGTATAAAGCAGGATTTTTATCGGTGGTCCCATTATTGTGGCCATAAATCAAATATTGATAAATAATTTGAAGTAGCAATTACGAATATTACTTTGCTTTAAATCGTTTACTTTTTATATTGTTTATCAAACGCTTTCTTGCTACCCCAGAAAAAAGCCAAACGACCCACTGTAGGTTCACGACCCCCGGTTAAAAATCAGTGTGTTAAACGAAAAAAATATTAAAGATTGTCACATCGGAAAATCCGTTCCCCCACGAATAATTTTTGAAAATCCTTTCGATTTATTTTTACGTATTGGAATTTTCTTACTGTTGTGTTTCATCACTATCAACAAAGCCAAAAAATCCACTTTTAGTAAAATGGACTTGTCTTACTTTTTCTAAAAAATGTAACTTCATTAAGTAAGCACGTGACATGACTTATTATGGTTATAGTTTTTCATTACCAACCTAATATTTTAGTAAGCCATCCTGTTTTGTTTTTATATCAATACACCCTTTAATTAAACGCAGGGTTATGATTTCACGCTTATTTTTACGAACATTGAGAAAATATCAATTTGCACTGGTCCATTAAATTTAGTGCTTTATAACAGTTTTTCTGTTTTTCTTAGCATTTTGAAAAAAACGTACTAATTCTTTTTTCAAGGCCCGAGATTATCTTAAATCATGCCTTAAAGCCCCAAAGCGTTAAGGCCAATTTCCACTATAAGCGTGGAATGGAGCATTCTTTGTTTCTTTTATTGATCTTTCCGCAATTAAAATCTAAGCGAAGCAAAAAAATCAAAAAAAGAAACAAAGGATACTCCATACCACGCTCGTAGAGAAAACGAGCCCTTACGGTTGAATATTTAATATTATTCTGTTTTCGCCCTTGTTAAGACATAATTTTTGAATTAAAGATCAAAAAAAGATCACCACATTGAATGGAGCAGTACAGTAAAAATTTTATCTGATTTACGATTGACTTTATGTCACCGTGTTTAGGCTTGCTCTGTCTTTCGGTTAGTTCAGACGGAATTCTGTTCATACTTAATATCCATTACATAGTCTCTGGTGGGCAAGCATCAAAAATTTATTAGCGCCAAATAACACAATTATTATAAACACTCAAAACGGAGTTTACGACAAAA
The DNA here is from genome assembly GCA_963680785.1 of Diplosoma virens. Classification (NCBI taxonomy): domain Eukaryota; kingdom Metazoa; phylum Chordata; class Ascidiacea; order Aplousobranchia; family Didemnidae; genus Diplosoma; species Diplosoma virens. The sequence goes on along the minus strand of OY796882.1, from coordinate 22,835,504 downwards.
ACATTTGCACGAATAAAACAGTCAATAATGTTTATATTGCTTTGAGGTTTAATTTAAGTAATCTAAATTGCCAATTAATAATCGAAAAAGGACGTTTTATGAAAAAAATTTTTTTTTTAAAAGATCACTGATTTTGGTGCTGCTGTGTTAGCAACCGTAACCGACCAACGTTCTGGAAATCAACCAGACAACGACATTCGCACTGCTCCTTATTGCGCTTCGGAGTTTTTTCGTGCCAGACTGGATGGAAATAATGAACTCCGAACATCAAAATACGATGTGTACAGGTCAGTGCTATTACGATTCTTGTGTTAGTCGAAAGAGTACTGAGTGTTTTGGAATGTCGTTTTGATGATTCAGGTCGTACTAAAAAATTATGTTTATAGATGACGATATTTTTTGTTGTGTTGCTATTTCTAAAAAGTTACTTTTTTCGAATGGTTTTGAAAAAGAAGTTTAAAATTTCAGTCCGCAATTCAGAACCTTCCAATGCGAATAATATTGTAAACTTAAAATATTGACTTGTAATTTCAACAATAGATTTTGCTTTTAGTTTTTCTGTTATGATGTGGGAAATTTTGACTGGAAAAAAACCATTTAAAGGTGAGAATGTTCCTCCTTTTAGTTCTGTGACGCGTTGAATGAGGTTTCTTTGTTCAAAAGTGTCAAAAATGAAATCAGTTTAGATAACTGTAAAGACTTCTTTATAAGCAGTGGCGTACTGAAGATTTTTGAAAGGAAAGGGGCCGTACGACCACAATCAAATATCCTTAATGGAAAAAATTATTCAAGTGGTAGCTTAAAAAGAAAGGTCTTCACTTTGAATCAGTCTCGGATTTCTGCACATGGAATCTGTTTTCGTTTTTTGGCGGGATTTCTACCCAAATAGGCGGACAGAGCCCTAAAGTATTAGCAATCTCCAAGAGAGGCTATGGCACAAAAATACTGTCCTATGTATAGTAAGCTTACATATTAGTGATCTCCGAAGATTAGGGTGTGGGGGCATGGCACAATCCCCACCTAAATACGCTTGTGTTAGGGATGTTCCTAGTTGAATACCAATCTATTCGAATTTCTTGAATGGCTTAATTTTGAATATTCGAAATAAAAAAATTACTTTAAACCGGTTTAAACCATGTTGCTTAATTTAGCGTGTTTCTGTAATTTTTTTTCCAGAAAATGCCACAATGTACAGTAGAACCTCGCAGTATGAGTTTAAATCATTATCAGGTTGAGCTCGTATTGTGATTTACTCGTATTACAAAGCAAGTTTTTGCATTAAAATTAATATGAAAATAAATAATCCGTTTCATCCCCAAAATGTCTGTTTTTATGTTTATTTTTTCAACATTTTAGTTAAAATTAAAAAAATAAAAATTCAGTTAAGACAGTTTTGCTTTTAATTTTAATTTCTTTATTAAATAGCCGTTACAATAGTTGTAAAATGTATTTACAAGGACATAAGAAATAGTTACCGCCATCAAATAGAGTAAGATTAGGTTATGAAATTTTTTTCTAGCTTTCGTCAAAGCAAAATCATGCAAAAATTCATCAAATTTTATCTGTTTAAGTTTTTCATTTTCAATGCACAGAATGCTCAGTGCAGACAACCTTTCTTGAGACATTGTGGATCGCAGTTTATTTTTGATGCTTTTGAATCTTCAGAAAGATCTCTTTTCTGAGCAGTTAGTGACCATTAAGCTTAGAAACAGTCTTAATATTGCTTCCATATTAGAAAAGGCAGTGTGAATTTTTTCCTTGCACATAATTTGATAAAGGTTCATTTTCAATTAATAAAACGTATAATTTAACCACATCAAAAGTAAGCAACACATTGTTTATAAGTTATTTCAGCAACATGTCAACTACCAATACTGTTTTTTGCAGAGTAGCTACTTAGTAACCTTTAAGCTTCCAGCAGAATATGCACAATGATTGCCTTTATTATGATGCAAATGACGTAACAATAGCTGCTTATAACGTAGTTGAAACCAGTTGTGTATAGACTTTTCTAGTCTGAAAAGCTTGATACTTAAGACCCGTTTCCACTACGAGTGTGGAAAAAAGCATTCTTTGTTTGTTTTATTGATTTTTTTTGTGCTCACTTCAATTTTAACTGCTAATAAAAGAGACAAAGAATGCTCTTTTCCACGCTCGTAGTGGAAACGGGCCTTTAGGTAAGTTTTAAGTTTTGTCAAGTTTTTAATAGAATTACAAACTTCAAAATCGAATTTCAAGGCCCCTGGACGTTGAGGGCCTACGAGCTGTGTTAACTGATGTTGGTCTTTCAGAAATGTTTGAGGTTAGCCACAGTGCCAGTTTGATGGAATCACTCTCTGATGTTGTAAATGGTTTTTCAATGTGGTGGTGGATTATCAAATTCATCTTGCCATGCATCAATTATTTGTGCAGCATTTCTAGTTTGCCAATAATGCTCCACATTGAAGACTCTCTGCTGCTGTGATAATCTGCTAGACATTAAGAATATGAAATTGTGATTACATCACTTTTTTAAATATAAATCATCTAAACGAAATTACAATTGTATGATTGGATAAATTTAGACTTGTCTGGCACACTACGCATGCACACACACAAGCTGTTAGGCTACTTATTGATTATCTTTCATCTTTCATCTAACTCTCAGGCTACTTATTGGCCACCCTGTATATGCTGGATGTTAAAAAAAATGTGGCTACATGTAGATTTAAAAAATCCTATCCACACTAAGATTGTGTTCTACCTGCACTAATACTGGAAATTTGTACTGCTTCTTTTTTTGCTTATTAAGACATTGCACAACTGTTTTTAAAAGTTTAATATTTCAATTGTTTGACTTACGCTTTAATCTTATACAGCACCAAATAGGTTTGCAGCTGCATGCTGGTACTTACTTCCTGTGTTCAGCTATTCTATAAAGCAGTGGTTCTCAACTGCCAGTCCGTGGACTGGTGCTGGTCTGCATTAGCTTTTCTGATGGTTCACAACAATTCATTTCAATTTTACTCTTTATGGAGGGTCTACGAGTTCAGAAGTAGAACAATGTCAGAAGAATATTAACAGTAATTATTGATTTTTCTTAATAACTAAATGCAAGATCAAAGTTTAGATTGGGGAAAAAATGTGTATGGTTGTGTACTGACCAAGCTGCCAGCATAACTGGTTTTCATTCAGGTGCAATTGCAAAAATAAAAAAGTTGCAAACAAAAATCTGTTGTTTACACATTGCATGTATCACTGTGAACTTGCAGCTTTTCAGAAACTGTCACCTGAATTATGATCCAACCAGTTAAAATTATCAATTACTTGTGGCCGAGTATTGCATTTAAGGATTTTTGAGGCACTGTGTGTGAGTATGGCTGCACAAAATTGTCATCTCATTTTTCATGCAAAAGTGATATGGCTTTCGAAAGGATGCGTTCTTGCACATCTTTTTGAGTTGAGGGAAGAAGCAAATCAATTTTTAAGTGAATGAACATTCCCATTAAAAGAATTTTTATTGGATAAAATGTGCATAAGTAAACTTGCATAGTTAGCAGATATATTTAGCTGCTTGAATGACCTTAATAACTTTCTTTAAGGTTATTGCATAACTATATTTACAGTGTGCAACAAAACTTATGGTTTCAAAAGAAATGGTGAAGGAAAAGTATGAAAATGAATTAAGAAATCAGTCTCTAGTTATTGAGAGGAATGGTGCCAGACTATCCTTTAACTGAATTAAGACAGTCATCCAAAAAGACTAAGCAGGAAAAAATAGGAATTCCACAAAGTAACTTTTTTGGAAATTTGGAATTGTAACCAAAAATCTACAATTTCAAACCTAAATAGGAGTAGTACAGATGGAAAGTACTGGCATTGTCATAAAAGAAACTATCAGAAATCAGTACTAATCAATAAAGAGAATTTCAAAAGCTTGGTTTTGAAGAAATTATATCAAAAAGTACCTTGTACCTTTTCATAAATTTTCTACCCCACTGTATCCCCCTCACTTCTGGCTTTTCTGACTTTGCTCAAAAACTTCAATAGAGCCACATTTACTATGTATTATATCAAGAAGACAGCAGCAAATTTTACATTAAATAGAGTTCTTCTGATGCTAAATGCTTACTTTTGTTTTAATAAAAAATTTTTTTTATTTATTTATTGTGTTTATTGCAATTTTTTCAGCCATTAAAAAGATTACCAGTCCACCAAATTTTGTTAAATATATTACCAGTCTGCACGCTTAAAAAGGTTGAGAACCACTACAATAAAGCATTCTTTCTGCACTCTTGTCTAGCCATTGTTTTTTTAATCGTAGAGAACGAGCAAATAAATTTAAAGTCTGTTCCAGCTTTATGTTTTAATGCTGCAATGCACATCAAATAGCAAATGGTAAAACTATAAACAATAAACCCAATTTTAATGTCTTATTTTAATTAAATTTCAATATTTATTAACCAAAGTATTTCTATTTTAAATATTCAAATACTGAAAATAACATTCGAATATAACTCTATTTGAATTCAAAAATATACCAAATTTTATTTGGAACATCCCTATTTCATAAGATCTACACTTACCCTTGCAAGTTTTCATATTTTTCACTGATACAAAAACCCTCAGGTTTCTTTAACACATAACTGGATGTACTTCTGTGTCTAAAATGTGTGATCAAAAATTTTTATTGTGTAAAGTTATTTACTGTGTTGTGGTATAAGAGAATATGTAAATTTTCTATTGTTGATTTAAAATTATCTTTTTTGTAGGTTTAAATTCATTGCAGATAAAACTTCAAGTGCTGAGTGGTAATCGTCCGCAAATTGATCTTATTGCAAGTGATATTTATGGTGAACAGTGTCAATCACTTAAAAATCAAATTCAGGCAGGCTGGCATGCAGAAAGAAATAAAAGACCCCCATTTTCTGGTATGTAATAAAATAACTATTAAATTTTCAGTGGTTCAGTGAGTGATCTGTGTTTATAAGTATCAAATGATTTAGATTTGGAGCTTTCTTGTTTTTCATTTACAGCTGTTTACAAAAAGTATTGTTCTTTATTTGTGAGTTCAAATTTGGCATCTAATTCAAAAGCTTAAAAATTTTACTTATTTTACCCCATCGTTTCTTAACCTTTTTACCATTGCATGGTTCTGAAAATAAACTGCATGTTTCAAGAAACCCTGGCACTTAATACATGAATCAGTTACATACAACTCCCGCCTGCTGAGTGAGTGCTAACTAGTGCAGTGTTTTTCAAAGTGGGTTCCATGAGCTTACTACCCAGTGTTCTAGTATAAAAGCAAAAACTAGTAAATATTTTTGTTGCAATCTATAACTGCAAGTAATAACTTTTTCTAAGGCATATGGGACATTCCATGTCAACTCACACCCTCATTTTGCTGAAATTTGGCATGTTTGTAGGTTTGGATAAGAAAATATCTCACACCAAATTTCATGTTTCTAGATCAAATAGTTCCTGATACATGACAGTTGAAAGTTAGACACGAAATGGCCACTTGAATGACCCTGATCGAGCAAAAGTGGCCCTCCTGCCTTTATTTATTATTCAATTTCAAAGATGTTGATATCATTGGAAAGCTCTCTCCAGCAGCTTTCCAATGATATCCATATCTGTAATGTAGCTATATAAATAAAAAAGTTATCTTTTGACATGACCTTGTGACCTTAACCTCACATGATTCCAAAACCCCCACTCCAGACAAACAAATTCTTTTAATATTTTTGTTTCTCACATAAAGGTATGCCAAAAATCAAAGTGGGATCTCTTTAGATTTTCAAAATATTCTTTAATTAAAAAAAATTTACAAAAGACTTGTGAAAATGATGTATTTTTTTAACACTATGCATTGTTTGAAACCAATTTTCCTTCTACTGTATAATATTTTAAACTTTCACATAATGATAAAAAAACAATATTTTTTCATTTGCAACAACAAAATTACAAAATGTGAACAAGAAGTGTCTTTTTGGGTTTGACTTGACAATTTAAGGGTTTTGACTTTGCAACACCCGAAATAAAATTTACAACTGAAGTTAAAAAATATGAAAATATGAAATGGTACCAGAACAAATGTCAAATTTTAATATTTGGATTAACTTGCCTGTTCAAAAGCCTGGATAATTTTTTGAGTGTCTTCTATTTTGAGGCTGTAAACTCAGCCAGATTTTGTTGACAAATCTACTTTCGTCAAGATGTCATTAAAGGGAGCAATGTGCTGGTCATCTTGCCTAGGGTATACATAAGACAGTAATGGCCTCTTCAGTAGGAATTTGACCTGCACTTTTCTATTTTTTTTTAGACTTTTCAAGGATTTGACATACTCACCAGTCCTGATTGTAGATGCAGGTGTAGGCTCCCAATTGTAATTCTTCAAATAGTAGCCTTTCAAGTTCATTTGAGACTTTGAGAACTGTTCCTTCAGAAGTGGATGAGTATCTTTGGATGGTAAGCTTTACCTTTGATCTGGTGAGCAGTATAAAAGTGTGGTGCTTGACAGTGCCAACTATGGTCATAGCCTTTAATAAATGCTTTTTCAGCATCTGACTTTCCTTTATTATCTCCTCTACATTTACAAATTCAAACAAAATACTCATAATACTTTCAGTTGCAAATTCAAACAAGGTCATTGGAGATAGGATTTGCTTCTCAGAAGGGTGCTTCTCAACAATTTGCACATGAAGCTAGGCTTTTTACAGTGCCTCCAACACCATCACGAGGTCCCTTCCTGTGAAAAGTTGCAAAAACTTTCATGTAGTCAATAGAACATAATAGAATGATGCTCACCAACACAGGCTCCACAGATCACATAATAGATTAAAAGATTTTTTATTTTATTGATTGAATTTTGTTGTGATATAGGTTCGAATCATGCCTCTAGTCACTGTTTTCAATAAATCTAATTTTAAGTTTGTAAGCTAGTACATCATCATATCTGTAAAAAATCTTTTAACCTATAATGTGAACTGCTGAGCAGTATGCCGTGTTGAGCACCATTCTATGATGCTTTATCGACTATGTGGAAGTCTGTTCAGACTTCCCATAAAGCTAGGAAAGAACTTGCAACCTTTATCTTATGAAAACAAAACTGCCATACGTTTTCAGCTATAGATGACAGCAAGCTCATTAAATCATAGCAATCAACATTGGCTCAACACAATATCGAAAAAGGCTGAGTTAAAACAGGCAGAGCATTGCAGTTCACATAAATAGCTCAAATTAGCTTTCTAACAATCAGCAGACTAGGCTGGCAGAATGGGTTAACACTACAGTCCTGATTAGGCTGTACTGCAGCCCTAGAAGCTGGTACTAGATCTGTTGGTCATTGTGGATGCAGGTTCGAATCCTGCCTCTGGTAACTGTTTTCAATAAATTAAATTTAAAGTTATAAACTAGGAAATCATCATACCATATATGTAAAAAAATCTTTCAATAAAACTGGAATTAGTTTGCCATAAAATATCATTTGTAGATTGATTCTGGACACCATTTTATCCCTATTAACCAAAAATGACCATTGTCAAATTCTGATGGTAATCAGGCATGTCACAATTTTGTGAATGCTGTTCAATAGAATAACAAAAAACAAAAGGCTTAACTTAATTGTTGTAAAGCTGGAGAATATTGATAATTTTGTAACACAGGCATGCTGGAGTTGGATCAATAGGCAAACCTGTTCAATAAAATGCAAATACCTTAAAAATCCATAGAGATCCCACTTTGATTTTTGGCAGACTGATAGTCCTTTATGTGAGGAACAAAAATATTAAAAGAATTTGTTTGTCTGGAGTGGTAGTTTTGGAATCATGCAAGATCAAGGTCATGTCAAAAGATAACTTTTTTATTTATATAGCTACATTACAGATATGGATATCATTGGAATGCTGCTGGAGAGAGCTTTCCAATGATATCAACATCTTTGAAATCAAACAATAAATAAAGGTAGAAGGGCCACTTTTGCTCAATAAGGGGCGTTCAATCAGTTATTTTGTGTCTAACTTTCAAATATCATATATCAGGAACTATTTGATCTAGAAACATGAAATTTGGTGTGAGATATTTTCTTATCCAACCTACAAACATGCCAAATTTGAGCAAATCTGAAATGGTCAGCAAAAAAATGCCTAAAAGGGTGTGAATTGACATGGAATGTCCCATATGCACTAAACTAGTGCCCTAAGTAGTTTCCAATTCATTGTTCATGCAAATCATCACAAGCAAAAACAACAATAAAGGCTTTTGTTTTCTGTAAAAACAACATCAATAAACAATTTACTTAATATTGGAACTATGCATATGAAACATACTATGGCACAATGCTAGCCTAACAGATGTATTGGATACCTATGCAGATAGAAGACTGGTTTGGTTATGCTCATACAAAGATAAATTTTTCATTTGAAAAGTCAGAAATCAGGTCATTAATCTAACTAAATAAGGTGAGTTTAGGATGCTTTCCACGGTTAGGCTAGGTTAGGCAGACCAGTTAAATCTACGAGTTTATGATGTCCAAGTCAAGATTGCACAACCTTGACTCCATCTTCAAAAAATTGACTGCATCTACTGCCTCCAAAAAAGTGACTCTGACTCCAGTCGTTTTTTTGAATAAAAATTGCTGTTTTTAAATTTTTTAAACATAAACTTACCTGTTGTAGGGCTTGGCTTTCAGTTTGGAAAAGCTTACTCTTATTTTTATTTTATTTATTTGCCATCAATCAATTATTATTTTTTATTTAATTTATCTTTATATTTATCCTCCTGACTAGCAGGAAAGCGACGGAGGTGCTATACATAGGGTAGGGAATTACCCCGACCTGCTTCCAGAGATGCCAAAATATTGCTCTCTGCTTGTAATTTAATAGAGATATGACTTTAATTTAGAACTGCTTGCCAAGACCACTAAGCAGGGGAAAGTGCTGTAAAGTGTCTTTCCCAAGGACATAACAGAATGGCATGAGTGGGTTTCAAATCGAGACCATGTTGGTCATGAGCACAGCGCTTTAACCACTTGACCACACTGCCGACTATTATTATTATTATTATTATATTATATATGTTATAAGACATATATTAACTATACCTATTGTCCATCTAAATTCTAAGAAATGGAATGATGGCTGAAACTTGCACCTAGCCAACAAGAGAATCAACAAAAGACAATGAAAATACAGAATTGGAATCATCTGTTTCTGGTGTAAGCATTTTACAATGTGGATCTACTAGTTCTGGTGTGAAGAGCACAAAAAAACACAAGTACTATCATAGCTATTTGACTTTTGGATTTACTTACACTGGCAATGAAGAATACCCAGACGTGCTTTGCTTACTTTGCAACTAAACATTTTTAATACTTTTTTGGCCCCAGCTAAATTAAAAAGACATTTTAAAACAAGCCACCTGTCATACCAAAATAAAGACATTGCTTTTTTTGAAAGAAAATTACAATCCAGATGTTTGATGGCAAAAAAGTTTAAAACCAAACAAGAAAATGCAACAGCTGCATCATACAAAGCTAGTTATCGCATAGCTCTGGCCAGTGAGGCACACATCATTGCTGAATTGCTCATAAAACCTGTCATGACTGATGTTGCATCATGTGTTCTTGATAAAGTGTCTGTTGAAAACTGAAATTGGCTTCCTTGTCCAACAACACAGTTGTAAGGAGAATTGATGACATTGAGAGTAATACAGAGATGCAACATATTTCCAGAATATGTGACTGTGATGCTTACGCATTGGATTTAGATGAATCTGCAGATGTAGCTGGATTGGCAATTTCACTTGGTGTTCGTGCTGTATCCCTTTGATAAAGGAATTGAATATGATTTATTGCTTTGCAAGAGTTTAGAGTTGCACAGCACAGGAAATGATGTATTCAATGTCATTACTGACTTTATGAAAGCACACAATATTAGTTGGGAAAAATGCATTTTGGTTTACTTTGTGGAGCAAAGTCAATGACAGGAAAAATAAATGGTGCTGTAACTAAAATAAAAAAATGTAGCAAAAACTGCAATAGTCTTCATTGTATCATCCACAGATATGCTTTGGTTACAAAAAAAAATGTCACCCTCACTAAAAAGGTGTTGGATGAAGCAGTTCAGATTCTTACTTCTATAAAATCTTGGCCATTGCAAAATCGTATTTTTAAGCAGTGAATATAATGGGGAGTGAATATAAAACCTTGTTGTTGCATACAGAGATAAGATGGCTCTCAAGGGGAAAGATCTTGGCTAGAATATTTGAACTGAGAAGAAAATTGATGTCCTATTTTTGAGACAGCAAATTTCATTTATCAAGCAGACTGAAAAATCCAGACTGGCTTTTAAGACTTGCTTATCTGGCTGATATTTTAACTAAATGAAATTTTTGCATCTTTGCAAGGAAAAGAATTATCTGTTTTTCAAGCACAAAATAAAATAATATCTTTATCATCAAAGCTACAATTCTGGTCTTCCAATGTTTAGGAAAAAGATTTTTAGATGTTTTCAATATTTTAGTGAACTAATAGAAGAATCTGGAAAAGACTTGCCAGATACGATTTCCATTGACATTGAAAATCACCTTATCAGCTTGACTGAATCCTTACACAAATACTTTCCAAATTTTCATAGCAAAAAAATTGCTGGGTATAGAATCCTTTAAAGATTACAGAAATGCCAATGGAGTTAGTAGCATTGGAATATAAAATTTAACCCAATAACTATTTATAGTACAGTAATCTAAGTTTGGATAATACAGGATTAAAATCTAAACTTGCGTTTCTCACCTATCTATTGGCTGACAAGGTGTCACAATAAAGTTTAGCCACTTTAGTAATTTTAAAATGTGGATTGTGTCGATGTGAAAGTAGCAGTTTTTTTGTTTGCTAACCATCAGTTCCTTTCGGGACTACTTTCAAAATTTGAAGAGGAAAATTCACAGCATTTCTTTACAAATGGCTTTTTTATAAATTGTTTTAGAGTACTGACAAGTAAGCTTTTGAAAAAGTATTACTGTTACCATGTAATATAAAAGCTGACATCACTACTATAAATAGGACACTGGGCAGTTATCAGCAATTTTTTCGTAATTTATAAGCTGCTTTTGTTCTGTCTGGCTCAATAGCCGGAAAATTAGCCAATGATGATTGTAGATGAAACAATGATGAATTATACAGGTGTTAGGACAAACTTTTTGTACCATTGAGTCAGTCAGAATGAAGGTAATTAAGAGTGAAAAAGGAGAACAGAAACTGTTCCATGAAGCTTACATGTAGGCTACAATAAGCAAAGAGCTACAAAAACAACATTGTTATGCCTAATTACAGTTGGATAATTTTGCAGTGTCTAATTTAGGGTTGTCCAATTTGCCTGGATCCAGTTGGCTCAAGCAGTTAAGTCATGTATATCCAACTGCATCCTTATGTAAACACAGAAGCGCAGATAGACAGATTAGTGCCTTGTGCTTTAGACATAGTTTTCGAAAATCTGAAATTATCAATCAGTTAGGCTTAATCACATGTAGCAAAGCTCACAGAAAATTGTAGTTTTTAGTTTTCATAGATACAGTAAAATTAGTAGTAGAAACGTAATTGTGTTACATGATTTACTTCAAAAAGTTCATTCATTATGAGTTGCAATGTATTTAAGAATTTTAAAGCAGGTTTTGATTAGAAGATTTTTAATCCTACTTACATGATTTGACCCCCCTGCAAATTTTTTGAGAAGTTTTTTCCCCAGAAGTTTATCAACTCATTGTAGATGAAACAGTCCAATATGCAAAAACACAAAAGAACAAACTCTGCTTTACTGTGTTTTTTAAGGAGTTTATCAGATTTTTATTGTTCAGTGACTATTACACTTTACCAAGCAAAAGGGATTATTGAAGTGTGAAGGATTTAGGTCTGGACATTGTCCACAATGCATTTAGTTGTAATGCATACCTGACCCTAAAATCTGTAATCCACTTTCAAGGCAATTCCCAGCCTCAGGAGAACAAGGATGACAAAGGTTTCAAGATCAAGCCTTTGATGGATCTGCTCAATAAAAATTTTCAGCAGTAAGGGATCTTTGAGAAATACTTATCCATTGATGAAATGATTGTGCAATATTATAGACATCACTTGTTGAAGCAGTTTATCAGCACTAAACTGATAAGATTTGGTTACAAACTATGGGCTATGTGTGGTGAAAGCAGGTACTGCTTCAACTTTTCTCTGTAGGCTATTGTAGAAAAAAAACCAATGATTCTGAGGCCATCAGACCTCTGGGATCTCAAGTGGTTATGAACATGTTATCTATGGTAGACAATCCCTCAATTTCATGTTGTTTATTTTGTTAATTTTTTCACCAGCACTCACTTCTTGATCAATTGAGAGAAAAAGGTTTCAGAGCAACAGGAACTATTAGAGGTGCAAGAACAACAAACTGCCCTTTGAAACCAGCCAAAAAAATGGATAAAATGAAGAGAGGAATGTGCAACTACAAATTTGATACAGAAAACGAAATCATTGCAGTTAGATGGAAAGATAACACATCAGTTGCATTGGCTTGCAATTTTTATAGGATAAAACCTCTTGCCACAACAAAGCAATGGAATCAAGAGCTAAAAGAAAAAGTGGCAATACAACAGCTCCTTATGATCAAAAATTACAAATACATGGGGGGGTGGATCATCATGACTGGCTTTTAGAAAAATTTAGTTGCAGTAAGAGGGTAAGAGTGGTATTGGTGCTTGGTTACAAGAATGATTGATATGGCTGTGGTAAATGCTTGCTTTATTTACTGAGTGGTTCATGAACCTAATTCTATTTCTACAAAGGGTTTTTGAAGAGCTGTGGCTGTAAGCTATTTGCAGAAAGGTCATGGAAAGCATGTCAATTAATTCCTTAGTTACCTATTCACTTCCATAATCCCATAAAGGCCGATAATTGATATGATGGACAAGAACATGTCATTACTAGAAGAGAAAAATAAAGACAGTGCCATCTAAAGGGCTGTAACGGAAGGCCACTAACTTACTGAATGAAATTTAACATCACTTTGTGTACTGGTTGTTTCCCCAGCTACCACAAGAAAGTTTGAGAGTAACACCCTTAAAAAAGAAATCATCAAGAACATAATTTGATCATGTGCTGTTTCATTTGAGATGTTTTAAGTTTTTGTTATTCACATGTTTTTGATGCATAATACATTGATCACACTGTAAAGCATTCACAAAAAATGCTAACTAATCTGCCTGGCATACTATAAATAGAACAGTTGATTATGCAGAAACTACTGCAAATTTTGCAAAAAGAATCTGAATTAAGATGACATTTTATGCTAAGTATGGAAGTAATAATGAAATCTGCCCAGAAAAAAACTTGGGCATTAATGGGTTAATAGAACTTATATCTGATAGTGTTCTAAAGGCTAAATTTGCAGAAGTTCTTTTTGCTCTTTTTTGAGGAAGTTTAATTGAAGAAAATAAGAATTTATCAAAAAAAAGCAACACAAGTATTATTACCATTTACATCAATGTATTTATGTGAATCAGGTTTTTCTCAATATACACAAAGAAAATACTGTCAAACACAAGTATCATGCCAAATTGGATGCTACACAGATATTCAACTGTCAAATATCAAGCCAAACTTTTTAGTTTTCCTGCACTCAAAAAAGCAAGTGCATTCATTCCATATAGATATGTTTGTTTTGTTAAATTTTTTCAATCCAATTTTAATCTGGTTTAGGTATCCCCAGTGACTGGAGGTGGCCAGATACATCTTACTACTTTTACAATTCTTCTTACACCTTCTCTTCACCTACACTGATCTGCTGTATCTTTTTTTCTTTAAACCAATTCTTTTCATGTTCCCTTCAACTTGTTGCCTCCATTTCATCCTCAGTCAACCCTGTTTATGTTTTCCATCCACTTCATGTACCATTGCCTGTGTCAAAATATCTTCCTCAGGTCGTCTCAAAACATGACCATACCACCCATACCATTTGCCCTTGCCAGCTTATCTGCTGCTTCCTTCAATCCCAACATGTTCATCAGCTCCTCTGTATTCCTCTTGTTTACCAACTTTACACTGCATGTCGCCCTCACCATAGATCTTTCTGCTCTTCTCAAAATAGCTACTTCATTTTCTCTCAAACACCATGTTTTGCTTCCATATAACATCACATAGCTTTCATCCACAAAGAGAGTCTTTTTCCAAACAATTTAATATCTCCCCACACTCTCTGAATTTCTTCCATCCCAATCTTGTTCTTGCAGTCATTGCAACTTCACATCCTCCACTGGCATTCAACCAACCAGACCAGCATTCAACCAATCAGCATTCAACCATCCACTGGCATTCAACCAACCACCAAGATAGCAAAATCTCTTCACAGTTCCCACTTCATCACACATTACCTCCTGTTGCCCTTCTCCTGCACCATTTGTAGCTTTATCACGTTTATGGATATTTTTATTGTTCAAAGATTTGTTCTCCATTACAATCTCTAAATAATGACCATTTAGAATAGGGGTTCTTAAACTTTTTGTGACAGTGCCCCCTTTTTGTCATGCAAACAAAACATGTGCTCCCTTCTATGATATCAACAAAACCCTTCATATTAAAAAATCTAACAGCATTGAATACAATGATAATAACTAAATTTTGTTAATAAGAAGGCTGTAATTTATTTATTGACTTTGCGACAGATAGTTTTAAGATGAAACCAAAAAAAAAAAAAAAAAAGGTTTTTAGTTTCAATCATTCTCAGATTTCTCAAATTCTTGAATAAATAAATAAAAAAAAAGTCGTCACATGGAATCAGTCTTAGATTTCCATCCCAAAATTAGAGCATTCACTAAAAAGAAAAAAAGGTCTTAACCTATAATTTGGTAACTATTTTTTGCAATTGGTCCATGTTGCTTCTGAAAATTCCAGATTTTTTCTAAATTTTTACTATTGCTGCCTGAAAAATTCTGATTTTGCCCAAATTTTGCTATTAGTTAGTTTGCAACCAGTTGCTCATGCCCCCCCCTATGTACCTTTCATGGCTTCAGTTTAAGAACCTAGGGTTTAGAATTAGATGAAAAAACATGTTTGCTTTTTGTAATGGGATTCCATGTTGATTTAAATAACCTTGCAGGGTTCCATCGCGAAAAAAGTTTAGGAAACTCTGAAGTAGTGAAAGCAGTTTACACTGGTGGCATAAGGAATGGTTTTTATATTTTTTTGATAACATAATTGGTCAGTGGTTTTCAACCTTTTTCATACTGCGACCCACTTTGGTATCCCCAGGCAACTTAACAACCCCCTTCCTTAGTAGTATATTTAGGTGTTTGCAGGCTAATGCATTTGTGAAGCTTATTAACAAAAAAATCATTACAAATAAACAATCTATACAAAACAGCATCAATGGGAGACTGGTGTTGGCAAAAAATTTTTTTATGGTTGGTGCAGTTGTTGTGCCAGAACACACCATAAATCTGGCTGTACTATTATTTTATTCTTGGCCATGTTCTTTACTCCCAGCAATTCAGAGAAGCCACTCTGACAGAAAAAGCATTAAAGTCTATTCAAGGCTTGCAACTCTGGGATATGGAGGAAGCCATGGTTGTCAATATGCATTTAAAGTCTTATTTTTGAAGTTCCCTTGCATAATTGAATCATTTTGTAGAGCTTAAATAGCATCATCTCAATTGAATATGTTAATAAAGCTGTGATGAATTCTTCATTAATATGGTCCTCCTATAATCACACAGCTCAAAATTTTACTCATATCACTCTATGAAAACTAAAAACACAAATAAAACTATTTTAACCAGACAACAATTTAAAAGCAGGTCTGAGTAACCCTAAACAATTTGTCTAAATTTCATGCCTCAGACCTTTCTAGCAAGACAGTATAGGAGGCTAATTACTTTTCCATGTAATGTTTTATAACTTTTACGTAAACTCTTCTCTCGTATGATACTTCATATGACAGTTAAGCTGTAACCCTTTATTTCCAATTTACAGTTTACTGAGTTCCCATTTTAAAGACTAACTTCTTTTAAAAAGAGAGAAAGAGGTTTAAGCTAGTCAGTACCCAGCTCTTTGATTTTTTCTTAAACCAATTCTGTTAATCTAGAACACCACACTGACATGCTTGATCTAACAAATATTTCTACATCATCCAATCATGTCCTCATAACGTGATAAAAAAAGAAATTCCTGAGGGATTCTATTTTATTCATTATTAAAGCTAACTCACTGTATTTTTTAAGCTATAGCAATAGGCTGCCTTAGAAACCAACATGGACTGCTATTGGTGGCTCATACCCACCCATACCTATAAACAATTTTACTGATAACCTACCCATACCCAATCCATAACTTTTTTGTCTTTGAGTAATCCATCAAAAGTGATAAGTACAAAAACAATAAAAAATTATTTTTTCTGAGGATTTAATTATTTATGCAGGACACAAAATTAAAAACTTACAAAATATCACACATTTATTTTTTCAAAATCGTTGATTTTGCCTGTTTATAATCCTTTTTCCACTCATCGTCATCATTTCCAAAGGCTATCTCCTCAGGATCAAACACAAACAGGACTGGGGCCCATACCCCAGGCTGCAGTACTGCCCAGATCAGATGCTGTCAGTGATAGTGTTGAGCCACCATCAGGTTTTGTCATCCAAAACCGTCAGACCTTGTGCTCCATGTGCCCGATGCCAAATGTGTGGGGCATTCTGCTAGGACGTGGTCGGTTCAGTGGTGTCGCACTCGTGATTTGTTGAAGGAGTGAGACCCCATTTGTGCATGGAGAAATGGAATTGCCCAACACCTCTGCAGGCAATTAAACCTAACCCAAGCTGTTCAGGGCAAGCTCATTCCAACAGGCCTGGTCAAGGGTATGAAAGCACAAAGCCTGGATGTATTCTCACAGTACCCTGTGTTTCATCTATAATTTGTCCACTGAGAAGTGTGGACGCCTAGTCCTGATCTCTAGTTCGACAAGTCAGTGCTTTAATCCTCTTTCTGCTGACTTTCAGCTACATAGTTTTGGCTGGCCCCACCCTCCTGTCGATTTTATGTATGTAAGTCAACCTGTACCTACCCACAGGGCAAGCAGATATAGAAGGATTTGCTTATCTTTACTCATACAGGTCTCTAGGCTGCATAGAAAATGCTTCATGCTACAATTTTTTGATTGTTTGTTTTTGTCTATGTGTACTCTGTGATTTTACTGCCTCTTGAAATTCGTTTTTTATATGACTCAGTGAAAATTGTATTTAGATTATTTTTTTCTGTACAATGATGTAAATAAACCACTGACATTTAATTGTAATGTTAATAACTTCTTTCAAAATTGGCTTAAAGTAGGATTTTGCTGGAAGATTCTATTATTGTGACCAAAATCAAATATTGATAAATAACTTTAATTAAATACTAAAAAAATAATTATGAATATTGTTTTGCTTTTGTTTTTCATGTTAGCTATTTTTAATTATTTTCCTTTTTATGTTGTTTGTCAAAAGCTCTCGTGACTCTTAAAAAATAGTCAAATGACTCCCAGGTTGAAAACCACTGTAATAGGTAGAATAGGATAATGTTTATAAATATAAAATTAATTAAATTTTTTTAAGAGTTGCATGAGCTTTTGATAAACAGCATAAAAAGTAAAATAATTAAAAATAGCTAACATGAAAAGCAAAATTAAATTCTATTTGAATAAGGTTTTATAAGTTGATTAAGATTTGTTTATATTGTATAATTGATTGAGTTTTAATACATATATTTGGTGATTAAATAATACAGGGTCATCAATATTTATCGTTACAACTTAAACAGGTTATATTTACAAAAGTAAACAAAATTTACAAGTGATACAAATGTAATGTTAAAGAAAATTTAATAGAAAAAAAGTACAAAAAGTATCATTCAATATGTCCACTCTGCATCTATAACCAACTGAAGACGTTTAGGAAATGACTTACACGTGTTACAAATTACACTCTGGAAAATTTTGGCCCATTTCTTTTGAAGTTTCACCTTTAGAACCCCGAAATTTTGGTGATGTGTTGCCAAGACCTTGCTCTCAAGGTAAGCCCAGATGCCAAAGTCGAGAGGGTTGAGATCAGGGGATGATGGGGACCACTTCTCTCTGGAAATGAAGTGCGGCACATTGGCTGAAAGCCACTCCTGAGTCTTTTTGGCTCCATGTGCTGGTGCTGAGTTCTACTGAAATGTCTAAGGATGCTTTTTGAAGTGCTTTTTAGCCCATGGCAACAATGATCCAACAAGGATGACATTGCGATAGATTTCCTGGTTCAGTTTGACCCCCTGATCAATGAAAAACAAGGGACTCCTACCCCAACTTTGTCACTGCAGCCCAGACCATCACTGATGTGGCATCTTGTTTCCAAGTGACCACCAGAGGTCCTTTATCCCCATCTTGCAATCAAACATGATCATTTTGGGTGATAAAGTGGTGTTCAACATCAAACTTTTTCTTGTTGCTGAAAACAAGGTTGGGCAGCATGCCTCTTTGATTGCAGGAGAGGAGAATTTGAGCTCCCTCAACATTTATCAACAATTTTAAATAGGAAAACGTATTAAAAATTCGATTTAATATAGATTGTAATGCTAGATATTGAAGCCCTGTATTGTATTATGACCAGCAAAAAAGATGTTCAGTCTCTAAATGCTAAATTGAATGCAATTCAAGAGCATTTAAATAGAATTGAAGTTAATTTACAAAAAATAAACCAAAATTGGACTATAAACTTAACAATGTATTGGATGAATTGGAAAACATAAAAAAATCTATTTATTTTTATCTGAAAAATATGCTGAGTTGTAAGAAATTGCTGAAACCAATAAAAACAAATTGAATGAAATTAAATTAAAAAACCTTTGTTTAAAAAAACAATTTGTTTGCTTTAACAGCAACTTGAGGATACAGAATTTTCATTAAATAATCTTGAGCAATATTCAAGGAGAGAATGTATCAAAATAAATGGTATATCTTGAAATAAAGAAGAATCCTGATGATATTATGTTGGCTTTAGCCAAAAAAATTGATGTTCATATAACATCTAAGGATATAAGTATCTCTCATCGATTGCATAATGCAAATCAACAAAATAATTCACCTACAATCATTGCAAAGTTTTTAAGCAGGAAAATTAGGAACCAATTTTTTGATAACTGATATAAACTGAAGAGCAGAAAATCAACAAGCACTAATAAATCAATTTATGTAAATAAAAATCTAACTAAAACTAATAAAAAAATTTTAAATGTTCGTAGAAGTTTTAAAAAAGCAAATAATTGGAAATATGTTTAAACCAGACAGGGCCATGCATGGAGGTCTGTCCAAAAAATATCTGACCTTTGGGCATAAAACACACAACACAGTGAATATTACAAATTTTATTTAATCTTCAAAACACTCTCCTTGCAAGTCCACACACTTTTCCCAGTGCCTCTGCCACTTTTGGAAACATCTCTCAAACTCCTCTGAAATGCTCCTGAGCTGTGCTGTCGTTTTTTTTTCCATAATATCTTTACATAACTGTAATTGCGTCTCTTTTAGTATAGTTTTTAACTCAGGAAATAACCAGAAGTTGCATGGTGCCAAATCAGGAGAGTAAGGAGGCTGTTTACAAGTGCTGTATTGTTTTTGGCGAAAAAACCTTTGATTACATGGGCAGAATGAGCAGAAACATTGTCATGGTGTCCACATGTCTGGCTGCTTTCTTTGCACAGCATCACTAAGGTGATGTAAAACCTGCAAGTAGTACTCTTTATTGATTTTTTGGCCTTTTGATGCATATTTGTGATGCACTATGCTGCAGGAATTGAAGAAACAGGTCAGTATCACTTCTACATTGCTGTGAACTTGTTGTGCTTTTGTGGGCCTTGGTGATTCCGGATGGTTCTATTGTGAAGATTGAAACTTGCTTTGTGGATCATAACCATAAACCCAATTTAACTATTTAAAGTTAAATTTAGAATGTTTAATTTCAATACTTAAAGTAATTTATTATGGCACTAGTTTTTTGATACTATTTTCTAGATATTTACTGTTGCAATTATTGTTTGGTTTTTGTGTTTTGTTTATATTATATAGATATTTCTTGTTACAGTTTTTTATATTTATTCATTGTTTTTGTTTTCTAGACATTTATTGTTGGAGTTATTGTTAATTTATTATGTTTGTGTTTTGTTTGTATTACAGTGTACTATGTATTACTGTATATACAGGGGTGCCCATAAGTAACCTTACACTTGATATCACCAAAGAGTAAAATTGATAATTTATAGTTAATTATTATTGATTACATCAATAATTGCACATGTAAAAGTTCAGCATAATGCACAATTCAATGTTACTGCTGACTTCAATAAATTAATATAAGACTTTGCTCACTTGATTTGCTAACCACGTACTGTTTATACCCATGTATTAGCTGCCCTCATGTATAAGCTGCACCTTCTCTTGGATGCTTGAAACCTCCCTTTCCATAGTGACTTGTATATAAGACGCATCAGTTCTATGTAAGATGACTGAGTCAAAATGCCTTTCTATCTACCACTGTGACTATGCTAGTGTCATAGTAATGTACCATAATTTCTAACTGGCGGCTAATACACAGGTATATACAGTACATAGATGGCAAACCAAGTGCACCAAGTCATCTAATATTGATTTATTGAAGTCAGCAGTAACATTGCATTTTGCATTATGTTGAATTTTTACATGCGCAATTTTTGACGTATCCAATAAAAATTAATTATCAATTTTACTCTTTGGTGATATCAAGTGTAAGGTTACTTATGGGCTACCCCTGTAGATATTTCTTCTAATAGTTTTTTAAATTATCTTTATTCATTGTTATTGTTATTTTTTGTCAAAAGCAAGTGCCTAAGTTATTTTTTAAATTTATATAAAGATTTCACATCTAAATTGTTAAATATCTAAATGTCAATTCCAAATTTTAATTCATTTAATAAATTTTGCTTTGATGAAGCTGATTAAACATTGTCACATGTTTCTAATTACTGCTCTTTGAATAATATATCATCAAATTTATATTACATTAACAATAATGTCAGTTTTTCTATATTACATATTAATATTTAAAGTATTACAAAAAATAAAAAGATGGAAGAACTACTGATGCACTTTCCATGTATTCCTACTATAATAGCTTTAAGTGAAACTAATTTGAATTTAAATAAGCTCAATAAAATTAATATTGATGGGTTTAACTTTGTTTCTAGTAATGAGATATAACTCATGGAGGGGTTGGTTTATACATAGATAAAAATATTTCTTTTACTATTCAAGATGATTTAAATTTACTATGTAATAAATGTGAAAATATTTAGATAAAAATATTTTTAAATAAAAAAGATTTGTAATTGTTGGTGTTATCTATAGACATCCTGATTACAATTTTAAAGAATTTTGCAATTGTATTACACAAAGCATTCAAAAACTAACTTATAATAATTATACATTTGTTATATGTGGAAATATTGATATTGACCTTCTAAAATATAATGAAGCTACTAAAGTTAATAATTATGTTAATGATATTACAAACATGGGATGTATTATTCCTATTGATAGATCTACTAGAATAATGGAAACTAGTGATACTAATTTTACCATATTAGCAAAAAATATCGATGAGTTACATACACTGGCACAAAATGAATTGCAAAAAATTAATAAATAGATGATATCAAATAGATTAACAATTAACTTGAGTAAAAGTGTCTATATATTGGTTTCTAATAATAAAAGTTGTAATAGTAGCAACTTTTATCTATCAATTAATGGCAATGAACTACAGAGAAAAAATACTGTCGAATACTTGAGTTTATATGGATAATAATCTAACATGGAAAGTTCATATTGAATATTTATGCACAAAACTATCAGCAACTAGTTATCTTATGAAATTGAGACATTATGTGGACATAAAAACTTTAATAAATGTATATAAATGGTCTTGTATATTTAAATTTGCATTTTTCTATTATTAATTGGGGTAAGGCATATCCCACAACATTGCAACCATTAAATAACCTACACAAAAAAATACTAAGAATAATAAATTTTTTTGATTATCAAGCCCCTTATGAGGCTTAAAAATCTACTTTTCATTGTTTTGTATCTTTTTTTCCTCAGTTGTACTTACTGAATTAACTTTAAACTTTGTATTTAACCAGTTTGTTCAGTAAAATTGTATTATTTTGCTTGTTAGTAAGATTTATTATTGTTTTGCTCTAGTTAGAATTGTTATTATTTGGTTTGTTAGTTAGATTTATTATTGTTTTGCTCAATTTTAGCACTTACTAGTTGGATTGATTATGTCCAGCCTTATTTAAGCACTTGTTAATTAAATTTGTCATTGTTTTCCTCCACTTATGCCTTTGTTAGTTAGGGTTGCTATTATTTGCATATCAGTTTGATTTATTATTGTTTTAATTTAGTGAACAATTGTTATTATTTGCTTGTTAGATTAATTAATTAAGCACTTGTCAATTGGATTGTTATTATTATTTTGCCTATTAAATTTATTTAAGTGGGTTGCACCTACAGAAAGTTTAAAAATTGTTTGTTTTATCTTTACTGAATTAATACTAAGTTTATATCTATTTAAAACCTTTGATACTTCATATAATTAAATGTGGTTCAGCAGCTTGATGACCAGATCTAGTCTATCTACTAATCCACAGTGTTATTCTTGTTACTTTTAATTTGTGTTTTTGTTATTATATTTTTGCACCAAAAATTAATAAACTTGAAAAAAAATCAAATAGCGTTTTTTATCTTATTTGTTTTCGTGCAACCCTTGACGGGCCTTTTGCAAAACCTTAGGGTTACGGAAAATTCTGGTTGAGAAACGCTGTTTTAAACTATCAAACTCAACACTAACAGTATTTGCAATGCCCCTAGTGGTTGAAAGCAGACTGCTCTTTTTGGAATCGAAGATTGAAACAAACCGGTTCAATTTGCGTGAAGCCGGGTTCTTGAGCAGTAGTCCCTGAACTATGAATAAGACAAAAATACAACTTATCTATTAATAACATATACACTTGTTTAAAAAAAGTTATAAATTAACTTTAAAAAAAATTTTGTATAATTTTAAATATCAACAACTTGACTAATATTTTATTTGAATTACATTGTTTTCACTTAATATGTTTGTGTATTCAATTTAAAATCTTGATCTTTATTAACAGAAATACTCGAGTATTTCAGAAAAATTGAACTTTATTCAAGTCAAGATGAAATCAATGATGCTGTGACAACAGTTAAAAAGCATATTTTGGTGAGTTACTGTTGAGCAGATAATTCTACAATTGCATGATTTTTGCTACCAGCGTTTTTGAGAGTTTGTTTATTTGATAGAGAAATGGCTGTAATTTAGTCGGGCTTGATAGTGTTTTTTAAGCTGATTTGCCGAGGCATTGGATTATTATTTCACATTTGTTTCCGCTCAATATTTTAAACTTTTTGTTTCACTATTTGTTGTTCACAGACAAACACGTTTGACTCTTATAATTCCAAAGAAATAAATATAAGATTGCACCAAGAAAACTGTAAAGAAACCACAAGCTCTTTGAATCTAGCAATGATTCTACAAACACAAGATATTTTAATTTTCAATTAGCAAAGTGTGTGACTGTTGATATTAACACATCAAAAACATACAAAAAAAAACGATGTAAAACCAAAATCAAACAGATATGCTAAATGGCATAGATAAACGCAATGTAACAGATAGAAAAGAATTATAAAAAAATTTTTAAAATGCAAAGAGTTGTAAATACTGGGAATTAGCTAGGTGTAACTAATTTTAAATGATAATAGTCTTGAGTCATAATTAATAGAATTCTAAAACTTTGAACAAATAACTGTTTTTTGTCTGATGCCAATGTTTTGTAGTATCTGCGAAAAAAATTCAAGCTAAACGCAATCAGTTTGCATTTAAAAAAGTAGAAATAAAGTTACTGTTTTTATTTGCAAAAAAAAAGAACTCTGTAATTGAATCTCAATGTTTTGAAAGTGTTCTTATTCTAACCATTTTTCTAAGAACCATTTAGGTCAGCAGAATTTTAATGTTAGGCCTGAAGAATACACGATTAACTTCAGAAATGCCTTGTTTCGAAATCAAGAAAGTGGTGATTATCTCCAAAATCCTGCTGGAGTTCCTCAAGTGCCAATCCAGGTTTGTTTTTTTTTTTGCTTCTGTCGATTAATTTTCAAAGTTTGAATTAATTGGTATATTTTTTAATAGGCTACATCATATCAGGATGAATCAAGTGACAACCATCAAAATGCAATGCCTGTTGATCAAGAAACCAATGAACTACCAAGAAATGTGACTTCGTTTATTCTTTTCTTCAACCTGCTGGAAATGCTCTAATTTATTTATTTTTGACAGGTTCCACCACAAGGCGATCTTTCTTTTTCTAGCTCGCCTCAAATTCCAAGAAGCAACTGAAGGACAGTTTTTTAAACATCTCTTCAAAAAACTCTTTCAAAGAGCGATTTAACCTTGTCAGTCTTGTTCATGCCCAGAGAAGTTGAAGTTAAAAAATTTAAAGGATTTTTATACATTTCATTTTCAAAACTTTATAGCGAGGCTGTTATAGTAGTTTATTTACCGGTACCTTTACCATTGTATTTTAATGTTGCCATTTTCCTAATTATTGTATGCTCTACAATCATCATCATCAATCCAATTTTAATTCGGCTTCATCCCCAGTGATTGGAGTTGGCCAGATGCATCCCACTACTTTTGCAACTCTTCTTACACCTTCTCTCCATCTGCATCGATCGGCCGCATCTTCTTTCCCCAACCAATCCTTCTCATGTTTTCTTCAACTTGTTGCCTCCATTTCATCCTTGGTCGTCCCTGCTTACATTTTCCATCCACTTCATATACCATTGCCTGCATCAAAATATCTTCCTCAGGTCGTCTCAAAACATGACCATACCACCCATACCATTTGCCCTTGCCAGCTTATCTGCTGCTTCCTTCAATCCCAACATGTTCATTAGCTCCTCTGTATTCCTCTTGTTTACCAACTTTACACTGCATGCCACCCTCACCATAGATCTTTCTGCTCTTCTCAAAATAGCTACTTCATTTTCTCTCAAACACCACATTTTGCTTCCATATAACATCACATAGCTTTCATCCACAAAGAGAGTCTTTTTCCAAACAATTTAATATCTCCCCACACTCTCTGAATTTCTTCCATCCCAATCTTGTTCTTGCAGTCATTGCAACTTCACATCCTCCACTGGCATTCAACCAATCAGCATTCAACCAACCACCAAGATAGCAAAATCTCTTCACAGTTCCCACTTCATCACACATTACCTCCTGTTGCCCTTCTCCTGCACCATTTGTTGCTTTATTCCATTTACCACAAACAAAAAATCTTACCGCACTTGGAGTTACTTTCTTCAACTTAGAACACCTTCCATGAATCCATTGGTCACTTTTGTGCATAGCACTGAGTTGACAGTCACCCTTTTGCCACAATAATAACAATTTTCACCATATAATTTTACAATAATAAATACAATATAATTTTCCCCATAATGAAACAATATTATTATGTTTTAATTGGGTAGCATTTGTGGTCTTCGACAAAGAAAACCGGTATAACAACTATAAAAAGAATTTAATTGTGCAATTTGTGTTCGATTGTATGTGGATTCTTAGTACATAATCTGGCTTAGAGCTCTTCTGCTCATCCCATGGTTCACGTTCCACTTTGTGTAATATCAAAAGAGTGTTTTTGTGGAAAATCGTACATCGTTTTTGAGTTACTGCTGGTATCTGCTCCAACGCAACGAACGACTGTTAGAAAGTATTTGTCTACTTCATTTTATCACAAGCAGCTTTGATAAATCAAAATATAAACAGCGTGATTTCGCAACAAAAGTAAAATTTGAGACACTTATAGCAACTATGTATAGTAATGCTTTGTAAATTCCCACACAAAATTGACTTCAATCGTGTATCTAACGAAATATCATTTAGACTAGTCACCTTTTCGTTCTCAATCAATTCTTTAATGTTTATTAAACTAATTGCTTATAAAATCATTTAATGAATATTTCAAGCCACTGTACAGTTTTTTATACTTTTAAAAAATTGCTATGCAGCTTCTGTTTGATTTAAGTTAGCTTTGATAAAAGTCTAATTTCAAAAGTGCTCAATTTTAAAACAATTTACTGTCAACATTTTATTCTCTAATTATTTTTGTTCGTGATATAGCTTTTTTTTTACTCTAATTCAAATCTCTATAAATTAGTATTTTTATATTGGAATTATTTAGTATAAATACGATATAGATTGAAGTATAATATTATGAACTTGCTAAACAGTTTTGAAACATTTTGGCGCTTATATTGTGTTATATTATGTTTTGGAACTTATCTTGAATTATATTGCATAGTTCAAAGGTTCGCCACTTTTGAACTATGCAATATAAACAAAAAAAATTTTCCACTTTCTAGACATAAGTCTAACGAACGTATTTTTACGTGCCTAAAAAGCCTAAAGCAAGTTTGCCGGTTGTAGCTACGAATCTGCCAAATCGTTTTGGTAATTATTTTAATATTTACATATTTTTTACTTTTTTCCGTTCAGATATGAATATTTTAAACTATTGTTTAAAACTATAGGTGTTTGTTGACGAAAAATGTAGTTTGTTGACCAAAAGTTCAGTAAAAAGAATCATGTGTTTGAAAAGTATTAATTTTTGTATAAATTTAATTTCCCTATGCGAACGATTGTTTACAAAGTTCAATAATTAAAATTATGTTTTTGAAATGTATTTATTATTTTATAATTATTCATTGTTGACGAAAGATGCAGAAAATTTTATAAAATTAGGTGTATGTCAATATACGTTGACATGCGAAATCTCGCCGAGGCTAACCCCTCTTTTTTGTATCAATAAAGAAACACTTGATTCATAAATGATGTCACTTATCAACCTAGGTTGACAGTGAGTCTGATGTTGTTGTTGTTGTTGTTGTTGTTATTACCCTCCAATTACGTTCTAGAATAGCCATCTTTTAATTTTTCAAAGAAATCAATTGAGATTCCCACTCTTGGATTAACTCTGCTGCTTTCAAAGGCTTTTTCCACAGACTACTTGCGTGGTGTTGTGTTGGTACTTGGCTACAGTAAGAGATGATTAGTGTCATGTGTATGTGTTACGCATAGTGAGCATTGTGACTGTAAGTATTAGGGTTTACTATGTCTAGGTAACCCTGCAGGAGTCATGATTTGTTGGCTCTGAGTTATGCCAGTTTTGTACGTATATGACGTGATAATGTTTGTTCTGATGAATGAATGTCAAAAGGGTGTGGAGTCAGTAACTTTATTTTTTCTGGAACTGAAGTATTGTGAGGTGATGGTAGTGTGAATGTGTTTGAGATTTTTTGATGTGTTATGTCTGGATCTGAGATCACGATGACAGTGTACTAGTTGTTACAAAAGATTGTGGTTTTCATGCTTCTAAGCGGATCTAAGTGTGCATTAAGATCATGTAAAGAGCGTGTGTTTGAGTCCGTTGTTTAAGTTGAGTAGCATTAAGTTTGAGATGGGTGCCCCTTGAAAGGACACTGGTTTCGTCATGTAGGTGTTCAGTGTTTTTGTCTTGTGTACAGCTAGTAGCAATCCGTTAAGCTGTGTTCTAAATGGTATGCAGTTTCTTGTTGTTTGTGTTTATATTATAGGGCCCATTTGGTGTTTGCATACTTTAAAATGGGAGAGTGATAAGCTTGGAATTCAGATATCATTAGTTTTTTTTGTTTACCCCATGTGGTAGAAGTGAGTGCTTTCTTAACCGTTTGTTTTGCTTTCGTGATAATGACGTTTGTGTTGTAAAAAAGTTAGTTTTGGGTCTTGAGTGATTTTTGGTGTTTTGTTGGTAGTGTTTGATTATTTAAGTAATAATACAGGGTGTCTCAAAAAAATGTACTCACTCTTAGAATGACCAGAAAACCTTTATTTATGAACATAGAGTGAAAAGAAATAGATTCAAATACATGAGACAAATGTAATTTAAGAATCATGTTCGCAAATGTTCAAATTGATGACCATTATTGTCCAGACAACGCTGATAACGCGCACCTAGGGATTCGCAAACGTCGCAAAACATGTCGGTTCACAGATGAATTCGCAAAGCCGCCACCCACGCGCAATGGTCCGGCGCGTGGGTGGCGGCTTTGCGAATTCATCTGTGAACCGACGTTGCACTTCAGTGGCGTTTTCAGTCTTCCAATAGCATTTCAGGACAAACTTTCTCTCTTTGAAACTAAGTTGATTTCCTGCCATGGCTTCAGTAATTCAAGATATTTTGCTAAAAAATTCAGGATATCTGCAACACAAAAAAAGAGTGAGCACATTTATAATAGTCATCAATTTGAACATTTGTCTCATGTATTTGAAGCTATTTTATTTCGCTCTATGTTCATAAATAAAGGTTTTCTGGTCATTCTAAGAGTGAGTACATTTTTTTGAGACACCCTGTAGTTGTGCCATATTCAGCGAAGTCTTGTATAAAAAGGGTAGTTGTAGTTTTGTCTGTGCTGACATAAAAATTATTAGTGGTAGTTCAATCATATATTGTGTAGAATAAGTTGTTGGGCCTTACGGTATTTGGTATGAGATGCTGTAATAGTTATGTCGTCGGCTTATGTTGTGATTTGTTGATCTTTTTGGGGGAGTAAAATGTTGGAGACAGAACTCCATCTTATAGTACTCCGGTGTTACTTTGTTTAATTTTTTGAGAGTGTGCCGTTGCATTGAGTGCATGCTTATCGTCCTTTTGTGTTCGCTATGAACTTAGCGATGATGTTTGTTAGAGTGAGTTTGTGAATGTTCTCTGTATCAAACCCTTTCCATGTCGAAAGACATAGACATCAGTTTATTTTGCCATCAAACAAAATAAAAACAAACAAAAAAACAAATACTGTATATAGTAAATAATAATAGAATAGCATTTAAATGTGCTGTTTGACAACGGGAAACCTGCGAATAGACCTCCTCTGTCTTCGAGTCAAATAACCACCCTTCAAACTTAAAACATTCAGATGTTAAAGGAGAATTAAAATTACAATTGAGCGGAGGATTAGAAATTTATCGAATTATAAGATCGTAACAAAAAAATTTACAATTAACTAAATTTATATTTTATGGTGTAGTGCCTGCGTAGATAAGTAATAAAGATTAAAGTAAGATAATTAAATTGGCAACGAAAAAAAGAAAGTAACTTGATGACTACATTGAATTTGGTTTTGTACACAAGTCCCGCAGTGTGTAATATGTTACAAGACTCTTAGTAATGATGCAATGCGTCCTCTGCAATCATCTGTTTTCATACAAAATTGCTGAATGTGAACAGCATAAGCTAAGCGAGACTGCAAATCTGTGGGTTGTACCATTTGAATTTTGTATGGAAATAGATGCAATTCCCTCAAAATTCTTTGAAGTGACCTTCTGGACATCCCAATCTGATTGGCCCGTCTTTGAGTTGAAGTGTCTGGGTTTTCAGCAATGCTGTCCTCAACGAGTGCTACATTTTCAGCTGTACGTACTGAACGTTGTTTGCCAGTTCGAGGAAGATTACTGACTGAGCCCTGCTGCCGAAACCGTTTCACAAGATGATCAATTGTGCTCTGATTGGGAGCTTGTCTGACATTATCATGCCGACGATAGGCTTTTTGAGTCAAGATTATGGAACGATGGTTTTCGAAATAAAGCTTAATAATTTTGGTTTGTTGCTTAGTGCTAAATTTTTCCATGATCAATTGTCAATGTTAAATCTGCAAAATTTTGAAAAAAAAAAAGAAAAATTTATTAAATGTTAAAGTTATTACTGATTCAAACCAATGCGTGACTTTTGCACCACCCTGTACAAATCAGTGATGTAGCCGAGACCACATGATTCGAGACCGAGACCGTAAAATTTTTTCGAGATCGAGACCGAAAAATTTCGAGACCTAAGGTTCGAGACCGAGACCAGAATATTTTTCGTAAAAAATTTTAATTTATTAATGACATTAATTTTTTTTTCCAAAAATCCAAAGTTACATTTCAAATAAACTAGCATCCCCTGCATGTTATAAGAAAGCCTTGCTCTATGTGGTCGCATGAAGAAAGTCTTGTTTACGTCACAATACCCCAGCAAATGCGCAAGTCCTTTATATACGGCTGTGCGTTGCTTTGAAGTCAGAATTTTTTATTTGCAAAAAACATCTAAAGACCGGTAACAAACGGAATAGAGATAATTTGTTCAATGTAATAAATTATATTTTAGTTAATCAGGTCACAATTATAGAAAAAACTTTTTACTATAGAGCAAAGTTTCCCAAACTGTGTGCCGTGAAAGGGATTAAAATGTGCCGCAAAATTTTCGTGTTTTGACAGAAAGCCATAAAGTCAATGGTCGATATTGGGTGAGGCGATTGAGGCAGTTGCCTCGGGCCCCTCTTGAAAATACCACATATAGTTTTATTTTGCTATATATGTTTTTTTTAGAGATCACCATGCTTTTGGGAAAAAAATAGCGAAATATGAGATCAAATCGAAGTGAATATAATTTCTGTATGTAAACTTAAAGAGTGTATTAAGTAGGCTTTCGCCTTCATGAAGTAAGTGTGCCGTAGTAATAAGATGGTAAACGGAAAGGTATTTGGCTCAAAACGCCTCAAGGTCCAGCACTTTCAATTTGTCCTTAGCTGCTGAGTTAAATTTTAACTTGAGAAACTGTTTTTGTGCTTCATCAAAAATGTCGCCTATTTCGCACTGTAATATGTTTCTTGCTTCTCATCTATAGGAGAATTTTATTTGATTAAATTTTTTTTATAAATCAGAAAAATGAGTTTTTATTTGTGCTTTAATTGGGATTCACAGTAACCGTTTGTGAGAGCAAAATCTAGTTAAAAAAAGCTTGCTGGATTTCGTTGTTCAATTCGATTCTTGCTGAGGTCAAGTTCCCTGTCATATTGATTATCAAAATTAATAAAGAATGTGTTGCAAAACATTTTAACAATCGCGCCTCCTTGAAGATTTACGCACGCCCCCAGGGGAGGCATGCCTCACCGGTTAAGAATCATTAAACCAGGGATGTCAAACTGGCGGCCCGCGGGCCAAATCTGGCTATCCGTCATGTTCTATTTTGTGGCCCGAGTCTTGAAATCGATAAATCCGAGACAGATTCAAAGTGAAGACTTTTTTTTTGAGATCACCATGATTTTGGGAGAAAAATTATTTCAAAAAATTGTCTGGCTCCCGTAAAATGTTAGTGCGCAAATCTGGCCCGGTAGAATGTGAGAGCGCGAATATGGCCCACAGCACCAAATGAGTTTGATACCCCTGCACTAAACTAAAGCATTTATTGACTATGTTTACTCAAAAATTTTACGAGGCAATAAAAGGCTTTCAATTTTATTTTGCAAGGGGAATTGTTTATGGTGAAGAAAACAGTAAATCATCATAACCACATTAAATAACAAAAATATCAAAAAATGTCCGGTCTCGAGACCAATTTAAAAAGTACGAAACCGACACCAGATCATTACGACACCAAGACCGAGACCACCAGCAAAAGGCCGAGACTGAGACCCTGAAAATTGGTCTCGAGACCTTCATCACCGATAAAATTGATGTCTAAACAAATAGGAATCTAGTAATTTATTAACTGGACCACGAATTAACTGGTCTAACTTCCAAAAAAGAGTATTATGACAAACGGTATCAAACGCTTTTTTTAAATCTAGAAAAAAGATAGCTGTAAACTGATTTCTATTAATATTATATATGCAGAGGTATTAAGAATAGCATGAGCTGTGGAGATACATTTTTGAAATCCATATTGTTGAGGGTTAAGCACATCATATTTGTTTATGAAGCAGGTAATACGTTAAAAGATTATTTTTTCAAGTATTTCTGAAAAACAGCTAAGTAAGGAGATTGGTCTAAAATTATTTATGCTATTGGTGTCCCCATTTTTGTGAATTGGTATTACTTTAGAAATTTTACAGTTACTGGGAAAAATAAACACGTGATGTTTTTACAACCACGTGTTGTCTTTACAACCAGGCCTCTTCTTCCCGCAACCGAGAAGGATTTATTACCTGCCCATCACCACAATAATGTTATTTATTAATTTGTGTGCCACTGTGATAGTCGGTATGTAGGACTTGCATCCCAAAGGTTGCAAGAACGCATTAAGCAACATGTTCCCAGGTCCATTAGAAACCATCATTCTTCTCAAGATCGCTCTAATCTTTCCCGTGCGAAGAAAAACAGCACTTCCTCAGTCACCGCCCATGACTCGGTTATAGGACAGTATCTTTTGGAAAACCCTCCCTGTGCCAGCCAATACAGTGACACCAAATTCTCTACCCTTGCCCGAGGACGTACTTCTTTTCACCTCTCCACTCTTGTAACTACGCTTATCAAATCTTTTCAACCCAATCTCTGTCGACACAAGGAATTTCTTACAGTTTAAACTCATTCATTAACCCTCTTTTACTTTCACTTCTGATTGGTTGTCTCTCTTCACCATTCAGACACACTCTCGTTTTCTTTCCTTTTCTTTTCTTTTTTATTCCTGATTGGCTGCCCTTTTTTAACCAATCAGACTCATTCTCCTTGCCTATATAAGCACGATTGGATTGCTCTCAGTTCATACTGACGATTCCTCATAATGAGTGTCAGATAAAAAGTCTTCGAGGAATGAACACGATTTTCAAAGCTAACTATGAGTAATTTTGATTTGATTGTGAATAGAACTAAAAATAAATTAATTGAAGTCATTTTTTATGATTTTTTAAAATAAGTAACAACAACCAAAAATAAAAAGTTATAAAAATGTCTAATGGAAACGATTAATTTAAAAAAATATATTGGTATCAAGCAAAATGAGATTGCAAGCAAACACTTCAAAAAATTCTTAAGCTTACTTCAGTTTACCAGACCCAAAACTTCAAAATTTCCATCAAAATAACAGTTGCAAAATTACTAAATCACAAAAAAACAAAACCACATATTTATTCAAAAACAACAATTGGTCTAGCTTCGAAACAATGCATTTGTAACTTTTATAGATCAGCAAATATAGAAAATCCTAAATTGAAATAAGAGAACTACCGTATTTTGCCACGTGAAAAACAAAACTGAAGACTAATCGTTAAATCATAAGAGCCCCTTTCTGCTACTGCTACTGCTACTACTGCTAATATTTTAATAGTCTACAACGTCTAGGCCTTTCTACAAAACAATTTCTTTTTCTACTGAAAAAGCTGTGGATAGTAGATTGACGTTTTTGTGCCATTATCTAGTTTTCAACTTACAAATAACGTCGACTTGAACACTGAAGGCAGTCTGTTGTGTGTTTCAGTAAAAATTCCAAGTTTAATGGTCTTAACGTATCGATTATTTTCTTTTGATCATCTTAAAGCAGTGGTGTCCAAACTTTTTTCCAGGAGGGCAAGATTTGATAATTTGAAAGTGACCGAGGGCCAACAATTTTTGATGATACTATTTTGCAGTATAAAAGCATATTAGTATGGAGTAATTTAATGTTGTCATTTTTGCGCAACTAAACAATGTACAAGTTAAAGCATTTTGTTCTACAACACATTATCTGCACTTCTACCAAAATTGAAACATCCAGAAAGTAAAACATAGCTGTGTTAAATGTGAAGGATGAAACTGAGATCGTGATTTCAATATAAGGGTCAAGTCTGGTTCGAGAGTAGTGGTATTTTAGCGTAAAATATCACGTAAGTGGGAGTCACTCAGTTTTGATTTCAAGTGATTCTTGTTTAAGTTCATAACCGAGAATGTCTGCTCACACAAATATGTTGAGCCGAACAACTTCAATATTTTCTTTGCAAACGTTCGTATTTCTGAAAACTTGCTTTTATCCAGCTGCTGGTAAAAAGACACGAGAGAAAGATGTTGCAGTCGGCTGCGGCACTCGTTGTCGCACTGAAGCTCAATTAGCTCTAGCTGCACATTTTTCAGAGCTTCATCAGGATCCACGCTGAAAATAGAAGTGAATAACAATATTTCTTTTTCA
This sequence comes from Diplosoma virens, assembly GCA_963680785.1. Taxonomy (NCBI): domain Eukaryota; kingdom Metazoa; phylum Chordata; class Ascidiacea; order Aplousobranchia; family Didemnidae; genus Diplosoma; species Diplosoma virens. The sequence goes on along the minus strand of OY796882.1, from coordinate 22,801,402 downwards.
ATTGCGGCAAAATCCCAAAAGCGGTCGTTGAAATCACTGGCAAGGTGTATCAAGGCTTCTCCATATTTTTTTGTCTTCACACACGTACTGCCAATTGTGACATTCCGCAAGCTGGAAAATGAGTTGTGCAGGGCTTCGTTTGTTACAAATGTCTCTGAAAAAGTTGTAGTTTTGTTTTAAAAGCTTTTATGTGCGATTGCAGCTCGCTTACCACTACGTTTACTCTTCAAGGCTAATGTTCAACGCATTTAGATGCTTTATTATATCAACCAAAAAAGCAAGTCTGCTATCCACACAGTATCTGACAGCTCTTCTATTGGCCGTTTCTTTTCAACTAAAAATTGTCCAATTTACCTTCTAAAGAAGAAAAATTGCTGCAGAGTTGATCCCATGCTGAGCCTATCCTACCTCACATCGTTGTGATATAATACATCTCCATATTCAGCCTCAATGTCATGCAGGAACTGCTGAAACTGGCGGTGGCATAAAGCTTTAGACCGGATGAAATTAATTGCCTTTGCCACTGGCTTCATGACATGAGCAAATTGTAGATGCTTGGCGCAAAGGACTTGCAGATGAATGATGCAATGAAGCTTAACAGCGTCGCCTCCTTCATCACTGACTTTTTAACAGATACGTGTGGACAGTTCATTTTGTTCACCAGCCATAGCGGGCGCACCGTCTGTTATGATCCCACTGACCTTGCTCTATGGTAGTTTCATGTCATCAACAGCTGAACAAACATTATAAATAGATCAGCTCCTCTAGTTAAGTCTTTGAGACTTTTGAGGTCTAGTAGCTCTTCTTTTATATTCATGTCACTATTAACACCTCTCAAAAAAATCAGTAATTGAGCTGTGTCCAATAGGTCCTTACTTTTATCGCAGGCCAGAGAAAAGAAATCAAAGTTTAACGACTTGCCTTCCTGTTATCTTCGAACATCTGTAAACAGCTCTTCGATTTTTCGTGCCACAGTATTCCGAGCGAAACAAACATTGGCGAAGTCCTTCTTTTAGGGGCAAATGTGTTCTGCCATTTTCATAACATAGGTTTTTAACAAACTCACCTTCTGCAAATGGTTTGCTGTGTTTTGCAACTAAGAAAGCGACTTCAAGACTTGCTTTAGTAATGCTTTTATTTGACTCGTGAGCTCGTTTAAAGTACAGCTCCCGGGTGGCTAAGCTGTCCTCCAGTTGCTTCGCTTTTTCTATACGATCAGCCTCTGATAGCTTGTTGAATGTGCTAGCATGTTTTGTCTTATAGTGCCTCTTTTCATTATACTCCTTATGCACTGAAACAGTCTCGTGGCAAACTAGGCAAACACAGTTGTTTCTGCTTTCAGTAAAAAAATATTGTAAGTTCCACCTTCCCTGAAAACAACGTCCTTCTTTATCCACTTTCTTTTTCTTACTTTTCTTCTGTAAACATAACAATTTCACTTACAAAATCAGTTTTATCTCTCTTCTGTTCAATTGTCGCTATGAATCACTATAACCTACTAACACTACTCTTTAAAACAAAATTAGTTGTTTTTTTGATTATTACGTAATAATGGTGGTTTTTGTAAACTAGATGGGCGCACGGGATTAATTGAATTTCAGTGAACAACTTGTTGGTAAAGATGCGTTTTCTTGGTAGCGACAAGCATTAAATCAATGATAAGATTTATATTAAACATATATAAACAATAACTACATTACAGCCTGGGACAAAAGTTTAAGACCACCTTTGGAAAAAGGCACATTTTAGAAAAAAGCTTTTTAATCACCTAATACTAAATATTCTTGTGTCAAAATGCATATTTAGTTTTTGGATATAAACCTTATCACACATTAATTTTTAATTTTTACTTTCGTTCAATTTTTTAAATGTTTAGCTGAAAAATACAAAATTTTGAACCACGAAAATTGGCAAAAAATCTAGCAGTTAACGTTGAAAAACGTATTCAATTTACCGGTCGTTGCACAATGAAGGTCTCAGAACGTGAAATATCAAGGCAGATGAAAGTTAGAAAAACTGCTGTACCTAACACTATCAAAAAAATTTCAAAAAATAAGTACTTTCAAGGACAGCAAAAAAACAGGCCGTCTGAGCATTTTTAGTAGTGGAAATAAACGTTTTATTAGGAAGAGAGTGAGTCAATTCCCTTAGAGTTCTGCTAAAAAAATACAAGCTAAAATGGCACAAGGAAGCTTCAAAATTAGTAAAATTGTTTTTTTACTAATACAATACGGTTCTTCAATACGGTTCCTCTAGTATTTGAAGTTTACACGGTGTCTCCATGTGGCTCCTATGTCGCATGGAGCCACCATATATTTGCAGGTATCCAATATATAAATAAATTTGAAATTGATTTTGATTCTTAAAAATTCATCAATTCTTTTGATTCTCAATTCTGATTAATCATCACATCACTATTACAAATCTGAAAATTTTGCAATCTTTAATAAAAATTTATACAGCAAATTTAAAGGCTTACTAAACTTTTTTGGAACAGCTTAGGCATTATAGAATGCTCTTCTACACTTTTTAGTGTCATTAGTAAAAGATGTTTTTTTGTTTAAAGTTAATTTACAATGTTTTATATACCTTTTAACTAAGTCAATAAAAAACAACTTGTATAAAAAACATTGCAACAGCAAATAAATGTACAAGGGTGGTTCATAAAGTAATGCCTACTATCTTCTAACTTATAAAGTTTAAGAAATAGAAACACAGAAGTGACATCACTAAATCAAGCAAGCACACAATATGTTCAAAAGTTTGATTTTTCTATATAATCAATGAATTTTTTCAACAAATTAACAAGGGCCTGTATGCCGCACTGGTAAAACCTTTCCAGTTATGGCAGTCCGTTTTTTTACTGCATCTATGACAGCATTGTTATCAACAAAATGCTGTCCTTGCAATCCTTCTTTTAGAGGCCCAAACAGATGAAAATCTGATAGTGCATGGTCAGGGCTATATGGCAGATGAGGTAGCACTGTCCAGCCAAACTTGGTCACACATTCTGTGGTCTTGAGACTGTTGTCTTTTCTGATCTAATGGAGGCAATTCTAGCCTTCAGTTTGAACAATGTTTTAATGTAACGTTTAGAGTTGACAGTTGCTCCTAGTTCCAAGAAATTCCAAGAGGATAATACCTTGTGCATTACAGAAGATGGTACACATCACTTTGCCTGCTGAGTGCTGTGGCCTGAACTTTTTTGTTAATGGAGAATGTGAGTGGTGCCATTCCATTCTTGTTCAGCCCTGACCTTGCACCATCAGATTTTTATCTGTTTGAACCTTTAAAAGAAGGGTTGCAGCAGCAGCAGTTTTTTAACAACAATGCTGTCATAACACAGTAAAAAAATGGACTGCCACTGCTGGAAGAAAGTTTTACCAGAGCAGCATACAAACCCCCAGAAAAAATTTTTTTGCAGTTGTTGTTCAATTCGAAAATTAAAATGGTTGATTTAATTAATTCATTTACAATTGATGATTTTCGAGTTAAGACCCTAGGTTCCATTGCAGAAGGTGGATTTGCTAATGTGTGGGATGCTTGGCATACACGTGGTCGCTATGGCAGAGTAGCAATTAAGATTTTGAAAGTTAATCGAATTAAGTGAGTTTTTTTATGAAATTGAATTAATGACATTTTAAACACAAGTTATATAAGTGTGATGGATAGCTTCATTGCTTTATTTAACTATTTTATGATCTATTAAGAATGACTAAAATAAAATTCATTTTGATTCTGCTTGTGTTTTTCTTATATTAATTGGAAAACCCCATACTGGGTCAAAAATAATTGTTTTCTGAGCAACATTGGAGTAGTTTAGAAGCACTGCAATAATTCAAGTTAATTGAGCTCAGATTAAAATTTTTTGTTGACTGCATCAAAACTTATTTAACTGATATGTTTCAATCATTCTCTCCAACAACTTCTTTGAATTTACGGGTTGGATGTGGTCGCGATAAACTTATGTTTGAAACTAAATTCTTTTGCAGAAATCAACCATGCATATGTATTCTCCAAAAAATTTGCACTACTTGGAATAAGTTACCTTATACAGTTTGTATGGAAGAAAATTTTGAAACATTTAAATAACAACTTAAAACCCATTTGTTTAAACTTGCTTTTGATGTTTAAGCGTATTTTGTATATAGTTTGATGCTTTTCAATTCTAGCTTAACAAGCTGTTAAAAATGTGGCACATAGTGTTTTGTCCTTGATGATTGTATTTTGTTTTAGTAGTATTGTACTTGTACTATCTTTAAAGTTTAGAGTTTAATGTCAATATGTCTTTGCAACTGCTTAGAGCAGCTGAGGTTCCTGTCTGATCTCAGCATAGGTCAAGCAGTATAATTTACATTATTATTATTATTATTATTATTATTATTATTATTTTGCCAAATGTTGGTTTGGCAGAGCCCTGATGTATAATTTTATTTTTACTTTTATCAACAATATTTGTACTTGTAATAATTTTTAAATATTTATTGCTTGGTTCATCATTTCAGTAATTTAAAAGAAGAATTAGAAAAAATATTAAGTGCCAGTCGTGATCATTGTACTGTTCCTTTGTTTGGTTATATCAATGAATTTCGCATTGAGAGTATTCAAGGAATTGTTTCAAAGTTTATGCCTTGTGGGTCATTGGACCAAATACTCCATGGAACTAATAATCGCAACCCTGTGAGTATTTTTTAAAACTGTCTTACATAATTCATGAAATTGCAATAGAAGCAAAATAAAATTGAATTTGATGGAGTTGCTTTTAATCTTTCATTGTAAAACAAATTTTCAATTATATTAGAGTCTTATTTTTTCTTGTTTTTAGAGTAGTAATTCATTTCAAGTTTTGTAATAAATAGGAATTTTTCAGTTGAAAAAAATGCTGTATTAATTTCTGAATCTCATTGCAAAATTCTTAAGTATTGTTGTTTGAATTTAAATTTGTTTTGTTTTTCTAGATTAGAATTCCAAAACATCTTGCCTATCGCATTCTCAGAGAAATCAGTGATGCCATGCATATGATGCATACAATTAATCTAAGCCAGCGCTTGTTGCATCTTGACCTTAAGCCTTCCAATATTTTATTGGATGAAGATTTGCATGCAAAGGTATAAAACAAGTTTTTAAACTTAGTGGCAATTTTTACTAGACTGCTCCATTTCATATGGCAAGTAATAAGATATTTAAAAAAATAAATTTTTATTGATCTTTTGACTCATCATGAAAATGCTTTTTATATAATTTTAAAACATAAGTGATGTTAGTAGTTGTTGAGACTACATCATTTTGTTTATTCAATAATTGTTCACATACAGGTCATAAATGTTTACAGTATTGTTAATCTTAAATTTAAATTTTTCTGTATTGTATTTAATAAAAATGCAAAAATATTAAGTGTCTGTAAAATGCTGCTTGGTTTGTAATGAAAGTAAAAGTAAGATTAATTTGAGCAAACCATGTATATCTAATTTTTAAAATGAATTTTTAGTACGATTTAGACAAATTCCAATATGATGAATCAATTACACAGTTTAATTGTACTAGAAAGCCTGAAACTTTTGCTAAACAGCTTACAGTTTGTGTTTTTCAATAATGAATTGGTTAAATCGTGCTATGTAAAAAGTTGTCTGTCTCATTAAGTTTGCTGTAAAGTTGTTGAGTTAGGTACATTTTTAAAAGATTATTCAGTTTATGAAGTAATTTTCATGAATTTTATTATACTCTGATTTGTAAGTATAAAGAGAGTAGTAACATTTTTTCACAAAAATCATCAATGCTGTTGCTTGCTCAGTTCACAGTTAGCCTAAACATATACACTTTGTTAAAAGTGTGTTAATATCATGCTTATTAACATGCTTATAATATCACCTACCTCTAGTGCACTACAGATAAGTATCAACTCAACATTGCAAGTCCAGAGACCTGCCTCTAAACAAGGCAGTGATGGCTATCTTAGATGGAAATTAAGACCACCCTTAAAAAATTTAGGGTGAGAGATAGTTTTTGACATTTTATAAGGAAAGATAAAGCATCAATTACTAAGTGTATAAATTATTAAACTATGCCATTGATTTATTTTGATCAAAAATAATTTGTTTCTTATTGTTTATTATTGATTCAACATTAATTTAATGAAACTAAAACCACCATTTAGTTTAATCTACACTGTGCAATTGGTATAGTGGTAATTATTCCTGCTTTCCAAGCAGAAGGTCAGAGTTTAATTCTTAGATCAGCCAGTGACAGTGCTGCCAATAGCTGGCCACTGTTATGGTAATTCTACACTCACTACTTTAAGTTGATTTTGTGATTGGGGTTCAATTGTGTCTGTAATTTTCATTATGTATTTTTTTTGTAGGCTCGCATTACCAGAAGAATGATTTAAAAATTTTTTTTTAAAAATTGCACGAAGTGTTTCTATAATGATAAATTTTGTAATAATAGCTATTTATTATACCTTAGGTTACCATGTTGTGTTTAGCTTGAACCGAATATTAAATGCCTAAACTGATTTCAGTAATATTTCATAAAGCTTGCAGAGTTAGCAATGATTTCCTGCTCAATTGTTGCAATAAATGATCCCAGATGTCTCAATTGATTCTATTCAAAGCTTCCAACTTTTGGATTCAACAGGTGCCTCAAACTTATGTACAGTAGCAAGCAAAAGAGTTGAGATATTTTGCACAAATTTGAAAAATTAATAATAATTTTGTTATGAATGAAATTTTTTAAAAACAACTTATATCGTTTGAAAGCTCTTTTTTTACTTTATCAGATGTTATAAGTTTTGTGATTCAATATTTCATAGTTAAAATTTTGTTATTAAATAAATCACAATTTTTATTTTTTGGTGCAAGAAAAAATTATGGAACACTTTGTATTTTTGTTATTTTTATATAGGTTTTCATGCCTAAATATTTTTAATTGCATTTTTTAAAAAAATAATGAATTTAGATGTCTCTCAGATTTTCTTTGGCCCAAAATCTTTGATAAAAAATTGTAGAATTGCAAAATAATCAGGTTTTATTTTGCAAAATTGCAGACCAATTACAAGTGGCCAAATCAACTTGTTACAATATCTTTAAATCAGGGTTGGCAAAATTCTATTTTTTTTTTTTTAAGAAAACCAGCCTGGTGGGTTTTTTGGGTTTTATTAAGTTTTATATTTTACTACTACTTTAATTTTTTTGAGAGATATTACTATTAAAAAGAAGCTATAAAAGTGACTAATAAAGTGAGGAATGGTAAGTAAATTTAAACAAATATTGATACAAATTACAAATAGACTAATATGTTTACTTTTTGATGTACTGACATAGCCATTAGCTATAACCTATATAACAAACAACTATTACCACTAAATTCATCAAACTTGCATTTAGATTTGTCCCATTAAATTGTATTAACATATATTTATAAATCTCATTGTACTGTATATTGAGAAATGGGCATGGTGGACACCAGTTTTTGCTGCATCTAACTAAGAATGATTATAATCAAAGAGCATAGGTAACTCAATGCCTTTGGATGAGCATTAAGTTAGGGGAATGAAGTGGACACACTAATGTTACGTGAGAGCAGTTGAAACAGCAGCATACAACATTAGCCATTGCAGTTCGGTATAGCACCAGGCACTATAGGCATTTGATGTTTGTTTACTGTGTGTGCCTTCAGAGCAAGCAAGAGATATCTTGGTCACTATTCACTAGGCATACTTTATTTAGTGATTCGTATTTTTATTTAGTGGCAGCAATGAAAAATATAATATCAACATAGTTATTGGAAAAAATTCAAATAGCTTCTACTTTAATTTAATTTTAAGAAATTAATTGCAGAAGGCAACCATTAAATGCTTTGATTAAAACAAAATATTTTCTTTAGCATGGCAGGGTTAGATCAAGAGTAATGTGGTTGTATATTTTTTGTAAAGTTTTTGAATATGCAATCCTTACTAATTGTTAACACACTACAAAAATATAAAGTATATTTTTATAATATCTGCAATAAAAATAATATGTAAAAAATATTAGTATATACTACAAAAAAATATATTTTAGCTGTGTGTCATTATCAACATTCAACAAAAACAAACAGAAAATTAGTAAATTACTGATGGTGCCAGATCTTGCAACATCAGTAATTATTATGGTTAACAAGTTCAGTGAGTTCACTCCAGCAAGGGCATCTGCTTTGATGATGAACTATGTTTCAAATGCATTTGTACATTGTAATATTCTATTATGTTTTTTCCATTTGTATTTTATGATTTTCTATTTATGTTTTCAGAAGATAGTTTAAAGTTACTTAATAAATATAAATTTAATCTGTGACTAGATAAAGTATTTCACTATTGTTCAATTTATATTTTGTTTAAATCTTTTAATAATAATATTTGAAAAGATTTAAACAAAATATAATCAAACAAAAATAGGCATAAGTATGTCAAGAGTGGAAGAAAGAAATAGAATGGAAGCATGTATATGAAATTGAATTATTATTAAAGTATCATGTAATTATTGCCATAAATCAGTTAGTAAGAAAAGAGAAAAAATATGAGCCATTTGAAAGATTGTGAGAAGAAAAAAGAATAGCTAGATAAAAAAGTAAAGAGGATGTTTTAGACATGTCAAAACTGTCAAGCAGAAATAGTGACATCAGTGTTCCTAGTAATCTAAATATCAATGATGTCTTTGTCCCCATAACTTCACTTAAACTGATTATAGGTTAAATAGAAACATTTATTATAACCTACTTATCTAACTAGTAGTAAATGCAGTAAAATGCTTGTTTGATTTTGAGTAAAATGGAAATAATTGAATTAAATTGAGACTGTAGTTTTATTTACACACTCATGACTGACATTAACCTTTAACATACCAAGGCTAGCTCAACAACGTTGTTTACCAAGGTCAGAGAGACCCAATCATTTTCAATGCTTTAATGTTTTGCTAAGTGTGATAAATCAGTTTAAACTATAGAATTGTGTGTTATTGAAAATTATTTCAATGACACAACCGTTTTTGGACATGACATAAATATTTATGATACCATATTTTTTTATTTTTTGTAGAAAAACACAGCCAGCTCGAAACATAATATACTGGGGCACCAAAACACTAGCAAAATCACTACCTACACTCTTCATCATTAGTTAGAATACAATTTTTACAACCAATATAAAAAAGCAAGTATGCAGTAGGTGAAACAGATGGCTCTTTTTTAATGTGACATTGTAACAAACCTTGATTTTTACCCCAAGCATTATTTCATCTTTTTTTTGTATAATTAGGCCCAGGATATGAAAATTAGAATGATATTCAAAATTTTTTTATGAATTTGATCACATTACAGGGTGTTCAACATTTAGTGTTACAACTTCAAATAACTGTATTTGGGAAATGATACATACAATTAAAGTAACAAAGGTGACATATTGTTACAGAATGAATATAAATTCAGTACAAATACAATTTATTCAATATGCTTTCCATTCGAATCAATTACAAGCTGAAGACACCTCGAAAATGACCTGCAAGAGTCACGAATCACGTCCTGGGGCATTTTCAACCATTTCTTCCATAGTTTCATCTTCAGTGCCTCCAAACTTTTATGATGTGTTGCTGAGACCTTGCTCTTGAGGTACCCCCAGATACCAAAATCGAGAAGATTCAAATCAGGTGATGAAGGGGGCCATTCCTCTTTGGAAATGAACGCATCTTTTTAGCTCCGTGTGACAGTGACGAATCTAGTTGAAATGTCCTAGGACGTTTTTTAAAGTGTTTTGCCCAGGGCAACAATGAACCAACAAGCATGTCATTTTGGTAATTCTCTTGGTTCAGTTTGACACCTTGTTCTACAAAAACCAAAGGACTTCTTACAGATTCGGTAACAGCCCCCCAGACCATCACTGATGCCGTCCCTTGGACCTGAGTGACTCTTTGAGGTTCTACCTCCCCATCACATGACCAAACACAATCATTCTGGGGATTCACATGGTGTTGAACGTCGGATTTCTTTTCATTGCTGAAAATGAGGTTAGAAAGTGTGCCTGCCTCAAGGCAGGAGAGGAGAATTTCTGGCTCTGGCAAGGCATTTTCCCACAGTTTTGGCCGATAATGCCGTTTTTTGGGCCGCTTTCTCATGTGTTTGAATGGGGACATCTTCAGATCTCTACGAGAACCATAAACATGGTCCATATGAAACATTTGCCTCCTTTGCTGTTTTTCGGGTGGATCTCTTTGGATTTCTCCAGACTCTCTTTGCCATTTTCCGGATGGATCTTTTTGGATTTCTCTGGACTATTTCTCTGGACTTTCTTATCAATTTCGAAGTTCAACCTAGGATGCCCCCATCCTGGTTGACTTTGCACATTCCCACTTTCTTTATACCTTTTAAGAGTCCTCCAGACCAGCATTCTGTTCACTTTCAGGTTCTTGCAAATTTCTTTGAGGCTTTCCTGCCTTAAAAAGCTCAACAATTGCGATTTGTTTACCTAAACCTACAACCATAGTTAAATTAAATACCTGAAAGAATAAAGATTCATTAGAAAGTGTCAAAAGTTAAGTTACATTGAAAAAATATAGAAAAAATTCAATCTAAAATGAAGTGTAATGCTAAATATTGAACACCCTGTATATTTATCTTATTCAAATTTATAACACATATAAAGACTAAGAGAAAAATTGCAACTCTAGTTAAGGTGGGAGCCAAAAAAACTGACTTCTGGGGGCTCTGAAAAACCCCTTTGGTATGTTAAGGGTTAATTATGAAGGTCCTAATTAACAATTGGTAATATGTTATTCATAGGATATGTGTGTATATACATATATTTTTCTACTATTACAAGGTAATATGTTTAGTCATACTATTACTATTAATATAATTGATATAAATGTTTTTAAATATCTCAAAAAAAAATAAAAAATTAAAAAAAAAACAAAAAACCCACTTGAGGCCAGTTTTTTTTTGGTTTTTTGGGCAGGTTTTTTAATGCCAACCCTGAGTAAAATGCTTGGTTTGATTTTTGTGTAAAATGGAAATAAGTTGACGAAATGAATTGAGGCTGTAGTTTTATTTCCACTCTCATGACTAACATTATTTATGAAAGTCATATTTATCAATTGGTAGCATGTTATTCCTAGGATATGTAAATATATGCATATATTTTTCTACTATTACAAGGTAATATGTTCAGTCATACAATTACTATTAATATAATTGATATAAAATGCTTTTCAATACCTCAAAAAATAAAAAATTGAAAAAAAAAAACAAAAAAACCCACTTGAGGCAAGGTTTTATTGGGCAGGTTTTTCAATGCCAACCCTGAATAAAATGCTGGGTTTAATTTTTTGTAAAATGGAAATAAGTTGACAAAATGAATTGAGGCTGTAGTTTTATTTCCACTCTTATGACTAACATTATTTATGAAGGTCATATTTATCAAATGGTAGAATGTTATTCATAGGATATGTAAGTATATGCATATATTTTTCTACTATTACAAGGTAATATGTTCAGTCATACTATTACTATTAATATATTTGATATAAAATGCTTTTCAATACCTTAAAAAATAGAAAATTTAAAAAAAACCAAAAAGGCTGGGTTTTATTGGGTTTTTTTAGGTGGGTTTTATTGGGCGGGTTTTTTAATGCCAACCCTGCTTTAAATTGTACAAAGAAACAGTAAGCACTAAATCTAAGCCTATAACTGGCAGACCAAGAAAAACTGATGCTAGATTCGATAACTACATCAAAAAACAGTCACTTGGGGATAGACACAAAACAGCAGTTCAAATTCACCAAGACATAACTCATTGGAAGAATGGAGGCTGAGGGAGTTTGGACTCTATGGTAGAATTGCCAGAAAAAAAACACTCTTTTCCCTAGTAAATCGTTTGAAGTGTGTCACTTGAGCCAGAGCACATTTAAAGTGGGAAAAAGTGCTATTTAGTGATGAGTCAAAGGTCAATATGATCAATTCTGATGGAATGAAGTTCATTAGATGCTACAAAAATGAAAAATTCAGACCATCATTCATTAGAAGGCAGTTGCAAGCAGGGGAGGATCAGCAATGGTGTATGGTGCATTTAGAAGTGCCAGGATTGGTCCAATTTGTCAATTAAGAGGCAGATTTGACTCGGCCAAATACATTAATTTGCTGAATACTGTCACCAGACCCTACTGCAGAGAAAAAATGCCGCCTAGATTTCTATATAAACAGGACAACAGCTCAGTGCACACTGCCAAAATAGTGAAAACTTGGTTCAGGAAGAATAAGATGAAAATACTCGACTGACCAGCCCACTCGCCTGATCCCAACCCCATAGAGAATCTTTGGAGCATTGTCAACAAGCGAATCCCACACAAAAAAACCCACCAATACTCATGATTTGTATGAATCATTTGCTCGAGAATGGGCTCACATTTCTCCTGATCTCTGCAAAATACTGGTTCATTCAATGCCCAAAAGATTGGAATTAGTCGTTAAAAGATTTGGATATCCTATTTCTTATTAATTTCGTATGATATGAAATAAATTTTTAATGAATTATCATGAGTGTCTCGTAATTTTTGCTTGCACCAAAAAATAAAAATTGTTATTTATTTTATAACAAAATTTTAAGTATTAAATATTGAATCACAAAACTTATAACATTTGATATTGCAATAGAGAAGTCGAATTATAATTAGATTTAAGTTGATTCAAGATGGGCTTAAATTTTCTTTGAACTCCTTCTGTAAAAAAAGGCAGATTCATAAACAATTATCAACAAAAAATCTTATTTAATTCAAATTTCAAATCATTCTTTAACGCAGTGTTCGTCAAACTGTGGGTCGCCTGAATATTTTGTGGGGTCGCTTTATTACTGGAATTCTGCACTTGAAATTCCTGAGCTAAAATGTGTAGAGAACATCCTGATTTTGGGATGGAAATAGGGAAATCAGAGATGAAATCGAAGTGAAGACCTTTTTTTTTTTTTAGAGAACACTAAAGTTTCGGAGAAAAAAAGATTGTTCAAAGAAGTAATTAAACTGAATATTTTTTTTCATTACGGCACCGCGAGTATTGTTAAGTTTTCAAAGGGCGGCGTGAAAAAAAAAGTTTGGGAACCGCTGATCTATAGCTATTAACATTTTAAATTTGTAGTTGAACCATTTTGTATTTGCTTTGGGGTCGCGTGTATTGGTATTGTTAATAAATTCTTTAACTTGGGTCACTTTTTGTAAAGGTTGGAGAACACTGTTGTAAACAACCAGTAAAGTTGTAAGAAATAGCGAAATCAGAGATCGATTCTAGGTGAAGACTTTTTTTTAGGGGTCGCGAAAAAATTTGGCCGTGCAAAATGGGTCTCGATGAAAAAAGTTTGAAGAACACTGCTTTAACGTACACGTGCCGACGGCTAAGATTAAACGTGACGCACTATATAAAAACAATACAAACGGTGCGAAGAATAAAATAGCAATCTTTATCTGCATGCAAGAAAACAGGTTGTATTCCAGCCAGCTATAGAAAGAGCACTTCCAAATTGCTGTATACTGCGCGTCAAGCCCCAAGCAAAGGAGCAAAATGTGCATTAAACAAAAGACTTGATTTGCGTTGCAACTGTTCAAATTAATTTTTTACTTTTTACAAATAATAACGAGTTACAACTATTTACATTAATTTTTGCTTGTTACAAATACTAACGATATTCGCATCGGCGCATCACTATTTGTAGTGTGAAAAGAAAAAATATATCAAAAATGGTTACATCGGTAAAATTCGTTTTGCCACGAATAATTTTTGAAAAATTTTACGAACTTTTTAAATTTCCTTTTAGTTGTCATGTCAGTAGGCCTATTCAGCAAAGCTGAGAATCTCACGTTTAATAAAATGTACTTGCCTTGCTTTTTTTAAAATGTTTTTTAAGTAAGCGCGTGACATTTTATTTTTAGATATAATAAATCATTGCCAGTCTAATTTTTTAAGTAGAAAATCCTGTTTTTTCATATGATGCATATATGATTCATATCATTCAATGAACCCTTTAGGTTTATTTCGCCGTTATTTCCAAGATTCGGACTTCTTGTGACAAGTACTGTCATCGAAAATATCAATGTGTATATTTCTAAGAAAGTGTTTATTTGTAGATTTAAGTGGTTTATAACATTTCAAAAAAACCTGCTTATTCTTCTATGGCCCGAATTTCTTAAATCATATCGTGGACTCCTAAAATTTAGGAGTTCATGTTAAAATTTTGAAATAAAGATCAAGAAAGATTCGTCACATTGTATGGGCAGTCAACTCTGGTAAAAACTTTATTTTATTTACGATTAATTAACGTCACCGTATTTATGCTTGTTTTTTTCTTTATAATTCTTTATATTTAATATCTATTACATAGTTTCGGGTGGATAAGCATTATTTTCTACAAGCGGCAAATAACACAATTATTACTATAAACCAGTGGTTCTCCACCTGTGTGCCGCGAGAAATTTCCAAGTGTCCCGCGAAACCTTTTAAAAAAACATTAGCCCATTGTTTCGCAATCTTTTTCAGTGTACACTACTTTTTGAGGGACGAAAATCAAAAAATCCGAGACAGATTCAAAGCGAAGACCTTGCTTTTTTTTTAAGGAAACACTACTTTTAGAAACAAAAATCAATACTCTGTTCCAAATGTGTCCACGAATTTTGAAAAAGTCCCAAATTGTGCCGCAGTGCGAAGAGGTTTAGAACGACTGCTTTAAACACTCAAAACGGTATTCAAAACAAAACGTATGCACGAATCATACAGTAAATAATGTTTGTTTTTCAAAGAAGCTGCAAGTAATCCATATTACTAATCGTAAAAAAGGACGTTTTTGACGTAATATACAGGGGGTGCGAAAGTAGGTATACAGTAGTGTCACATCAGTGAAATTAGTGACATATTACATTGAAGTGAAAGTAACATATTACATATGTACTTTTAATCATTTCGTTTTATTCTTTCTATTAAATTGGAAAATTAACCATGCCCGGTAATTTATCACTGTATACCTACTTTTGCACGCCCCTGTGTATATATATATTTTTTTTACAGGTCATTGATTTTGGCGCTGCTGTGTTAGCAACCGTAACCGACCAACGTTCTGGAAGTCAACCAGACAATGACATTCGCACTGCTTCTTATTGCGCTCCGGAGTTCTTTCGCCCCCGGCAGGACCAAAATAATGAACTCCGCACGTCGAAATACGATGTGTACAGGTCAGTGCTATCACGATTCTCGTGTTAGTCGAAATAGTACAGAGTGTTTGGGTATGCCATTATGATGATTGACCGCTTACAAAAGAATTGCCCTTGCAGATGACGATATTTTTCGTCGTGCGGCTGTTCTTAAAAAGATAGTTTTTTTGTTTGTCACGGTTTGAACAAGAAATTCAAAATTTTAGTTTGCAATTCAGAACCTCCTAATGAGAAAAGTGTTGCAAACTTAAAATATTGACTTGTTTTTCGTGAATTTTAACAACAGGTTTTGCTTTTAGTTTTTCAGTTATGATGTGGGAAATTTTGAGTGGAACAAAACCATTTGAAGGTAAAAATATTAAAACGAGGCTTAATGACACGTTAAATGAGGTTCTTAGTTAAAAAGCTAATTGAGTTAAGAGAAATTTTAAAAGACTTCATTATGACCCCCCTTGCAAGTTTTATTTTTTTCACTGATACAAAAATCAATAGATCATTTAAGCAAATGGACGCACTTCTGTGCTTAAAAAGAATATCGCTTATTGGATGTGTGACGCGAAAATTTTTATGGTGTAAAGTTATTTATTGCGTTGCCGTTTAAGAGAATGCTTAAATTTTGTTTTGTTTATCTTTTTTTTTTGTAGGTTTAACTTCATTGCAGATAAAGCTTCAAGTGCTGAATGGAAATCGCCCGCAAATTGATCTTATCACAAGTGATATTTACGGTGAACAGTGTCAATCGCTTAAGGATTTAATGAAGGCGGGCTGGCATGCAGAAATAGATCAAAGACCCCCATTTTTTGGTATGTAATAGAATAGCGATTGAATTGTTTCATGTTGTGATTTAGTGTAAGTAATCTGTGGTTATATATATCAAACGGTTTAGGCTTGTAGCTTCCTTGTTTTGTACTTACGGCAGCTGACAAAAAAATAACTATTAACATCTACACTAGTTGCATGTACAACCACTCTAATAGCTGAAAGTAGACTGCTCTTTCTGGAATTGAAGGTTGAAACAAACCGGTCCAATTTGCGTAGATTGCGTAAATTGCGTAGATTGCGTAAATTTGCGTAGAGCCAGGTTCTCGAGCAGTGGTCACCAAACTACGAACAAGGCAGAAATCCAACTTATCTATCAATGACATTTATAGCTTGTTAAAAAAAGGTAAATTTGTTTGGTTTGTTTGCTGAATAGGGTAACGCAGAAAATTTGTTTCTTTTAGTATTACTTTAGTATATCACCAGACCGACGTTGGTTTTTTTTATTTAGATTTCATTGTTTTTTTCACCTCAAGAGCATCACCATATATTTTTGTATTTAATTTAAAATCTTGATCTTTATTAACAGATATACGCGAGTATTTCAGAAGAATTCAACTTGATTCAAGTGAAAACGAAATCAACGACGCTGTGAGGACGGTTAAAAACCATATTTTGGTGAGTTTCTGTTAAGCTGATAATTCTACGATTGCGTTAATTTTTGCTGCCAGCGTTTTTTCAGAATTTGTTTATTTGAAGGAGAAATGGCTTTGAGTCACAGCCAACTTAATGTAGTTGAGCTTGATCGTGTTTTTTTATGCTTATTTGCCTATGCATTGGATTACTACTTCATATTTGTTTACGCTTAATGTTTTAAACTTTCTGTTCAATATTTTGCTGTTCACAAACATACGTAAACACATTTGACTCTTATAATTCCAAATAAATAAATATAAGATTGCGCCAAGAAGTCTGTGAAGGGACCGCAAGCTTATTGAGTCGAGCAATCATTTTGCAAGAATTTAGAATATTTCAGTTTTCAGTTTGCAAGCTGTGTAACCGTTAATCTTAGTACCTTATACACATCAGAATATACAAAAAATAATTTAAAATCAAAGGAAGTACAGATTAAGTTAAGTGGCGTAGATAAACACAATGCAATAGATCAAAGTAGGACAACTTTAAATTTATGAAGAACTTGCGATCGACCACTGCGAAAATGCGATCTTAAAAAAGTAGTGATCTCTAAAAAAAAAGAAGAAAAAAACCACTTTAAATATCACTTTAATTTTTCAGTTTTTGTCCCAAAATCATAGTGATCTCTAAAAGAAAGATCTTTACCTCAAATCTTAAAACTTTTTTTGATTTTCGTCCCTTAGTAGCAGTGTTCTTATTTAAGTCCTAAAGTAAACACTCTAGTTCACTTAAAATCAGATGCGATCGACGTGTCCCGGTCGACGTGTGACGGGTCATCCCTGCAGTAGATAGAAAGGAATTATAAAAAGAAATTTAAAAAATATATATGTAAGAGGCTGAGCCACTAAAACGAGAAGCGCCAGATTCGAGGTTTAGTAGCTTAGTCTCTTACTTATATTATCTAAATACCTACTGTTAACAAATATAAATTTTTAAAAAATCTAAAAAAATGCAAATAGTGGGAATTAGCTTGGAATAGTTAGTTTTAAATTATAATAGTCTCGGGTCTCAAGTTATAACTAATAGAATTCTAAAACTGCGCAAATAATTATTTTCGTCTGATTCCAATATTGTAGTATCTGCGAGGAAATTCAGGTGAAACGCAAGGAGTTTGTATTGAAAAAAGTAAAAATAAAGCTAGCAGTTTTTATCCGCCAAAAAAACAAACTCTGTATTTGAATCTCTAATTATTCTAATCATTTTTCTACAGAACCATTTAGGTCAGCGGAATTTTAACGTCAGACCTGAAGACTACACAATTAACTTTAGAGATGCCTTATTTCGAAATCAAGGAAGTGGTGATCATCTCCAAAATCGTGCTCCAGTACTTCCAGCTCCAGTTGATCAATCGCCGGGCCTGGTATGTTTTTTACTTTTGTCTATTAATTTTCACAGTTTGAATAGTTATATTTCTTGATAGGCCGCACCATATGGTGATGAATTTCCATCTGAAGTCTCGAGCGAAAACCGTCAAAACGCAACGTCAAAATTTCCTTTGACCTGCTAGAAATGCTCTAATTCACAATTTTTCGACAGGTACCAGCACAGGATGATCTTTTTTCGAGCTCGTTTCAAATTCAAAACAACGACCGCCTTGTTTCTGAGAACGAAATCTTGCAGCTTAGCAACAATCTGTATTACACCGACGGATTGGAAGTCCTCGCTCTTAGGCTGGGACTAAGTATGGGTGAAGTCGATAATATAAACAACGATTATGGGCAGCGTAAGTGCTTCATTTTTTCTTGCTGTTTTTTCGACAATTCTTTGACCCCTCTCATTTTCAGTTCTTCAGAAAAAAATCCGTGTCTTTCGAACGTGGGTCGAGAAGAAAAGACGCCGCAATCAACCTCCCACGGTCAGCTCTTTGATATATTGTCTCCGCGAAGCGAAAGTCGCTGTTGACGTGTGGGATTTTTTGGACCCTGAAAGAATTATTCGAACGACTGTTTTGTGAAGAGATGTTGTGCTTTAGGCTTGTCGGTCTCGTTTATGCCCGAAGAAATTGAACTTGAAAAAGTTTAACGAACTTTTGCACATTCCGTTTATGGCTAGACTATTATACGAGTAGAGCGTATTTACGTGTGTTTTACTTGTGTATTTCAAAGCTACAATTTTCCTAATTATGATACTCGACAATGTGATCATGTTTCGGTTGAGTAACATTTGAAGTTTCCGACAAAAAAAACAGTCATAACAACATTAAAAAGAATTCCCAATTATGCGATTTGGCTTCGATTGTATGTGGGTGCGTGGTACATGCAATGCACTGGCCCACAACTACACCGCTTCTGCGTAGCGCGCGTTACTCTGCGTAATTACAAACGAGTGTTTTGCGATAAACCTTGCTTCTTTTTTTGGGTTACAGATTCTAGTGATCTGTTTCATCGTAAAGACTGTCAGAAAGCATCTGTTTATTTTTATTCTACCAGCATACCAGCTTTGAAAGATCTAAATAAATACAACACGATTTCGAAACAAAAGCAAAGCTGAGCACTTATGGCAACTATGCGCAGTAAAGCTATGTCTTATTTTATGAACAATTGACTGAGCGCTGCCAAAAATATATAGACCAATCTCTCTTTTCATTATCAATTTACAGTTTTTATACTTGTGAAAAATTGCTGTTTGATTTAGATTAGCTTTAATCAAAGTCTAATTTCAAAAGTGCTCAATTTTTTTTAAACCAATTTTCTAAACATTTTATTCTCTAATTGTTTTTTGTTCGTAATATATCGTTTTTTTGCGACTTGAAATTCGAATCTGTATAAAATACAGTTTTGGTTACGAGATATCGATGTAAACTGTGCAATATTGCCGAAAAAGTTTTCCACGTTCTAGACCAGTGATGGCAAAACTATGACACGCGTGTCACTAGTGACGCGCAAAGAGGTTTTGTCTGACACGTTAGTGAAAAGTTAGCAGGAAGTTTCCGGTGGTCCCTAATACGAGCAGTGGTAGATATTGGGCGAGGCGAGTGAGGCAGTTGCGTCGGGCCCCCCTTGAAAATACCGCATATAGTTTCATTTTGCTGCGTATGTTTTTTTAGAGATCATTATGAAGTTGGAACGAAAAGTGGGAAATACGAGATCGATTCGAAGTGAAGACCTTTTTTTTAGAGACCACGATGATTTTAGGGACAATAAGGGAAATACGAGATCAAAGATCTTTTTTTTAGAGAACACCAATTTTTGGGAATCCTTGCCTCGGGCCCCTAACTTTGAATATCCGTCTTTGAATACGAGCATTATGATGCGTTGTCATAATAATTAACTCCTATGCCATGTTAATTGATGATAGTACTTTAGTTTACAATAATAATAAAATTATAAATATGCCTAAAATTAAAAAACTGTTATTTAGAAGTGACACGCGATGAGAAAAAAATACAAAAAAAATTTTTTTGACATACCAACTGAAAAGTCTTGCCATCGCTGTTCTAGACCTAGTCTAAAGAACGTATATTTTGTGCGTGAAAAGCACGCAGCAAGTTTGACGCTCAAACTCGAAAGTTTCTGGTTGTACTAGCTACGAATCTGCACAATCACCGACGATGGCAGTTTATCTTCAAAATACTAATTTGAAAGTTATATTTAATTGAACGTCGAACGAATATACAGTATATTTAAACACTTTTTTGCGTTGGTTAATTTTGTTGAGGCGCACCCGTGCCCGTCTATGCGACTAATGCCCATTTATTTTCATAGAAACCAAGTGTGACGTAATAAATGCGATTAACCTTTCAACTTTTAACGTGCACATCGATTTTATTGTACTTCTCTCCAATATTGTAGTTTAATCCCGCATATACTGAGTACGATCTCTCAATTCTTCTCAAAGCTAAGGCCTGATTTATCAGTAATCGTCATGTTCACGTCATTCAACACAGCAAATCTTACCCTTCTGATTGGTCAATCTCTTCGCCTTAAGCGGTTTCTTTTTTACCTCCTGCAGGTCCCCAGTAGAATAAAACAAACTGTTACGACCTCGTGAACTACATGAATATACGCCCGGCTTATGTTTATCAAATTTACCCGCGCTCATTGCATACGATCGATCCTAAGCGTTGTTTTCGCTCTTATCGCTGTTTCACTTCCACCACTGTCATTCGGTTTACATAAACGTTTGTATCTTGATTTTTTTATATATTCAAGACTTAATTGCCCTGAACATGTTGAGTGATTTGATATAAATATATTAGTTTTATTTAAATGCCAATGTTATAATAAGTCACCAATTAATCAATATAAGCATATTGATTACATATACGTATAGACATTTTTTGTGATATGTGTTTTATTTTACCGTTAAAAAAACTCCCGAAATTTAAAAAAACTGCTTTTACTAGATGCCTTAGATAAATCTTTTATTGCTTCACTGTAATGTCAGAAAAAATAATTTGTTTTATTTTGTGATGGGTAATGTCAACCGCCGCCGGTGCATATGCCAGTCAACGTGTAAAAAAGCTTTCCTCGTTTGTATGTTTAAATTTTAAAACTTGAATGATAATAAATAGTATTCGTTTTATAATGCAGCAGTTTATTGTTGCTTGAATAAAAAAGATTTGACAAGAAAAAACAAAATTTTTTTAGATAGTCATTTGGTTACCCCAAAACACTATCGATAAGGAATCAAGCTACAAAAATATTTCTAAGAATAGAAGCGATTTTTTTGTTGGCTGTACAGGGCAGTCGGTCTTCAGAAATCGCTTGGCGAAGCGACCATTCCTTATATTAAACCAGGAATTGGCAACCTTTTGCGTGGCACTGATTAAAAACCAAATTCAAACGTTGTGGATTGCCGCACTTTTTTCCACATACCAAAACGTTTCTTACCTTGATCAAACGTCTCAGCTTGTCTTAACAGGGGCAGTGTTGCCAAATAAAATTAACAGAAAAGAGCAAAAAGAGATTTAGCAAGGGTTAAAAAAATAGCTAAATTTTTAGGAAAAGAGCTAAATCATAAAAAAATGTTCTAACTAGTTGCAGCTTAACATTAATCGTTATGGTTTGTCCACTCAGAACCGCGGATACCAAGTCCGGCAAGGTTGTCTAAAAGATTCCGCGCAGCTGGCACAAATGGGTGTGTGGATCTTAGTCTCTCTTGGCGAACACCTGAGGACCCACTTAAAAAACCATACAAGATATGATTAGGGTCCAGAGATCCACGGTGGGCCAAAGAGAGTGTCGCTCCCAATCGGCGAAGCTCAGCTGGCTGGATGCCTGAGAGTATGAGTAAATGGTCCGTTGGAGTGGGAGCAGGCATCCTGTGACTATGCGCAAGGCGTCGTTCAAGACACTATCTATAAGGCGAGTGTGAGTACTGCGAAATCCAACTGGTTCGCAATACTTAGCTGTTGAGTAGACCAGAGATAAGGCGGCTGTGCGTAGTGTTTTGGCTCATCCCGCGCCTACAAGTTGCCTCAGCAATGTGACGTGCGAGGATAGTTTTTTGCGCAATGCCACTAGATGGTGACAAACGTGAGCGATCTGTCCAGTTTTACCCCAAAGATAAGTAGGGGTTGGACAGAACAGTAAAAATCTATCATTGTTGTAGACCTTTAGCTCACGTTTGGCCTCTCGGTTGTTTAAGTGAAAGGCTGTCGTCACCGTCTTAGTGTGACTGAGCTTCAATTTCCAAGTCTGGAGATACGCTGAAAGTGTAGACATGTCTTGGCTTAAAGTCCCCTCCTTCTAGTTTCCAGAAGATTGCAACAACGCTAAATCATCAGCATAAGCAAACTTTCTGGAAATCATGAAAGGAAGATCGTACGTGTAGATGTTAAATAGGAGGGGAGTCAAGACCAATCCCTGAGGAACGCCGTTTTTAGAACGGCGTAGTCTGCTTTGCTTGCTGTCACCGGTAGCAAAAGTGAAACTTCGGTTTCGGACAAGCTCCATGATCATTTTGACCATGTGCTTATCCGGAAGAAGCCTCAATAGCTTGCAGGTAAGGCCACGATGCCAGACAGTGTCATAAGCAGCTGTCAGATCGACAAATATGGCACCGGCCTTCTTTTTAGCCTCAAAAGAGTCCTCGATGTTCTAAGTTAGCAGGACAACTTGATCTACGGTTGACTTCCCGCATCAAAACCCAGCCTTCTCTTTAGGGAGCAGTGGATCGATTAAACTTGCGTAGATAAGCCTCTCGAGGATCTTGTAGGGAACACAGAGCAGAGATATCGGTCGATAACTCTTTGGATCTCCAACGGGCTTCATTGGCTTTGAGATCGCGACTACAAGCGCTCTCCAGATCTTGGGAATTTTGAGTCGGCGCAAACAGGAAGAAAAGAAGTCACGTAACCAGGACTTCAAAGCAGCTCCAGCATGGATTATAAGCTCTGAGCAGATAGAATCAGGGCCTGGAATTTTACCTGGTTTTAAGTGTTAAAGGGCAGCAGTAAATTTTCTCTCTGAGCAAATGTCAGAGATATTTACAGGGTTTGGTGCTGTGGCCCTCCAAAAGGTTAGACATTTCTTGAGAGACAAGTTGAGATGACTTGCGGTCAACAGGCTCGTATCTCCCGGTTCTGACTAGCTGAGATGCAATAGCATCAGTTGAGAAGTGACAGTGACGAGGAGAGTGTCGTAACCTACCAGTAAGGCTGTTCAAAATACTCCATGCTTTTCGACTCGAGTATGAAAAGTCGATGCTCCGAACTGCCTCGGACCATCAATCCCTCCGCTTTCTGTCAAGCTTGGCAAGCAGAGTTGTAGCAGCCAAACTTTATTCATCTCCCTGAGGAGACTGCAGAAAGGTTTTATAGAAAGATACACACTCCGTATCCCAGCACGAAATACAGTTGTTTTGATACCCGCGTGGGATAGTCTTTTTGGCTGCTTTCTTGATGATGTTGCAGAAGTACTGGTAAGTCGCATTCCACATCAAGTGAATCAGGTGGCAACAAAATCTTTTCGAATTTATTCGTCTTAGCATTATAATGACTCCATTTGGCCTTGTGGAAGTTCCATCCCTAACAGGCATTCTTGGCACTGACAGAGCAAACGTTGGTGGTGTAATAAGCAAAGGTCGATGCTGTGACCTGGGGAAATTTTCAAGTACACGCCTATCCGGTAAGTGACTATTAGAACCTACGCTAGCGAAAGCTAGATCTGGATTGGTGCCAGTGTTCAGCGTCCGGAGTAAAAACTGGCGGCGTCCTTGGCATCGTATAGGAGTGCAAGACAATTAATACTTGCCCAGCCAGCCAAGCATTCACCGTCCGAACTGTTATTATTGTAAACCCAATCAGCATGACGACAGTTAAAATCGCCCGCATAAAAACTAGGAGATCTAATTAAAATTGCCAGCATAAAGTTAAATTTGCCAGCACAAAGTTAAACATTATCGGCAGTTAAAACATAATTGTTACAGTTAAACATAATCGAGAGCCAGCATAAAGTGAGGAAACACTAAGAGATCTAGGGATCGCAATCACTTCGGTAGAGATTTGTAGACGTTGACTATTTTATAACCATCAACGTCCATGCACAAACACTTGATCTCCGATGTCGGTGGAGATTGGTCCAAAAGCGTGTATCTTAGTCGCTCGTGGACAAGCGTGGCAAGGCCATGCTTCTTGCTTAAAGAAGATCCAGCTAGTTGGTAGCTTGGAAGTATCAATTTCTGTCCATCAGTGCAATGGGTCTCCTGTAGTAGAATGGCGAGTGCCTCAAACTGCAGAGCAAAGTAATAAAAAACCTTTATCTTGCTTGCAGTGAGGCCTTCGATGTTCAGCTGGAGAATAGTGGGTCCTTGGAACTTTTTGGCAATGGGCCCTAAAAAGAGGAGTTTTTTCCAAGCATTGCCTCGTCCTAGAAAGGACGTTTGCAGATTATCAGACCCTCGTTGAACATCGGAATGGGTGGATACCTTTCCGTTCCGGCAGGTTTGGTTTCGGTCTGTCATATTTGACAGCAATAACAGACGCCTCAGGCTGCGAGAAAGCATCTGCCATCTGGAACAGCGTTGTCTGGATGTTCACAGCTTGGGTTAAGCTCAACCGCCTGAGAACTGGTATTGGGCAATTCTATTCGTCCATGCACAATGGGGTCTCAATCCTTCACCGAATTGCGAGTGCCGCGGGTCTGAACAAACCGCAGACCATGTTCTAATAGCGTGCCCCATACATCGGGCACCACATGGAGCACGAGGTCTGACGGTTTTGGATGACGAAACTCGATGCTGGCTTAACAACATCACTGCCAGCATCTGATCCGGGAAGCCTGGGGTAGTAAAAGGATAAACCTTTTGCCCCAGTTCTGTTTGTGTCTGACCTGGAGTGGATCCCCTTCCAAACAAAGACGACGACGACGATTAATCGTTAAATTCTTGTATTTATTGATTAAAATTTATTATTTTCTTCAAAAACAAAACTATTTTCATTATTTACTTACATTTCATTTTCAATAGAATAGCTTTCACAAGAGCCAATTTTCTTCAAAATTTGGGTTGAAAAATTATATTTATGACAGAATTTGTGACAAATAAGTCATTTTTTTATTTTAATAAGAACTGAACAATGCAATTGAATTTTTAGAAAAGTCCAACACATTTTTAGAATTGGTCCTATAGGCATTGGCATAAAAAGATATTTGCATTTTATTGAACAGGTGTGCCTAATGATGCAACTTTGTTTGATACTTCGCAACAAATATTTTCGCAACTTTCTCCATATTTTCAAATAAATCATTTTTGCAAGTTTTTTGTTAATTTTTTTCTAATTAAAAAATATCTTGAAAACCCATAGAGATCCCACTTTGATTTTTGGCATGCTGATAGTCCTTTATGTGAGGAACAAAAATATTGAAAAAAATTTTTTTGTGTAGAGTGGGGGTTTTGGGGTCATGCAAGGTCAAGGTCACAAGGTCACGACAATAGATAACTTTTTTATTTATACAGCTACATTTAAGATATGATTATCATTGAAAAACTGCAGAAAAGAGTTTTCCAATGATATTAACATCTTTGAAATTGAACAAAAAATAAAGCCAGCAGGGCCACTTTTGCTCGATCAGGGGCGTTCAAGCGGCGATTTTGTGTCTGATTTTCAACCTTCATATATCAAAAACCATTTGATTTAGAAACTTGAAATTTGGCGTAAGACATTTTCTCATCCAAACTTACAAACATGCCAAATTTCAGCAAAATCGGAGATGGTCGGCAAAAAATTGCCGAAAAGGGTGTGAGTTGACATGGAATGTCCCACTTAGGGCCGTATTCTGTTCAGTGGTGGATATTCAAATTCAGGAGCCCGAGGCAAGAATTTCCAAAAATTGATGTTCTCTGGAAAAGAAAAAGGGCAACTGCCTCATTCGCCTTACTCAATATCCATCACTGATTCTGTTAATGTCTAACTAACATGTCTCGGGCAAGGTGATTTGCTTGGCGGGCAGGATCAGACCGGCGGGCATTAATATCAAAAATTACTTTATATCGACATAGAAAATATCTTCATTATTGCAAAAGTATTTTAAAATAGTTTTTGTTCATTTCTTTAGCGCCCATTTTTTGTAGCCGAATAAATCCTAATTTCTCACTTGATGCATTTACAGTTCCTTTAAAAGTTGGACCTAATGCTTCATGTAAAATTGATTTGAATTTTTAATAACATTTTATCGATCATTTAAATCTTCTAGAACTAATGTACGGATTAAATGATTGTCATAAAAACATTATAAAAATCTTAAGTAAAAGCGTAATAATTACCATTATTTCCCATTTGTGTCGTACAGTTATTTTGTGACTTTGTCTTACCAAATTCTTTCTTAGTGATCTCATAAATTACTGGTCAATACAATCTATATAGTGCATATTTTTATTTACAAATCGGTCTTGGTAATTCTTTAAGGGCAAATAATGAATATTCTATAGTTAGGTTATTGAAGGAGTTGCGTGTTTTCAAATTTTTAGCACCAAAAAAATAAGAAACAAAATGTAGTTTGATTAAACACTAATATTAAAAGCCATCTTTAAAAACTGTTCAACAATTGTCACAAATTACACAAGAAACCGTCTATCTTGAATCAACAGATGTTGTAGATATCTTTAAAATTTGCATTCAAAAAAATTCTCTTTCATACGCGTACATCTGTTCCAATTATTATAGCAGAGTTGAAGTATAAAAAAAATTCATTTTTTTGAATTAATTGGTCGTTTGCAACAAAAAAAACGGAAGTTTTCAATTTGGCAATATTAATATTGTAACGCAAAAAATGTTCTTTACCGGATGCCGGGACTTAACTTAGCGGTGAATTAGAGTTTAAAGTTTTTCGAAACAAGAACTTGCCCAATAAGTTTAGGATAGGTTATATTGTAATAGTGGGTCACTTTTAGTTCCTTGTAAGTAAATTACCTACCAACCGTGGTAAAAGAACATTATTGAAAATGGGCGGAAAGTGGGAAATTAAAACAAAACATGATTTTTTAGGCTTTCACAGACTTGATGTTTGAAATAACGAAATCATATTACGACTGTCTTCGCCGGAGGAACGCGCAAGCGTTTCGTCGCTTCTGGACGATTTAAAATTGTTTATTGTTGCTCTTGGAACCACATTTTCGTCGCTTGTGATAAACAAACGATCTTGTTCTTGCGCAAAACTATTAAGGAGAGCAAGTGACTTTGGCCTTGGAGTGGCGCTAATAAGTTGATGAGCTGATTTTTCAGGGAGATCATGTGACATTTCACCAGTGCTGTAACTGGCTGGTTCCGGAAAACCAATACATTCTTGATCGTTTTGTTTTGAACCATTCGATGTTTGGCTGGCTTTGGTCGAGTAAATCTAAATGCAAAAAAAAGAGAGCTCCAGTACATTTTTAACCATCGTTAGAGGTGGACACTTATTTAATAATATGGTCAATATTATTGTTTAATAGTTTATTTCTTATTATCACCACGAATTTTAACCGGACTGAAATATTTTGGCATCTCCGGAAGCAGGTGGGGTAATTGCTATTCCCTATAAATTAGCGCTTCCGTCGCTTTCCTATGAGTCAGGACGATAAATATAGAGATAAAATAAAAAATAGAAATTTTATTTTTTTCTTGTGTTTCGTGATCTTTCTTACCACCATTTTTTGTTTTCCGAAAAAAATTTCTTAGATCAATTGTTTTCTAACGGCAAGTCGCCTGCTTTTATCGTGGAGGTCGGGAGAATTTTCGGTAAGCAACAAATAAAGTAAAATATTTCTTTGTCGAAAAGATTTTAAAACTATCTTAAAATCACCTGAAATTATTTCTCGATATCACAGTTGCGGCCAAAATAGTAGAACCGCTTTGGCAAAACCATACTTTTTATTCAAAGTTGTTTGGAAGATGATTATGAGGATTAAAATTAAATGTAAATGTTTGGTATTTAACCATGCAGGAGATGACTCGGTCAACGTAATCGGCTGCGAGCTTGATATTGCCTCCTACATATCCATGATGATGAAGGAAAATATGGTAGAGCAATTTAGAGTGCTGTTTTGATGGCAAACGAGATGGACGCGATGTCGGTTTGACTCCGGTCAAGTTGTTTTTGTTTTTTGAAAAATTGTTTGGTCGCTTTTGTAATGCTTGGTAGCAGTTGAAAAATAATAGTCGTATCACAATAAAAATTGCTCAAAGCAAAAAATTTTTAACAACAGAACCAGTCAGTAGCTTGGTCTACTACGCAGGAGCGCCGTGTGTAAGATGAATACGATGACGGTTCAAAACCCACTCTTGTCAATTTCTTCTGTCCTGGGCCATTAGAAAGACAATTAACGGCATTTTCCTCTATTTGTGGTTTTAGCAAGCAGCTATAAACTTCAGTTATATATTTTAATAAAAAAACAAAAAACCAAAAAACATCAGCCGGACAGCAATACCTCGCATCTCGAAAAGCAGCTCGAGATATTCCCTCGACAATTACCCTAAGTATAACATTTCCTACGTTGTTTTGCAAGTCAAGAAGATCAATAGAAATGATGAATAAATGAATGAATATTTTGCTATAAGAAAGCAGGCCAGGGTAATTTTATGACGATTACTTTAGGTTCAACTATTCAACGCCTTTAACTTTTTTAAAGTTTAGAAGCATAAGTAGCTAATGCGATGAACTACTGCTATACGGTGGATCCAAGATTGTTAGCGTCATACTCACGTTAGGAGTTAAAAGAGACAAGATCTTTTTGAGGTCGGTTTGAATTGTTTGTTTGACGTCATTCAGCTCGTGTTCAAGATGCTGAAGTCGACGTTTCGTACTGCGACGTAACGTGATATTTCGTCAAAACAAACTGCGTATTCAATCGAACGATCGCTTACCGGCGGCAGAGTCGACAAGTTGCTTCGTCTTCATCGCTCTCTGTCGTTGTGGTCTCGGTGTCATTAACTGCATTAACTGTCGATTTCACAAATCTGAAAGAGCTCGATCAATTCAGAAGCTGTGTGTGGACTTTCATGTTTTGTTTATCGGTGGTGAAACAAAATGAGTGCGATTCGTAAAACGAAATACTCGTAATTGAAATACTTGATATTAATCACACATAACTCTACAAAATATCGGTTTCTACGAATAAAGTTTGTGGATTAAACCCTTAAAACTTGCATCGCAGCTATTTACGAATTTTAAAAATACCTAAGATAACAGTTAGGATAAACTTGGTTATCGATATTGATAATAAAAAATGTGGTTAAGTACGTTTAGAGTTAAATAAATCTTGTCATCTTAATTTTTATAGTTGGTTCGTTCTTATAATGACAAACTTTTTAAAAGAGTTTTTTTTCTCCACGTTGCAGTTGTGGACTGAGGGTGATGAAGAAAAGCAACGATGATGGGACGAAAGAGGATCTTGGATGCCAGTGGATGAAGATGATTGACAGGAATACCTGTGATTGCTTGATGGAAATCCATCTTCCTCCCAGGAACTTGATGGTAGAAAACAAGTTGATAAACCTAGAAAAAGTGAAGTTGTTCTTTAGTTTGTATACTTAGAACTTTTAACCCAGATAGCCAGTCGATAACTATAAAGCACTTGAAGTAAGATGCTTATTTGCATAAGGTCATATTTATGAAACAAGAACTTGATTATAGATAACACCACAATGGACTTCGGTTTGAGATGTAGCAAATGTATGTAAAAACACACCACGATACATGCAAGCGTGCGCAAGCCAAGCTTTAAAACTTTCACTTTTCACCGATTACCTGCTTTATTCGGACTCAGTTCAATCGTGTTGCAGATGAAATCGCGACGGTCTTTGCTGTTTTCTTCTACTTCTGGTTTGGTAAAAAAGTGCCGTGTTTAGTATTTTCGTATTCGATAGCAATGAGTAAAAAATACTTTTTACGTTTGGTTTGTCTCTTATTAGTCAACATATATAAAACAAACGTTAAATAAGTTTCTGTTTGCCAGGCTTTAAGTTTTTTTGATAGAAAGCATTTTTTTGTCTGTTTAACCAGAACGTTTTGTTGTAGATCAAACAAAAAAACAAGATTTTAAGTTTGATAAACAACTAATGCAGGGGTCAGCAACCTACGGCCCTCGGGCCAGATCCGGCCCGCCAAGCAAAATCATCCGGCCCGTGACATGTTAGTTAGATATTAATAGGATACGGCCCACAGCATAGATTGTTTGCATTACTTAACCATTTGGAACAATCTATAGAGCAGTAAAACTGTGATACATCTAGTTACAGCAGGGATGCCAAAACGCTTTATTTTTATCTGGTGTAGAACAAAAAAAGATCTTTACTAAAGTTTTTGTGACGTTGGTTTTTTCACGTCTAAAAAAATTAGTGAAGATCAAAAAAAGTTTTCTATTTCAAATTTGTATGACGTTGCTTTATTTACGTCTACAGATAACAAGTGGGGACCAAAAAATAAAAGCTATCAGTTGTTATTACGTCGCTGCAAATCACGGTCGTAAACGCAAGTTTTTTGTTGCACTTTTGCACCTCCTGTGTTCAGGGTTGCCAACTTAGTCCTTTTTATAATTTTTAGCCAGCTAAATTTAATATTTAGCCCTGACGTATTTTTTAGCCCTAAAACGGAAAATTTAGCTTTATTTTTAGCCAGTTTAAAATTTTCCTGATAATGATTTATTAATGTGTAATCTTGTAATTTTTTGTCGTGTTATCCTCGGTCGTCGCAGTCTTGTTATATTTTACGATAACAGGGAGAGCGACGGTCGAGGGAAAGAGCACACAACAATCTTGAATAAAACTTTATGAAGCAATCACAGAATTTTTTGAAATTTGAAAATTTAACCTGCCGAGTTGTGCAACGTTGGTACAAGTGCCAATGCCTATTAAGACTACTCCAAAAATGTGCTTTTGATTTTTTTTAAAAAACTTTAATTGCATTGTTCAGCTCCTATTAAAATGCAAAAAATAACTTGTTTATAGCAAATGCTGCTTTAAATACGAATTTCCAACTCAAGTTTTGGAGAAAATTGACACATGTCAAAATAGCTCTATTGATAATGAAATGCAAGTAGATGAGGATAAAGATGTTTTTAATGCTTTTGAAGAAGAAATAATAAATTGAAGAAAAAAGAAATTGAATCTATAAATACCAAGATTTAACGCTTTATGTTAAGTTATATCTAGAGAGAACTTTTTTTATTTAATTTAGCTCTTAAAATTTAGCCTTTTTTTAAAATCTCCTTTAGCTCCTTGATGTCTATCTCAGTTGGTATGACTGGAAAGGTAACTGGAAAAAGCGCGGCCCGCCATAACGTTATAAAATTGGTTTTTGGCCCGCGACATGCAAAAGGTTGCCGACCCCTGAACTAATGTAAAGTTTTTCTTTGCGTTTATGTGCATAGCAATTTTGCCGGTTACGTTATTTATCTTTATAGCAACCATAATCCACTTACTTATGCTTGTACCAGTTGGTGGTGCATTGTATTTCTGAAAAAATGTTTAGAAACAAAGTTTTAAAAAATCATGAAGAGAAGACAAACTTGTTTTAAAATCTCTGTATTTCACTTTGAAACAAAGCATTCTCTAAGTGAGGATTAAATTCTTTAAGCCTTTAGTTGAGCGATAGTAGTAGTTAAATGAAAAAATTTAATTTTTTTTCATTTAGCTCAGATAAGTTTTCTGTCGATTTCAATGTATTTCAGCCAGGACTGCAAATTTGGTCTTTTTTGCCGAATTCCAACTCGAAAAACTTAAAAAATTCCAAACTTTCATTCGAAATCAAACTCGAAAAAAAGTCGATCGGTTTTAACTTTATTGATTGAAGAATTTTGTCGAGAATTATCGCGAAAAATTATTATTTTTCGGGAAAAATAAAGTGAAGAAAAAAAAGGTCCTCACTTGTTAAACGCCTTTAAATGATGTAGGGCCTGCCACCAAAAAGCACATCAAGCAACGAAAAAATAATGGAAGACCTTTTTGTGTCTTTGCTTTATTTTTTTTCTATTATTTTGGTCATCACATGTTATCTTGGAATTCGACTAATTATAGATAGGAAATTACCGAGCTTGAACTTGAACTCTATAAAAATAGCAACGAGTTTGCAAGCCTGGCTTCAGCTAAAACTTAACCAAGCAAAGCAATGCCGATTGTGCTCTAAAATGTATCAAAATTGCATTTTAGATAGATTAATCAAAACATGATGTCCCAACTATGCGTCTTAAAAAGATTTGGTTCATACTTGTAAGTTTAACTTGCTATAAGTCGCAGAATTTAGCACACTGGTAAGGCTAGATTATTACAGAGCGAAATCTCTTTTTTAACTTAACACCAACATCGGAAGCACTAGCACCAAAGAAAGTCCAATTGAACTTTATGTTGGATAAGTTTCTAATATTTACCGCTCTCAACAACTCTCTAATTAATGCATTATAAAAAAGTTGCCGTTGCCCATAAAATACAAGCAAAAATAAATAAAGTCTTGACTGACCACAGTTAGATTAAACGTAAGAATAAGTCCCTTCCAAAACTTTTCGCGGTATTCAGGGTAACTTTCAAACACTTCAACAAGGTCCTCTTTCGTTATCTTGTGCAAGTCGCAGTGGGTCAGAGCACGAACTCTATAAATGGATTTTCCAATCTTCTCCCCGTCCTCCATTAGTTCCCCAAAAACATCTCCGGCAGCTGTTGAAAAATCACGAACCCAAGATAGTAAGGTTTGCATACAACAAAGTTTACGGTGCATTTGTCAGAAAATTTGAAACACTTCTATCCGCAAAAGCATAAACAACTATTTAAAATGCTTAAAAACAGATCAGTATGAAAAGTGATAGCTTTAGCATGGAGCGAACGGAGCTGCCGTACCAGGAGCCCCTGAAAGCGCCATAAAAGTTGCGCCCTTTTTCTAAGAGTAACATGACAGTTTAAAAAAGTTGTTCAATTTAAGTAAAGACCTTTTTTGGTCTTCAATTATAATACATTGCACTACTTTTTTTAAAGTTTATGCGCAGATTAAAAAAGAATACCGTAGAAAAAGACAAGATGGACGCTACAAAAACAGTGTTTTATATACAGTAAGTGATAACAAAAAAAAGATCTTAAAAAATCCGTACTTCATCCTTTTAACAGGTTAACTTTATGTCGTATAGAGTCGAAAACTTTTTCGTACCAGGACTTTTATTTTTCGAAAGCCATCACCAAGCATCAAAAAAATTCAGCAAATTTTATTTATCCGCTATTATTACGTCACTCACTGATCACATAAGCCGGGTCGTCGTTCTCGGTTAAAATCTCGATTGAACCACGAGTTACGAAATAAAGCACGCGAAGAACATCGCCTGGATGAACGATAGTGTCTCCAGGAGTGGCATGGGTCGTTTTGAACTGAAGAGATTTTTTACGTTCTCTCGAATTGTAATGAGAATTACTTACATAATATTTTTT
Source organism: Diplosoma virens (assembly GCA_963680785.1). Lineage (NCBI taxonomy): Eukaryota > Metazoa > Chordata > Ascidiacea > Aplousobranchia > Didemnidae > Diplosoma > Diplosoma virens. Next base: position 22,767,910 of record OY796882.1, on the reverse strand, counting down.
ATAGATTTTTATTAATTAGTAAATAAAGGCACAGTCGTATCACTTCTAGATAACTAAAAAACTTTCAACCGAACAGCAGTATCTTGGCATCTTCGAAAGCAAGTCCGGGTAATTGCTTGACTGTTGCCCTAAGTTTTAGACTTCCGATATTGAACTGCAAATGAGAAAGTAAATATTTATTTATTAATTAATGTTAAGGCTCGTTTCCATTTATTTCCACTACGAGCGTGAAATTTCCGCTCTTCTAGAGACTCGAATAGGATAGGACTTTAGGTCAATGAATTGAATAGGACTGTGTCATTGAATTGAATATTGAATTGATCTTTGATATTGAATTGAATATTGAATTAAGTCATTGAATTGAATAGGACTTTAAGTCAAGACATGACTACACTTTCAAGGTCTCTCCAGACTTGGTGATTAAAGCCCAGTCACTTAAAGACAGTGATTGCAGCTTTTAATTTAAACAATCTTAAGGCCAAACGTAACACAAAAGCTTACAAAAACAATAAACATTTACCATTCGGTCCAGTTCCGACTTATTTTGGGGTGAAACTGAATAGATCACTCACGTTCCGTCACCATCTTATGGTATTGCACAAAAAATTATCTTTACGCGTCACACTTGCGTACTCAACAGCTGAGTGCTATGTACAAATCTGGTGTTGCAGTGCACACACTTGCTTCATAGACAGTATTTAGAATAACGCCTTGCGCATTTTTACCGGACGACTGCATCCCACTCCAACAAACTACCTATCTATAGTTTACATGCAGCCAACTAAGCTGCATCGACTAGGAGCGACACTCTCCTTGGCTAACCGTGGCACGTTAGACCCTGAATATATACTGTATGGTCTTTTAAGTGGGGTTTTAAATGCCTACCAAGTGAGACTAAGCTCTGGACGCTTGTTTGTGCTAGCGGCGCAAAAACTACTGAACAACCTTGCCCAACTAGATATTCGCGCTGTTCAATGGGCGAATCATAGATGGAACATGGAGTACATTGCGAGTGCATTCAGGCTTCGGGCTTCCATTTCCAGGACCAATAACAGACTAGCTGAAAAGCGCCAGCCCAAACAGTTTGGGTTAATTTCAATGCTTCGAACTGGTGTTACGCAGTTGTATTGGTCCGTGCACAAATGGGGCCTTGCTCCTTCACCGAATTGTGAGAGCGGTGAACAAACCGCAGAACACGTTCTAACGGCATACCTTATACATTGGAGCATATGGAGCACGAGGACTGATGGTCTTGGATGACAAAACCTGATGCTGGCTCAATACTAACGTTGCCAGCATTTGACCCGGTCAGCCTGGAGTAGTAAAAAGGATAAACCCTCGGCTTCAGTTTTATTTGTTTTTGATCCCGAGTACATGCCCTTTTATACGACGACAACGACAACTTTGCTACCAATCAACTTAATCATTGAGCTTTAAACTGAACTTTTGAGGTTACTTACTGTCATAGTCAACATACGCTGACATCCAGGGCTTGCTTCTTTTAACACCTCACAACTTTCAAGCAATTGTCTGTTCAGGTGAAGACAAATATCAGCTTGAAGGCAATCGGGAACTCCTTTCAAAACCTAAAAGATTGGCATTAGATAAACATTCTATGGATTGCTTTCAGTATTTTTTATTTTCTTTTTTATAAAAGAACAGCAGAAATGTTTTTTTTAAAGCAGTGCCTTTGAAATTTGTTTCACTTCAGTTTTGCTAACTTCAAATCAGGTCCAGATTATCCTCTAAAGTGAAAAACTTAATCTTTTTGCTATTAAAACTACTTGTGCATCAATGCATTTTATAGTTGTTTCAGTGGTTTGCTATGCAAATATATACGTGTTAATAGTTGACGTGCCTTCACATGTACAAGCATATTTAAAGATGACATTCCAGCAAGCCAGAGCTCAGCTTATTTGCAAAACTGATCTCCACTTATTTGGATTATTTCGGGAAAGTTTTTCGCCAGTTTTCGTATTAATTTACAGCGTAGCCGATAATCAAAAACTGGGCGTTCAGTACTATCAAGTATTGGGCTATTCAAATTTATAAACCTTTAAAGATTTAAAAGTGGGAAAAATTCTGATTGCAATTATAAAAAGTGTGTGGTCTAGTCAATGATATTCTATGATAAAAAACTAACACTTTAAACGGATTTTAAACCAAAAAAGATACCCCTAATAAAAGACTTTTAAAAGAGTATGAAAAAATTTCTTCAAAAAAGCAACCGCCTAAACAGAAAAAAATAAATAACTTCATTGCTGAGGTTAGATCCACAGTAAGATTTTACCTAACCTGTACGCTCAGCGTAAGTTGATGGTTTATTACAATTTTTTACGCCGGTCGTATTACATTTACTAAACAAGAAACATATTTCAAGCGTATACGTATAGGTCGGATGCTAATTGAAAAGGAAAGAAATAAGGAGTTCTATCTACCGCATTTATGTCAATTCCGTTGGTGTACGACCAAGCATGCTGGAAATATTCCTCGAGGCGGAGTTTAAGCGGAGTAGGGAGCTGGTAGAACTTGATAAACTCTCTGACGCGCAATAGCTGCGTGTGATATCGCGCCGTGCCGCTGTACAGTCGCTGTATGATGGCGCTCACATTTCCAAAAATAGAAGCGTACATCAGAGCTGCAAAAAATAAAAGCAATTTTTGAAACTGTTTAGATTGCTGTATCCAGAGATGGAACTAAAGGTGCCGTTTCATGAAATTAACATGTACTAATGTACAATCAATCATTAATTACCTCCGATGAGCATCACGCATATCGAGAAAACTTTTTCGTTGTGAGTGTTTGGCGAAACGTTGCCGAAACCAACGCTCGTCAAGCTACTGAACGTGAAGTAGAGAGCGGTGATGTATTTATCGCTGGTTGAAGGCCCGCCGCTGCTTTTGATCAACACATTATTTTGATAGGTGTTGTTGTAAGGAGAATGCAGTTGGTCGGCCAATGTGTCCAGCCAGCCTGAGTCACATGATTACAGCGAGATGACGTCACAGAAAAGCAAATCGAATTTGAACGTCTTTTCAAAACTATGAAATTTCTTTTTATTGAACTAAAATTTTTGAAAAACTTTTTCTTCCCAAAGCTTTTCATCTGACACTCTTCAGGGGAAATCGTCAGAATGAAGCAGGATTGAAACCGAACTAAGTTATAAAGGGGGAAAGTAGAGTTCTCACTGGCTGAAATAAGTTAGCCAATGAGAGAAAAGATTAAGAAATTTTCAAAGAGTAGACAAATTCTTTTTGCTTACACAGAAGGGGATTGAGAGATATAATGAAAGTCGCTTCAAGAGCAGAAAGGTGAAAGAAAGAGCGACCTCGAGCGAGAATAGAAAATTTTTCGTTGCTGTAATGAAGGGCTTGCTCGAATTTTCTATTCTCGCTCGAGGTCGCTCTTTCTTTCACCTTTCTGCTCTTGAAGCGACTTTCATTATATCTCTCAATCCCCTTCTGTGTAAGCAAAAAGAATTTGTCTACTCTTTGAAAATTTCTTAATCTTTTCTCTCATTGGCTAACTTATTTCAGCCAATGAGAGCTCTACTTTCCCCCTTTATAACTTAGTTCGGTTTCAATCCTGCTTCATTCTGACGATTTCCCCTGAAGAGTGTCAGATGAAAAGCTTTGGGAAGAAAAATCTTTTACTTCACGCAATCTTCAAATTCTGTACCACCAAATGTTTATTTTGAAAAACTCTTTAGTTTTGTCTAAGCATGCGACAAGTTTATCAATTTACTCAGCAGCCTCACCGATGTGGTTGTCCAGCCCAGGCCGTTCGATGTTTCCGATCGCGTACCAGATGCAAGCCAGCCAATGAGCGATCAGAACGAAGGAGCACATTAACAAAAACAAAACAGCTGCGCCGAACTCGCTGTAGCGATCAAGCTTTCTGGCCACCCGAACCAGACGCAGCAGACGGGCGGCCTTCAGAAGACCGATTAAAGTCGTCTGCAAAATTAAATGATGAAAATGAAGAGTAATGAAGCGTTGAGTGCAGTCGTGGCACATCTGAAGTCTGATGGTTTTTTTAAAATATTGTTTTCAATAGATTTTTGCTCGACTCATCAAGATTTTAATAAACTATTAAACTTTTTCACGTGACAGAGTTTTGTTTTTCAATGAAAACCTCCTATCCTATTGTTTAACCAACAAACAAAAAAAAAACAAAATTATAACAAAACTGTTTGAGGACTTTGCTTTATCTGAGTATAAGTGGTAGTGAAAGTGGAAGATTGGAAAAAAGTGCAAGAAAAATTTTAAATCTATGAAATTAAAAGAAAAAAGGATAAAAAGATAAAAACTGCGCAATCAATACCTCTTGCTGACTTCGACCAGTAACCATCATGTCGAAAGGCACTGCTGCCACTAAGTCAATTAAAAACCAGCCTTTGAAATAATGAATGGCCATTTTTCGTGGATTTGACACAATCTCGTCTCTTTTATTAACGTATCTGATAAAAACAGCAATATTTTTTATTCGTATGTATAGTTTAACTACAACATTAAATTGTTTAAAAAATACAGCCATAGTAGTATAAAAATTTCTTTCTTTAAGGGTTTTGTGCCAAGTTTACGTTTTCACAATTGATATCAGCAATCACTGATTTTGTTGGGGCAAGTTTAAAACGTTTAACGCGCCAAGTAGTTCTCAAAATGGTCGACATCGACCCCAAAAGGTTGATAGGAATATTCAATCGATCGGTAAAAAACTAGGAGTCAATAATGGCCAGGAGTGGATGAATGACTGATGAGGTTTACCGCAGCAATAAGCAATGATACCTTATTTTCTAAGGCACTAAACTAAAAAATGTATTATTATTACTAACCTGAACATCTTTTTTGATCTTTTCTAGTCATATCTAGTGTAATAGAAAAACATAGTTGCATGAAAGTGAAGACAAAAAATCTAAAAGGTCTTCATGATACATTTTATTAGTTAAGAGTGTGTACTGGATTAGAGGTTTATAGAAAAGTTTTTTTACTCAAATCAGGATCATTGTTCAGAAAAGTTTGAGAACCACTGGTTTAACTAGAATGTTTAACACCAATTTAAGATAATTATATTATTCCAAACCATCGAGTGATTCAACAAGTCATCGAAAGAAAAATTAAACTCAAACTCAACAAGTCATCGAAAGAAAAAGAAAGAAAAATTCCAAACCATCGAGTGATTCAACAAGTCATCGAAAGAAAGTTTTGTCATTTTCTTCACTAAACTTACGTAGTGCGGAAATTGATAAGAATGTCGACGACAAAGAAAATATCCACAAGCAGCTCTATAACACTGAGCGGACTGTCGAAATTGTAACCGGATTTGAGGAGCGGAGATTCCTGATCGGAATCATCGCCAAATCCAGGCTGCAAAGCAAGCAAGGTTAAACTTTCACAGGATAAAAATGCATTTTCAATCATTAGGTTTTTCGTTCGTAGTCTTTGGTAAAATATTGATTTAGGTCGGCTAAAAGTATTAACTTCTACTTGATAGATCATTAACAAGCGAGACAATAAAATCCATTAATAATATAAGTTTGTCAGTTATAGCCTATGATATTGCAGGTAACATTTTTTTTTGTTACACACATTATTTCTGCAAGTTACTCTACGGTAACATTGAGTCAAAACAAAAAAATTAAATAAATTAAATGATGAGTCGGTCATAACCAGTAAGCTCTTAAGATTTATACGAAAAACTCACTTGTAAAAAAAAAGCAGCCACAAATGGAGTAACCACAGCTGTATAAATAACAAGAACTAAAATAATCCAATCCCATACAGCCTAAAGAACAAATTAGTTTATAAACATCAAAATTAGTGATTATAGAATTAAAAAATTATGTTAAACGTAATGTGCATGGCAAACAAACGCATCCGCGTTTTTTCAAATCCATTATTACATTAATGAAATTGAAAATTTTAAATTTTAATTTATTTTACTGTTGAAATCTACATTAAAAATACTACTAAGGCTCTTTGTTAAACAACTCCGTATAATCCGCACAATAAAAAATTGGAAAAACAGATTTGTCGGCAGCGTGGTCGAGTGGTTAAAGCGCCGGGATCGTGATCCACACCGTCTCGGTTCAAAACCCACTCGTGCCATTCTGTTGTGTCCTTGGGAAAGACGCTTCACGGCACTTTCCCCTGCTTGGTGGTCTTGGTAAGCAGTTCTAAATTAAAGTCATATCTCTATTAAAAATTTTAAGCGGACTGCAATATCTTGATATCTCCAAAAGCAGGTCGGGTAAATTGCTTGCTCGATGTATAGCGCCTCCGTCGCTTTCCTGCAAGTCAGAAGGATAAATATAGAGATAAAAATAAAAAAATATAAAAGTAAACTTTTAACTTTCTTATTTGATTCAGAAATATATAAAGTTTAAAGTGAATAAGACAGTGTTGAAGAAAAGGATAAATCTAAAGCAAATTTATCTTATTATACCTTGTAATTGTACTGCTGACTTGCAGAAAAACAACAAAGGCGTAACTGTCAAGCGATTACACCACATGCTTTTAGAGATGCCAAAGTGCGGTTTTTTACACCTATAAGTAGATAACTAAATTTTGCAGCTCCTTGTTAAGACCGCAGAGCAGAAGAAAAAATCTTTTTTCTCAGAACATGTCGGAAGCAAAAGTTGAATTCAAAAATTTTGATTAAAATAACAGAAAACATTATGGCCATGCTGTTTGCTGTAAATCATAGTGAGCGGCAAATTTGTTCGTATAGGTCAGTGGTCCCCAAACTTTTCGAGCCGGGGGCCGGATTCATATTTCTTGGACCTCCCCGGGCCAAAGCTAGAGAAAAAAGTCTTCACTTCGAATCGATCTCTGATTTCGCTATTTTTTCTCTGAAAATTGTGGTGATCTCTAAAAAAAAAAAAAAAAACAAAAAAAAGTCTTCAAAGTGAGTGCATACATTTTTAAAAAGAGCTCCGCGGGCCGGATGAAAAACCTTAGCGGGCCGTTGTTTGGTGACTACTGGTATATGTTGTGATCGACATCAAAGAAAAATTTATAAAAAGTTTAAAAAAAACTAAATAAGTGATGATTAACGTTGTGCGATTCTTGAAAAGTACAAGCGTTTTCGAAAAAAATCTTTAAAACGACGAAATTAAAAATATTTATCTTTTTAATTCTTCAAATGAAATTGTTCGTCAAAAAAGCTTTTAACGTTTTTTCAATATTTAAACACTTTCAGAAGCTTTAATATCGCTTTAAACGAAGTCGATTTCGTTGGAGCCAAAAGCTTTTCGTGACGCTCTCATCAACATTTGTGCCACTGTGACAGTAGGTACGTAGGGCAAACATCACAGCGACTACAAGATAAAATCAAGCAAAATGTCCTTAAATAGCTACAACAGCAAGCGAAACGTCCGACACAATCTCAACCCGGCAGATCCTGCAAACAAAAACGCAAAACCCAGATTGCGACTTTGTCATAGGCAGTGCCGTGTTAACTTCCTCCCATATCCCCAGGCCGGAAGTGCCCAGCGTTGTATAGGGGCCCACTCACTTCCCTGAAAATAATTATGTTTTGTAATATATTTATTATAATGGTATAGATCAGGGATGTCCAACCTGTGGCCTGCAATAAATGTTTTCATGCGGCCCACTGCTTACTTAATTTTTTTAGATTTTCATAACTGTATAGAATTCGATATCACTGCTGTCATAGTAATGTAGAGAAAAACAAGTTGAATATGTGAGTTGATTGCTAGGTCGAATGACGTCCAATAAACTAATCTATGAAAACTTTTGTGGGCAGAGCTTGTCATAATAACACTTGCCTCAAGCATCGTTTTCAGTATTTACTTTGTTCTGCTATTAAAGTAATATTGATTGTGTTATTTCCAAACTTTTTTTACAAAATGAAGTGATAGTTAGGTAATGGTTTCTGTGGTTGCAAAGATATAGTAACTTTGAACCAATGCGGAGTGATTTGAAATAAGATTACTGTAGTTGCAGCGATGCTGCTAGTGGAAGGTGAACGTGCTGATTTATTAGGAGAATGGATAGAAGATCAGATATTTTTAGAGATTCTAAAGTCCAATCTAGAAATTTAACACATGGTTAAGGTTCAGGGATCCACCGTTAGCCAAAAAGAGTGTCTCTCCTAGTCGGCGAAAGACAGCTGGCGGGATACTCAAAGTATAGATAGGTGGTCCGCTGGAATGCGAGGCAGGCATCCTTTAACTATGGTTAAGGCGTCATAGAAACACTGTCTATGAGGTGAGTATAAACGCTTCGACCCCAGACTGGTGCTCAGTGCTCAGCTGTTGAGTAGACCAGAGACTGGGCAGCTGTGTGAAGTGTTTTGGCTTCAGCACCCCTTTCGACCTGCTGGTTGCCACAGCAGTGTGACGCACAAAGATTGTTTTTTGTGCAATGCCACTAGATGGTGACGGAACGTGAGGGATCTATCCAGTTTTACCACAAAATAATAGGGTTTGGACAAAATGGCAAAAGTCTAATGCTGTGGTAAACATTTAGCTCAGGCTTGGCCTTACGTTTATTTAAATAAAAGGCAGCCGTCTCCATCTTAATGTGACCTAACTCTAAGCTTCCAAGTATGATGACAGCCTACAATAAAAGTGTAGTCATATCTTGACATAAAGTCTCCTAAAAAACCTTCCAGTTTTTAAAGGAAGGCAACAATGCTAGATCGTCTCAGTATGTAAACTTTTCGAAATCTTGGAGTGCAGGTCGTACATATAAGTAGTGAAAAGGAGGACAGCCAAAATCGATCTCTGAAAAACACAGTTTTTCATATGGTGAAGCCTGCTTTGCTTACTGTCACCAGCAGTAAGAGTAAAACTTCGGTTTTGAACATGTGCTTATCCGAAAGAAGTTTCAGCAGTTTGTAGGGAAGGCCACCGTGTCAGACAAAGTCATACGCTGTTGTCAGATCGAGAAAGCAAGCAAGCCTTGACGTTTTCTGTCAATAGACTGACTTGATCCACCGTTGACTTTCCGCGTCAAAACTTAGCCTGCTCATAAGGGAGCAATGAATTAATAATTCCCTCGCCACGGGCATAGATAAGCTTCTCGAGAATCTTGTTGGGGACACAAAGTAGAGATATTGATTTGTATAACTCTTTGGGTCCCCTGCGGGCTTTGTCGACTTTGGGATTGCCACTACAAGCGCTCTTCTCCAAATCTTGGGAATTTTAAGTCAATAAAGCAGAAAAAAAGGAACTCACGTAATCTAGACTTCAAAGCAACTCCAGCATGGACATTTTTAAAACTAATTACGCAATCGTTTTAATAGTTTTACATTTCACTTGGATTCCTAATTATTTGATCAATTTCGAATTTATATTTTAATACTCGTCATTTGGTCATGGTATCTAATATTAAAAAAAGAAAAATTTATATATGTAATTTTATGGCCCGCCCAATAAACTTAAATTTATAATTTGGCCCATTATGCTGTTATGAAAAAAGGTTGGTCATCATTCCTAGTTATTACCATAATGTAACCGCTATCAAAAAAAGTTACAAATTAGGACAAACAAAATAGGGGACGACCTGTGAGTTTTAGGGGGGGGGGGGCACCAAATTAAACTCACATACCACTGGCCATAGGACAAAACCTGCTGGAGAATGAGAATTGTGCTACCAAATACGACAACAGACGATTTAAAATTCTTGCAGTAGCACGCAATTCGTTCAATCTTTGTCTGGTTGAGGCAGCGTTTATCAATACCAGACATCCTGTTTTATGAAGATAAAAAGAATTTGTTTACACGTTAAAACTTTTCCAGTAATCAACGTTGTAAGCAACAGTCTTTCTTCTTAGAGATTGCACAATTGTGCCTTTCTCCTTTCAGAGATTAAACTGTCAGCACCTTTCTCCTAACTGTTGAGACCATATACTAATGGGAGCGTCACCAAAAGCTTTCGGCTCCTATGAAATCGACTTTGTTTAAAGCAATATTAAAATTCTGTATCAAAAAGAAACTCTTTACTTTTAGAAGTACCGGTACTTTTCATAAAAAGTTTACAATCACTATTAATACAGATAAATCCAAGAATATCATTAAAATAATTCGAGTATAGTATAACAAATGTGCCATAAAAAACCTACTTTGAAAACACTGAAGTGAAGCACTGTGAACTTGTGCGTTTCTGGAGGTTTAATTTTGCAATCGGGCGGAACTTTAGGACCCAGAGACAAAACCTGTAAAGGTGCTAATTAAAAAAGTTTTACTATTCACTTGATTCAAAACAAGCAACTTTAAACCAGTGTTTTCCAGCCTAAGAGCAGGGTAAATATATTGTTGGGCCTCAACTTACGAACGTTTTAATTTGGAAAAAGCAAAACATTCAGCCTATTGTAATTTCTTACACTCCCTAACTGTTTGAATTAGAGGTCAGCGGAAATGAAAAAAATTAGTCAACAAACAGGTTTAGTGCTTTGATTTGAAATGATAACTTTTGATATTCTTAAAAATGAAGAAGATCCCGATATACGAAAGTCGTTTTGATAGATAAAGAAGTTGATTATACAATATCAGGATAGTTAACACCTACCTGGCTATATTTGCGAATGCGAAACCGATTTCTTTTATTTGATTTGTCTGACGGAGTAGCATTTTTAAGTATTTTCTTGAAGTGCATAGGGGAAAAAATAGAACGGTTTCCACAGAAAAAAAAACTTTTACATTTAGATTGCGAAACAAGTCGGACCTTTTAAAGATATTTTCATTTATTAAGACATTGAAACCTTAACTACCTATCCAAAAAATATATATAAAAGTTCAACAATTATTTTTAGTTTATTTATAGCATGAGAAAAATCTCGAAATTATAAAAATTCTTCTTTCTACATGTGATAATTTAGACAAACTATTTCAAATTAATAGTCCGTACGACGCAAATGCTCCATAAAAAAATCACAATGAAATAAAATTTTTGAAAAATAACTAAGAATCACGTTGAAAAAAGTAGTGTGTTTGATTTTTTCGGTTCTTGTCCTGAATATTGTCGTTGTATTTCCCAACAGCCGTAAATATTTCACTCAGTGAATATGAATAAATTGTTCTTATTTTTCTTTTTTATATTTTTGTGTATGCCACGTAATACGCAAATTGGTTGTTTTTTAGTTTAATTTGGTGTTGATTTGGTGGTAAAACGGTTGGTAATCACTGATTTAGTTCTGGTAACAAAAAATAGAATCTTATTTGAATAAAGCGTTTGCAGATAGGGTGTTTCACAATTATTGAAACAAAGCGATTGGGCACAAATTCAGGATTTTAAATGATAACACGATGATGATTACATTTATTGAAAGGTGAAAGGATAACATTTTATAATCTGAAACTGTTTATCTTCAAATCAGAAATAATATGTCAAGAAGATTCCTAGACTACATGCTCCAGATGTCCACCGTTTTGTCGAAGGCATTCTTGAATGCGGCGTGCAAAGTTGTTGATAACACGATCACATTCCTCCTGTGTAATGGTCTGAATTTTCTCGGTAATGGCTGCTTTCAAAGCTGCAATAGTTAGTGGGTTATCTTGGTAAATGTTGTCCTTGAGGAACCCCCACAAGAAGAAATCTGGAGGATTCAGGTCAGGCGAGTGAGGTGCCCATTCCACTTCAGCTTTGCGGCTGATGAGACGCTTTCCAAACTTTTCACGGAGCCAAGCCATGGTGACATTAGCAGTGTGAGGAGGGGCACCATCTTGCTGGAACCACTGTTCTTTCTCATCAAGGTCCTCACGCTTATTGAGCTCTCCCCAAAACTGCTCAAGCACTGGAACGTAGCGCTCTTTTGTCACGGTTACTGCAATACCGTGATCATCTTCAAAGAAAAATGGTCCGATGATACCATGCTTGGAAATGGCAACCCATGCTGTGCATTTTTTTAAATGCAAAGGGCGTCCAACGACTCTGTGAGGGTTCTCACTTCCCCAAAACACCCAGTTTTTAGAGTTAACGTGACCATTCAAAAGGAAGTGGGCTTCATCTGAAAACCAGACATCATTCAAGAATTCCTCGTTATTGTCTATCATTTCCGAAAACCACTGGCACATTGCTACCCTCTTTTCCTTATCAGTCTCGGTTAGTTCATGCTTTATGTGGATCCGGTATGGATAAAGTTGTAGATCCTTAACCAGCATGCGCCTTACAGAAGAGACAGAAATGCCAAGTTCTTGGCTCCTTCGACGAAGAGATTTGCTCGGACTCCGACCGACTGACTGTTGAACCCTGCTGACATTGTCGGGGGTGCAGATTGTTATTGGAGGCCCTGAGGGCGATGAGCCCGCTACCGTACGATCTCCACAAGTGCCATGAGCTTCAAACTTCTTGACCAACTTGAAAATCTGACTCCTGTTTGGAAATTGGTTGAAGCTGAACTTCCTTCTGAACCTTGCTTGAACAATCCGGAAAGACTTCGTTTCGTAATATGTCTTTACACAAAAGATCTTCTGCTCCATCGACCAAGGCATAATTAGGCTATTTTTTGTTTAACGTATAAAAATGTTAACAATTTTGCTATGACAATCTAAAAACAGAAAAAGAATAAGGTCATTGGTAAAGGTTTTATAAGCTGCTGCTTTGTTTCAATAATTGTGAAACACCCTGTACTTACTAAGTGAAGTAAACGAAGAATTTTCTGAAACGAAAGAAATCAAAATGCACTTTTAATTTCGTAATAAAGATCAAAATAATTAAAACAGTTTTTTATGAGAACTAGAGAAAGCTTTTTGATTTTTTATCTTTAGCATAACGGGACATGACAGTACGTTGATTACATAAGAAGTAATTGCTGACGGATACAGTGTGCGCAGTAATGGATCACGATACCTAAACACTCTCGCGTTATTTCTTTCCCTATAATGAGAAGCAGTTTTAATTAAATCCGTACAGTAGCTCAATTTGGAATCGAACCCAGAACCCATAAAGCAAAATTCTAAAAGTAGCTATTCCGAACACTCTCTTATTTTTTAAAGCTGATACCTTTTCGTTTGTGTAAGAAATTTGAATAAGAATTAGTTTTGGATTATGAATTAATATCTTTGTGACCCTAAGAGTTGGAGGCTTCTCTATCAGTGCTTTACAACCGGTGTGCCGCAAGCTGATCCTAAATGAAGGACCTATTTCTAAAAGTATCTACCGTAAAACTTCTAATTTAGCGCCACCCTGTCTCTTCAAGAAGTCGCCGTAAGCGATTTCTTTTTGCGGTGAAACTAACCCGAAATCCCTCTTTCAGCATCAGCATTAGCATAGAATAAAAAAAAAACCAAGAGAAAATGGATCTCTGAAGAAGCGATAGTAACCGCAGGGGAATCCGGGTTAGTAAATCGCTTACGGCAATTTTTGAAAAAACAGGGTGGCGCTCAGTAGAGGTTTTACGGTAAGTCACATTTTCGAAAAAATGAGATAAGCTGAAAAAATTGTTTGTTCACTCGCCAGAAATATTCTGACCAAAAATCTTTTCAGAATAATGTACGGAAATCACTGTTTGAATAGCACAGAGGTTTGAAGTCTTAGCGTATTTTTCTTCTAGAAGTACCGAAGTCCAACTGATTTATGTTAAAAATTCCTACTTGATAGCTCATTAAACCTATTAAAGGCTGGATAGCTCTTAATAGCTCATTAAACCTACACACTTGATAACTCATTAAACCTATTGAAGGCTGGACCTGCAAAGCAGTCTTACCTAAACTAAGCACCTAAACTGCTAAGCAGTCTTAACAAATTTTTTTTTACTTTTTGCCAATTAAACTTGAAATAGGAGCTTTTGAAAGTTTGTCAAAGGTTAATAATATAAGAGTAACGCAAGCATTACAATGAAGTAATAACTTTCATTTTTATTATAGGCAAGCTTATTAAATAACTTATTTTTGCATTAGGTTTACGTGTATAATTATTTTAATCATTATTTTAAAATTAATTGGAAATCCTAACGTTTTATTTGGAGCTTTTGATTCTTGTCTATAACCTAATAATTTAGTTACATAGCATTCTGTTGGAGTCACGAAGGATCAACTCATCTATTGACACTTAGAAACATTTTTTTTAAAATTTGTACTTAATAGCTTTATATTGATTTAGCTTTTAGTTAATAGATCAACGTGGTCCAACTACGGGCCCGCGGAACAATTTTGCAGAAGTCTTGTCGATTACAGGCAGCGGCAACCTTTTTTTCGGAGAACGCTATGATTTTGGGACAAAAATAGGAATTTCAGAGATCGATTCCAATTGAAGACCTTTTATTTTTTTTAGAGAACACCCTGATTTTGGGACAAAAATAAGTGTTTTTAGCCGGTTGAGGCCCGCAAGCTCGAATAATTTTGAAAAGTGGCCCACAAAAGTGCAGAAGTTCGACCACCCTGTAATAGATCATCGAATAGTTTTTTTATGTTTTCTTGTTTTGGGTACGAAAATTTTGGAAAATCTATTTCTCATTACTTGGTTTTTTGATTTCCCCCAGATCCTAAATTATTTTCTGATATGTCACTCTATAAAAAAATAGAATACATATTATCATTATTATTACATGTGGTTGACTTTTTCTGCCTAACTACACTGACAATTTGGTAGAAAAGCGCTTGTAAAACAAAATTTCCAATAAACGTACCTAAGTCCAATTTGCAAAACAAGCTTTAATTCCTTATGACGTCATAATAAAAATCTAAAAAGTTGTTCAAATAGGGAGAGATATAAAGCCAATGTAATAAAAAACCATATAGGTTTTTTCCATCATTACTCTAATTTGCCAGGGTTTTTGAAAACTTTAAACCTCATTTTTTCAAAACTGACATTATGTGACTTAGGTACATTTACATGTAGAACTAAGCCCTTAAAATGTGCCGCGGGATAATTGTGATCTGAAATTTTTTAAAGAAAAAAAGTTTTATGCTTTTGAAAGTTCAGCTTTGCAACCGCTAAACGATTTATTTAATCTAACTCTTGCTAAACTCCCAATGTGCATTAACGTTACAAATGAATCAAAGTTTTTTCAATTGGAATACATCTGAAAAGCTATAAGAGAAAGCTTTCTATGTGTGCAAAATTGTTTTGCGGGTGATGCTGAAATGTTAATTCAAGAATTGTCTTGTTTATTAAAGAAAAAATTGTCGATGAGTTTAGGATTTCTGTTGAACATTATAACAAAATCTCCGAGGCAGCTGTTAAACTTCGGCTCTAGTTTCACACAACTTAGTTCTTCAACAAAGCTTTTTATCTCTTTTATCGATCAAAAACGTTTTACCATCACCACCGGTACCAGAAAACAAAGCAGGTTACGACGCCTTAAGAATGACGTCCCACAAGGATCAGTTCTGGCTCATCTTGTTTAATATCTATACATATAATCTGCCAGTGATAGTTGGAAGAAAATTTTTTATGCTAATGATCTGGCCATCTTGCACTATGCAAGCAACTGGCAGGCATTGAAAGGACTCTTACTCAGGACATGGCAACACTATCCTCTTGTCTTTACAAATGGAAGCTCAAGTTTAGTACAACAAAGACTGTGTGGGCAGCCTTCCATCTTTACAACAGAGAGTCACGACGTGAACTAAACGTCTTTGCCAACGGACAAGCCCTACCGTTTTGTGTTGGACCCACTTATGTCGGCACAAAGCTGGATAGGACCACTCACGTTTCGCCGACACTTAGAGTCACTGCGGAAGAAGTTAACATCTTGCGGTGGGCTTTTATAGCGATTGGCCGATCAAGCTGGGATGCGGATGCCTCAGTACTCCGCACAGCCACTCTTGCCATGGTCCATTCCATGACTGAGTATTGCTCGCCTGTTTGGTGTAGCAGTGCCCATACAGGCTTTATCGACAACATCATTAACAATTCCTTGCGCATAGTAAACGGATGCCGGCGTCCTACACCAACGGCAATCTTTTTATCTTATCAAGCATCCAAACAACTGAGCTTCGCCTCCAAAAAGCTGCATTGTCTCTAGCTCTCCACGCTCAGAAGCCAGAACACCTCCTATATAAAGGCTCCTGTCTCGTGATGGATGTTGATGGATAACTGTGGCAACTTAAATCAAGACATCCATTTGTGCCTGCTGCAATGGAACTTTTGAACGACCCCGCCCAGTCAGGCACCAGTGTAGCACAATGGGCGGAATATAAATGGAGCATGGAGTAGCGAGAAAACGTCTCTAGACTCAATACATTTATTAAAGTAGTTAGCCCAACGCCACCGAGAATTAGCTTTTCCCGATTTGCATGGATCAGCTTTGATCGCCTCTGAACCGGTATTCGTCTATTCCACTCAAAAACGCACAAACAGGTTATGGCTTCTACGGCGGCCTGTGAGTGTGGCGCAGAGGGACAGATAGCTAAGCACATAATAACATCTTGTCCCATTTATCACCATCCAAATAGAGCCCGTGCTCTCTCAGATATCGACAAGAAGCTGGCAACATGGCTAATGACCGGGCTTTTAATGGACCAACCAGCTCCAGTCTATCTCTCACAAAAGAAAATAAATCGATCAAAAACGATAAAACGATAAGTGAACCTGCTTCAAAAGAAATCGATAGAGAACATTCCGTTGATCTTTTAAACCTTGAGCCTAACGTACAGCGATTGTGCTTAAAAAAACAGTCACCAATATCTCATTGAAAAATAAATCATTAGGTGCATTTTGCATTTCAATCAAGCAATTTTTTACATTCTTGGTAAAAGTGTGCCGCAAAATATTTGGAGATTTTCAGTGGGCCGCGAGTGAAAAAAGGTTGCGGGGCACTGCTCAAATTGAGAAACGCCAAGCTAAAACCGAGAAATTGTTTCTCGCTTGATTAATTTAAGAATCGGGGTGTCGTATGCAAAAAATTGTTTGTTCGGTGGTCTATAAAAACTTGTAAGAGTTCAGCAAAGGTTTTAAAAGAAGGTAATAAAACAAATGAGGTTCATGCACCGATTTGCATAATTTATTTGATTTGAACAGCCATTTTACGCAATTCACTTAAGTGTTGTATATTGCTTTTAACAAACGAAAACAAAATGTTTTTGTTAGTTAATGGATTACTTTCTCTAAATAAAAGTTTCTGTTTTTTCAAGTTTTTTTTAATTTGCTCAATGACTACAAATGCTTGCCAAGGTCATCTTACTTTCTTATTTATTGATAATTTTTTTGTTTGAGAACACTTTTGTTTGAAAACGTTAAAAAATACGCTGAAATCACATCTTCATTTATTATGTCACTTAAAATTATTAAAAAATAAAAATGAAACGACATATGATTTGACAATCAAGTTCGAAAAAAACCACATACTATAAACAGTACTATAAACCACTGCTTCACATTAATCTTTTCTCTACTTTTACAATGTTTATGAGATGAGCCTACAACTAACTGATATCGAAAAAAATTGTTTGAAACCTAACTTTGAAACCGTTCTGAATTTATATTTCTAGCTGACAAACTTACAACCCTGTCTTTTGTTTAAAACAAATCTGGTTTTTAAATTGAAAACTAGAAAATCGCCAGTTATTTATTGATTGGGATTTTTTTCTTTTCCGATTTTAATTAGCAACCTGCTTTAATTAACAATTTTTACCAGATAAGCACTCCAAAGAAAACAAACACCTTTAACATTTTTGTTGCTTTTCTAACAACCAACAGAAACTAATATTTTCTTGAAAGTTGTAGCTTGTCGCAAGCAAATCTTAAATTTTCTTTACTGGTAATGTTTTAATAGAAGACCTAAGAAATTGTAACAGTAAAAAATCTTATTCTTATAGCCGTACCAGACCAAAAATTTTTGGGGGCGAAATTATTTTGTTCGAATTTTATGGAAGATTGCCAGAATTATGATTTTAAATCGTTTCATGGAAAAACCCTAATATATTAAAATTTAAGGTAAGATCTTATTTGTGGTCGAAATTTTTTAGAAAAAACAATTTATTTGCATTTTCAGTTTAACGTTTCTGCTCCGCTAAAGGTAAAAATCACAAGTGGAAGATTAAAAGAAGGTCTTTACTTTTAATCTTTGTTATATTTGGGCTGTAGCATAACTTAATTGTTCTTTCAAATTGGAATAAAATAATTAGGCCAAAAATATAGGCATAGAATAACTTTTTTTCCCAAAAATATATATATTCAATGCCTGAAAAAATCTGATTATCCCAATTTTTATGCTTCTTGCAGGGCAATTGGCCTCCCCCCCCCTTCGTGCGGCTATGCCTATTCTATTTGAATTAATTTTAAAAAATTGTCAAAAAAACTCAGATATGAACAAAAAAGCTTGACTGAAAATTAAAAAAGGATCAAATATGATTTTTAAATATTTTTTAATCAAGATCTTTAAATTATTTAAAATATGCAGTTTTCATTAATTTTTTAAAATTATTACTTGTGTATGAAAGCTTCTGATGTCGGATTTGTCAAAGGTTCTTAATTACTGATAACGACAATTTTTTTGTAAGTTTGTCGGGCTGCCTCTTTTGGCTTGTGCAATGGCCCCAAAACCGTGGGTAGCGACCCCAAATGAGTATAAATAAGCTTGTAAGTTTTCTGGGCTATCAACTGTTTATTGCAATGCATTTTATTTTACCATTTTTCCAATTTATATTATTGAAAATTCTATAAAGTTTTTGAAATAGATAAAATATTTAGAGCTAAACGTCTCATTTAAAAACCTTTTTCCAATGAATACGTCGTTGTGTACTAGCAAAGACGTAATCGAATAGTTTTAGACATTTTTTAGTTTTTCGTGGTCGTGACTACCAACAGACTTTGACTTTTTTGCGAATTACCGTTCTTCAGAAAATTTTATAGCTACTGTGTAAACGCATTCATTTTATTCAGTAAAAAGCTCGTAAACCATTAGCTTGACCTGGAAATTAACCTTAACGTAAAGAATTTCAAATAAAATGTTTTTTTTCTTGTCTTATATTAAAGATGTGACGAGCAAATCAAAGCTTGTCAAGCGCAGTTCCACGGTAAAAAACATTAAGACAAGCTTCTGCTTGTACGTTTAAAAGAAATGTTTTTTGGAATTTGTTTGGTTGCTGATGTGTTTTATCTCATTTTAAATACTTTCTTGAAGAAATGGACTTGAATTGATTTTTTCCTGCGATGGTATGGAACAAATCAAATCTAGTATTTAAAAGTTATTCTATTTTGGCTAAGCTTTTGCACTAAAAAACAGCCTGAAATTTGAAACTTTACAGTTAATGACTAAAAGTGTACCATCATCATTTTTATCGTCATTATCATCATCCTCGTTATCTTTACTTATCCTTTTGGCTCGCAAGAAAGCTTCGGAACTGTTAAAATCAAAAAAATTGTCAGCGGTTACTCCGACATGCTTTCGGATACAAGCATGTTTACTGGGATCTTCAGTTTTTATAAAGTGTTATCATTACAACTTAGAGCTTTTTTTCTAGCAGCTAGGCAAATAAAAGTGGATGAAAGAGTCTTTTTCAAGGACAGAATGACGAGAGTAGGTTTTGCACGGTCATCTTTTTGAATTCGTTTGCCATCAATACGGTGCTCTTACCTATTCGGCTTGCTGTAGACCTATGTTTTTCCTTATGAAAGTATTGCAAAAAATTTATTTTCTTAAGTATAGGTTGTGCAAGAACCAAAGCTTGAGAACACTGGATTCTTAGATTTTATCGACTTGCACAATGGTCACTTTAAAAATCAATAGTTGAAGGAAAAATGGAAAATCAATACTTAACAAAGACATTGACTAAAGTTTTGCAGACCAGTGCATTTTAAACCATTTTGGTTTTGCTCTTCTCGGCTATTGGGATTCGCCTTTCATTCACTCTGAGTGATCTAGCATTAATCTCCCAAAATATATTACAGGTTATAGTTGTTTTGACTACTAAAAACGTCACTAAAAATCAAAAAAGTCTACACTTAACATTTAACCAAAATTTTTTTCAAATCTTAGGCCAAGACCTTTTTTAAAAGCTTTACTCTTAGTAGTCAAATCAACTAAGTTTATTTCGAATAATGTCTTTGCCTATGTTCGTTCACTTCTCTCTATTGATTAACCTTTATGAAAGTTTGATTTATTTTGGGTTTACCGTTAAAGAAACGCTGTAGCAGACTATCATAAAGTTTTAGCATAATGGCTAAATTTTTTTAACGAATAAAATCTGTTGGCAACGTGGTCGAATGGTTAAGAGCGTCGTAATTGTTGGTGAACGTCATCGACACGGTCGCGGTTCAAAACCCCCTCGCGCCATTCTCTTGTATTCTTGAGAAGGACATTTTAAGGCACTTTCCTCCGCTTGACGGTCTTGGCAAGCAATTCTAAACTTTAGTCATATCTTTGAAACTAAAAAACCAAAATGAAAAATTTCAATCCTTCAGCAATATTTTAGCATCTCGCGAAGCAGGTCAAGGTACGTAATTGCTTGAAAGTTGCTCTATATATAGCGCCTCCGACGCTTTTTTCGAGTCAGGACAATAAATTCTCATCTTGGCTAGCTGTGCCACCCATCATCATTACGCAGCCTAGTCATGCACTGCTTATTTAATCGTTCAGTTTGTTTGATAATAATATTTATGTATTTTTTATTTATTTATTTATTTATTTTTTCTTTTTTCACTTCTTATATCTTTATCTGATTAAGGTGTTGCAGCCATGCTTTATACTATCTTGTACTTTTACTTTATGTTTATCCTATGCATGTTTTAACGTCTGACGTTGTGCTGCTTCTTCCTTTTCTTGATCTTTTTAATATTTATAATTTTTGTGTTAAACTGTTTGATAATGATCGAGAATAAAAATTGAATGAATGAATGAATGAATATAAAAATGAAAATATAAATAATACAAAAAATAAAATAAAATAATACTGAGTAGAAGAGATACCAAAAAATGCAAATTCTTATTTCTCGATATGCATGTTTGATTTACAGTAAAATAAAACTTGTTAAAGATAAGCTCATAAAATCATTTGAACTAATTTTTTGTCTGATTTGATTTTAAATTGATTGAAAATCTTGTCAAAATGGTTTTTCCCTTCAGTACAATGAGCAATTGTTCGGTGGTCAGAAGGAACGAAGCTCACTGCTTAGTGCGAGGGGCGTTTCCTGCCTTTATTTGAAAAAAAGGGAAACATTTTTAAACTCCAATAAAAGCAGCTTTGTCATTCAACTAAATGAAAACAGAAAATCGGCAGGATAGAGCGAATTCGAAAAAAACGTTTGCTCTAGCTGCTCAAACAAAAACTTTTAACACATTGCGTAACAGCAAAAATTACACAAAATATTAATTGGTTTCTGCAGGTCAATCGATCGAACTCCTACGAGTATATCAAAATATTTGTTCAAACTTTCCGTCAAAATTTTAATCAATTTCAACACATACGCTTACATTGAATTAAAAAGCAAATCGAAACTCACGTTCGAAACCTTTTCTCCAGTTCTAACTTTTCCTTTAATTGGAATAACTTCTCGACCACGGTTGTTTTGATCTGAAAGAAAGACGTTCTTCTGTTTGGTACAGTTGAACCCAACCTTGAAAACAATATAAGTTGAGCAAGAAAATTGCAAACTATTCTCTGGAATGTAAATCAACTTACTTTTCTATCAATGTGATTCACGTCCGAGGTCTGACGTACAAAAGAAGGATTGCCATCTTCAAATCGAAAAAAAATTATCGTAAAAAAACTGGTTCACATAGTAATAGACCAGTGGTTCCCAACCAATTTTTAGTCGCGGACCCCTTTCCAAAAATTATCAAGCCTACGGACCCTTAAGCTTTTACAACTGACCCTGAGTATAGTAATAAAAATTTTCAGAATGCCTGTACATTATCGTGATCACTTTTTTTGTCTCAACTAAATTTAGGATAGGAAATAGTAGTAATCGAGGAGTCAATTTTAGCATTTAGAAAACTTAGTTAAAAAAGTCATCACATTAACGAACAGGCGTTCTGAAAATTTTTTTAAAATACTCTGAAATTTGCATTAACAGTATTTAGAGTGCCTTTTCAACCAAAAGAATATCTTTTTTTCTAATTCAATAAGTGCTGCCCGCGGATCCCTTACAACTTTTCCACGGACCGCTGGTTGGGAACTGCTGTCATAGACAAAAGCAGAGAGCTGACATTTTTTCTAATTTTTATCATGACGTCACCAAGAACAATTTTACGTGATTTTATAAAAAAGAGAATAAGTAAAATTTTAGCTCAGCAACAATTAAAGTAGGTGTAATACTTCCGTAATGAATAATATAATTTGCAAGGGAAATCTTAGAATGTCATATAAGTAGAGTTAGGGTTAAAGCTCATGCAAAAAAATCCTATGCAAGCTGTCCCAAAGCTTTCTTTGTAATGGGCATCTAAACGTGCACCGTTAAAAACTTAAGACAAATAAGGGACAAAAAAATCTCATATAAAAATACGTCCGAAGTAGTTCTTTTTTTAAACGTTTTTTTTTTGCAGTTACGCTTTACTCAATTGATTTTAAAAGTGATAATTTAGAGTAAAATCTGCTTAAAAAACGATTTGATTTCTAATGAAAGTTTTTCTCGTTGCCATTATTTCAATGAGGGTTTTTCATCGATAATATTGAAAAATTATGTGTGTCCTCCATTTATCGATATCAATGTTAACGGTATATCGGCTTTTACCGGTATATCGGTAATATCTTTTAACGGTATATCGGCTTGCTTAAATTTGTTTAATATTTTAACACCAAGTCAAAACACACTTTGGCCTTAAAGGCCCGTTTCCACTACGAGCGTGGAAAAAAGCATTCGTTTTGTTGCTTTTTTCTTGCGCTCGCTTCAATTTTAACCGCTCGCTTCAATCGAAGATCAATAAAAGAGAGAAAGAATGCTCTTTTCCACGCTCGTAGTGGAAACGGGCCTTAAGCCTCATAATGCACGCATTAAGATTCGTTTCCACTACGAGTGGAGAATGGACTGTTTTTGTTTCTTTTATTGATTTTTCCGCGTTAAAAATCTAAGCGAGCGCTAAGCAAAGCAAAAAAATCAAGAAAACAAACAAAGAATACTCCATTTCACGCTCGTAGTGGAAATAAGCCCTTAATTTTTTTCTACAACGTAAAATTCTTTGCAATAATTAACTGAATCTGCTGTTTTTTAGAACTGCTTGTCACATGATAATTTAATGTCGAAATTGGATTTTCTCTTCATTGTCTGTCGATATTCAGAATAAAGACTCTATCAAAACGTGATAATCGCCCTTCCTGTTAAGTTGGAAATTTTTTTGTTTGATTTCATGGAACAGATATAGCCTAAATGCACGTATCGCCAACAATTGAAGAAAGAGCGTCTATTTCCAACGCGCCAGACAGGGCAAGAACAGATGCATATGTAGATAAAGCTAAAAACTAAAAAAAATTAATCGTATCAATTGAACTTTTCGGTTGACAACAGAAGCTTTTTTTTCTAGTCACAATTTATACATTTCACGTTCGTCACTTGGTCAGGCCCCGTACTCAGAACGCGAGACGTAAAGGACACATTGAAGCAAACTGGAATTAAAACCTTAAAACCAGATGCAGATCAAAGAAGTTCTCAACTCATTTCATTTTGATATATATCTTCCTGAATCGCAGGAAATCGCTATACATAGGGCAAGCAATTACCCAAAGCTGCTTTCGCAGATGCCAAGATATTACTATCTGGTTGAAATATTTTTTATTTTTGTGTTTTTATTTTGGAAGATATGAAATTTATAATTGCTTGCCATGACCACCAAGCAGGGAGAAATCCCGTAAACGTCTTTTCAAAGAACACAAAAGAATGACGTCAATAGGTTTTGAACCGTGACCATGTCCATCGCAATCACGACGCTTATAAAAAATGGATCACGCTGCCGACTTGCTTTTACATTCAAGTATTAACATTTTTTAATTAGTAAAGAGCTTTTTTTGGTCTTTTGGTTTTTTTCAGAATCTTTTGGTTACGCCCTGCCAAATAATTACTTATATCAAAATTATTAAAAATTTACTTATATGTCAAAAAAAATGGAAAAAATTGAGGGAAACAAAAATTTTGAAAGTCTTGTGCCCGTTTTTCCTAGTTAGGACGGTCCTGAGCTTGGTACCTCCCGATATTAACAAAACGCTTAAAATACCTAGCACCAGACTCTTTTCCAGCCACTTGGTGGACAAAACAAACGTTGCTGAGCCGAGCAAGCTTTGGCTTTATTTAGTTTGTTTTAACAGCCAAGTCATCAATCGAATAGCTTATTTCGGTGATTTGAATTTGAGTTGTGAGCAGTGATGGTCTTACAAAAAGGGGGTCCCGGTGCAAGAAAAGTAAGGGGGGCACTATTTAGTGTTCCAAGGCAAAGCAATCTGAAAAAAAGTTATTGTTATAGGGAGAGCCACTTTTTAGTGTATCAAAACAAAGTGATCTCTAAAAAAAAGGTTTTCATTTTAAAGGGGGCCACTGTTCAGAGTCCTAAAACGGTGTGATCTCTAAAAAAAGTCATCGTCTTATTTGGAGAGGCCACTTTCTAGTGTCTCAAAACAAAGTTATCTCCAAAAAAAGTCTTCTTTTAGACATGCCACCGACGTCCTGGTGCTGCTATGAAAAAATAGAGCAATATCTTGTCTGGGGGAACCATTTTTTGATGTATTTTAGGGGAGATCGGTGCGGCCGCTCCGTTTGCACCCTGTTAAAGCCATCACTGGTTGGGAGTATAAAATTAATTTAAGTTTTACAATGGCCGTTACCTAAGTAATGAAAAGAAATTTCTTGGACTTATTAAGTTAGACTTTGCTTGTAATACTGTAGCTTTTTTAAATTTTTCTAAACATCTTTTTTTACACTGTGGCTAATTTTGCTTTTTTAAAAATTTATTTAAATCCAATATCACATAGCTTAAGTTAAAACTAAAATAAGGTAGACCACCAAACTATTTTGCAACTGTTTAAGGTAAGCAGATTTTGTTAACTTAATCTACAAATGTTAACCATTTACGGGTCTCTGTCCCCATTTTTGTATAAATGAGTGAAATAATTAGCCTACATTCCTGTTTCAAATAATATAGTTGCATCTGGTTTGTATCTAGTTCTTATGTATATTTTGTTCGTAATTATATAAATATCACAACATAATGAATTTCAGTTAATTTTTGTTAATATGTTTTGACAGTTTTTTCCATTTAATAACTTGTGAAAAACAGATAGCTTATGGCAAATATTTGCTTACTGCCTTTTGATAAAGTATAGCTGTTTGTAGCCGTCATCTTTTACAGTTACTAACTAAAATTAAACAAAAATAATAATAATAATTTAATCCTGTAATAATTTTTTTTGGTACCATACTACAATTCTGTTTTCGAATAATTTGGTTTTTGCATCAAGTACCTTTTAAGAGCTTGAATGCTTACATACTTGCATGGTCTAAATTAACTTAAAATGGTAAGCCTGCTGTGAAATGTCTCACCTTATGAAACAACAGAATGACGCGAATAGGTTTTGAACTGCTATTATGTTGATTGCGTTGGCTGTCAAAACAACGTTCTTTATCTCTTAACCACGCTGCTGAGCAAGCGCAATTAAAATTTAGTCATTAAACGTTTTAGCAACTCATTTTACACTCACGAGAATTCTTTAGAATAGTAATGAAAAATAATATATAGATACTTTCAAAAATCCTATTGGTAAAAAGCTAAAAAGAAAATAACTTACTGTATAAAAAGAACCACGAGCTAGTTCATTTTATGATTATTTAGTTGTGTTACTAAAAGAGCGTAAGAACATTAATATCTAGCAATTCCATTTAACATCACCAATACTTTAGTACGGTGTAAAGGGGGCCGCACCACCCCTCCCCCCTGAAAAACGACATAAAATGGCCTCCATAAGCAAAATATTGCTTTTTATTCATTGTATCACCATGACGGTGGCCTTCCCGTCTGCACTTTAAATTTAGGACGAAAGCAGGGATGACGTACTCAGTGATGGCTTTAGAACGGAGCAAACAGAGCAGCCGCACTGCCCCTTCTCTACAAACGAGAAAAAGTGGCCTCCCTAAGCAAAATATTGCTGTATTTTTTCATAGTCGCACCGTGACGGTGACCCCCCTGTCTGCACCTTAGCTTTTAGGACAAAAGTGGGGATAATGTACTCGATTAAAAGTGAAGAACTTTTTTTTAGAGATCACTATAGTTTGGGGACAAAACTTAAGATTTGGACATTAATTGAAAGTAAAGACCACTTTTTTATAGAGATCACTGTAATTTTGGGATGAAAGCTACGATTTTAGACATCAATTAAAAGTAAAGACCTTGAGATCACTTTATTTTGGAACAAAAAACTTGGGACACTGAAAAGTGGCTCCATATTTTCTTGTACCGGGCTCCTCCTTCGTAAGGCCATCACTGGATGTACTTGATTGAAAGTGGTGACCTTTTTTTAGAGATGGCTATATTTTGGGGACGAAAATGGAGTTTTGGACATTGATTGAAAGTGAAAATTTTTTTAGAATTTACTATATTTTGGGAGCAAAAAACTTGAAAAGTAGCCCTCCTATTTTTCTTGCACCGGGCTTCCTCCTTTTATAAGGTTACCACTAAACATCACTATCAATTAACTGTTTTTTTCTGTTATGGACCGTGAGTCTGATTTAAATAAATAAATAAATAAAAATATTAAAGTACGAGCTGTTTTAGCATAAAGAAAATAGAAAAATCTAGATTTACTTGCAGTTGTTTGTTTATGAGCAGCAAAGAAACAACTTTGTGCAAGTAAAGTCTCTGTCTTATTACATTTTACTGAAGCAGCCCGTACTAAAGATTTCAAGGTATACTAAAGCTACATGAAGCACAGAAATCATCGTTACTGCCAAGCTCTAATAGCTTTCTGTCAAAGCAAGAAAAGTTTGCTGGACATCTCTTTCACGGCACACAGTTTGGGAAACCAGGGGTTAGTTAGTCGATATATTGGTCACCGCTAATTGATACATAAATGCAATTTAACATCTTCCATCTCGTGCTATATCTACTGCCCTGTCTTGATTATTTATGCCTGGCCATTTTTTGTTATTTCCTTGCTATTATAGATGTTGGGTCTTTTCCATAATTGGCTTCCCAATTATTGAGACTCGACACAGTTGATTTGCGCCTCCATCTCTAAAAACGGGTGGGGTAAACGCACCAGCACCAGCAGCAGTACCACCACTACCCAGCTTTCCTAATTTGAATTTAATAAAAGATTTGAAAATAAGTGGTGAAATTGTTTTGCATGGTGAAAACAACATTTGATATTTAAAGCATAAGTTAATGGTTAACAATATAAAGTTGATAAGCTTTCTTCAAAAAAAAAAAGTTTATGTCAAAATTCTCACCAGCTGCGTTTATGTCCACATCAAACGAGGAAAAATTGTTAAAAGAAGAGTTGTTCCTGGCAAAGTTTGAAGTTGTTGAAATGCCATCAAGACTCCGGCTCGAGTTTTCTGAAAAACAAATAATTGCAAAAGTTTAACTAATTTTTTCTACAAGAGAACAAATATTAATAGTTTCAATTATGCAATCGATTAGATAATTTTTTAATATCTTTAGCTACACAAACTTTATTTAGTTTAATGGATTGCTTTTACAAGAGAAACAACAATTTCTACGTTCTAACAGTCTTTTAATTAAGCTAAAAAGCTCATTTTAGCATTAGGAAAATGAGCATTTTTATTTTTTTCTTTCAACATTTTTGAAATAATGTCAGAACTAACACAACCGTTAAGTTATAACCTTGCTTTTCGAGAAGGGGGCTTAATCTCTCAAATTGGGGATGCGAGGTTCTTTCCTTTCCTTGAGCTCACTCTCTGATCATGATTTCGGATATTAAACGCTATCAAAGGCAAGCTACTTTATCAGAGAATTATAAGACAGCTGTTCAAGGCGGAAGGGCAAAATATGATGCTAGTTATAACAATGAAAAGCTGTAATCGGCATTGAAAAAATGCATTATTAAAAACACACACAGAGCTTAGATTAATTTTACTAAATAAAGGAAAACTAAATGTTTATTATTATTCGTGCATCAGTTCTGAAGCTTTGACGGGTCAATTGTCTAGGGGGCGCTATTTTCTGTTTGAAACACGATCGTTATTACTAATAAAAAGGATAATCCATTTTAAAGTTAATGAACTATTTTGTTGGAACCAGTTTGGTTTTGATTCTTCAACAAACTCCGCCGAGGTAAGCAAACCGAAACAACATGCAATCAGTCATTTTTAACAATGATATTGAAAAAATATCAGCAATCTAGCGTTTATCTTAGTGTTCTAATTAGCATACATTGTAAACTTTTGCTCAAGTTTGATACCATGGAGACGTACGTATTTTTTTAATAAAAGCCTTATGAAATCATCTGTCTCTTTGTTTTTATTTGTATTAGTTCAAAAAGATAATAAACAAAATTTGAATAACCAAAATTTACGGTCAGGAATGTGGAGTGAGAGTACAGTGCGGAACCAATCAACTAGAATATTTTTGGTAGTTTGGAGGGAGAGTTGGCTAGACAAACATTTTTTAATATTTAAATGAAAGAGATTTGCAGTGGCAACACCCTGGCTCAAAAAGTTAAGATTTCTTTGAAAATATTTATCTAAATTTATTTAGTCTTTGGTTAACTTTTAAGAAATAGCGTAGCGATGCAGTTTTGAAACTTGCTTTGCAGTCATTAGTGTTATCAGTTCTATAGCTCAGCGTGGTCCAATTACAGGCCCGCGGATAGAATTTGTGCGACCCGAGGAACAATTTTGCACAATTCAAGTCTTGTCGATCGCAAGCAGCGGCAACCTTCTATAACAAGGCATGGTGAGCTTATGGGACAGAGTCTAGCGTTGAGACCGATTCCAAGCGAAGGCTTTTTTGTGTTCAGAGAACATCATGATTTTGGGACGAAAATAGGAAAATCGGAGATCGATTCCAAGTGAAGAATTTTTTTTATTTTTATTTTAGAGAACACGATAATTTCCAACAATTTCTAGCCGTCTGAGGCCCGCAAGCTCAAACAAATTTGAAAAGTGGCCCGCAAAAGTGAAGAGGTTGGACCACCCTGCTATAGCTCATAACAAAAAAGTTCGTTACCACGTTTTGGAGTTAAGATCGAATGTTACTTTTTTAGAGTCGAAACGCAAATCGAACGGATGTTTTTTTTCAGAGTCAGCAGCCGAAGTCGGACGGATATTTTTTTAAAAGTCTGAGTGGTAGTCGGATGTTTTTAGACCATTCTGCAGCAATCATTTCAGTGCGTAATTTTTAACAATTTTTTAATCACTTTTTAATCTTTTTTGTAACTCTTTGATTTTGGGTAATTGAGATATATTAATCGTTAACTGCTTTTTAGGAAGTTTCAAACAAATTATTCAGCATCTACAAATCAAGCAAGCTACCGCAGAACAAAGAGAACAGACCAGCCTGAGGATTGATTAAATTCTTCAAAGATAATTTTCTTTCAAAGATGGCGGATTGTGAGTGCGTCAGTCGCAGACGACGAGTTTGGTTTTCGTCCAAGACCAAAGAAAATTTTTTTGAGTTTTCGCAAGGAGTTTCTTCAATAGCGCTGGAAAAAGGTGATTGAGCAAGGCTGTTACAACGCGAAGCAGTTGCAGCAGTTAATTGGCCAACATCGTTTGTATTTTCATCGTTATCTGTACAAGAAATTTTTCACTTTTTGCGTCCATTAAAGAACTGTAATGTTCACATTATGCATTAATATAAAACTCAAAAACTATAACAATTAAAGGCACCATAAAATTTTTAGTTTTAATTAATGTTAAAAGTTTTAGCTTTAATGGATTTTCAATGAGGTCTGGTCTTCAATTAGGTCGGCAGCGTGGTCGAGTGGTTAAAGCGCCGGGCTTGTGACCCACACGGTCTCGGTTTAAAACCAACTCGCGCCATTCTGTTGCGTCCTTGGAAAAGACACTTTACGGCACATTCCCTGCTTGGTGGTCCTGGCAAGCAGTTCTAAATTAAAGTCATATCTCTATTAAATTACAAGCGGATAGCAATATCTTGGCATCTTCGAAAGCAGCTCGGGTTAATTGTCACCTTACGTATTAGCGCCTCCGTCGCTTTCCTGCGAATCAGGAGGATAAATATAGAAATAACAAAAAATAAAAAAACGAGGAATCAAATTTAATTTAACCTACCCAAGGACCTAGTTTGCTAGAAAATTTTGGGCGGACAATTATGTGTGACTACGCCATGTTTAATATTGGATTACTAATAAGTTCAGTGCGAGATTAAGCACCCTATAGCCTATAGGCAGTCAAACTTTTGGGGCCCCGGGCATTTTTCTCTATTTTTCTTCATTCGATTTCACTATTTTTCTCCCAAAATCGTGGTGGTCTCTAAAAAGAAAAAAAAAAAAAAGGTCTTCGCTTCAATTCGTTTCCGATTTCATCATTTTTCTCTCAAAATCATGATGATATCTAAAAAACAAGGTATTCACCTTGAATCGATCTTCTATTTATCACTTTTCGTCCCAACTAAATAATAATTTCTGAAAAAACATCTGCAGCAAACTCAAACAATAAGGACAATGTCCTTGAGTTTGCCATAAATTTGGGGGGAAAAAAGGTATTTAACATTCCCAGATATTGGGGGAAACATGTCCCCCCGTCTCCCCCATAAAATAGGTCTCTGAACCTACCACATTTATTTTGTTCCGGTTGCGAGTAAAAACCTTCCGAAAGAGACTGAAGCGAATTTTCAGAATGTCTTTCAGTGCCATCGTCGTAATTTTGTTCCTTTAAAGATTTGTTTTTGGAAGAACTGTTAAAAAATACGCTATTTTGGTAAAATTTTTCTAAAACAAGAAATCTTTTTTCAAAAGAAAAGTTCTTAATTGCCCGATAAATTAAACTGATACATACATAGTACAGCGACAAGCCTTTTTGCTCTACTTTGGTGAGGGCAAGGGTCATGCTCATGCACCGTCGAAATGCAGTACGGCATTGTGGGGAAGTCTCAAAAACTTTTCGATAATTTGATAAACAATCAAAAATTCAAAATCTTCATCGACGATCTTTATGGCAAAACTCAAACACACAACAAGAAAACGACTAAAAAAAGTTGTTTGTTGGTCGAAAAAAATAACTTTCAATTTATTTATTAAATAGTATTCCATCAGAAGCAACCCAACAAACATTTTTGGAAAAAATGTTTTTTTTGCATCGAGTGAATTCGAAATTCAGAGCCAAAAAGTTGACGTCGTCGTCGTCGTTTGAAGGGTATCCACTCCAGGCCAGACACAAACAGGACTGGGGCCGAGGGTTTATCCTTTTACTACCCCAGACTGCTGCACTGCCTGGATCAGATGCTGGCAGTGATGTCATTAAGCCAGCATCGAGATTCGTCATCCAAAACCGTCAGACCTCGTGCTCCATGTGGTGCCCGATGTATAGGGCACGCTGTTGGTACATGGTCTGCGGTTTGCTCAGAGGCGTCACACTCGCAATTTGGTGAAGGAGCGAGACCCCATTTGTGCATGGACGAATGGAATCGCCCAACACCAGTCCGCAGGCGGTTGAGCTTAACCCAAGCTGCTCGGGGCAAGCCCATCCCAACAGGCCTGGCACCGGTCTCGGGCACAAAAGCACGGAGCCTGGAAACATTTTCACAGTACTCCGCGTTCCATTTGTGATTTGTTCATTCAGAGGCGCGGATGCCAAGTCTGGCAAGGTTGTCCAAAAGATTCCGCGCAGCTAGCACAAACGGGCGTCTGGATCTTAGTCTCACTTGGCGATTATCTGAGGACCCACTTAAAAGACCATGCAAGATATGATCGGGGTCCAGAGATCCACGGTAAGCCAAGAAGAGTGTTGCTCCCATTCGGCGAAGCTCAGCTGGCTGGGTGCCTAAGAGTACAGGTAGGTGGTCCGTTGGAGTGGGACGCAGGCATCCAGTAACTATGCGCAAGGCGTCATTTAAGACACTGTCAATGAGGTGAGTGTGAGTACTGCGACACCAGACTGGCGCACAGTACTCAGCTGCTGAGTAGACTAGAGACGAGGTGGCTATGCGTAGTGTTTTAGCACTAGCACCCCATCCCGAGCCCACGAGTCGCCTCAGCAGTGTGACGCGCGATGATAGTTTTTTGCGCAATGCCACTAAATGGTGACAAAACGTGAGCGATCTGTCCAGTTTTACCCCAAGGTAAGTAGGGGTTGGACAGAACGGTAAAAGTCTATCATTGTTGTAGACCTTTAGCTCACGTTTGGCCTCTCGGTTGTTTAAGTGAAAGGCTGCCGTCACCGTCTTAGTGTGACTGAGCTTCAACCTCCAAGTCTGGAGATATGCTGACAGTGTGGACATGTCTTGGCTTAAGGTCCCTCCAAGTCCTTCCAGTTTTCAGAAGAATGCAACAATGCTAGATCATCAGCATAAGCAAACTTTCTGGAAATCATGGAAGGAAGATCGTACGTATAGATGTTAAATAGGAGGGGGGCCAAGACCGATCCCTGAGAAACGCCGTTTTTAAGACGGCGTAGCCTGCTTTGCTTGCTGTCACCGGTGGTAAGGGTGAAACTTCGATTTCGGACACCATGTGCTTATCCGGAAGTAGTCTCAGCAGCTTGCAGGTAAGGCCACGGTGCCAGACAGTGTCATAAGCAGCTGTCAGATCGATAAATACGGCACCGGCCTTCTTTTTAGTCTCAAAAGAATGCTCGATGTTCTGGGTTAGCAGAACAACTTGATCTACGGTTGACTTCCCGCGTCGGAACCCAGCCTGCTCTTTAGGGAGCAGTGGATCGATTAATGGTTCAACGCGGGCGTAGATAAGCCTCTCGAGGATCTTGTAGGGGACACAGAGCAGAGATGTCGGTCGATAACTCTTTGGGTCCCCCACGGGCTTTCCTGGTTTTGGGATTGCGACCACAAGCGCTCTTCTCCAGATCTTGGGAATTTTGAATCGGCGCAAACAGGAAGAAAGGAAGTCACGTAACCAGGACTTCAAAGCAGCTCCGGCATGGAGTATAAGCTCTTGGCAGATGGAATCAGGTCCCGGAGCCTTACCTGGTTTTAGATGTTGGAGGGCAGCAGCAAATTCTCTCTGTGAAAAATTGTCAGAGACATTTACTGCATCTGGTGTTGTGGCCCTCCAAAGGTTAGACACTTCTTGATAGACAAGTCGAGATGACTTGCGGTCAACAGCCTCGTATTTCCCATTTCTAACTAGCTGAGATGCAATAGCATCGGCTGAAACGGGACAGTGACGAGGAGAGTGTCGTGACCTACCAATAAGGTTGTTCAAGATACTCCACGCTTTTCGATTAGAGTGTGAAAAGTCAATGCTCCGAACTGCTTCGGACCATCGATCCCTCCGCTTTCTGTCAAGCTTGGCAAGCAGAGCTGCAGCAGCCAAACTTGAGTCGTCTCCCTGAGGAGACTGCAGAAAGGTTTTATAGAGGGATTCACACTCTGCATCTTAACACGGAATATAGTTATTTCGATACCCGCGTGGGATAGTCTTTATGGCTGCTTTCTTAATGGTGTTACAGAAGTCCTGGTAAGCCGCATCCACATCAAGTGAATCAGGCGGCAACAAAGTCTTTGCGAATTTATTCGTCAAAGCAATGTAGTGACTCCATTTGGCCTTGCAGAAGTTCCATCGCTTAACAGGCATGCTTGGCACTGCCATAGCAAACCTTGATGGTGTAATAAGCGAAGGTCGATGTTGTGACCTGGGGAACTTGTCAAGGACACGTCTATCCGGTAAGCGACTGTTTGGACCTACGCTAGCGAAAGCTAGATCTGGATTAGTGCCAGTGTTCCAGCGGCCGGAATAAAAAACTGGCAGCGTCCTTGGCATTATATAAGAGGGCAAGACAATTAATACTTGCCCAGCCAGCCAAGCACTCACCGTCCGGACTGTTGTCGTCGTAGCCCCAGTCAGCATGACGACAGTTAAAATCGCCAGCGTAAAGACAAGGGTGAGGAAACACTGGAAGATCCAGGGTTCGCAATCGCGTTGGCGGTGGTTTGTAGACGTTGACTATTTTATAGCCATCAACGTCCACACACAACCACTCGATCTCCGGTGTCGGTGGAGATTGGTCCAAAAGCGTGTATCTCAGTCGCTCGTGGACAAACGTGGCAAGGCCATGTTTCCTGTTTAAAGAAGACCCAGCTAGTTGGTAGTTTGGAAGTACCAACTTCTCTGCATCAGTGCAGTGGGTCTCCTGCAGTAGGATGACGAGTGCCTCAGACTGCATAGCGAGGTGATGAAGAACGTTCATCTTGCTTGAAGTTAGGCCTTCGATGTTCAGCTGAAGAATAGTGGGTCTTCGGAACTTGTTGGAAATGTGCCCTGAAAAGGGCAGTTTTATCCTATCATTGCCCCGTCCTGAAAAGGACGTTTGCCGATTAGCAGACCCACACTGAACATCGGAATGGGTGGATACCCTTCCATTTTGGTAGGTTCGGTTTCGGTCTGTCATTTTTAAAATCAATGAACAGACTTACTCACGGCCCAGGCTGCGTGAAAGCACCTACCATCTGGGCCAAAAAAAAAAAGTTGAAATAAATCTTTTGTAAATAGGAGTAACATATGGGAATTGCGTGCCTATGTTTTTAAAACACTAATTAGTTTTCGATAATTATTTATGTACTTATCTAATTCTTATGAGTTCGCAAGTACAATGAACAAAGTTTTACATTTTTTAAAAAATGTAAACAAAAACATGTGTTTTTGTGATAGAAAAACAAAGAAAATTATCAAAAGCTTAAAACTATGGCGTACCTTTTTACCGGAAGTCTACTGGAAGGGGCTGGAGTTCGAGACCCTGATGAGATTTCTCCAATCTTTTTGAGACAATCTTTATAAAACAAGATTAGCTTCATTTCAAATATTAAAAAAAAACTTTTAATTTAACGAAGGTTGAATATCAATTGTTTGTTATGCTTTTGACGTGGTAGATAATATTAATAATCTGCTATTTGTGGGGCGACCAACAAAATTAAATTTTACAAGATGCTTGTAGCAATATTTCGGAAAACGCGCTTTGCTGCAATTTTCTCTGCTTGATTTGTTCTTGTGTTTCAGATTTAAGCTCGACAATTGACGGCAATTAAGTAAGATAAGTAGCAATATTTCAGAATATTGATTTGCAAGTCCCATTTTAAAATCTTTTGAAGTAGGCTAGGTGCAGTTTATATCTAAATATAATCTTGAAATCTTTTTTTTCATTACGAAGCAAAAAGAAGAAAGGTTTATTTTTAAAATTGACTTGAAAATAAAAAAATCAATTGCAGCTTACTCAATTTTTTGTAAAATTATATGTCGCTTTTGTCAATGACTTTTAAAGTGTGTTTTAAAAATCTGCATGGAAAAACACTTGGCTATGTACGTAGTGCCCATTTACGAGCGTTTTATATTTAGATTTAAAATAATTTCACTAGTTTACTCCGTGTTTTATGCCCTTAATTTGTTTACTAAAATCTTTATTCGTGTTCTTCTAATATGAATAAAGATTTAATGATATACTTGCTATCAACAACAGCTAAATTAAATTTTTATACAATTGTTGCAAGGCTAATTAATTGTCGCATTTTAACCAAAAAAGTAGTTTTGGTGTAAAAAAGCATCAAATTTTCATACATACTGTAAAGTTGGATACAGCAAAACCAAACCTTTTTGCTTGTTGTTTTTTTTTGTTTCAAGACTCATTGCTATGGTCATCAGATCACCATGAACGTTCTTAACCGGTTCGACCACAATTCTGCAGCGAAAAGGTGTGCCTGCAGTATAAGTTTTGTGTAAATTAATGATTTGACTCAATTCGAGTTTAAACACACTTCAACTCTACAGCCACTTAAACAATTTAAAGAAATAGACGGAAAAGAAGGTTCAAAATTACAAGTTTTTTAATGCTATGGCTACAGAAGTGTTAACAAAAAGCAAAAATAAATTTTGTCTTTACTTAAAAGTTTTTGTGGTAACTTGATGATGAGCTTATCTTTGATTTCAAACAATGAATATGCAGTCGTAAATACAAATACTTTTGAGAAGATGTAATTTTTTTGTTGGCCTATATGTTTCAATTATGTTATATCAACTTTATAAACAAACTATAACCATTTTGTACCACTGCTTTCAATAGGCGTTTCTATTTGGCAATTTTTCAAATTAACATATGAATCAGTGATGATCTTCTTGGCATAAATCTTACTGTTGTTTACAGGTTAGTCATTCCGCGTTTAAAACAGCTTTCTAAAATTATGTCACAAATTTTTACAGTGCGGCATAGTTTTTCATTTATTTTTTATTTGTTTCATCTCTTTATTAATCTTCCCGAATAGCGATGGAGACGCTCTACATAGGGCAAGCAATTATCCTGAGTTATCTTGGAAGATGCCAAGATATTGCTGTCCGGTTAAAATTTTTTTTGGTTTTTTAGTTTTTATGAGATATGATTGAAATTTAAAACTGCTTGCCAAGACCTACAAGCAGGGGAGAATTGCGGTGGACACAACAGAATGGCGCAAGTAGGTTTTGAACCAAAATCACGTCGATCACAATCACGGTGCTCTTAACCACTCGACCACGTTGCCGACTGCAGATGTTTATCAGCTTTAGATGCAGTAACTGCTATAGTTTTATACCTAAACCTTAATTTTGAAAATTAGTGTAGAAGCACTTTAAGTCTTCAGATACCCGGCATCTATGAGAATCTCCTTGAATATTTCAAGCCGACAGCAATATCATGGTATCTTCGGAAACAGGTTGGAGTAATTGTTTGCCCTACGTAATAGCGCCTCCGTCGCTTTCTGCGAGTCGGGAGGATTAATATAGAGATAAATTAATAAATAGTTTTATCAAAAACTTCGCTTTAATTTCTTTTATATATATTTCCATATCTTCATCAGTATATTATCAGATTTAGTTGTCTTTCCATTTATGATTATTTTTGAAATATTCTCTCTTGATCTTTGCTAACGGACTACTTAATTTTCACACAAGCTCCACTTTTTCTGTTTTTCGTGATTATTTTTGTTCTTTAGATGTTCAATATACAACTTACAAATTTTATTAACAATAACTGGGTTATTTAGTTTACTAATTGCCATATTAATCGCTATTTGTTTTAAAGTGGAGAAAATTTACAATACAGGTTTTTACTTTTATTAATAGGTTTTTCCTACTTATGGCAGAATGGCCGAGTAATTAAGAGCGCCGTTTCAATGGGCACCGTGACATGGTCTTGGGTCACAGTTTGCCGCTCTCGTCGTTCAGTTTTGTTCTTCAGGAAGACACTTTGTTGCATTTTTGTCCGCTTGGCTCTTGGCGAGAAACCTTAAATTTCAGTCATAAAACTGAATAAAAAAAATAAAAAGTTTATGCGGATAGCAATATCTTTGGTCTCCAGAAGCAAGTCGGGGTAATTACTTGACGGTGGACCTAAATAGAACAACCCCGACCTTTTCCTACGAGTCAGGAGAATAAATAGATAATGTATTTAAGCCAAAATGCATTAAAATGAAATGGCAAACATTACGATTGAACTTGAAAATTTTTGTCATACAAAACATGTTAACGGTAAAAAATTGAAAAAATTCTACCCATAGCGCTTAATTACTTTTTAATTTAACTATGCATTTATTTTTTAAAAATCTTACTTACCAGAAAGCAAATTAAAGAAAATTAAAATATGATTAAGAGAAAATTAAAATGTATGTACATAAAAATACGTGGGTTTTAAACTTCCCAAGTTTTTTTACAAGTTGATAAAGATAATTCCACATCTGTAATAAAAATTGTACCAGCTCTTTTCATATTAAAAAAAAAGTTGTATAAAAATCAACATTAAGAACTCATCAAAACTTAGTTAAACTCAATCCATTTGTATAAACTGTAGAAGTAGAACAAATACAAAATTAATCTCACTTTCGATCTAAACCGCATCCGAGACTAAATAAACAACATTCTAAAATTCAACCTTTTTAGTTTAAAACAGTATGAACGGACTAAAGCAAAATATTGACCGTCAATAGTCACCCAATCAAATCCAAGAGCTCAGCAATACGCTTCAACCGTTACCTTCATATTTTCTTTTACAAATATTACGTTTCAAAGCGTAATGCATCTTTACAAGCTATAAAAAACTGATTTAACTGATTTCAGTGGCTGTGAAGGTGGTAAAATCTTAACAGAAAAACATAGAACCGAAGGAGCTGCTTCTTTTTTTCATGGAAGAAAACAAAACTAAAAGCGGTCGAAACTCCTTGACGCCATAAAAGCGAATCTCTTTTTTGGTAGTTTAACTTCATGCAATAAGTTTTGACATCTTTTTATTCGAGAAGCTTTTGCTGGTCGGTGATGTAACGAAAGAGTCTAAAATAATTTTATTTTTGTAATTTTGTTGACACTTAAAATGACAAAAAAAAATTAGATATTAATTTCACAGTCTAAGTATTTACGAAACACAGAACGAAGCTTAATCTACTCCTGCAAGCAAAGCTTTATTCACCAATTTATCGCAAAAAAACAAACGAATGATTTTACACACTGCACAACATGCCGCAAAAATGATTAAGGCTGCAACTGTTCCACGATTTGTATATCCAACAGCTTGTAAGATTGACAAAGAAAAACTGCCTAATCTTTTAAATGAAGTCAAAACCACTTGGGACAAAAAACAATAGGTCGAGTCCAATTCGATGAAAAACCGATTGGAGGAGTAAAAAAGAAATAAAATTAGTTGCTATAAGAGATAAAAAGAGAAATAAACGCCGCACAAATTGTACTCGCGGGCGCAAAATTGTTTTATTTTCTTTGAATTTTTAAAATGCTCGAGAAAAACTTAGTTTCTTTTCAATCGATAAGTTTCTCGCTAAAACTAACTCTGTTTCATGGAATATTTAAAATTTTACAGCTTATCAAGCTTACCATATTTGCAGCGTATTCTAATTTAAAAGTTATACAAGAGAAAATTAACATCAAGCATTGCGAAAGTTTTTAAATCCCTTCGCAGAATAGGATACTGCTTTCAAAATAATATCAAGATCAAATCATTAAATCTTTTTAAGATTTTAGTACATATGAAAGCTTTCTAAAGTCAACAACCTAGCAATGCTGCAGGCCATAGCCGTACCTGCGGAGGGGGAAGTGGGGCAATTTCCCTATCCAAATCTTAAAAATTGGGCAAAATTAGAATTTTTCGGGCAGCGATAGGAAAAATTTGGGCAAAATCAGGAATTTTAAGACAACGAAAAGGAATTGCTTGGGCAAAGCAATTTTTTGTGCGTCGAAAATAAATACTAAGTATAGAGAAAAGTTTAAGATTTATGGTGAAGACTTTTTTTTTGGTCTTCAACTGAAATTTTAGACAAATTTTTTTTCTCATATCCGTAAAGTACTAAAAAATCATGATTTGGACGAACGTTACAAAGTTTGGACAAACTTGTATTGCCCCCAAATTTTTTTCGGCTGCTTCGCCTACGTTGCAGTCTGATTCTTTTAATATACCTGCTATAATTATGTAATCTTTCCTTTAAAATAAACAAATGTCTTGAGAAAGTTTGAAAAATTGGCTAGCGATTTTTCTATTGGACTTTCTCTTTTTTTTTAGAAAATCGTGTGTTATATCTTGAGCATTAAAAACAGGAGGCGTGTTTTTGCATTTTTCTGGTGAACACGTATATTAACATTATTGGCCAATGAAAAACAACAGCACAATAAAAAGAACGTATTCCGGCGGTTCAAACGTAAAAAAACTAAGAATTAGAATTACCTGTACACCTAGATAATGTAAAAACCCCACTTGTGAAAAAATAAAATTGTGTTACAATTTTCGGGCCTAGATAAACTAAAAGAATTTTAGATTTTAACCCGAGAAGATTTCCCTTTTGATACTTTAGAAAATCGTCGTAATTATTACTTTTTTCTCTTTTGCTTTCACTTTAATCGGTTTTTCTTCGAATTAAACTGGACCAAAACAATACAGTTTCTGTGTTTTCTACTTTTAAATATTCCCTTTTTTTACGTCAGCTTCCAGTTTAGATTTAAGCAAGGCGAGACGTTTTGTCAGTTGGATGTAAACGAAACGGCGCATTCAAATCAGCACGACGAATGACAGCGTAACAACACAGAGGGCGATCTTTGCGCCACAAATTAGCTTGATTGTTACGAATCAATTTATTGCGTTTTTGTTCATTTAATCTATTCTCTCAGAGGAGCTACATTCCTTAATTGAAAAGATTTAGCTCTTATTTCAATTTAACATAAACCTGAAAGTGAGGCTATTAAATTATTTTACCATGTTGATCTTAAACCTTGATCATAAGATTTGTTTTCTAAAAACTTTCTGAACTTTTTAGACGCGTTTTTTAAACCTTAATCTTTTCCAACTTAAAAGTTTTTCTGAGGAATTAAATAAAATAAAAGGAGTTTTTATAGATCATAGAGTTATTTTAGTTTAATAAGTTAATACCTAATGTTGGCATTGATTTTTCAATCATCTTAAGAAAGTTTAGATAAATAAAAAGTTATCATTTCAAAACTTGTCTACACTTTAATTAATACCGATTCAGTGCAGATATAAAGAAAAGCAAAAAAATCTTTAAAAAAAGTGATAGAAAACCTTCAAATCAAACAAAAAAAAGAAGCATGATTTACACCCTTTTGTCTAAAATCACTTTAATATGTATAAAAAGTAGTTAAAGATTGCAACAAACTTAATAGATTCTGCTTTCTGCATCATTACTTTACCAAATTTTATGGGAAAGGGGTAACGTTGCTACGGGTGCCATTTTTCCGGGGTTTTCGTCTCACAGCGAAAGCGATGGTACGGCAACTTTTTTTCATCAGCTTTGAGACATGTTTGAATAATTACAAACCAATGTAATAGACAAAAAATAAAACCGTTTTCTTTCAGCAGGGTTACCGCAACAAACAAAACTAGTAAAATAATTATTGTTGCTAATTATTGCTAACTCTGCAGCTCTGGGATCTGATATAAATTGTGGATATAAAACGTTTATAATATTTAGAGCTGTTCAAAAAATTCCAAGAATAGCCCCAAAATTTTTTTTGTAAGTGAAATTTAATAAGACAACATTTTAACAAATTTTGACTTAAGGCCCGTTTCCACTACGAGCGTGGAAAAGAGCATTTTTTCTCTTTTTTATTGATCTTCGATTGAAGCGAGCGGTTAAAATTGAAGCGAGCGCAAAAAAAAAGCAATAAAACAAACAAAAAATGCTTTTTTCCACGCTCGTAGTGGAAACAGGCCTTTAAGGCCCGTTTCCACTACGAGCGTGGAAAAGAGCATTCTTTGTCTCTTTTATTGATCTTCGATTGAAGCGAGCGGTTAAAATTGAAGCGAGCGCAAAAAAAGCAATAAAACAAACAAAGAATGCTTTTTTCCACGCTCGTAGTGGAAACGGGCCTTTATAGAACTAATCAAAAAGCTACTTAGCAACCTAAACAAAATTTACGAATCGACTGATGACGTAACAAAGCTCCACAAAAACTTATGATTTTTTTGACTTTTTTGACGCAACAAAGGTAAAACGAGGAAAATCAAAAAATCAAAACGCTTTTTAATGCCGGCCGAATGGCATATGGATAGTGAAAACGAGCTTTGACGCAAATATTGACGCTTTTGCGTCTAACTGGAAACAAAATCGCGAATCTCACTAGCAATTCGCATGCGGCATATTCAAAAGAACGACTGCTTGTACGTCAAGCAGGTTCGGTCTTAAGCATTAGGAAATTTTAATCGCGACGAT
This sequence comes from Diplosoma virens, assembly GCA_963680785.1. Taxonomy (NCBI): domain Eukaryota; kingdom Metazoa; phylum Chordata; class Ascidiacea; order Aplousobranchia; family Didemnidae; genus Diplosoma; species Diplosoma virens. The sequence continues at coordinate 22,726,243 of OY796882.1, read as the reverse complement.
AAAACGTGGAAATCGATTTGATGCGTTCGAAAAGACGGACCGTTTAAAGTAGTGGAATGTAAAAAAGAAGACAAAGCTGTTGCTTTGCCAGTGCTCATCACGCAACTCGATGCTAAACGCCAAAAGCCTTGCTACCCATTAGATATTGTGGAAAAATCCAAGGGCGGCAAAACATAACCTACCAAGTCAGCAGTTTTTGTAAATTACTATTTATCTCTGCGATACGCCGATAAAATGTCTGCGAAGTAAAGTTTATGAAAAATTGCGGTGTACAGTGAATAAAATTGAAGCAAATATTGGTTATCGAATTCTTCCTTAAATTTTGAACTCAAAAATTCTCGATTTTTTGTCCGAAAAGTTAAAAATTTTTCAAAATGTGCTTTGATAGATTGAATTGGCTAGCATTGCGACTTCAGGTTTATCAAACAATTGATAAAGAAATACAAGATCTTATAGACAAAAAAAAAAAAAACTTTTCAAGGTGTAATTGACCTCATTGTGTTTTTAAGCAAACGAAGTCTTCGTTTTCAGGGCCTTCGTGAAGATCCGAAACGATCAGAAATGAACGATAAAAATGCACTAACGTCGACTAAATTTTTTCTTAAACTATTGCTCAATTCATCAGATGCTTTGTCAACCAAAGCGTTTCAAAGTGCAATTGACATTCCGTCTTTCCGCTACACCTGGTAAAGTTCACGAAAAAGCTTACTCTATTTTAATGCATCTTTCTGTTTATTTCTAATTGATTTCTATAGTTGGCACAAATTTTTCTTCTTTCTTTTAACCAAATCAAGTTAATTGAACTTTTAAAAAAATGTTTAAACATCTTTTCTAAAAGAAGTTAGAGCAGGGGTCGGCAACCTACGGCCCGAGACACGAAGTATTATGGAATGCGGCCCACTGTGTCGTTTGCAATCTTAGATTTTGATGAATTTCAACAATCTATGCGGCAATAAAACTGTGATATATCGTCTAATTATTTTGTCCCAGATAAAAAAGATGCGCATGACCGTGTCTAATGAGAATGTGTGCGTGCAGACAAAGAAAATGCTTTGAAAGAAACAATAAGTGTGTGTGTTTGTTGACACGCGCATTTGTGAGAGTGGAAGCAATCCAATTGTCACATTTTAGAAAACTTTTTAAAATTGTGGTTGCACATAACTAGCAATGTTTGCAGTTTCAGTTTTGAAGTGCAGAGCAATGCCAGTAGTTAGGAAATGTGTTAAGTCTCATACACACTATGCTATTTTTTATGTTGTTAAAAGTTAAAAGAATGACTAGCCTAAATATAATCTTATCTAAAAACTTTATACAACTTAGGTTAGGATGTTAACAAAACGTAGAAAGGTTGATGCCGAGTGCCGAGATTTTAGTGATGTGTGGACGGAGAAGTACTTTTTTACATTGCACTTCAGTATACCTACATTCGGCGATCACGCTTTAAGGCCCGTTTCCACTACGAGCGTGGAAAAAAGCATTCTTTGTTTGTTTTATTGCTTTTTTTTTGCGCTCGCTTCAATTTTAACCTTAAAAGGCCCGTTTCCACTACGAGCGTGGAAAAGAGCATTCTTTCTCTCTTTTATTGATCTTCGATTGAAGCGAGCGGTTAAAATTGAAGCGAGCGTAGAAAAAAAGCAATAAAACAAACAAAGAATGCTTTTTTCCACGCTCGTAGTGGAAACGGGCCTTTAAGCGTGCAGTAATCACGCTCATGAAACATTATGACACAACAGACATCGTTTCTGTGTTTTTGCTATTTCATGTGTTTGCATCGTGTTCTTTACTAACTAAAGTCCTGTACGATAGATAGTTAGTAAACATATATTTTTCTAATTCATTTTAGCAATCTTAAAATGTTATCAAGACGTAGAAAAGTTGATGTGGAGTGCAAAGTTTTTAATGAAGAATGGGAAAACAAGTACTTTTTTAGAAACCATTTTGGAAAACCTACTTGTTTGATTTGCAATGTTTGATAGTTTGAAACAGCAGAGTTCTGTATTCCAAAAACAAACGACTGATTCGAAAAATAATACTCTTGCGAGCTATAGAGTAGCACAGATAATAGCCGAAGAAAAGAGAGCGTTTACCGACAGAGAATTCGCAAAAAAATGTATGATGGCTGTTGTTGAAAGCATATGTCCGGAGAAAAAAGAGTTATTTTTAAAAGTCAGTCTTTCTGCAAGAACTGTTACCCGGAGAATTGAAGAAATGTCCGAGAACTTGAAATCCAGTCAAGAAGATTACTTTGAAAAACTACAGTTCTTTTCAATAGCTATAGATGAGAGCACAGACACGACAGATACAGCTCAGCTGGCAGTATTTGTGCGAGAAATAAAAGAAAATTTTTACATTCTTGAAGAATTTGTGGAACTGATTCCTATAAAAAATACTACTACAGGAGCCGATATTCTGAAAGCATTACTTTAATGCCTTGCAGCCAAGAATCTAGATTTCTCCAGGCTGGTGTCAATAACAACTGATGGCGCCCCGTCAATGGTAGGAAAAAATAAGGGGGTCGTGTCTTTACTTCAGAAACACATGGAAAACAATAAAATTAATAACAATATTGTGAAATTACAGTGTCTTATTCACCAGGAAGCATTGTGTGCAAAGGTCGCAAGCTTAAAAAACATCATGGACGTAGTGTTGAAGACTGTAAACTTTATTTTGTCGCGAGGATTGAATCATCATCAGTTTCGACAACTACTCTTAGAAGCAGAGAGTCAGTATGGTGACTTGCAGTACTTCTGCAATGTCCGCTGGCTTAGTCGAGGTGATATGCTACAAAGAGTATACAGGTTGAGGGAAGAAATAGCAACCTTCCTTGAACAAAAAACATTAATGCTGCAGAATTTCGCTATCATAAAGGGGTTTGCAATTTAGCATTTCTGGTCGATGTAACGTCTCATTTGAACAAGTTCAATCTGCAGCTTCAAGGAAAGCAGCAGTTGATACACGAAATGTGGAATTATATACGCGCATTCAAAACAAAACTACGATTGTGGGAAGGTTAGTTGGAAAGTGGAAATTATGCTCACTTTCCTACATTACAAGAGAATAAGCCTACGAGCAGTACTTCATTTGTTTCTGTGATTCAACATTTAAGAACTGAATTTTTGTCCCGCTTTGGTGACATTCGTTCTCTAGAAAATGATATCAAATTGTTCAGTACTCGCTTTGATGTACAGGTGGACACGGTACAAGAGAAATATCAAATGGAACTAGTTGAGTTGCAGTGCAGCGATGAGTTAAAATCAAAATTCCAAGCCGAGGGTGTATTACTGCTTGATTTTTATAAAAAATATCTAGAATGCAAACAATACCCCAACCTGATCAATCATGCCAAAAAGATGGCATCAATGTTTGGCAGCACTTATGTGTGCAAACAGCTGTTTTTGTCTATGAAAGTCACCAAGAGCAAGTTGAGAACACAACTTAATGATGGCCACTTGCAAGATATTATTCTTCTTGTCACTTCCAATTTAACCCCGGATCTTCATAAACTTTCAAGCCAAAAACAACATTAAATATCTCATTAATGTTGTGATAATAACAATAATAGTAAATGTTTCTTGTATTTTTTTTCAAGAGCTGTCAAAATCAAGAGTTATTTTAATAAGCTTTCATAATAAAATGTCTAAAAATCACACTTTCTACAACAAATTATTAGCGGAAATTTATTACGGCCCGCCGAGATCTTGTTGAATTTGGTTTTGGCCCGCGACTAGGAAAAGGTTGCCGACCCCTGGGTTAGAGAAAAGGGATTTTTCTATTTTACTCGAAGTATTTCAAACATGTCCCATATTAATCAAATAGCTTTTGTAATTAGATAGGAAAAAGTTGTCAGCAGCGAAGCAAAAATTAAAAAAATTTAATTGCTTTCCATGCATTGCATTGAAAAAATGCCCAGAAATTACCCAGTCTTTCCTCCATGAGGTTCAAGAAAATGGCTTGCGTGTTGTAATGAATGCTTTTGCAATGGCCAGAATTTATTCTGAAATACAACTCAGAATAAAAGAGATTATTTCAAAAGCACTATTTTTCTCATGTGGAAATCACTAGTTAACCTTGCAGGCCTACGCGTCGTTGAATTAACAAAACTTCAGAAAAAATTTTTGCTATTGTGGGAAAAGCCTATTTTTTTTTTCGGTTTCAAATTATGTAATACATGGCAGTTCCTACTTGAGCTTGTTCCAGTTATGGCAAAAAGAGTGATTGAACCACGATAGAGTGCATATTGCGAATCTGTAAAACTACTTCATCAAAACATTCGTGATGTAGTAAACGCATTAAAGAAGCTTTGTGATAAAAAAAAATATTGATTCACGAGCACTTTCTTTTCTTATAATTTCTGAATAAATTCTAAGGAACTCATATGTAATAATTTCTAAATACAGCTTATTTACAGCGAAAAGTTGGCCACTGGAAAATTATTTGCACAAAATAAAACTTTCTATATAGCTTTTTTGATCAATGAATGCGATGTGTTGGTTAAAGAGTCTCCATGTTTGCAAAGAGTAATAAATTTCAATCAAAGAGTGACTTTTTTAACAAAAGAAAAGAATGTCCGGTAAACATGTAGAAAACCTAGGTCTATATAGGCCTATTGCTGATTTGAAAAATAAAGCAATGCTAGTTTGAAGCTGTGGACAAATTTAGAAAGCAAAAAAAAAATCCAGAGGAATCAATCTGCTACAAAAAAAATTCGACTTTTTAAGTCCCCATGATGGTTGTAAAGCGGAAGCATTGGGACAGTCAACAAATTAAAAAAAAACATATACGAGATGACGTTGATTTTTCAGGTTTATAAGCAAAGTTACCATTCTAACTGACTTAAAAATAAGCACAAACAACGAAATGAATGAAGCCTAAAAAATGTCAATTGTTTTGCCTTTTTGCGCAGTGAAGACCTTTTTTGAATTTTCTTTTGGTTTTGAATGATCTAAGCATTTAATTAAAGCAGTGCTTCTCAATCTTTTTTGGGGCCACCCAAATGCTAAGCGGAAACAGAGAGCAAAGATTTGGCGACCGATCGAAAACTTGTGACTCGAATTCCGGTTATGTCAGGAAGTTCGAAAATTAACATTTAAACGTGAATCTGCCTCAGATATGGGCAGACAAAAAGGAGTGACCTCTAAAATAAGGTCTTCACTTTGACTCTATTTCGGATTTCTTGATTTTCGTCCCTAAAATGTAGTGATTTATTTTTACACAACTACAGTCGGTGAATCCAGGGGATGAGAAGCACTAAATCAAAGAATTTTGTTTAAAGATCAAGCGAAGGTTTTTTTCACTTGATCTTCAACCAAAAAACGACCTCTTTTCTTCGGACACAAAGCGAAAACCTTGTAACAAGCGCGTTTTCTAAACATTTTGTGGAAAGCTTAAAATAAAATTAGTAAAAAATAAACACATTTCTTAGAAATAAACACATTAAAATTTTCTAAGACATGCTCATAAAAAGTAACACAAGTCTTAAAAGTAAGTACGAAATGGTAAACTTGGTTATAAGTAAAATTGCCAGATTCTAACGGCTTGTACAAACCAGTAATAGATCTACTACAGTGGAAAGCGATGCTACAACAGTTAAAAAATTGTCGTTTATGTAGCAAAATAGATTACTACTCTAGCCTATTTACTTGCGTGTCTTTAGAATTTAGAAGATTTGCGTAACGTTTTGTTTCTTATTTGTTTGTACTTTTGTGCAACACTAAATTTTCGTCTTCGCCCAAGGTCAGTGGTGGCCTTACAAAAAAGGAGGCCCATTGCAAGAAAAATAAGTGGGGCCACTTTTTCATGTTCCAAATATTTTTGGTTTCAAAATAAAGTGATCTCTAAAAAAAGGTCATCACTTTAGGGGGCCATCGTCATGGTGCTACTATGAAGAAACAGAGAAATGTTTTTCTTAGGGAAGGGCCACGTTTTTAGGGGGGCCAGTGCGGCCGCTTCGTTCGCTTCGCACTAAAGCTATCACTGCTCAAGGTGTTTCAGTTCTAAATAATATCAAATTAGCAAAAGTTACCTTATGTTCTAGGATTTTTCATGATAAGAAAAGATAACAACGAGTATGATTTGTTTGATGTTAAATTTGTTAAAGAAACAAAAATCGTGTTTACGCGGAACAACTAAGGAAATGAAAACAAGCCTAAGTAAAAAGCTTGCAAAAGTTGTTTCTTTTTCTGATTTCTCGATTTTCACTGCAAAAATTTGGTGTACTCTAAAAAAAGGTCTTCACTTAAATTTATCTCTGATTTGTTGTATTAGTGATCTCCAACGGGGGGTAAGGGTATGCACAATACCCCCACTAAATACGCTATTGGTTGCATGAATATTTAAGCCACTTTTAAGTCGTGTTTTTGTATGTTTCTTTAAAGCGTTTAGCAGTGGCGTAGCAGCACCATTTGCCTCCCTTTGGTCATAGTACGAAATGCCTTTCCCTTTAACAGCATCGCTTTATCAACAGTAGGCTTATGATCTTAAGGTTCTAAACAATACAAAATAACATCAACTCACCAGGTATTATATACACCATTCTAAATACTTTAAATGCAACATAGGCTAACCTACAGCTATCATTAATTTCAAAGGTTAACAACTCGTCGAGCTTTTACGGAAGCAAACTCGAAAATGAGACCATCAAAAGATAATTACTGGACAAGATTGATAATGCAAATGACGTACTTTTAACCATAGTATATCTTAAGCAGGATTTTATCAACTTAAGTTTTGCAGAATTTCTTTCACAGCTTGCCAAAAAAAGAGCACCAGTAAGATAAAGTTTACCATTCAAGCAATATGACTGAGAACACCTGCTCGTGTCGCTGGGGAATAATTTCAAAAAAAGCACGATCAGCAAAATTAACGCAAAAATATGTAAGTTTTAACATTACTTATTTGTATCAAAAATTGAAAGTCAAACTGTTTTTGTAGTTCTGTTTTTAAATACAAAGTAGAAAAGGCTTACTTGAAAAGGACCGTAAGTCATGACCCATTCTATTTTAGAAAATTAGCATTGTTTATGGTTCTTAATGCATTTGTTGAAAAGATAGATGAAGGGAATAGTTACTTTATTATGAAAAGATAAATGAAGGCAATATTGAAAAGATAAATTCAGTAAATCACTGTAGATTAATTAGACTTTGTTTTTTAAGATGAGATTAGGCCACCGGCTAGTCGGACATTATCGTCAAAAAGGAGGGCATGTAAAACTACTGTAAAGCTTATCCTACAAATCATTTGTCAAAATATTTTCAAAAATTTTACCGAGAGCCAGGGCAAGATTTTCTTGCTAAAAACTTTGGCTCTAGGTTTTTTATGGCTTCTTTATGGTTCCACCATTGAGCCAATATATATTTCAAAGCAATAGCTTGTTTGAGTGATTTTAAAAATAGGCTTTCTATTAACTTTTTAAGTAAGTTTTTTTCTAATATTATTAAATTGATATTATTCATCTATAGTCTAAATAAAAATGGCATTCACGTTTAAAAGAAAAAGCTACCTTTAACTTACCGGATTTTGAGTAAAGAATCATCTCTGGAATTTCCGTTGCAATTTCTTTTTTTAAAGCTCGGCGCAGCCGCACGATGTCGCTCTGAGTAGTCTGACGACCGTACAAGAAATCGCAAGCGGCGGAAAGCTAAAAAAACTTGTTTTGAAAAAAAACATTCGTTTAGAGCAGGGGTTGGAAACCTGATTGCAATTCGCAGGGGTTGGAAACCTGATTGCAATTCGCAGGCCGTATCTCAAAATCGAAAATAAGGTGAGCGCCGCATAAAATTTTGGGAGGTGATACAGTTTTGCCCCAATTTCATTGACGGTTGCTCAAGTCTGATTATGTTACATTGGTAAAGTTATGACATAATGCAACAAATTTTCGTCCCTAAAAATTAGTGTATAAAAAAACGAGGCACACCAGCTGCGGGGACTGTTTTATTCCAAAGCTTTTTTGTAAAAAAAGGGGTTTATATGCTTCTTTCCAACCACACCAGGGCTATATTAGAGTATCTTGCGGACCGCTTTTGACCGCTCTGCAGGTTCCCCACCCTTATCTTAGAGGAGGAGGTCAAATCATCACCAAACAGCTCTGAATTTTAATACGAACAAAATTTAAACCTAACGATTTTCGAATTTTTTAAAACCAGATATCTATCTCTTCCGTTTACAACAGTCAAACTTCAATCTAATATAAAACTACCGACCGCAAACGTAATCATCACCAATTTTATAAAAGCAAACTTTTGACTATTTAAAAAAGACTTTGCCTATCGAAGGGGAAAAACTAATTTTGTTTTAGACAAAAAATAAATTTTTTTCGAATTAAATTTTTGTTTTTAAAAAACTTTTAAAATGCCTTTAAGCTTTTTACAAGATTTAGCTTAAATTCATCAAAAAAATAAAGCTTTTTTAGTTTGCGGGCACTCTTCAATGAAATAATAATTTGCAAGTCAGAACGTCTAAAATAGGCATAAAATAAATCTTATTATTTGGAGTAGGTGTTTCCAAACTGTACAACCACATCGATAATAGGCCCAAAAAACAAAAAAGCGGGTCGTCACTTGACCAACTTAAACAAAAAAGATTAAAAAATGCTTTAAAGCTATTCTGCGGGCCGCATAAAATTACATTATGAGCCAAGGTTTAAACCACTGACATAGACGACAATTTGTATAAAATTTAATTTAGATAAAAAAAACTTTAACTGTTACATCACAAAAATGTAGCGTCGAGTAAGGTTATGGAGTCGGAGTCGCCGGAATCCCACATTTAGGATAGAGTCGGAGTTGTTTTTTCAGACATGCTGGAATCGGAGTCGGGAATTGGAGTCGTTTTTTAAGATATTACGCAGTCGGAGTTGGAATCGGAAAATTTTAAATAGGCAGAGTCCGAGTCGGAGTAGGAGTCGGAAAAAATTCCTCCAACTCCACAACCCTGGAGTCGAGCATAAAGCAAAATTTAATTGAGCTGACCTCAACTAAGCTTTGCCGATGCTAATGGTTCAACAAATTATTTCTACTTAAGCCATCGTGGCTTAAACTAGGGACCGCAGAGCAACTTCAAATATTCTTAAACTTATTTGCATAAGTTCTTTTAGTGACCTAGTTTTTTACTTATCACTGACATTGATAGTTTGGGATCACCTGCGCTTGAGAATTCTTGTTTTAAAACAAAATCACCCAGACCTAAAAACCTGGCCATCCTGACGTAAAATATCAAGCTGTTTGGAATCACCAAGTTACAAATAACCAAAATTTCACTCGGCCTCATAGAAAAGAACGATACGTAGCAGGTTAACTTTGTCTAACAGCAAATTTTTAAGCTTATATCAACAAACTTCGAATGCTTTTACCCGAACAAGTTCGTATCGTTTATACCCGTACAACTCGCAGAAATAATTGCTGCAGTAAATGATTGAGTTTTCGTCTCGCTTTGTATTGGAAATCAGAAAAAACTTATCTGAAAAAACGATTATTTTAGAATAAAAATTTTGCATTTTAAAATCAAAGCAAAGGTTTAACAGCAGCATAGTGACAAAAGTTTAAAAAGTATAACCTGAAAAGCTTTTGTGCAAAATTTTGTCATATTATTAAAGAATAAAAACAAAAAATTACTATGACTAAAGTAAAAATAAAACACTTAATTAAATAAACTATAAAAGAAAAATAAATGGATTAAGTAAAGATGATACATCACACTTTGAAAAGATTTTATAATCTTTACTACATAAGTCAGTTTAAGAATGTATGATTTTTACTAGGCTTTTTTGGGACATATGATCTTTACTAGTAGCCCAAAGAATGTACCATTTTTACTTAATCCAAATAAATGATTAGCTGTATAAACTGCAATAATACTTAGAAAAAATTATAAAAAAATTTACCTAGGTTCGATTTTAAAGAAAAAAAAATTTTTTAGTGCCCAACCTAATGAAGCTTAAAACAAAAATAAAAAATACTATCCCATTCTCCATTCTGCACTATCCACCCAAGAATCGAACACAGGCAGAGACGTTGTGTTCGCAAAATAAAGTTGCAAAAAAAGAAAAGAGATGAGGAATGCTCGGGTTGTCGGAAAACAGAATAAAAGGGAGTCATCGGCGATTTTGTACAGTAGCGGTTCTCAACTTTTTGCTACCAAGCACCGCTTAAGTTTTTTTGTTACACTACGTACCACAAAGTTCATTTAAAGAAGAATTGTTCGGATTTACTTAAATAAAAATGCGAATATTGTTTGGTGCGATGGTAGTATCTGTTTTTTATGCACAAACTGCTTAATGTGTAGACCCATCAGAGTTATAGCAGGTCAATGTAAGGCAATCCCGGTGGTTAGTTTTAATATACAGCATTGCAGAGAAACCCTGTTACAATACCATGTGATAGGGAATACTATCCATTGAAGAATAGCCAGTGATGGCCTTACAAAAAGGGGGACTATGTGCAAGAAAAATAGTGGAGGCCATTATTTAGTGTTCCGAAACAAAGCGATCTGTAAAAAAAAATTTATCGCTTTAGGGAATGCTACCGTCATGGTGCTACTATGAAGAAATAGAGCAATTTCTTGCGTACGGAGGCCACTTTTTGTCGTTTTTTAGGAGAGCATGGTGCTGACGCTTTGTTCGCACCCTACTAAAGCCATAACTGGGAATAGGTTTTGAGTCAAAGTAGAGACCATCGCTAGCCAGAAATTGATCGGCGAGCATTCTTGATGCTTGATTTTTGCTGCCTCGTTACTTTTAATGCTAAAAATTTTTTTTTGTTCTGCTGTTTTTGCAAGTAGGTAAGTTGGATAAACAGAAATGGATTAAAAATATAGGGACAACTATCAATTCTCGGAATAATGCATCAAACACCGTTTTTAGCAATTTTAAGTGGCAGTAAATTTTTTAGTACAGCTTTTGTTAAATTGTTTTTACAGCGAGGAAAGATGCGTGCTTTGGGAACATTTAACACTGTTTGGTTTCTTTGTCATTGCCCGTACGTATAGCTTCCGTTTAGAAGCTCGGAAGCTTGCAATTTAGAAAAAAAATCTGGAGTAAAGCCGTTTAAACCTTGAAAAAACAAATTCATAAAATTGAGAGTACCAACAATATTCGATAGTAACTTCATTAAGCTAATCTCGATAGAAACTCCAATAAGCTATTTTATGAAAACAATTTTTTTAGAAGTTCTTGTAAATATGTGCCATATTAAACTTGCGTTTACACTTTGAAAATGGCTAAGATAATTGCGGGCCACAGTTTTTGCAACTTTTTCAAAAATTTTGCGCCGCAATTACCCACTCTGATTATATAGCATTCGTCGTCGTGGACGTCGTTGCATGGTGTCACAAACTTTGTTCGGGAATCCCAAAGGACCAGTTGAGCTAGGTAACCCGAATACCTGCGCTGAAACAAAGCTGTGTCTAAATTTTATTTTATTCCGGCTCGAGAAGTAGTTTTGCTATGAGCCTGACGATTTATACAGTCGAATTAACGAAAGCTCGGACTGATTTTGTCGAAGACTTTTCTTCACAACAGACAGAGACCGCTGTCTCTAATAACAACAAATGTATTACAAAATCACGACCGACGAAATTCTATTCCACGCTTTGCCACACTGCAAAGCGAACTCAACGCTATAACTTGATTCGATCAACACAAAATAATTCTACCTCTGTAGAACAAAACTGCCAACCACTGGCACAAAATAAATTCAACAATTGTCCACCGACACAAAAATCTAACGGTCCACCTCCTGTGGCCAAACAAAATCACCTTCGCTCGAGCCGCCCCTCGAGTCGCTTCAAATTACCTCACAACGATAATAATCATCATAATAATAATAATCTTGCTACGCATCGGCTTTATATAGAAAACAAAATCACGTGACATAAACTTTCTCGTAAATTCAAGATTCAGCCAGAAACCCCTGGAGAGTTCGTTACGCGAATCAAGTGGAATATACGCGAATTTTCCAGTACAATGATGTTAGTCAAAAAAACATATTACGTCAATACAAAGAGGAGAAAAAAAGAGAAAAAGATACATGTATCGAGCCATATAACAAATTGTACGTATATCGCAAACAGCGCTCAAAGAGCCGCATTTATTCTCTTATCATAAAACTACGAACTGCTTTTAACGGGGATACACTACATCGTTATGATTAAAATTATGAATGAAGTGTGACATACGCCCCCCGCAAAGAAAAATATTATGCAATAATATTTTTAACAACACACACGAAATACAAATAATTTTACAAAACAAAACACGAAGTTATTCACACGAAAGTCTATACGATTATGCGGCTGAGATAGTCCGCCATAACGTTCTCCTTGCCGGCAATGTCTTTTACTACGAAGTCGTACCCCTGCAATGATAGAGACCACCGGAGTATACGATCGTTCTTGTAGCGGGCCGTGCTAAGGAAAGTCAGCGGCTTGTGGTCCGTTTGGAGGACGAACTTCTTTCCGGCCAGGAATAAGCGAAATTTACCAACTCCCCATATTATTGCCAAGCACTCCTTTTCAAGTGTAGAGTACTTTGTCTCCGCATTCGTCAACCTCTTGCTTGCGTACGCGACGGGGTGGAGTTTTCCCTCGTGCTCCTGCATCAGAACAGCTCCAATTCCGCTGTTGGATGCATCCGTGCGTAGAGTGAAATTTCGCGAATGGTCGGGCAGTCTTAATATGGGCCGCTTCAGGAGAGCCTCTCTCAGAGTGTTGAAAGCTTTCTCCTGAGCCTCACCCCATTTGACAAAGTTTGGCTGCCCCTTCTTCGTCAGGTCCGTCAACGGTGCCGCAATAATCGCAAACGAAGGAATATAGTCCCGATAGTACCCGAGCAACCCACAAAATGATCGGACTTGTGACTGGACGCTTCGCTCGCGCAATCTTCTCTAGATTGTCATCGTTCGGCGTGATCCAGTCGTATCCGACATCGTGACCTAAAAATTCTACCGTAGATGCCCCAAAAATACATTTTGAGGGACGAGCAGTGAGGTTGGCCTCACTTAGTCTTTTCAACAATTCTTCCAAAGTTCGCAGGTGTGTCTCCCAATCTCTGGAGAATACAATCAAATCATCGATATAGCTCTCAACGCCAGACATGCCTGAAAGCACTTCCCTCATTCCACGAACCAGTGTAGCACCAGAGTTCTTCATGCCAAAGGGCATTCGAAGAAATTCATACGTCCCATCCGGTGTCACAAACGCGGTCTTGAATATATCTTCTTCTGCTACGGGTATCTGCCAATACCCTTTACTGAGATCAATTTTCGAAAAGAACTTTGACTTCCCTAATTGTTGGAAAAGATCCTCCGAAGTCCTCATTGGCTCCGGATCCGAAATCGTTACTTTGTTCAATTTTCTGTAGTCGACGCAAATGCGATTCGAACCATCCTTTTTTTTCACAATAACCACCGGTGAAGCATACGGCGATGACGACTTCCTGATGACTCCCATATCTAACATCTCCTTTATTTCTTCTTTCAGTTCCTGCCGCAGTGCATACGGCAAAGGATAAGGTTTCAAGCGGACAGGCTCCTCATCTATCAAATTAATCCGGTGTTCAATCTTAGATGTTCTTTTCGGCACATCTGAGAAAACATCAGCATAATTTTCCATCAAGGCTTGCAGTTGTCGACTTTGGCTGTCGCCCAGTTCTGTGCCCAATTTGACGTCGCTTACATCTTCCTTTTGTTTGTATGTTCCCAATTCTAACAACGAATCCTCGTCTATGCTGGGCATCTCTTCATCCATTAACATTTCCGCACCAGCTGACATCTTTAAATCTTCTTTCTCTATTTCGGTCTTCACTTCATCCTCTCGGGCATAATATTTCTTCAACATGTTAGCGTGGTAATTCTTTTCTTTGTTTCCGACCAAAATTTTATAACCATTATCTCCCATCCTTTGGATAATTTCGTACGGTCCCTTCCATTGCATTAAAAGCTTATTATTGTTCGTTGGTAGCATTACCAAAACTTTGTCTCCTTTATTAAATAGTCGATCCTTCGTTTTCTTGTCGTAGTTCCTCTTGTATCTAGTCTGGTTCTTCGTTAGCTCCTCCTGAGCAAGTTTCATCGTTTCCTCCAGCCTCTCTCTCAACTCCAGCACATATTGATAGCTGGTCTTCACTTCGGTTGATTCACTTTCACCTGTCCATAGTTCCTTCAGAATTGCCATAGGTCCTCGCACAGTGCGACCATACAAAAGTTCGAAGGGTGAAAACCCAGTGGACGCTTGGGGAACCTCTCTATACGCGAACAAAAGTGGATTTATAAACCTATACCACTGCTTCGGTTGTTCAACACATAATCGCCTCAGCATCTTCTTCAGCGTACCATTAAATTTCTCAGTCAGACCATTGCAAATCGGATGATACGGTGTCGTCGTCAGCCTTCTGATCGACAATAATCTTGATACTTCTTGCATGCATTCCGACACAAATTGAGTCCCAAGATCACTCAATACTTCTTCCGGAATTCCAACTCGACTATATAGGTCCAAAAGTGCTTCTGCCACTGTCTCGGTGTCAATATTCTTCAGAGGCACGGCCTCTGGATAACGTGTCGCATAATCCACCAGAGTAAGAACATATCGATGCCCCTTATCACTTGCCGGCATAATCGGGCCAATCAAATCCACCGCCACTCGCTTAAACGGCAAATCCATTAACGGCATTTTTCCCAGCGGAACTTTTGCTACTCTCCCTTTCGATACCGTTCTCTGGCACACATCACATGACCTGCAGAAACTCACCACATCCTGATGAATCCCAGGCCAATAAAAATTGGTCAGTATCCTATCTTCCGTCTTCTTGACACCCATATGTCCAGCCAACATCGTATCGTGAGCGATCTCCATCACCTTCTTCCTCAGATCTTTTGGCACTAAAATCTGCTTCAATTCCTTCTCTCCTACATCAATGTTTTTGGTGATGCGGTACAAAATTCCCTTCCTCTTTATATAGCTGATCTCTCTTCCGTTCTTGACCAAGGGCGCTTCCATCGTCACGTACTTTAACAAGGATGGGTCTTCCCCTTGAAGTTTGATGAGCTCATCCTTCGTCACAGCCATCTGATTCGTTGCCTCCGCAACTTTTAAAGGTTTTGACTCGGTGCTCCTTTTAGCTTGCGACCGAGTAACTGCTGCCGCCTCCACGCACCAAGTTTCATCAGGATCATCGGGTGCTCTAGCTCCTGGAATATTTCCAATAATCAACGGATACAGCGGGTCTCTTAAGCACAAAGCTTCCACTGTTCCACTACAATAAGGCGTATTTATCTCTACATTTGCAAACGGGGCCTTCAGTAAAGTGCGCGCAACCGTCATTATATACCCCACCTTTCCTGTGAGCTGCTCTTCCGCGACCAACTCCCTCTTAACGATCACTCCGGAGCACCCAGTGTCTCTCAGAACAGTGACCGATTTGTTTCCGACCATTCCAATCGACGTAGGCATTTGATTACTTAAATTTTCGTCTAAACATGCGCCATTCAAAATTCCAATTTTTCGTCCATCTTTTAGCTCTAAATACTCTTGTGATTTTTGATCAATTTTTTTTCTTTCTTTACTTACACTTCGGTAATTTTCTTCTTTTTGTTTTTCATTTCCGATCTCACTAAAACTCTTTATAGGCACGGCGCAAGCAACCTTGTATGCTCTTTCCCGCGCACCAGCACCACCACGCGCTAATCGATTTCTTTCTTCGCATTGCATAAAAGTATGACCCATTCCACCGCACCGGTAGCAATATCTTTTGGGGTTTCTCTCTTGAATCTTTGAGAAGCACTCACTTGCCCTGTGCCCGACTTTCCCGCAGTTAAAGCATTTTATATTTCCTTTCGTTGTAGGAGAGATATCCGGAATCTTGCCTTCCAATCTTGGCGCGCCGACACTCTTCTTAGCACTTACATCTCGGCTTGACAGCTTCCTGTTGTGCGCTGTCAAGTACTGCCCCGCACTCGCTGCCAATTCTCGGAGATCCTTATGCTTGCTCTCCATCAGATGTACCGACAATTCCTTCGGGCACGCGTTTATAAACTGCTCCTTAACCATTAGCTCGACAACACCTTCGAAGCTGCTTTCCATATCAGAAAGCTTCACCCACTGCGTGAAATAGTTTCTAAGCCTTACAATGAACTGGTCAGGGCTCTCAGCACCCTCTGGCTTGGCTTCTCTAAAACGTTGGCGATACCCTTTTTCCGTATAGTCGTATCGCTCTAGCAACGCTGCCTTCAATCGCTCGTAATCCAGAGCATCCTCCTGTGAAAGCCTGGAGTACACGCCCAAAGCTTCCCCCCTCAACAAAGCACTCAACTGAGTCGCCCAATTAGTCTGGGGCCAATTCGCAACCGTAGCATATCTTTCAAAGCGCAACAAATAGCTATCAAGGTCGTCTTTTCCGTCAACAAAATGAGGGAGATCAAGGGACTTTACCCCTCCAAAAGCACGTACGCCCCCCGCCTGGTTTGCTTCTCCCCCTTCTCCAGCAGAGCGATTGGCTTCTCGTTCCAACCTCAACCTCTCTAATTCCATTTGCATTTTTCTCTCTTCAAATTCCATTTCTCTTTGCTTCGATTCAAATTTCAGCCTTTCGAGTTCTAATTCTCGTTCTTTCTCCTTCTCTTCCAACATCGCTTGTCGTTCTTTCTCCTTCTCTTTATTTTCACAAAGTCGATTCCATTCGCTCTGAAAGAAATCGGCTTTCGCCTTTTCCGACATCTTCAAAGTTTCCACGCGGACTCTCAGTCTTTCGAACTCTTCTTCACTCGAACTATTCGCCATTTCCAAGCTGTAAAGTTCTGTTCAGTACTCTTAAACAAAAATCTAAATCTTCCCGGACGACGAGCCCCCAGATGTCACAAACTTTGTTCGGGAATCCCAAAGGACCAGTTGAGCTAGGTAACCCGAATACCTGCGCTGAAACAAAGCTGTGTCTAAATTTTATTTTATTCCGGCTCGAGAAGTAGTTTTGCTATGAGCCTGACGATTTATACAGTCGAATTAACGAAAGCTCGGATTGATTTTGTCGAAGACTTTTCTTCACAACAGACAGAGACCGCTGTCTCTAATAACAACAAATGTATTACAAAATCACGACCGACGAAATTCTATTCCACGCTTTGCCACACTGCAAAGCGAACTCAACGCTATAACTTGATTCGATCAACACAAAATAATTCTACCTCTGTAGAACAAAACTGCCAACCACTGGCACAAAATAAATTCAACAATTGTCCACCGACACAAAAATCTAACGGTCCACCTCCTGTGGCCAAACAAAATCACCTTCGCTCGAGCCGCCCCTCGAGTCGCTTCAAATTACCTCACAACGATAATAATCATCATAATAATAATAATCTTGCTACGCATCGGCTTTATATAGAAAACAAAATCACGTGACATAAACTTTCTCGTAAATTCAAGATTCAGCCAGAAACCCCTGGAGAGTTCGTTACGCGAATCAAGTGGAATATACGCGAATTTTCCAGTACAATGATGTTAGTCAAAAAAACATATTACGTCAATACAAAGAGGAGAAAAAAAAGAGAAAAAGATACATGTATCGAGCCATATAACAAATTGTACGTATATCGCAAACAGCGCTCAAAGAGCCGCATTTATTCTCTTATGATAAAACTACGAACTGCTTTTAACGGGGATACACTACATCGTTATGATTAAAATTATGAATGAAGTGTGACACATGGATTACTTTAAAGTAATAAATTAGCTGAAAAGCATTCGATGCAAAAAATTAGCTAAAAATTTAACTTAAAAGTATTTATTTCTTTGAACATCAATAAATATCTAAAAAGTATAATTTAATTCGAGTGTTGAATTTTATTGTAATCCATTGGAATCCAAAACTTGCACGCGTACCACTTAAAAAATTCTTGCATACCACTAGTGATACGCGTACAAGATTGAAAACCACTGTATGTACACCGATGACGACAACCATCGGTCATACTCGCTATGTTGCGCTCTAAAAAGCGTAATAGGCTTGCTCTAAATTTGGAATGTAAGTTTGGAAAAGTTTTCGGCCCATGACCAGAATCCCACTTTTAATAGTTGTGTTTTCGACTTGCAAACACCCCCCTTCTTTGACAAATTTCTGCGTACGCCACTGGTTATTACGTCATCTCAGTTTTTAACATAAATAGAACAGTGGTATTTACATTCAAAGTCGAATTTACAAAAATGACTGACGCAACAATACAATTGATGCAACAAATTACCCAAATGAAATTGAAATTTATCAGCATTATTACTGTTCTACTGAAGCCTATTAAGAATTTATTCAAATATAAAACAAAATATTATAAAAGTGTACTTTTTGCTATTTATTATTTAACATTAGAAAAACTGGGAATTTTTTTTTTTTATTAAAACCGGGAAATGGAAAATGCAAAAAGGCACTAAATCCCTGGAATTACCGAAACCAAAATCCCGGTTTTGAAATCCTAGTTAACAGCTGATCAAATTATCCAGGAAAAACTATTGCAGTGCTTTTCAACCTTTTTTGTAACGACGCACTCTTGATTAAACTAAAAAATCGTTCATCTCAGTTCTAAACCATGCTTTAAAGTAGGATTTCCCAAACAGCGGCCTCCGAAGTCTTTTGATGCGGCCCGCAAAAGAATTTTTAATCAGATGCCGAATAAACTCTAATTATTGTACTGCTCCTGAACCAATCCAATGGCGCGCTGAAAACATGGAATACAACAACAATTGTCGGCCTAGTAAAAGGTTTTCGCTTTATTTAAGAAAAAACACGTAAAATTAAGGTGGATGACCTTTCTTTTTATTTCTTTTTTTTTCATCTAAATTTGTGGTTCAAATACCAGTCATGAAGAAAGTTGATTTTAAAATAACAAATTAAAATTAAAGTAAAAGAGAAAAGAAGCCATTACTTTGGTAACTGTGCCAATTTTGACCTGCTGTAAACTTCCAGCATCTTCCTGCAGGTCGAGATAACTGTTTGCCTTATGTATAGCATGTCGCTTTCCTTTGAGTCAAAAAGATAAATATAGAGATGAGCGAATGAAATGAATTAATGAATGAATATAATGGCATATTACAACATCATTTTTTCTCCCAAAAATTTAGCCCGTATTTCTTAAAGTGCTCCTATGGAAAAGTTTGTGTTATTAATGGAGGAATCATCTTTGAGGGAGAAATTGTGGAGGAATTTGAATAAAATGAATTGATTAAAAAAACATTTGGCACATTCTTTATGATTAAATTATGACAGCTGATAAACGTTGTCTCATTAAAGCGCAGACCTTTTTTTATTTTGATCTTCACATGCATTCTGAACTCATTTATTTTTTGGTGAAAAAAGTAAAACCAAAAAAAGGTCGTCACTTTATACAGTACACAAAAGAATTTTTGTCGTTTAATTTTGGGGCACCAACGGTACCCAAGTCATGATAGGAAAGAATGCGCAGAAAACACCGGTTTAGCTTAATACAGCAGCATTCTTACAGTATTCTTTGGTAAATCGATTTTAAGTTATTTTTTGCAGACTTAACCAAATACAGACTTTTTTCTATTTTAAGTAGAATAACTATTATTACTAGAAAGAAGCAGAAATAAAAAAAAAGATTGTGCAAAGATTTAGCTGATTGCTTCTTGAAAAGATTTAAGGTGCCAGAAAGTACTTCAACAAAAAAAAGAGATCTCGCGGCTTCAACCGTTAAATTAAACTTTGAAATTGAAAAAATATCATCGTTTTTATTCTGCTCACTTTGAAAATCTCATCTGATAATTAATACTCTTTATCGGGTTTCCCTGCCAGACGCGTTATTTCCAATTCCAATAAGGCAATGCGACCAGTAGAAAAGATGACACAAATTTGTTGAATTACAAATGTGCCTGGATTATGGGCTTGGCGTAAGTTTACTTGTCTTTTTAAGTTGGTAACAAATAAACACAGGCGAGGAGCATACGCGTGGTATACGTCTCGTGTAGACTAGGCTTTATGGAATGGCTGGTTTAAACACTCTTTATGCAAACCGCTTTTGAACACTCATGGGACTATTTTTTCCACAATGACTACCTGACACAAACGAGCATTTAAAAATCTGCATTATTTTTGGGCCACTCATTTATGAAATTCTTTTTACCGAATATCTAATTGAATTTTCATGAGCTCGTTTCCGATTGAGCAATTTCATTTGACAGCACATTGCCATAATCCCCAGTGGTATGGAAAAAAAATCAATAACAGCCAACCTATCTTACGTAGCAAATACTTGCGTACCAAGTAATTATTCATAATGAACGTAAGTTACATACGAAATACCTCAGGACCCTCATTAAAAAATTAAAGCAACTCACGCTTTGACGGTCATTCTACTACAATTTAACTTGAACTAAAAGAATTTTTTTTCTTCAAAAAAACGACTAAAAAATCTTGGATCTTTTGTGGAAAGCCCCCGCCAAAAAAACACCCCCGCCACCGCTCAAATGGTGTGAGTGGCGGAGTTGTTTTTCTCAAATCTCACATTTTTGCATTAGTGGCGGGGGCTTTCTACAAAAGATCCAATAGATTATCGTTTCAATTTTCGAAGAAATTGTCGAAAAAAATCACTAGAAATAAAAAAATTTTCGATTGCTCTAAGGTTTTTACGCAACAACTGTACAATGACAATTACCTTACTTCTTTGCAACCTTCGAATAAATGAACTTACATGCTACTTTGCAACCTTTCAAACTGTAAATAAAGAGTAACACGAAAAATCCCAAACAATTTTTGTTCACTTCTTTAAAAAATGAGTAGTTTCAAAGATTTACTGATTGAGTTTTTTTTAATATTGATAAATAGTTAAACTCCCACGTACCAAATCTATTACAAAGTTTTTAAAGGAAAATTGCTGTGAGTAATCCTAAAAAAAATTTAAAGCTGCACAAATAAAACAAAATCAAAAATAATTTTGATTTGTATTAATAAAAAAGAAGACAAATGGTAGAAAACAAATTTTTAATAACTTTTCTGAATCTAACAACCATAACTTTACGCTATGAAACTCTTTTTTCTTTAAGAGTTTTTCGATATTCTGCTCTATTTTTAAAGAAAAAATAAATTTAATTAAATATTTTTTCCGTTTGTTATACTTTGCAAGTGAACGTACAATTTTCTTTTAAACTGAATTATATGTTCCATTGGGCAATAAAATAAGTTACACAGTCAAATGAGCGTGATTTAATATGCTCTACAACCAATCGATCATCATCAGATAATGGTATCAATTATTTATCCTTTTGATTAGCAAGGCAACATCGGAAGAACAATTGACAAATGTCAGTTTAGCGATTTTCCAGACCTGCTTTTGGAGATGCAAAGACATCGGTGTCTGGTTGAAATCTTTAGATGGTTTTTAGCTTTGTAAAGTGATTGACTGTAATTAAAAGTTGCTTGTTAAGACTGCCAAGAGGACGAAATTGCCGTAAAGTGTTTTTCAAGAACACAACAACATGATGAGGGTAGGAGTTGAATCGAAACCATGCCAATCTTGGTCGCCATTAAAACGGCGATTCATCAATATTTTGGCGACTCGTAATTTTAAAAAATTACTAATTTACGACTTGAAGTGTGACGAAGCGCGTATTTTATGCATTTACAAAATAGTGAACATATATTGTCAAACTGCAAACAGTACTGCTTCGAGCTTTTGGCTATCATCGGTACAGTTTTTGTCTGGCAACAAAAAAAGAATGTTGATCGCTTTGATCTTGCACTTACAGATAAAAGCGGGTTTTTAAGTCAAAAAATATTGAAAAATTGAATAAACATAAAAGTTCTCGACTATGTAATATGTTGAGCATGAAGTAAAAATTATAAGACTGCAAATCCAGTTCTAATTATTAGGTATACATTTGCACCGTAGCCTACCACATTTAGCACGTATAATTAAGGCAGCAATAACTTGTATTCTACGTATATCAGTTTCTCAACCACTGTTCCGCAATAAGGTCTTTTAGTTGGGCCGTGTAATTTTTACTGAGCCACTTTAATTTAAGAAATGCAAACCTAAGATATACAAATTCTCTTTTTAGTCAACACTAATTTTTGTGGACGAAAATGAAGAAACCGGATAGAGGATTGAAGCGATGACTTTCTTTAATTTTTTTAGTCTTCAGTTTTTTCGAACGGAAATGAGTGGCATTTTGTCATCTCCGTGAAATGCTAAAAAGATCATGATTCGGGCAATCGTCGATAAATTTCGGGCAAATTGTATTGCACCCTCAAAATTTTTTTGGATGGTACGACAATGGGTCAATTCGAAGAAAATGGGATATAAGTCTATGGGACATAAGTCTAATTCGAAGAAAAACCGATTAAAGTGAAAGTAAAAAAGAAACAAAAGTAGTTGCTCTAAGAGATAAAAAGAGAATAAAACGCAGCGCAAACTGCCTTGTGGGCCCAAAACGGGCCCAAAATTTTTTGAATTTTTTTAATTTGATAAGATGCTCAAGAAGAACTTAGTTTCTTTTAAACTAACTGCTTTCTGTCAAAACTAACTCTGTTTCTCCCTAAAACTAATTCTCACTCCAATCGGTTTTTCTTCGAATTAGACTCGAAAACGACAAGGCGCACTGCCGGGCTGCCGCAGTTGTTTTCCACATTTTCTGGTCAGCGATGTTAACAAAGTTGAGAAGAACTGTTCTATTTCATAATATCAAGTGAATCTTTTATATAATGACCTTAAAAGAGAACTATTTTTCATTTGTTAGGAAGTCACTACTGATGAAAAATACCTTCGTATAGCAACCGAATCTAATTTGTAATTGACTTAAAATCGTATCATCTATCGTCGTAACACTCTTTTACTTTCAAAAAGGAAAACTTTTAATTTAGCTAGTTTTTGCGTGTTACTTTTAAAGCAGGGGTTCTCAATCTTTTTAACACCGTGGCAAAAAAAAATTGAAACGCAGTTGTTGCGGCACAATGTGTCTAGTCTTCACTTTCATTCCGAATCCAATTTCGCTAAATTGTTTTCAAATTATAGGTGAAAATCAAAAAAAATGGCCTTCACTTTTATTCCGAACTCAATTTCACGTAATTGTTTTGTGACAACAAAAAACAGCCTCAAATCGCTCTAATATATGATTTCAACACTTTTTCGCACCGTCTCTCTGTGGCCCACTGGTTGAGAACCTGTTCTAAAGCTATTTGCTTTGCCGACTTAAGATCGTACTCTTTTTAACAGACTTGACTGGGACCAAGTCGGTTTGTTTTGTGTTTTGCTTTCTTCAAGTAACTATAGGAAACAATTGATATCAATAATGTAGTGGAGACCACATGCTTCTACATCAAAATTACGACCAAGACGGAATAATTTGTTTTCGAGACCAGGACCGAGACTAAAACCGGTAAATTTCAAGGTTAAAACCGAGACCATAATACAGTATCTTATCAAAAGTAAAGGTTTTTTATAATTTCAGCGCAATTATTTTTTAAGAATTTCATGCATGTGTACCTTCCACAATTGAAATCATATAGGCCTATCACGCATAAAGCAAAAGCTTTTTATCGGTGCGCTGAGACCTTTAATGGTTTTGTTTTTTATTCTTTAACAGTTTAGAACGTTAAAAATCGCCAAAGAAAACGTTAACTGTATGAAAAAATTTATGCAAGTAGGTCATATTAAAAATTAGGAATTCGTGCAAGTTGCATGAGAGTCAATTTTTTGTCACAAAAACAATAAAAATATAATTCTTTCGTAATCGGACCAACGTGTCATTTAGGTCAGATTACAATAAAAATCTTTGTTGAAAAAGAGAGAAAGCTGCTAAACTAAAAAACTGAATACGATCAGATTCTGAGCTACTTCAGCACTTGAAGTCGAACAAAGCTGAACAATCAAGTGTGGCTCAATGAAGCTGCAAAAGTCATCACAATTACATCATACAACATGAACATCAAAAAAATATAGGTCTTAAAACCAATTTTAAAAACACAAAACCGAGACCAAGAAAAGTGAAGACCGAGAAAGAAGCCATAAATTCGGTCTCGAGGCCTTCATCATTAGTTGCCGCTCATTATATAATAACAAACCTAGTTTATTTAAGATAATGGTGCTAGAGATTTTCTATTTTAAGTTTACAGTCGATGCGAAGGGCTGCTTTCCAAACGTATCACGTGTGACTGATTGATACACTGTATATCCATCACTAAAAAGAAACTCAGCGTCATTCGAAATTGTAAATTATTCATTGCTCATCATTATCTTCCAGTGCAACAACAAGATCACTGAACCTCTTTTGTTTTCAATGGTAAGCGCACCTGTACCTGTTCTACAGTAAAAATTTATATCTCTCTCTTTGTCTTTTTTTTGTGTGCTTTTATTAAAAACGGTTAAGTTATGAATATTTTGTGTTTTATTTGTTTGAAAAAATGTCCTAGTTTTTCGAGTCTTGTTTTTAATGTACGAGTTTCTTCTAACGTATTTCTACTTATAATCTTCTAAAAAAGGTAAAACATTATCAATGTCGAATATGACTGCCTTTTTTTTGAGTGAAATCAATCAGAAAAAAACAAAAAATTATGCACTAAAGTTGACTTGGTTTTTATTAAAGGCACAAGCTTTCGTAGGCTACTGCGCACTTTGTCAGGTGCAATAGAATGAATGATATCTAAAAGATATTGTTTTCAATTTTGGACACGAGCTTCGTATTAAATCGCGTCGTTTCTCGTGGAGCTTAATTGTCCATAAAAGCCCTCAAGATCATTTTTATGACATTTTGCGCAATGTTCATTAAAAAGCTGAAATAAGCAAAACTCGAACAAAAAATGTCGCAAACTTACTTTTCTTTTCAAGTTTCCTAATAATT
Source organism: Diplosoma virens (assembly GCA_963680785.1). Classification (NCBI taxonomy): domain Eukaryota; kingdom Metazoa; phylum Chordata; class Ascidiacea; order Aplousobranchia; family Didemnidae; genus Diplosoma; species Diplosoma virens. The sequence goes on along the minus strand of OY796882.1, from coordinate 22,701,418 downwards.
GCTTCGATGTTTACACTTTTTGTCGACAAGTGTCCTCTTCTTATAGGCATTTTTCCAATGTTATACAAGCAAGGTTTTTACAAAATATTTTTATTATTTACTCTTTATTCATCAGGCTTGATTCCACTATTAAGTGAGTTTATTTTGAATGAGAAATAAATACACTTCACAACATACTTCAAGAGAAATTGTTCAACGATTGTTGAGTAAAAAAATTTTTAAAGAAAATTTAAATAGCATTGGCAACTATCAATCACAACCACTGCATTATGAAAAAACAAAAGAAAAGTTTTTAATATATTGTAATAACTAATAACTTATGATTTTGATTAAAAAATTTTCACCATTTTGCCTTACAAAATCACTTTTCCTTCTACTCTTGTTTCTCTGTTTACTTCAATTTGTAAAAGTCAATTCTAACGTTCGATGACAGTAGTGAAGGTTATGCTTATCTGACTCGACAGAAAGATGACAGGAATGACAAGGCGTTTAATTATCTTTCCAGAACTGCTGTTGCTTGGTGTGTGTTGCAACATACCAAGACAAAACTTAACTGCAGAATTCTTCATTTGCTTCAATGTTAAATTTTCCTAATCTACAAATAAAATATTTAAAGAATCTATAGCTGACATGTTCTAGTGTATAAACATATACTGTATTATTGTAGCTGATCCGAAAAAACAATTTTCAAAAAAATCATTCTAAGTATGGGCTTTAAACAACAGAATTTTAAAGTACTGGTATCAAATTTTCTGATATTTTTTTTCGATTATATGGAAAATTATCTGTTTGGCATAAGCAGTGGCATATCGATCCTAAATTATTTGTTCAAAACTTTAAAATAATTTTTTATCTAGGTTTACGTCATACTTTATCATCAAGGATTCTTTTTTTTCTGAACCGAAAATAATTATTCCAAACTTTTTTTGGCAATTTCTTTCTCTGTGATTTGGGATTAAAATTAAAGCGATTTGAAATGTACGACCTCTCGATAATATCCATCTGATGTCGCATAATAGGGGCTTTACTCAACCTGACTCGAAACACTTGAACAGTCTTATCGTTAAGTATTGATGTCGATTTTCGAATGAAATGGATGATCTGTTGTATTCTTTTGCTTGCCTTAGAAATGCCATGTCTGAATCAAAAAATTCTCGTTTATATTTTCAACAAAAGCTTGAGTTTTTTCATTTAATGTGCCTAAAAAATTGGGTAGTTTATACTTTTTATCGCAAAAATAGGTTGCAACCGTTGTATACTATGCCCAGCAACAAAAATTGCAGTTATTTTTTTCTTTAGGACATGGTGCTTGTTGAAACTTTTTGATCTAAAATTTAGTGTTGACTACCAATAAAAAACTTTGTTTGTTACGACACAATAAAGTCGTTGTCAGGCGAAGTTGGTATATTTATAAGTTACGAAATTGGTATTAAAATTTTTGGTGCAAAAAAAAAGAGTAAGTTTGAAACTTTGCTTTTTAAACCATATAATTTTAAAAAGAAGTTGCTTTGATCTTTAACCCCTTTACCTGTGCATATTTTAACCCTGTTCTGCTTTGCTGAAAAAGTTTATTTGTTTTCAATTCATTGTTTGTAAAAAGCCTATTCTTCAATTTTTTTTTCAACAGCCTTTTCTTGTTCTAACTCAAGTCTTTTTGTCGTAGATGAAAAATGTTTGACCTGGAATCGCATGAAATCTTTCAAATAAAAAAAATCATCAACGGCGACATCTGCTATTTTGAATAGATTCAGATTAGTAAATTCTAATTCACTCGAATAATAAAGCGTATGTAATTTACAAATGGAAGAATTTATTTCGATTTAGGGCCAGCATGCTGACATTTTATCAAAATCTAAAACAGCAGAATGTTATAAAATCTAAAAAAAAAATAGCCGAATGAATAGTAAATTAAATGACGTTGGAGGACTAAAGACATTATGTATAAGTACGTAATTTTTTTTCAGTTTTTCTGCTGTTCCTAACGAAGTGAAAACTTTTCATCAGACCAAGGTGCATCTGATCTTGTTTTCTTGAAAGCAATAATTTTTGCCAACCAATTGTTCTAGGACAGAGATAGCGAATCACTGACCGGTGAGTTACAACGTAAATTAAATTTCAATGACTTATTATTAAAATTCAATGACTAATCTATTGTTTCAAATTCCTGAAGTTATGACAACTAAATTTTCTTTTTTCCGAAAAAAATTAAACAAGAACTATGTCACAATTATAATCATAAGTATTTTTACAATGATTGATAAATGTTTTTTTGTCTTCACTTTCAATTGATGGTTTTTTATTAAGTTTGCGCCCCCTGAAATGTCCAGAATCGGCATCACAATATTAGTAAAGACCAAAAAAAAATCTTCACTTGTCTACAAGGTAAAAAACAACCAAATTCAGACTTTTTTGACTTATTTTAGCCAATGGTCCACTTAATTGCATTTTTGACTAAACTGTCATTTTTTCACTCACTCTATGAAAAAGGTTCGCCATCCCTGTTTCAGGATTTACTGTCACTTAAGTACGTAATTTGTTTCTCTCGTTCGGCAAAGCGCCCATTCTTTCATTAAAAGCTCAACTCCAGCAAAGACAAATAAATAAACCTGATTCGTCCGCATTTTAATGACTAAAGTACAATACAAGTTAATCATAAATGATTTATTACTTTTCTTTAAGCTGAAAAAATCACATCGAAATGCTTTGGTCTCATAATTCAAACCTCAATTTTAATATTCAGTTCATGTACAAGGTAGATTTTTTTTTTCAATGAAAAGATTTTAGTCAAGCTGGTTGGTAAATGAACAAATAGAGGATTATTATGTGTGGTATAGCACAAAAGAATAAAAAAATCAATATTCTGATTTGATTTCCACCCTGACGGAGTGGTTACTTTTTTGCTGTCATTCTGCCGAATAGTTTCTCTGATAAATGCGTCGTTTTTTCCATTTGAAATCGATTTGGTTTTGCTTTTTATTCGTCCAAATAAATATCATTAAGAAACTGCGATCACCCAGCGAAAAAAGACCTAATGGAAGGTTATCGATCTGTTCTGCTGTCATCGAGTACTTTGCTGGGAAACCCTCTCTATCGCACTTGACCAAACTGTAATAAGCAATAATTGTCATACTAATTAAACAAACTTAGTTCATCGGCATAAATTTGAATCTTAGTGGAATTAAATGCAATTAATGCGCCACCATTACTTGATTGGAAAATATTATATGCTTTTGGTTTGTTTTGGGCGATTCATGCTCTTTTTGGGTTTGCAAAAGCCGAATAAAGAGTTTTAAATTAAAGACGTTAGAAAAAAACTTAAAATGTAATTTTTTAAATTTCATATAAATAATAACATTGCGATTCCAGAATAATCAAACTACAACTTGTTCTGCAGTTGAATTTGCTTCAAGATTGAATTGTTTTATAAGCTTTTACTTTTTTCTGAATGACAACGCATTGAAGCGATAAACTTCGCTTGACCGGACCTCGATCCGAATACGGAAAAATTAAGATTATGCGACCCAGATAGATTTTCTCTATTCTTTAAATGTCGTAATAAAATTTTTAAAACTCTCAAGCAGAAAAAGTTTCATCGTGATTTTTTTTCAAGGTCCTTCCCGTGAACGAAGCCGTAACTCACCTAAGGAGGTTTCTTTGGAGATATAAATCTCAGAAAATGTATTGTAAAGTATCCTGATCATCGCTTTTATTATTGCTTAGATGTTCATTTTTAAAACTCGTTGATTTTTTTCAACAAATAAATTACCTTTTAGTCCCGTAAAATGTGCGTACAGTAAAAACATACGCAGATCGCTCAAAAAAGAATTATGGCATAAAAAAGTAAACACGAAAAAAAGAAAAGATCGCTATATTTTTACCGTTAATAACCACAAACCTCCCCCCATAACAAAATTCTGCATAGCCCTCGGCTGTAGACCTTTGTTTTTCTTATTGAATTTTAGCTAAATTTTGAATTTTGTATGCGAAGCATACGTAAATAGATACTCTCTCCTCTTTTTCTCTACCTTTTATTAGATATCTGAAGTAAAAAAACAAGGATTGGAAAATTATGACACTAAACTACTGTATTTATAGTTATTTCAATTAATTTTGTGTTAAATAATCTAAAGTCTACACTATTGAGCTTTAAGTATTAAGATAAAATTGCCACGATCTCTAATAAAGCATATCCATAAACTTTACCAAGTTACAAAATAATCGTCATTTGCATTAAATTTAGCGAAATTGTCAGAGCACTCTCTTATCTTTGAAAAGTTTTCAAATTTGAATGCGATAGTTGGCGAAGAACATTCTGTAAGTAGCAGTCGCAGTCTTTTTTCGAAACATAAATTTTTAATTCGAATTGATTTGCTAAGCAAAATGATATTGACATACTGTTAAGACAAACTTTTTTACTTTCGTAATGTTTTAAATGTTTCTGTACTTATTAATCTTTTTCAAGTCGTAAAACTGATAAAAATGATTGCTTTAGCCTAAATCAGTGATTTCCAATCAGGAAAGAATTTCTCCCCAAGGAGGAATTTTATGAGTTCAGGGCAGGAATTTGCACTTAGAGAAATTTATTATACGAAAGGTTTTCTAAACTGGAGGCCTTGATTTGACGTTTAAATAATTTTTCTTCCGGAAAATCAAGTAAAGATTGATAAAAGGTTTTTCTTTTACGTTTAACAGAAAGCTGACATTTAAATTCTAATCAATAACTTTTTTTGCTCTTACTTGATTTTCTGGAAAAAAATTTCTATTTAAACGTCAATTTAAGGATTCCGGTTTGGAAACCCGCTCGGACTAAAGTGGTAGATCCACCCGAAATGGTGGTATTTAATTCATTCAAACGACGAATTAAAAGTTTCAAAATGAGCAAAGGGGGAATGCATTCAAAAAGGTTGGGAAACACTGGCCTAAATAGTTCTCGAAATGTGTGCAGCTTCTATTATTCTAAAGTCCGGCCCCGTGTAGCTTCTTCCAAAATTTAAATAATTTAAGTCTATCTCAAAAAAAAATTTTATTATTTAAAAAGAATAAAAAAGCGTTAACTGAATCGCTATTTAACAATCAAAGTAGTTTTTACTTTATTAATGCAATTGAGGCGTAAATAGTAGCTCAATGGTTCCTAAACTGGTCGCCGCAAGGCTTTGCCGAAATCTGTTATAGTTATTGTTTTATTCGCATATACAAAAGGTGTATTTTCAACAAAACACTAATATTAAAGTAGAAACAGCATGATGCGAGTAGATTTTGAACCCAGGCAGTGTCAATTATGTTCGCCACTGATATTAACTACTCAGCCACGCTGCCGACTTTTTGTAACAAACATGCATTTAGGGACACATATTCTTTTTTCACTTCATAAGAATGATATTTTACTCTTACCGAATTTTACATTAGTAAACATATTTACTAGCCTCTATAGATCAAAGATTTTCAAAGTAGAAATTGCGCCCGCCTGAGTGGAAGGTGCTAAAAGTTTCTAGGAGAGATTTAAAGTTAGTGAAATATTGTATAACATGTAAAATTTTATTGCTGATTCAAAAATTATAAACAAAAAGGAGAAAATACTGGTGCTAACCGATCACAACCCAAAAAATTTAAAAATACCTGCTATAAAACGGAGAAACAAAATATTAAAACGGTTCATAGCTGTTTGAAAAATTGAAAAATAAGCAAAAAATGAGTGAGTTTTTGTATGTAAAATTCGATAAAATAAAACTGTTACAAAATTTGACTTATTTTGACCTACACAAACTCAGTAAGAAGATTCCTTGTGATAAAATGTGAGTTACTAAATGGCCAATGTAACTATCGTGACCGCTAGTAACACTGATCAAACAATTGTAATAGGTCTCGGGCACCCGTGACGCGAATTTACTTCGACTTGGTGTCTTCACGTGCGCAGTTCAGTTTAAAAGTGTTACCTTTTCTTGCAGGAGCTCTTGGAACTTTAGTCGTACAATTATTATTAGTTTGTTAAACAACCGACTTTATGTTTAGATTGTATCAATGTTTTTGGTTTGTTAAAACTAATAAACGGGTATAAACTTATAACACTTCTGAACAACCAAAAATATAAGGTTACGTTGGCGTAATAAATCCCAAAAAATTTTGATTTTGACTTTAGCTGGCGCAAGTTATAACGTTACTGTAAGGCTGTTATCAAATGAGGGTTTTTAAAATTATCGAATTACAAATAATTTGGACGTCAAACTACAAAATTATCTGGAAAACATATCATTCATTTTTTTGCTTTGTTTTTTAACTGGGGGCTGGTTATTGTCACACTTCATTCATAATAATTTTAATCATGGCGATATAGTTTATTTTCCGCCTTAAAGTAATTCAAAGTTTTGTTATAACGTAGAAATTGCTTGGGCAAGGGATAATCGCTTTCATACTGTGTTATTTAATTATCTGCTTGCAATTGTTCGAATGCATCTTTCTTTTTTCTTTCGCCAGACGGTGATGACAAAATATGCTTTGTCTGTAACATATGACCGAGTTAAACGTAATCCTCGAAGGTTCTCGCGTACCATGGAAAAACGTTCTAATTTCAACGCGCGTGACCGAAGTGTTTTCGAGATAACTCGGGCCGATTTGTCGTCATGTGATCTTTTGTCTATATACATGTACATGTACGCTCGCTCGAAGGACAACGACGAAGACGAGGACGAGAGACGGACGAATACGAGAACGACGAGAGAAGAGAGTTAAACGTTGGTTTGCTGTAGAGCGCGGGCGAAGGTTTTTTTGATTGTATTGCATTGATAAGTGTTATAATTGTTTTTAAGCCAGTGTTTGGATATTGATTCTACGGAGGTAGAATTATTTGCATTGAACGAATTGCTTTGCAGTGGCAGAGCGCGGAAGAGAATTTTCGTCAGTCGTGAGTCGTAAATTTTATGATATATTCGTTTTAGTTAAAGAGAGTGGTCTCTGTTTGTTTGTTGAGAAAATTCTTCGACGAATCAATCAGAACTTAGCCGAAACCAACTGTATAAAAGCTTCAGGCTCATAGCAAACTACTTCTTGAGCCGGAATAAAATAAAATTAGACACAGCTTTGTTATGGGTAGGACAAAAAATTGTGTGGGATTCTTGGACAAAGACCAATTTTTGTCACAAAATCATGGTGTTCTCTAAAAAAAAAAGATCTTCGCTTGAAATCAGTCTCAGATTTCTCATTTTTCATCTCAAAATCGTGGTGTTCTTTATTAAGTAATAAAAAAAGGTCATTACGCAAAAGTTTGTTAGTCATGCAAAGCATGACTTGCACGCCCTGACCGCACGCCACCGCCATACTGTTCCACAAGAATATGTGGGACTATGACCAAATAAAGAAATCAATGAAACCATTATCGAATCACAACCAAAATGATTTAATTTTTACACAACTACACTTGTTGGCGACCTAATCAAATTAAACGGCGACCCAGGGGTTGAGAAGCATTATAAAGAAAGACGCACCAATATAAAGAAATTTTAAGACCTTGTCAAAAGCGTACCAGTGACCAGTGAATAGATCTATTGTTTAACTTTTTAAAACCAATATAGGCCTACCAAAAATAACCTCCACTTTAAAATTGTTAGGTATGCAACTGTTTTCCATGGTCCTTCAAGAAACATACCAGTTGACGCCGATAAGATAACATTTGACTACAAACATAGCCTTACAAATTGGCGGGTAATAGGGCATCGTTGCCATCTCAACCTGTTCACCAGCAAAAAATTCGAGAACAATCTAATTTTTCTGGTGCTGGGTGAAAGAATGTAACTCATTTTTGGATTGATATTATTTAATATACAAAACGAAAATGACGAAATCGTTTGTCTGCAAAATAAAAGAATAAATAATAACGCGACTCAAAACTAAACACGCTAATAAACTAGAGCTTAAGCTTACTGAATTGGCACGTACCAAAAAAAAAAAAAAAGTCTTTACTTGGAATCCGTCTCAACCCTAGACTCTGTTCCATCAGCTCGCCATCAAGGTTGCCGCTGTTTGTGATCGACAAGACTTGAATGGTGCAAAATTGTTCCGCGGGCCCCGTAGTTGGACCACGCTGATATAGACAAACGATATTGTGACGCAATAGTACGAACTAAGCCATAGCATTTGTACATCCCCCCAAGTTTGTACTCCTGCTTATGTAGTTGATCCCTTGATCACCCATTGACCTGAGGTCGGATCCAATTCGACAGCAGGTGGTCGTAGGCGAGAGGACCGTCTAGGGAGCATTGATTTGTTGTTTTCGTGGGTGTCAGGGTCGGTCTCCTGCGAATTAGTGTCCGTCACAAATGTGGGGTGTGTGGCCGTAGGTACGTCATCATGGACGTCTTGTGGTTGCCCATGATCTATGGCCTCAGATGAGGTTTCATCAACAACGTGGGTGGACGTGGAGGGTGGGTGTTGAACTTGCGTTTCATGTTCGGGGTGCACTGTTGGTGGAAAAGAGGTTTGCTGGGATTCGGCAAGATCAGGTATTAAACAAAGGAATCCTCGATTGCGCCTAGTTATACGACCGGATCCTTCCACTTTAACATTACGTATATTGGTCGAAGTCCAATGCTTCGACCACGGTGTCGACTTTGTCCCATTTACGTGGGTATCTGCCTCCTTGATTTTGGATGAACACGCGATCACCGCACCGCAGCGGACGCAACGGGCGTGTACGCGCGCTCAATGCGTCATTGGTCCGCTTGGCTCGAACTCGAAGGGCATCTTCTTTAGCTCGCCATGCTTCGCGCCAAGTACGACGAATAAAGCGATTAGAAAAAGTGGCAAGCCGATTAACAAACGAAAAAGCGTCTCGCAAAGGGTGGCCAAAGGCAATTTCAGCTGGAGATAAATCGCAGTCAGGATCCGGGGTATTACGCAGTTGCAACAGGGCGCGCAGAAATGAATTATTGTTCAAATCCCCATTAGGACTAATATTGGACATGGGAAGTCTTTTAATGGCTTTGACTGCAACCTCCGCACGGCCGTTAGATTGGGGGAAGTAGGCGGAAAAAACACGGTGTTTGATGCCCCACTTGCGCATAAAATCCTGTGTGACAAAGGCAGTAAACTCTGGGCCAACATCTGAGGAAATTTCTTCAGGCACTCCAATAGTGGCAACGTATGATCGAAGGAGGCGAACAAGTGCATTTGCGCCAGTGATGGTGGTCCCAGCAGGTGTACCAAACACATCTGACCAACCGGACAATCTGTTTCGAACGATCAAGAAGTGCCGTCGGGCGTAATCAAAATAATCCGCAAAAATTTTTTCGAAGGACATGGTAGGCGGGTGAGAGGGCAACGGGGGGTTGCGGCTTGCGACGGCGCATTTCGGTTGCAATGAGCACAAAAATCGCAAATATTGTGAATATCTTGGGTCATCCCCGGCCGGAAAACGGTTGCGCGCGCACGTCGTTCCATGGCGGACACCCCTTGATGGGCGGCATGTAATGTTCATAATACTTGATAGCGGAGTTGCGGCGGAATCACAACACGATCATTGTATAAAATAACGCCGTCAGATATGTAAAACCCATCGCAATATGGGAGGTATTGACGAATACCTCCTTCCGGCGGGAAGTTTGCATCAAACCTTGATTGTATGGCAGACAGTAAGTCATTGAGTGCAGCGTCACTGGCAGTGTGCCGGGCAATTTCATCCCATTTTAAAGTCAACTCAACACGCGTATTTTGCCGCACCGAGGCAAGAAAGGCCTCTTCGAGAGAGTATAGAATCATGCTTGGTACCCGAAACGGTAGCAAAAAATTCTGATGTGGCTGGATGTCGCGATGCAGCGTCCGCAGCGATATTAGTCGACCCCGGCAAGTGTGCAATGTTAAAACGCCACATTAGAGTGCGCTGCTTTAATCGAAAGAGCCGAGTGTTGCTGATTTCATCTAGAGTTCGATCACCGAAAATTTTCGTTAGCGGCTTGTGGTCGGTAACAACTACTAAATTATCACAGCCCTGCGTAAAGTATTTAGTCTGCTCGAGTCCCCTAGCTACAGCTAGAGCTTCTCCTTCAATTGGGGCGTAACGTTGTTCAGCCGACGAGAGAAAGCGAGTTACTCGCCATCCATTGGAACAGCAATCCGGAAGGGTGGACGGGCATGCACAGTGTTATTGAAGCAGGAAGTATCCGATGCCCCAATTCGACCAGTCTGGTCTTAGGCAAGTACGTCGAGTTGGATCGAAAATTTCTACGCCGTGACGTATGGCGTCAATGATAGCATCTTTCGAACGCGAAAATGCTTTATCAAGGTTGTTATTCCACTCGAACTTACGTTTCGGACTGAGAAACGGCTTGAATGGAGCCATCAAGTCTCGAATTTTGGCGTAATTGGTCACTTGATTAATTAGACCAAACCAGCTTCTTATGTCTTGATGTTCTTAGGCGTAGGAAACTGTTGAATCGCATTCAAGTACTTGGGCAGGGGTTTTACACATGATTCGGAAATGTGGAATCCTGCAAAGTCAACTGACCGCTGCGCGAATTGAAATTTGCTGGGGTTGAGAATGATACCAGATCGGTCCACGAGAATAAGAAATCGGATGGTGCGCCACCAATGTTCCTCTAGGTTCTCGTCAAAAAACACGGTGTCCTCCACACATCGCTTCTTTCGCATAAAATTAGACAAAATAGCGGCGAAGCGACGATTGTAGCCATCTCCCGAACAAAGGAAACCTTGTGGTGCCCTTGTATATCGCCAGCGTCCAAATAGTGTAATGAAGGTGGTAAGATGACAATCGGAATCGCGTAGTGGAACGCTGTGGTATCCATTCCAAGCGTCAGTCACACTTTTCCAAGTATTACTTGGTACGCGACGGGCTAGCTTGAAGGGTGTTTCCGACGCGAATGTTTCCCGACGACAGAATTTGTTCAGTGGCGATAAGTCTACAGTCTGTCGGGGTGTACCATCATGTTTTCTTGTAATCACCATGCGATGGCACCATTGAGTAGGCTCTTCGTGCGGGACTTTTTCGAGAATTCCTAGGGCTTCATCCCGAAGGAGGTCTGCATGGACCTGTTGTTGCCAATGTAGAGGAATAGAAGCCGGGGTATGGAACGCTCTTGGTTTCGCTGAGGGGCTGACATGGATTTCGATGGGTGGTCCCGCCATGCAATGAAGAGGGCGATGCGGACGTGTGTTAAATGTGGAGGAAGCGTATCGTGCTTGCAAGCCCCAAACGTGCTTGCGAAAGTTTTTTTAAGTTAATTTTTAATATCAAGTTTTTCGGGCTATATTACGCAAGTGACAAGGTCTTAAAACTTCTTTATACACGTGTGTGTAGGCCTTTGCGTTTATTAAATCTCATTTGGACAGGCAACTTACACGCAAATACATATGACAAATAAGGTGTAGCGCTAGCAACCGTTCAAGATTTTATTTTTTCAGTGCTTTTATCAAGTCATAAAACTTACACAACTTTATAGTTTCGGTTGTTCATTTTTTACTGAGATTTATCGGTCAAAATAAAGTCAAAATTTTTTTAAATTTTATTTTATCAAATTTTAAATAGGCAAACAAAAATTAATTTTTTATTTATTTTTGCAATTTTTGGAGCACCTATAAAATGTTTTAATATTTTTTTTTCTGTATTTTATATCAACCTACTCTAAAATTTCTGGAACTGCAATCCCTGAACGTCCATCTTTTCGCTTTTTTCTTTATAATTTCTGAATCAGCAGTATAAGTTTTATAAATGTTATAATATTCCACCAACTTCAAACCTCTTTTCTGAAAGCTTTTAGCACCCCCCACCCCGGGATGCGCAATTTATTTAGTTAAAAATTTTTGATCTAAATGGTAAAAACGTTTAAAATTTGGTAAAGTGAAAAGAATAGGTGTTTCTAAATGCATGTCTGTCGTAAAAAGTCGGCACCGTGCCTAAGTAGTTCAAGAGCGCCGTATTGGCAGCGAACGTCATTGACCATTGACACAGTCGCGGCTCAAAATCTACTCGCGTCATTTCGTAACAAAGTTAACTTAAATTTTTCACTTTTTCGAAGCAATTATTATCATGCTGCTTTGGTTCATCCTAAGCAGGACAAATTGTTGATTTTATTATTTTCTTAGCAGCTTTAGTGTGACATAGCAGCTTAGGTTGATAGACTTTGCAAGTTAATTTGCAAGCATGTGAGATTAAAGAAGCCACAAACAGGCCTGCAATGTTTTACGAATTGTATTCAAACAAATTTGATTGTAAAAAAATGATGACATTTCGTTTCATTGCAATTGGTAGAAGTAAACAGCATATTATCAATGAACTTCCTGTTTTATACGCCTAATACTGATGTATTAGGCGTATAAAATTTGAACAAATTATTTGAAATAAACTCTGTAATGTGACCGGCAACAGCAAAAAAATTGTGCGTCCCTTCACAAAGTTATTTAACAAAATTACAAATAATTATCGTAGTCTTAAGATTTGATTTTTGTTTATATGAATCACTTTATTGCTTCAGCATATTATCTGCTTGAAACTGCTCTTTCTTTATTTAGTTCACATGACCAATTTTTTCCAATAATTTATCGACTGGAAAGTTGTTTATGACATTTCTGTTTTGCCATACACCAAGTAAGTGACCGAAAAATTGCGGCAACTTCCATTACAAAATTGTTATTCATCTAGGCTGATTTAAATAAATCAAAAATTAAAATCAGTGCGTCGAACAGGACCATTTAAAATAAAGTTTCGGTTCAGGTTCAGGTACGGCAAATTTTATTTTTACGGATTTATCTCCGTTTCAGGTTTAGCAACTTTTGTTTTTTCGAGTCTAGCTCCGGTTTAGGTTAAGCAAGTTTTATTTTTTAAGTTCAATTCCGGTTCGGATTCAGAGAATAATGCGGTTACGGGTTTACGGATTCCGTTCGAGTGCAGTTTGACTGATTGGACGCCATGCTTTTAACGCGATCACAATAGGAAAGCTCAAGAAATATTTCTGTAAAGAAACTTAGTAAAGTTTCTGTAGGGAAGCTATTTTTTTAAACCAGGGGTTTTCAAACTTTTTATTCATCCATAGCTTTTGGACACTTTGTAGGTTCTCATGTACCCCCAAAAATTTGTCACATTTCTAGCGCTAAGCTTTACCTGCTTTGATGCATAACTCACTTTTTACAACTAATCGAGCCATTGTAATCCTTCAAAAAAACTTAAAATCGGTAGTTTACAGTGATTAAAATTTTTATCTTTATTATGGCAGTTCAAGCTCAAAAAGTTGACCACTGACTTGATTTTATTTCATCAAATTAAAATAAAAACAAAAAAGTTTACAATATTACCGATAACTTATTTTATCGTGGTTAAAAGCTAAACAGAAGTTTAATGTTATCTAACTGATATCTGCCGAAGAGTTCTGTAACAAAGCTACATCTCTATATGAAAGTAGGCGTAATATCACGTGATCATGCGATATGAAACGACAGGATGTCAAATTTAAAGAAGTATAAAAATAGAGCCTAAGAAAGTGAAATCCCACGTTTGAAACAAAATTTTATAACCAGGGACGTGCCGTCATGAGAGGCAAGTGAGGCAGTTCCTCAACTGCGGAAATCAAATAAAGCAGAAATAAAATATTAAAGTCATAGTCTTTGCAAAATAAACGCTACTTGCTATTTGTCTGATTTTTGACGGTTTAATCGCATTTCATTCAGCGCTCTTGTCAACAAAATTGCTAATACACACTAGTGAGGCAGCTTCGAGATTTGCCTCTCTTCAGATAAAAAAAAAAAAAGTGATATAACATAGCGTTTTTCTCTTTTGGTGAAAATATCTGTTGAAATAAGAGACATTTGAGGCATGTCGCAATTGTGACTCAGTAAAGAAAAAAACTTTTACTTCCCACATTTGCTAAAACAAGATAAATCGGTTTGTTCTCAATAAGTCGGAATATACGCATTGTGGAACTGCGAAGCAATGCGTTTATTTTTAGGTCACCAGTTATTGAAATAGTCCTTGACCCACGGCAGGATTTCTTTTGGTGGGTCTTTTTGCCTGCCCGACCTTCGGGGTTATCAATGTGTGCACTCCCACCCTTGATTAAACAATGCACTCTTGACTTGTGACCTGTAGAAGTGTATTTTAACTTTTTAAGATTTTTTTGTGTATGTGCTTTTCAAACCTTCAATGTCAATGCACTGGTGCGGTGACCATACACAATTTTTTTGTGCATGTTATAACGTATATCGTTTAGTTGTCCTAACCTTTGCTCTATTTTGTTTTTAATTATTATCAATTGTTCTTTTGGTTGCAAATAAAAACAAACTATTACTACTACTACTACTACTACTACTACTACTACTACTACTACTACTACTACTACTACTACTACTACTACTACTACTACTACTACTACTACTACTACTACTACTACTACTACTACTACTACTACTACTACTACTACTACTACTACTACTACTACTACTACTACTACTACTACTACTACTACTACTACTACTACTACTACTACTACTACTACTACTACTACTACTACTACTACTACTACTACTACTACTACTACTACTACTACTACTACTACTACTATTACTACTACTACTACTACTTCCACTACTACTACTACTACTACTACTACTACTACTACTACTATTATCTAAGCTAAGAAAATTTTCAACACAAAGTTTTCAATCTATTTTGGTTTATGTATAATTCAATGTTGGAACCTCAATTTTTGGCAGCATTTTTATATTTATAACATACAGTACATTTCTAACTAACACTAATTTATAAATTATAACTTACCTTAACTTGTAAAAACTGATTGCGAAATTTTTTATTTTTATTGTGAAGACAATTGAAACTAATCAAACAATGCCATCGTAAACAACATAGCCCTTCCGACTTTTAGTTTAAAAATGTAGAATGTCCGGCTGTATCTTTAGACAACCGTCGAAGACTAAGTTTTAAGTTAATTTAAGCCAGTAATTTTTAGTGAAAGGCACGCCTCTCTTGAAGGGAGTTGAAAAAAATCAGGGAGTCAGTTTTTCGGCGACCTCCTATAGAGAAGTCATGGTTGTGCCAATAAAAAAGTAGGTTATCTTCCTGAAAATTTAAGGATTTGAGCCCCTTCGTTCCTTTTTTGCTCATTAACCTTTTTTGCGCTGAAAACGCGTTATTAGGTAAATCATTTGTTACCTTTGATAACGGGACAGCAACTACGAATCTACTGTACCATCGCAAACAAAAGATTCTTTATTAACTAATTCTAAACCCTTCCTATCGCTACGTGATATTTCAACTTTGCTTTCTGATAAAGACATCTCTCTGAGAGCTTCTTCTAACTGACTGATTTTTTGATCTTTCGACACAATATCAGAGCGTAACAATTCAATTTCATCGGCAGCTGAAACATGAACACGTTTAATTTTTAATAAAGCATACATTACATCTAGTTTTGGTATCCAAAAGCAGAGAAAGTCTTTTTTCAAATTCCTTTTCAAAGTTCTTTTGCAAGCAGTCATTTTTCAGTAGGCTCTTCCTGAACAGTTTGACAATTGCTCTGACTTTTGAAATAACATCACTCACTGTATCAACAAAATTTGCATTTTAATCATCTGGCAAGGTAACTTGCCAGGATTCGTCATCATTTTCATCATCAGAGCTTTCAACAATATTATACTCATGAGCTTCTGCGTCTTCATTAGTGTCCTCTATATTGTGAGGTTTCGTGTACAAAACATCACAAACTGGGAGATGCGGTCCATAAGAATGGCATATTTGGTGGATGATGCCAGAAAGCTTCCCTGTTTTGATCATTACTGAAGCACCATCTGTTACCATGCCAACAATGTAATCCTGCAGGGTCAATCTAAAATCTTCCAATCGCTTCTTTATAAGATAAAGACAAATTCTGCTATCATTGATCCCTTGATTCTCATCATTTCATGCGACTGTAACGTGGCTTCATTCAGGTGCAAATTCAAGCCTACTTACCTTTGGTTTTTAGTTGACGTCCACTCATCCAAGGAAATAGAAAATTTGTAGCCTATTTGTTGCTTATTTTCGAAGCCAATTCTTGCTTAAAAATTGTCTTGGTCTTGTCGGTGAATGAAAGAAACATCTTTTCCATGGCTTTCGTGCTGTTGGAGTCTTGAAACCTTGAGCAGCCCAATTATTTTGAATGTCCTTGCTTTTCTCAAGCTTGTACATTGGCAATAAATCTACACCCAACAGTCTTGCAAGAACAACTTCAGCTGAATTTTTTTCTGCAAGCATGACAGAATTGTAAGTTGTTTCTGTTTTAATTTAGTATTAAATTCCTTGGGTTCAGAGCTCGGAATTCCTTGGATTTTTTTCAAATTGATGCCTTC
Organism: Diplosoma virens; assembly: GCA_963680785.1. Classification (NCBI taxonomy): domain Eukaryota; kingdom Metazoa; phylum Chordata; class Ascidiacea; order Aplousobranchia; family Didemnidae; genus Diplosoma; species Diplosoma virens. The sequence goes on along the minus strand of OY796882.1, from coordinate 22,685,080 downwards.
TTTCTTCTGTAAGTTATAGATATTGAAGTTATGCTTGCAGAATTAAGTTATAGATTAAACTAAATTGATACCCCAGTTTCTCTTTCGTTTTGATTTAAAATTTAGCCTGTTAGTCAAAAGTACAGCCTTTCTCTAAAAAATATACATTGTTTTTTGCTGTGTTAATTTTTTATGTGTGTGTGTAAATTCAAAGTTAATTAATATTACTAAAATTGTAGAAACCTGATGAGGGCTGAAGCAAGCCGAAAACGTTTGTCTTTAAATAATAATTTTTTAATGTTTGTTTAATACATGCTGAATCCATTATGGCTGCTTTTTTTAATTGTTGTCTAACTAACATTTCGTTTGATGATCGCAATAAAGTTTTGCAGACAGCTGTTTCTCACGGACAAATCTGGTTCTTGCAGCGGTAATCCGTCTGCCTTATGTTTGCCAAGAAGCTTAACAATTCGGCAACTGGCAATCAAACGTCTGGCTGCCAGTGGCTGGCTACTTTTCTTTTCGTAATTTCTGAGTAAAATCATCGAGCTTCTTTTATTAGAATTATTTTTTCTACTCGGTAAACGCTATTTTTTTAACGAGTCCGAGTCCGAGTGCCAGTTCTTGGCTACGAGTCCAAGTCCGAGTTCCAACAAAAAAAATCTACACGAGTCCGAGTTCGAATTCTTAATGCACGAGTCCGAGTCCTCAAATCTCGGACTCGAGTCTTTACAACACTGTAAGTAAGTAATAAGCAAAAATTTTACTTAAGTACGTATATACTTGAACCCAGCTCTAAAATACGACAAAAATCTTTTAAAACTTGAAATTCAAAGCGTTCTGCTGGAAAATCCCTGAGTGAGACTCGTTTCCGGCCGTGTTTATTTCGATGGGTTGATCACCCAGATCATTTTAAAAGTTGTTTGGATTGGCCCCCAACGCAAGAAGTCAGTTTATTTCGGATAAGATTAATAAAATACAACAAAAATCTTTTAAAATTTGAAATTCAAAGCGTTCTGCTGGAAATCCCCGAGTGGGACCCGTTGTCGGCCGTGTTTATTTTGATGAGTTGTTTACCCGAAGCATCCTAAAAGCTGTTTGGATTGGCCCCCAACGCAAGAAGTCAGTTTGCAGAGGTAGGCATTTTTCCAAAACTTAGCAAAGCACAGCGCCCTAAAGCGCAACTAGTCTTTGAAATTAGCAAAGCGCAGCGCACTAAAGCACAACTAGTCTTTGAAATTAGTGAAGGGCAGCGCACTAAAGCACAACTAGTCTTAGAAATTAGTGAAGCGCAGCGCACTAAAGCGCAACGAGTATCTGAAATTAGTGAAGCGCAGCGCAACTTGCGCAATGCGCTTTTATAAATCATGTAAAACTTGCGCAATGTCTTTTTTAAGTCAGGGTTTTTTTTGAGACCGTGCCCCCTTTTTGTCGTGCAAACAAAAATCGCGCCCCCTTCTATCATACGAACAAGTTCCATCCCAAAATTATGATGTTCACAAAAAAGTCTTCACTTAGATTTAGTGTCCTATTTTTCAATTTTCCGGAAATTGTAGTGTTTTTCAAAAAAAGGCCGCCAGGTTCGGTTAAGATTTAGTTTGTAGCTAGTTATTCGTGCCCCCCTGTAAACCTTTCTTCGTGCCCCCCTGTAAACTTTTCACTCCACCTCCAGGGCGGTGTACCCTTAAGTTTAAGAATCTAGGAGTTACAATTTAGTTTGCAGCCAGTTGCTCATGCCCCCCTACGAACCTTTCACGCCCCCAGTTTAAGTTTTAGGTTTTAAATCATGTTAAGCGCAGTGCAAAAATTATTTACAAATCTTGTTTTACAAGCTTTTACAAATCATGTTAAGCAGAGCGCAATGTCTTTTTTAAATTATGTTATTGTTAATTAAATTAAATTATGTTATGCGTAATGCGCTTTATGTTTAATGTATTTAAAAGAATATATTAATTTTTTTCCATCTCTATATTTATCCTCCTGACTCGCAGGAAAGCGACGGAGGCGGTAATACATAGGGTAGGCAATTACCCCGACCTGCTTCAGGAAATGCCAAGATATTGCTGTCCGCTTGTAATTTAATAGAGATATGACTGAAATTTAAAACTGCTTGTCAAGACCACCAAGCAGGGGAATTGTGCTTAAAGTGTCTTTCCCAAGAACACAACAGAATGGCGCGAGTGGGTTTTGAACCGAGACCGTACAGCGCATTAAGATTTTCAAATCACATGAGGCGCAATATTTTGTCAAAATCATAAGCGCAGTCCAACCAGAGCTCTAAATTTTAGTTATGGCACATTTACAAATTTCAATGAAAAACCAAAAAAAACTTTCGTTAAATTTGCTTTTTATTACACAAATATTCATGAGCTACTGTTTTCATCAATTGCATCAAATTTTTTATACCGCTACTTTTGCAGTAATCAATAGATTACAAAGCAAAGTCAATAAAAGAGCATTTTTTCGATTTTGATTGTTTGCGATAATTAAATGACTTTTCCTTTTTTATTCATTCGATTTACACAAAATAAATAAAATAATAAATCATATAAATTAATAAAATAAATAAATAGTAAATAAACTCAACAACTCAACAACACACAACACAAAACAGAATAAATAAACTCAACAACACGAATAAAATAATTAATTATTTTCCAAGGGAGTACGCAATTTTCGTGTTCTCGAATAAATACCAATCGTTCAAAGTTTTCTGACAATAACGTCGCTCTCTTTGGTTTCATCACGTCGGATCCACAGAGAAGACACGTTCTATTGCCGCAGAGCGTGGAATGCCAGTTTTGTATTTTTAAAAAGACTTCAACCCAAGCTCTTCGGTGGAACACAGGAAAAGATTCCAACTGGAATTGTCTTCCATGTTGGCTTTGTGGCCATCCAATCTTCTATAGTTTTATTGACCAAAAATATTTGGCCACCCTCCGTTGGTGTTGTTCTTAATTCCTGTAAAACAAGAGAAGTTATATGAAATCCAACTGTCGACCTTTTTTTTTTGCACTCATTGGAGCCGTTTTTGAGAACGTAAAGTACGATAAACCTCAATTTGACGTAATTTGAAACGTGAGCTGAAAACTTATTGACGTGGCGAAACGTACAACCACATTTTTTACACCAGACCCAGTTGAATATGGCACAACTTTCACTTAAATCAAACAATCAAACACTATCAACAAAAAAACACCCAAAAATTCTTACCATTTCCAAAAACCTCTCGACCCAAAAGTAAAATTTTTCCAACAAATAGTCAACATCACTAAAACAAAACAAAATCGTACAACAATTAAACGTTAAAGAATTACGTCACAAAATGCTAGCAAAATTTTAATAAGCAAATATTTTATTAATGAATATTTTTTTATCTCTATATTTATCCTGCTGACTCGCAGGAAAGCGACAAAGGCGCTATACATAGGGTAAGCAATTACCCGACCTGCTTCAGGAGATGCATGATATCGTTGTCAGCTCGTAATTTAGGAGAGATATTACTGTAATTTAGAACTGCTTGTCAAGACCACCAAGCAGGGGAATGTGCCGTAAAGTGTCTTTCCCAAGAACAGAATGGCGCAAGTGGGTTTTGAACCGAGACCATGTTGATCATCAGTCCGGTGCTTTAACCACTCGACCATGCTGCCGACATTAGTGTACTAATAGAAAACATTCGAACTAAAAAAGATTTCTGTAAAATTAAAATCGATGTGATCAAAAGCAATCAACTCTAAATAAATTAATCAAATCGAAATATTTTTTTATTGTGAAAAAATTTAAGGTGAGTTTTCTGCGATGTGGAACTACAAACATAATTTTTTGTGTAATGATTTGCCTTTCTTTTTATGTATAAAGTTTCTTGCCTAAATTCTTCACAAAAGTGAGTGAATTTAAAAAATCATTTAATAAATCGCAAAGATCGAAGCTTTGTAAACATTAATAAAACCAGCTTTTAGCAGATTTGCGGGTGAAGAATTTGTTTTTCTGTAAACAGTAGGCCTAATAATCTTGCCAAGTGGATTTCAGCTGTCACCATTCCTACTTCTAATTTTACGGATTAATGACATTCGACAAACAGCCGAAGTCATTAATTTTCTCAAACCTCTCTCTCGTTTTCAGCCAATTTGCAAAAATTGACTAACTTTGAAACTGGTTGCTTTTTTAATCCCGAATAATATTTAAATGCAACATTTAAGTATCTATATTAAAAGTATGAAATTCCTTTCCATACAAACTTGAATGACAATTTTAGCGCTAGTAATTGTTGAGATATAAGCAAGCAAAGAGCGCGACCACTTCCGTCCCCCAGTCCAACAAAGTTTTCAAAAAGCCCAGTCGGAATAGGGTTAAGCGCGGAAAGATTAATAAACGAAAGAAAAAATGTTTCATTCCACACTCGTTGTGGAAAGGAGTCCTAATGCTTATAAGAAAATTACTTGTTGTATCACCATCACTTGAAGTAGAAAGAGCTTCCACATCATCGACAACTTTTTCAGCCATGATTACAATTTAATTACTGACAAATAGGCTAGCTAAAGAAAGGTATACTGATATGATCATGGAAAATCATGACTTATTACACATTACAGTATAACGCAACCAAATATAAAAACTATACTTTACTAAGCACTTTACTGATTTACACCAAATAAAAAATAATAGAAAATATAAGTTTATATCTTATTAATGTTGGAACTGTGGTCTACAATGTACCAAGTGTTCCAAATTGGGTACATCTTTAAAACAATGTCATTGTTAAAAAGCAAATTAATGTTAATACAACTTCCAATTTTGCTCTCATGGTTCACTTTACTCGTTTTCTGCAATCTTTTATGGCACAAATTTTTCTGTTCACAAGTAATTTGACGGCCTAGTGTGACAACCGTCTGCCAGGCTTTGTTTTTACAGCGGTTTAATCAACGGGAAAAGATATGTATTTAACTTTGATGATGCATAACTTTTATTGTTTACATCTACAAGTACATGACCACTTCGCCAATTTCGAAATATTTTATAAAAAAATTCGCCTAAAAGCTAAGACTTTTACTTTTATTTTTTTATGTAAGCTCATCATTTGAACCGGTGATAAACAATTTAGCAGTGATAACACCAAAATTTAGCAAGGTATTTTTATTTAAGCTGACGTTTCGTCGGTCAGAAATCAACAGACATCTTCAGAGATAAAACGCTCACAATAACAACTGCTAAAAGCTTGTCAATAGGCGTTAAAAAGGCATTAAATTCAATTTGATGCTTTGTTTAAATAAACCAAAAGTTATGACAAAATTACTACATTTGCCGAGCGTACGTTAATCAAATTATTTCATATTTAATAAACAGAGGTACTCTTTATGTAAGCCTCAATAGCTTGCTTAATGACAATAACTTTGTGGTCCACTGGCAACGACTTAAGTGAGTTGCCGATTTCAACCTCGTCCCGTATATCAAAAGTCACATGAGGTCTTATGATGTTGTTAATTTCAAAGTTTACTGTAGACCGCACAGCGAATCCCTCTCTTCTTTAGCTCCAAATTCTTCAAAATGTAGGCTATCCGAGCCTTCCCCAATCACACCGCTGGCTTTCCCACACGTCTTATAGCTTTATAACATTTATTGAAGTTGAGATTTCGAATGAAGGTATAACAGGCTTCCACAAGCCAACGACCACAATTATTTTCTCGACAATACTGTTTAAACTATGCAGTTAACTATACAAACAACGTGCAGCCAACGTGCCCCCAACGATGCAGCCAACGATGCACTTAACTATACAACCAACGAGCAGCCAACGATGCACTTAACTATACAACCAACGTGCAGCCAACGATGCAATCGCAAAACGAAAGTTACCCAAGTTTCGCTTGCGATCTACAAACTCACTCTACAAACTCAACCACCGAACTACTTGATTACCAACGACTGAAAGAGGAATTAAATTTACCAACATTTCAATTTATAGTGTGCACGCCACGTGTAAGTGAGCCAATCAGATTTCATTAAGATCGCTGCACGTGATCTGTCTATAAAGCAGTGAACGCAAACAATAGAATTAATTACAAGGTTTCAAAAAAAAGATTTCTACAGTATTCAGTTAATCAACTTTTTCAATTTCAGTGCGAGTTTTATTCTTAGGATTTTAACAGATGTCACATGAGGTTTAAGTCATTTATGACTCGTGCAATCTCATGACCATCGTCGGGTCTTGAGACAAGGGCGTATAGCGAGTTAGAAAACCAATCGCTTTTCGTTTTACCAATTTAGAGAACCAATAGCATTTCGTTGTCAGTTCGCAAACATGCAAAATGAAATGCCTGCAATAAAGTTCGCCACGGATCGCCTACAGGGGCGCCGGAAGCGGGGGGAAAACACGGGGGCACAGGGGGGCAGATTGTGCCTTTTTAAAATTGTCTTATAGAAATATTTTTAGATCTGCTCTACATTTAACCTATGTAATCTCGATCACCATCAAATGCAACGATGTTTCTAAAATTAAAGACATCCGTAAATCATGGTACAGTAATAAAAGTCGCGAAAATCGTAAGTTTTAGGTAGTGATGGATTTTGGGTGAGGCGAATGAGGCAGATGTTTGTTTAGAGTGAAAGAACGATTTTGAGTGAAGACCTTTGATTTTGGGACAGATCGATTACAAGTGAAGATCTTTTTTTTTTTTTAGAGAACACTATGATTTTGGGGCGAAAACAGGAAAATTGGAGATTGACTACAAGTGAAGACCTTTTTTTTTTAGAGAATACGCTAATTTGATTGCAACATGGTTGCTATATGGACTTTTGTTGGAGTGCCTTTTCAACAAAAAGTGCCCTTTTTTTAAAATTTTCCCCCCCTGGAAAAAAAAAACTCCGGCGCCCCTGGTCGCCTACATTAAAAAACAACCAAAAAATATTGCGCTTTTCCGAAATAAGAGCGCAGCGCAATAAAGCGCAATCGATTTGTTTATACCTTAATGCGCAGCGCAATAAAGTGCAATTGATTTGTTTATTCCTTAATACGCAGCGCAATAAAGCGCAATTTAAAATTTTTTATGATTAGCGCAGCGCACTAAAGCGCAACGCTTTCAAAAAAGTATGAAAGCGCAACGCATCTTCAGCAATTGCGCAAGTTCTGGAAGTTGCGCTTTGCGCTTTAAGTTGCGCTCTGCCCACCTCTGTCAGTTTGATTCGAGTTGGATTCATAAAATGCAACGAAAATCTTTAGAAAATTATAATTCAAAGCGTTCTGCTGGAAATCCCCGAGTGGGACCCGTTGTCGGTCGTGTTTATTTTGATGGGTTGATCATCTAAAGCATCTTAAAAGCTGTTTGATTAGCCCCCAACGCAAGAAGTCAGTTTAATTTGGGTAGGATTCATAAAATACAACAAAAATCTTTAGAAAATTATAATTCAAAGCGTTCTGCTGGAAATCCCCGAGTGGGACCCGTTGTCGGTCGTGTTTATTTTGATGGGTTGATCATCTAAAGCATCTTAAAAGCTGTTTGATTAGCCCCCAACGCAAGAAGTCAGTTTAATTTGGGTAGGATTCATAAAATACAACAAAAATCTTTAGAAAATTATAATTCAAATCGTTCTGCTGGGAAATCCCCAAGTGGGAATCGTTGCCGACCGTATTTATATTGATGGGTTGATCACCCAGATCATTTAAAGGTTGTTTGGATTGGCCCCAAACGCAAGAAGTTAGTTTAATTCGAGTAGGATTCATAAAGTACAACAAAAATCTTCAGAAAGTTATGATTCAAAGCGTTCTGCTGGAAAATCCCCGAGTGGGACTCGTTGCCGGCCGTGTTTATTTTAATGATTTTTTTTAGAGCATCTTAAAAGCTGTTGGTTTGACCTTTAAAGCTAAAAAGCAATTTATTTTACAAGTACAGAAATCAAACTTTTGGTTTTTTGTTGTTTGGAAACTCTGTTTTGGTTTTGTTCCGATTTTTTGTTCCGTCATTTTAGCATAATTTTGCCAGAATGATAGTGGGTAATTTTCCTTTTATTAGTTCTTTTAAAGAATAATTTTTAAATAGCAATCGTATTTAATGACTTGAACTGTTTAATTATCAATGATTTGCTTAAATTTTTATGCACTTTCTTAACATTTGATGATTTAGATTTGTAATTTTTTCAATTGTATAGTAGTACAAATGGCTGCATTTGTGCAAAAAGTGTTGCAGAAAAATCACTTATGCTTTGCTCATCAGATTCAAAGATGGTTGTCTTATAAAACAGTTCAACAATGCAATAGAACTTCTCTTCATTTGTCATCATGCCGCAGTTTTCATTGTACACCAATGTCTTTTGTTGGTATGTGAAAATTTTTGTTAATAGCATGAACAATTTTAATTAGTAGGACTAAAATATATTTTGTACAAAGTTGCAGAGTTTTCGAAACCAATAAGCAATTATCTTGACCTGCCTAGGATATGTAAAGATCTTGTGCACTATTTAATCAGTTTAGTACATTACCTTTTGAAATTTTGAAAATCTGCCAAGCTTGCAAGGCTAGTAATGGCAAACAGTGAACAAGACCCTGAAGATTTTGCTGTTGGGTTGAAAATTATCTTGTTTTTAGTTTTATTTATATGACTAATATTTAGTACTGTACTATTTTTTCAAACCACCAAACAAATTATCTTTTTTAAGGACATTATAATGTGATGAGAAAAGCAGGCGTTGAATTGAAACTATGTTGATTCTATTCAACTGTTGTGTTTAAAGGTATTGCTTGTTGAATTTTTCATATTTTTTAGATACTTATTACACTGAAACTCATGAATGGATTAAAGTGGATAAAAATGTGGGAACAATTGGAATTACAGATTTTGCACAAGTAAGCTATGTATCAAAATACTAAAGAACACTGAATTATTTAAATTTTCAAAAGCAGGAGCAAGAAGAGAAGCATGTGCTTTTCAAACTAATTACAGTCAAAATTAATTAAAAACTAACTCATTCATTTATTTTGTATTCTTGATTACTATTACATATTTCACACAAAGAGTATTAAATATTACAAAAGATCAAGAAAAGAAAAAAGCAGCACAATGTCAGATGTTAAAACATGCATAAGATAATTAGAAAGTGCAAGAATAAAATGGTAGAAAGCATGGCCACAACATCTTGATCAGATAAAATATAAGAAATGAGAAAGAGAAAAGGAATGAAAAATATATAAAATATCACTAAGTAAATAGTTAAAGAAATTGAAAGATTGTATAACCAGTGCATGACTACTCTGCGTAATAAACTGTTGGTTGAACTGCAATAACTTTAGTAGTGTGCAATGTTAATTGGGTTATTTTTGAAAGCTTATTACTATACACATGTTTAATTTTATGGTTTATGCACTTATGCTACAAGTGTTATATTTTCTTTGTGTTACAGTACTTTCACCTAGGGTCCAGTCCATAGCTTTTTGACACATAAAAGCTTTAAAGTTGAGAGTTGCATAAGCTGTTTAAGCTTTTAAACTCAGTTGAAGTTGATTTTTTGATTGTAAAATTTTTAATATTTTGAATATTTAAAATTTTTAATCAACAAGGTTATTTAGTAAACACAAATCTCAAACAAGACTTTTCCAGTTTGATTTTATATCACAAATAATAAATGATACACAATGAAAACTTTCTGTTCTATCCTTTCTTTAAAATTTTTTTAAAACTATTACGCAGACTATAATGTAATGAATTTCAATCTGTGTGCTATGGCCTAGTAGTGTGCTGTGAGAGATTTCCAAGTGTGCTGCAAAACTTTTTAAAAAACATTAGTCCATTGCTCAGCAACCTTTATTGGACACTATTTTTTAGGGGTGAAAATCAAGGTATCAGAGAAAGATTCAAAGTGAAGATTTTTTTTTATAGAACACTCCTTTTAGGGACAAACACCAAGATCTACAATGTGGTCCAAGTATGCTGTGAATTTTTAAATGGTTTCAAAGTGTGCCACAGGCATGAAAAGGTTGAAAAACACTATTATAATGTCATAGAAAGAAAGTTTTAAATGGAATTTATATACTTGGTGTTGTCAAGAACATTATTATGTCACAGTGTTATTTACGCCATTGAGCTGTGGTTTTCAACTTTTTTTTAATGCTCTATGAAAGATAGCTTTCATAGCATTTCCAGCAAACCTAAAACACAATAAAACAAAAACAATTTATTTAATATTTGAAAACAATAGCACAAGTAATGGGTAACTTTTTTGAATTTTAATTACTTTGATAAAAACTGCAGATAAATTAAACAAAATGATTGTGCTTATTGTATTTGTTTGCAGATTTTTAATCACCATCTGACAAGTCTAATAGGCCAAATAAGCTGTTGGGGCAAATATATTAATGCTGAAATTGTTTTTGACATGCAATAGTACAATTATATATTATATATAAACACACTATTAAATTGGCAGCTTTGTATAAAAAAAAAAATTAAAAGTGAAACCCATGATAAAAAAAGTTGTTGTTATACCAACTAAGTAGTGCAAAGCTTAGTTGACTCTTCTAATTACACTTGGAATTGTTATATTTGCATGTTTGAAAAAATGTAATTACAGTATATCTAGATAAAAAAAATCCTACCCACACTTCCAAAAATTGCTTTCTAGCTGCTCTGACACCAACAATTTGTACCATATGATAGCACTTTTTGTTTTCTTTTAAATAGACATTGCAACTTTTTCCAAGGGTTTAATGTTTAATTGTTTGACTTGTGCTTTGATCTTTTAACACTTAAATTGGTTTGCTGCTGCATGCATAGTGGTCGATTGTCTGCAGCATGATCAAGTAGTTAGAGTGCTGTGCTTTCATCAACATGGTCTTGGTTCAAAATCCATTGCACCATTCTGTTGTGTCCCTGGGAAAAATGCTTTATGGCACTTTCCCCTGCTTGGTGGTCTTGGCAAACAGTTTTAAATTACATAGAACTTGTTTGTTGATCAACTTGATCATATAGGTCAGTTTAGATTGAAAGCATACATGGAAAAAGCAAGTGGAAAGGATAATTTTTGAAAGCATAGTGGAAAATTATGCTTTCCACTTTTTATGACTGCTTTCAAAACCAAGCTAAAAAAAATTAAACTATTTCAACTTTAATCTTTTTTTGCAAAACATGAAAAATTTTATGCTTTGGAGATTTTTCTCTGCTTTTTGCTTTTAGTCTGAACAGCTTTTCTACTTTTTTTCTTTTTTGCTCTATCTACATCTGCTTTCAGTCAGAACCGACTTTTAGAGTTTGTTTTACATGTGCTGAGTGGGCACTGCAGGATTAGGCTTGATTTTTGTTAATTTGTTGTCAGGATGTCAGATGTAGTGATGGGAGGATGCCATTTTTTTTGATTCTGACGCTGATTCTAATAAAAAATTTTAATTCCAATTCTAATTCTTGTTATTTAAAAATTTACTTTGTTTTTATAATACAAGGTATGTCAGAACAGAAACGGGACTGGTGTCACAGAAACTTTATTTCAATTTGAAATCAAACATTACACATTTTCTCCTTCAAAATACGAGGGCTGTTTGAAAAGTAACAGGACTGTGTAAATAATTATTTTATTTGAAATGCCACGTAAAAATTACAACTTGTCCCCTTCAAAGTAATCTCCTTGAGCTCGAATGCACTTTTCTAATCTCTGTTGCCATGCTTCTATGCACTTCTGGAAAGATTTCATTGGGATCGCTCGTAGTTCCTTCGTTACGGCTGTTGTTATGGCTTTTGAGTCTTGAAAACGGGTTCCTTTAATGACTCCCTTGAGCTTAGGAAACAAGAAAAAATCACAGGGAGCCAGATCTGGCAAGTAGGGTGGTTGCTCCAGCACGGCAATGTTATTTTCTGCAAGAAATTGTCGTATGCTTAAGGCATTGTGAGCAGGAGCATTGTCATGATGAAGCAGCCATGACTTTGTCTCCCACAATTCTCTTCTTTTCTCCCTTACCGAACGCATCAAACGTCGCAAGATGTCTTTGTAAACATTCTGGTTAATGGTTTGGCCCTGTGGCAAGAATTCTAGATGAACAATTCCATGAACATCAAAGAAAACAATCAGCATTACCTTAATTTTGTTTGAACAGCCTTGCTTTCTTGAGTCTTGGTGAGGATGCACTCTTTCATTCAAGGCTCTGCCGTTTGGTGAGTGGATCGTACTCGAAGATCCACGATTCATCATCGGTAACAACTCTACTCAGCAGATCTGGTGTAATTTCAAATTGTTTCAGGATGTCTTGACACACTTGCACACGATTTTCCTTTTGCCCATCATTCAGCAACCTTGGTACCATTTTCGCACAAACCTTCCTCATCCCCAGATCTTCTGTAATGATCCTCCACACCCTCTCACTATTCATGCTCAACTCATCTGTTATCATTCTAACAGTAAGGCGGCGGTCACTGCGCACTTTTTCTCTCACACGCTCAACATTTTCGTTTGTTCTGCTTGTTGTTGGCCTTCCACTCTTAGGATCATCTTCCACATCCTCTCTTCCCTCTCTGAACCTCTTGTGCCACTCTAAAATCCGAGTTCTTGACATCGTAGCATCTCCGTAAACTTCTTGGAGCAAATTGAATGTATCAGTTGGAGTTTTTCCAAGTCGAATGAGAAACTTCAAGTTGATTCTTTGTTCAATGCTCATTATTTGTTAACAAAAGAAAAAAAAAGAAAAAATATTTACTAAATAAATTATCCCAAAACGAACTACAGTAAAGCGCCTTTCAAGAAAAGCCTGTAAAAAAGCATATGGTTGTCACAGAATGCTGAAACTACATTTTTACAACCACAAGACATTGCGCCATCTTAAAAAACAAAGCTTTTATCACTGTTGCAAGTGTTGTTTGTGCAAAGCATACAGTCCCGATACTTTTCAAACACACCTCGTAGTCTCCTTCAAGTCTAATACACTTTTCCATTATTTTCTTCCATGCATCTATTGATCCCTGGAAGAATTCTTCTGGGATTGCCTTCAGTTTCATGGTCACAGCCCTTTTGATGGCTTTCACGTCTCCAAAATGGGTTCCTTGAATAACTTCCTTTAGTTTCAGAAACAAAAAAAAGTTGCAAGGAGCCAGATTTGGTGAATACGGTAGTTTTTCCTGCAGTGAGATTTTGTTTTTGACCAAATACTACCAGATAGTTAGGGTCATGTGAGCCAGAGCATTATCGTGATGAAGGATCCAAAACTTGTTTTTCCATATTTCTGGTCTTCTTATTCCCACTGCTCAGAGCAGATGTTGCAGTATCTCTTTGTACTGATGCTGGTTGACTGTTTGACCCTGTGGCAAAAACTGGAAGTGAACAGCAGCCCTTGCATCAAAGAACACAATCAGCATGACCTTGATTTTCGACTTTAATTTCCTTGCCTTTTTTGGCCTTGGGGAATGTGGGCTCTTCCATTGCAGACTTTGTTGTTTAGTTTCAGGGTCATATTTGAAAACCCATGTTTTGTTGCCTGTGATGACATTCTGCAACAAGTTTGGTTCAGCTTCCAGGTGTTTGAGGATGTCTTCACTAAACCTCCATTCATCATACCTTTTGGTCAATGGTCAAGTCAACAATTTTGGCACCACCTTTGCACAAATTTTTATCATGCCCAAATCTTCAGTGATAATCTTCCAAACACAATCTCGGTTGATGTTTAGCTTATCTGCGATGTTTAGCGAATTGTAAGCCAGTGATCACTGCATATCATGTGTCACATGTTTAACATTTGCATCAGTTTTACTGGTTGACAGTCTCCCACTTTTTGCATCGTTTTTGAGATCTTCACGGTCCTCTGTAAATCACTTGTGCAACTCAAAAACACGTGAACGTGACATGGCATCTTCTCCATAAACGTACTGCAGCAATGTCAGTGCCTCAGATGGAGTTATATCCAACCAGACCAAAAATTTTAGATTTGCTTGTTGCTCAATGCTCATCAACACACAATTTTGTAGTTTTTATTAATACATTAAATAGAGTACAAGACTGTTTATCAAAAAGCACCTGTAAACAAAAACACATCAGGAACCACATGATTACAGTAGAGAGCTGAAATTGCAGGTTTTTGCTTGTAAAAGACCAAATTATAAGATAAATCAAAACTTTTCTCTTAATTGTAAACCTAGCTTTAACAATATACAAAGTCCCATTTCTTTTCTGAAACACCTCGTAGACTAACAAAATGTTTTTTTAAAGCATTTTGTTTAATCAGTTGGATAATTGATGTATAGTGCCACTATCCTAATTATCTTTGATTATACAGTACATCAAGGGTGGCCAAATGGTGGCTCTTTGGACCCTTGCTTGCGACTCTTTGAACCTTTTGAAAAATTATATGGGAAAGCCAACAACCTTTTTTATTTTTTTTAGAGAACACTAAATTTGAGACAAAAAGTGGGAATCTGGGGATGATTTCAAGTGAGGACCTATTTTTTTTTAGAGAACATTATAAGTTTGGGACAAAAAGTGAGAAATCTGAGAATTAGGACCTTTTTTTTATCAGTAAAAGAGTAAATAAATTCATGTTTTTACATTTTTGTGTTGTGGCTATTTAAAAGTTTGGTTTTATGATATGTGGCTCAAACATAGTATAGGTTTGGCCACCCCTGCTCTATTGTGTCACAAAAAGCGAATTCTGTTTGATCGCCTGCAACTGTTGGCAAGCTTTCACCTTGTACTGGTTCATCCCTTGCAGTTAGTTCGCCCTTTCCAAAATTTTGTTCACCCTGGTGTAAACCATTCACCTAATTAAGAAACATTGGCTTAAACATTGGGAAACATTGCATTGTGTTGTATACTTTGAATGCATTGCATAGAAACATTGCATTGTGTTGTATACTTGATTATTGTTGTGTTGTTTCATGGATCTGTGTCTGAAATTGGCATTTCTTTTTTGATACTTTTTTAGCATAATAATTGGTAAACAACATTTTTGGACTTTATAATAGAATTTTTTTAATTTGCTGTTTCTATACAGCACAGGAAAAATAGTACCTACTGTAAATATTAACTTTTTTTACATTAAATATTATCTGAACAACTAAAAAAATCCTGTTTTGGGTTGTAATTTAGTCGTTTAGTACTGTATAAGAGTTTTTTTATTAGATTCAAAGTTTTTAAAATTTAGACATTATTTGAATCTGCTTATTTTTGTTGTTTTTTTTTTTTTTTCCAAGACAACAATGGAGTTGATTATCCAAAGTCTGTCCATTTAAATTTATATGTAATTTATTTAATTTAAGTTTTGATTTAATTTCTAGGCAAACAAAATTTTGTTATTTTTTAGGAGCAGCTTGGTGACATTGCTTTTTGTGATTTGCCAGAAGTTGGAACTAATTACAAGAAAGGAGGTAAAAATAACTTGAATTACTCTGATACTAGTTGACGATTTTTGTTTTTAAAAATGGTAATCTATTTTGTAACAAGCAACTGTTGAGTGATTACCCTGACCTGCTTTTTGTAGATCCAAAGGTATTGCTGTTCAGTTAAAAAAATTTCGGACAGATGGCCCTAAGAAGTACCATCTATGGCTGACATGGGCAAACTACGGCCCGCGAGCTTGTTTAATCTGGCCCGCCTGCTATTACCACGAACGAGTACTTAAAAGCAATTCATTACTGATTGTTGAATATAGTTTCCCTTTTCCCTACAGAAAAATCACATTCCAATGCCCAAGCATACGAATCAATTGATCTTGTTGAAGTTTCCTTGTTTATGCCTGTAATTCTTTTCTCATAACTAAGCGTTTGTTACATCACAGTTAAAAAATCGTTAAAAATTTATTTGTGACTTCTAGTTTAATCACATATCACAAGATAAGATGAAAGAGGAAAACCCTGACATGGGGGGGCAATGAAGTTTTGCCCAAATCATGATTTTAGAGTACATTTCGGATATGAAAAAAAAATTGTCTGAGTTTCTCAGACAAAAACCAATTTTGTCCTAAAATCATGGTGATCTCTAAAAAAAAAAAAAAAAAAATGGTCTTCACCTAAATTTGGTTATTATTTCTTGCAGTTCCTCATCATCACCTCTCTAAATTTCCTGACTTTGCCCAAATTGTTCATATCGCTGCCCGAAAAACTATGGTTTTGCCCAAATATTTTCTTCTCACTGCCCGAAAAATCTTAATTTTGCCCAAATCTTCGGCCCGCTTGTCATCCACATTCACATAGTCCGGCCCGCTTGTCAAAGTTTAAAAAAATTTTGGCCCGCCGTCCAAAAAGCGTGCCCACCCCTGATCTATGGCATTGTGCATAACGCATGCCAAACCCGAGCATTATATGACCAGCTCTGCAACCAAACGTTAGTAGACTGTCCCTGCTGAGAGTTTAAAACTTGAAACCATGGTCGGGCAGCGAGCTCGGGTTTAGCATGCATGATGCCACGAATGGTACTTTTTAGTGCCATCTGTTCTATAACTCGATATATTTCCAGCACCTGATCATTGGTGTGTGTGATGCACAATGCCACATCTATTAATGTGATTATGCACCTGGTAGAAGCCACAAATCTTTAAAATACGACTGAAATTTAGAGCTGTTTGCTAAGACTGCCAAGCAGAGTGTTTCTTTTTTTGTTCTTGCTTTTATTAATTTACAAAAAAGACAAATAAAGTAAGATGTTCCCAATGCGAGCACATAACCGAATAATAATAATGACTTTGTTGTTGTCCACCATTACACAAACGCACAATTACCCGAGGCACGGAACAAAATAAACACAGATTACCGCACCACCGTACAATAGTCAACAAACGCTGTTGGTTCGATTCCTATCGTAACATTCTTTTTTCTTATAATTGTTTTTAAGAGTTTTACCATACATCTTCAAAATACTTGCACAAGCACATTAGTTCATTACGTAGTCTTGAAATCTAGTAGGAGGCTTTATTACTCTAGTACGAGTACGTTTAACATTGGCAAATTCATTACTTTGATTACGCGTAGGCGGATCAGACACATTGACTTTACGATCTTGGCAATTGGTACTATCATCAAAATTAAAGTTATCAAACGCAGGCAAAACAATATGAGATTCAGACGTAGTTCTTAAGAATTTACGATTACAAGTAATTAATTTTCCATCTACTTTTACAACATATAAACGGGGAGCGTATCGCAAAAGTACCTTACCCAACTTTCAAACATGCTTAGAATTTAGCGGTTGCACACGAACAATTTCATTAATACGTAAATCACGCAAGGAACGAGAACTTCTATCATAAAAATATTTTGCTTTTTTACGTTTGTTATTCAGCAATTTAGTTACATTTTCTCCTTTCTCAATTTTCGGAGTGAGCAAAGCAGATGTAGTGGGCAAAAAGTTTTAGTTTGTCTCGAGAACAATCTTTGTACAGGACTAGTATTCATGCATTCAGTAGGAGTATTACGCCAATCAAGTATAGACAACCAAAGATCTCTTTTGTCTCGTTGAGACTTTTTATGATACTTTTTACAATTTTAACGACGGATTCTACTTTTCCATTTGATTGACTGTGATACGGGGACGTCGTGACATGAGTAAATTGCCAAGTTCTAGCAAATTGTGTAAACTCAGAACTTTTCAATTGAGAGCCATTATCAGAAATTAAAATATCAGGAATACCATGACGTGAAAATTGTTTTTTACAGAACTCGATTATCGACGTTGACATAGTATTGTTTAGCATTGTAACTTCCCAAAAATCAGAAAAATTATCAACCAAAACAACATAGTTTACACTGTCATACACAAATAAATCAATAGCTAACTTGCTCCACGGACGTGAGGGAATGGGATGGTTTAGCAAAGGTTCTTTACATTGCCTATGCGAATATTCATTACACGTAGAACATTTCGAAATAAAATCTTTAACTTGTGCCGACATACCAGGTCAAAATAACACATCTCGAGCACGTCGCAAACATGACGCAATACCTAGATGACTATAGTGCAGGGGTGGGGAACCTTGTACGCTTGGATGGCCGTACTTAAAATTACGTTAAATCATATGGCCGCAAAATAAAAAATATTTTAACTTAGAACAGAGCAGGTTCGTTTACAGTTTAATTATGATTAAAATAATAATATAACAAATTCTAGAATCAACGCGCTTAAACATATGATGGTGGTGCACCGCAGAGATAGGCTTTTTGCACTGACACGCTTGGTGTATGCTGTGTTTTTAATAAATTTATTTACTAATAAAATACCAAATTAAGAATGCAACTTTAATAGATTTTTTGATATTGCTTATTTTTTTCAAGGAGTTCAATATTTGGTTCTAGCATAGTAGTTCGCAGCCTAAGTTGGTCTTCCAAATGCACATCAGTAAGCTGAGTTCTCAACTTTGTTTTGATTTGTGTCATATATGAGAAAGTTGACTCGCAGCAGTAAGTGGTGGGAAAACAGGAAAGCATCTTTTGAACGTGATGACGAAGACCTGGGTAATCACGTGTTTTTTCCAAATTTCGAGTGGATCATTTTTAGAATTAAATAAATATTTCAAGATGTTGTCTTCCGAAAGTTCTATTAATTCCATCTTCAAATTAGCAGGTGCTGAAGGAATATCCACTAAATGAGGCATGAAAGTCAACTTTAAACAATTCTCATGTTTTTCAAAATCCTTAAATCTTTCATTGTAATTCTATGGGATAAATTAGGGTTAAACTAAATAATTTATCAATTTCTGAATGTTCGGTATCATTACAAACAGCGTCCATAGATTTTACTGACAATTTAGCTTTTGTTTTACAAACATTGGCGAAATGGATTTTTTTATTGCATTTATAACAAATTTTGACATATGCTGGACTTAGCATGTTTAAAACCACAGTACTCACAGTTCCTTTGTTCACGTTTCCATTCTCTTTCTTTTCGTAGGACATTCTGTAGAGAGTTTACGTTTGAAGTTGAATTATCATTGATTTTCAGCAGGTGTTGTTCAGTTAATTCACTGCTGCGACATACTGATAAAGCTTTGTCAAGAGTTAATTCCTTTTGATTTAGCAATGTAACTCGTACTTGCTTATTTTTCGTTCCCAGCAGTACGCGGTCTTTTATTAAACTGTTTCTTAGAGTTCCGAATTCACAGGTTTCACTCAAGCCTCTTAGTTTGTTTACGTATTCATCTATTGTTTCGTGACTTTGCTGATCACAAGTATTAAAAATGAATCTTTCGTACGTAACGTTTAACGCCGGCTTGAAATATTTCTCCAGACCGTCGAGAATGCTTATAAAGGCCCGTTTCCACTAAGAGCGTGGAAAAGAGCATTCTTTGTTTGTTTTATTGATTTTTTTTGCGCTCGCTTCAATTTTAACCGCTCGCTTCAATCGAAGATCAATAAAAGAAACAAAAAATGCTCTTTTCCACGCTCGTAGTGGAAACGGGCCTAAACTCTTTCTTTTTCATCTTCCAGTGCCAACCTTTTATAAATGTTATAGCAATCTTTGCCCATAATTCCTTTCAGAGTTGCAACACGAATTTTTTCGTCTTTTTCTCTTAAACCGGTAGCAATTTTATAGTTCCACTGCTCTCTGAAGTAGCTCCATTTCTCTGCTACGTTGCCTGACCTGGCATTCATGGGCTCCGGTACCGGTAAGTTATTCATTTCTTTTCAGATTGCTATCTTTTCTTCAAAACAAAAATTTCAATTCTCTCTTAGTTCATCACTTCTGACACCATATTTCTTTTTTTGTTCTTGCCTTTATTAATTTACAAAAAAGACAAATAAAATAAGATGTTCCCAATCCGAGCACATAACCGAATATTAATAATGACTTTGTTGTTGTCCAACATTACAGAAAAGCACTATTACCCGAGGCACGGCTACAAACAAAATAAATACAGATTACCGCACCACGATACAATAGTCAACAAACGCTGTTGATTCGATTCCTATCGTAACACAGAGAAAAGTGCTGTAAACCAAATGAAATTTTGAAGGGAGTAAAACAGATAAAAATATAAAAATAGATGCTATTTCTTAATATATAATATAAAAATAGATGCTGTTTCTTCAAAATTTGGAAGGGACTCTGAGTCTAATCCCAAGTTGGCAACCCTGTCTGAAACTAAAAATTATCCCTTTGACTATAGAAGAAGCAAACCAAGAACTGACATAAGTTGCAAAAAAATCCAACTGGCAATGTTTTTGTTTTGTTTAACTATTGAACACCAGGGGTGCTAAAAGTGGCCCCCTGCCCCCAACTTCTAGCAATTGCACCTTACTCTTTTCAAAAAGGGAGGGTAAAGGTGTGCAGATACAGAAGCATTGCGTCAGATTTGCCCCAATAATCATAGAAACTCAACCAAAGTATCAGATCGATTGAAATACTTGTATTTTGTTTATGGTCTGCATCTAATTTAGAACAAAAGTAGGGATCGTGGACTCGATTGAAAGTAATAACTTTTTTTTTTTAGTCATCACTTAATTTTTGCACAGAAAACGGTCGCAATACGAAATACCAATTATATAAAAACAACTCTGTCAAACAAAACCTTCTTTTTAAAAAAATAAGGTGTCTTTTTTAATTTTGCCTCCCCTAACAAAATGGCTTTCCAATATCCTTGTTGAACATTCAGCATTACAAAAAAGTGACGACTTTTTGTAACGCCGAGTGTCAAAAAGTGACGACTTTTAGGCAACAGAGTAAGAAACAGTTGTGAAATTTAAGAATAGTGAAGAGCAATAATATGAATGAAATTATATTTTAACTTCCATTTTCCATTCAAGATTTAGCAATTTTTTTTATGTATTGATAACAATAATCTGAGAAACCTTGAAATTGTCGATGCCGCATAAAATCTAGATATCAGACTCGCAAATTTTTTGGCAAGTCCGAGTTCTAGTCCAGCTATATTGCACCGATTTGACGTAAACTGTCTTTCCCAAAAACAAAACAGAACAATGTGAGTAGGTTAGTAGATTTTGAACTGCGACCGTGTCAATTACGTGTAGCATCACAATGGCACTCTAAATAACTCAGTTTCTCTGCTGCTTTTTAACTTTGCAATCCTGTTATACACAAGCTCTTATTTTTTGTGGTTTTATTGCTGTAAACCAGTTTTCTCCATGCAATACGCCTTAACTCGAAAAATTTTGTCATGAAATCCAACTTATATGAGTTGCCAAAAAATTTAGAGTCGCTGGACTGTAGCAGAAAAACAGGGTTGAAATTTTTTTTAAAAGTAGCTGTATAAGTTTATCAAAAAGATTTGTAAACCACTTCTGTAAACTACATTTGCATAAAGTGTGTAACTTACTTACACCTAAGAGATTTGAACTTGAAATATCAAAACACAAATTGACACAATTTTCAAATTACAGCTTGTGTTTTAGGTAGGTTTTGTAACTTTTTGGTGCAAAAAAATGCTATTAGGTCATTTTGATAAGAGCAACATTAAAATTTCAAATTCGTATTGCAATCAAATAAAAGAAGACTTACTGGTAACTTTTAGCAACTAAATCTATAAATGCACACAACATCCCTTGCTGTTTTGGGTTTTTAAATAATATGTTTTGATTAAATAAATTGCATTAAATAAATGTTTATTTAGAATGTTTTGCAACTATTGAGAGTGTGAAAGCTGCCAGCGATCTGTACATGCCAATATCTGCTGAAATCCTTGAAAAAAACTCTACTCTTGTTGACACGCCTTCCAATATTAACGAGTCACCATTTGATAAAGGTATTGCTATTGAATCATCTGGGGGATTTTTTTTATTGTTTGAGCTAGGTCTAAAACGTTTGTAAAAATATGTGTCAAAAAATTACATTTTTGATCAAAAATATAATTAATTAAGTTATTGGGTAAAATGTGATTAAAAAATCGTGAAAATTTTAATTTTTTTACCTTTGACGTGTGAAGAGATTTTTTTTGGTTTTTGCTTGATTTTGAACGTTTGTTTTATATTTCAAATTTTTTACTTTTTCAAAAAGTATAGTTTTTTTTTTTGGTCTCTGGCTTAATCTTGAACACTTTTTTCGTTTGTCTGTTGTCGAAAAGGTAAAAAGTTTGCAATTTTGTAATTTTAGTGTTTTTTCAGTCGTTTCCGGACGTTTCAAGATAAAAAATAGCTTTTAAATCGACCAAAGACCAAAAAAAGTTCTTCATTTCTCAATACCAGTAGAAAATACCTATAAAGAGGTTTATATAATTACATCGTAGTTAAAATAGAATCATACAAATTAGCTTATTTTGTTTTTTTGTGCGTGTGTTTTTTTTTTAATTATATATTTTATTTCAGTAATATTTCTTTTCTTCATACGGCCAATTATATTTTTGTTTGCTAAATAGCAGATTAGTTGTTTGAACCTGTTCATATTTTTTAAAAAAATTATATGCTTTTTTATGTACCGTTAAAAAGGTTATACAAAAGTCCCAAAATATGTAGATTCTATCTCAAATTTCACAAATCTTTTAAAACTTTGTTTATCCGCAAAAAAATTAGCTAAGGTATCACTGTCCAAGTGTCCATGACAAAATATGCTAGTTATTTATGTTTGACATATCCTAAATCAGCTAATTGCGTAATATTTTAATGAAATCAAATTTGAGTGAACATTTACAAATTACTAGCCAAATCTAGTTTTTAATAACATTAAAGCCGCACTCATCTGACTTTATACCGGTTGATCTGCCAGCCGTTTGTACTCTGGTCGAGTGAGGCACGCAAAAAGTTGAAATATTTCAACTTTAAAATTTTTTCTCCAAGTACAAGAAATTTTGCTGTTTGGCGTTGTTTTTACGCTTTCCCTTTTCAGTCTGAATAGTCTTTCCGCTTTTTTTACGCTTTCCACCATACGCTTTACTTTCTCCGCGTCCGCTTTCAGTCTAAACCAACCTTGACTGTGGTTTAAGGTTGCTAATAATGTTGATTGATTCTGGCCTGTTTAAGGTAAAAATATATTTTTTGTTAAAATGGTTTAATGGTTAGTTGTGAGACCAACATTTTGTACCTGTGGTGGACAAACCTATTCAATCTACTTTTGATATAATACACATTATTGTATGAAGTATTCTTTTATTTTTTGTTGACTGTTAGTTAACGTATACTCATGATCTACAATCTTTTTGCTTCTGCTATTTAGTTTCATGCAATTTTTTTTGTTTCTTCACTGCCGCATAATAAAATTACAACATCAGAAAAGCTTTTAATTGTGCTTGCAAATGTCGGTCAAAAAAAACCTAAATTTTGTTAATTTTAAAACAATCTATTACTAGCAGTTGAAAAGATATGAAAATTTTATTTTATCTCGATATTTATTCTCCTGACTCGCAGGAAAGCGCTATACATAGGGCAACCAATTACCCCGATCTGCTTTCAAAGATGCAAAGAATTAAATTTTTATGTGATTTTTATTTTTATTTAGACATGACTGAAATTTAAAACTGCCTGCCAAGACCGCCAATCAGGGAAAATACTGTAAAGTGTCTTCCCGAAAACACAACAGAATGGCGCGAGTAGGTTTTGAACCGACCTCATGTTGATATCATAGTTGATTTTTATGTTGATGTGTTGATATCACGCAATCACGGCGCTCTTATCCGCTCGACCACGCTGCCGACTAAATTAATTTGTTAAAGCATTGCTTAGAGACGACCGCAGTCCAACTGGACCAACTTGTTGTGAAACTGCTCCAGTCAAATAAGACCGAATTCGTTTTTCATTGGGCACGGGAATATAGATATCAAAAACGAAAAGTTGAAAGTATAATTATTAGGAAAGAGTGATGTACAGTATTTTCATTAGAAAAAATTTGCTTTATGGACCAGTGTTTTGACCACGCTGTCGTTCACACCTATCTCGCTATCATCTACATAACTCTATTTTATTCA
Source organism: Diplosoma virens (assembly GCA_963680785.1). Lineage (NCBI taxonomy): Eukaryota > Metazoa > Chordata > Ascidiacea > Aplousobranchia > Didemnidae > Diplosoma > Diplosoma virens. Next base: position 22,661,304 of record OY796882.1, on the reverse strand, counting down.
TTTCAGGTTGGATTGTGAAGGTGAAGATAGACGATGCTTCCATAGATGACCTTAAAGATTTGCTCGACGAAAAAGCTTACGAAGAAGTGAAATCTAATGCCAGTGACGACTAAACACAGCTTATTCAAGTCTAATTGAAACAAATATTGCGCTTTTTGCTTTCACTTTAAAGATTTAGAAATAGTGCGAGTTGCTACTTGACTTCTTGCTAAAAACTGTGCATTTTTTAAAATAACATCTTGCAAAATACTACCCTTTTGAAATGTGCTTTTTTAAGTTACTTTTTCTATTCAAAATATTAACGGTCAATGTGTGTGATGATGTGTTTGCTCGTGGATTGTTACATATTACCAAACCTCTCGCCATCGACGTTGGTTTTTGCAATTGTTACGTATTGAGTTAGTCAACTGCAAATGCTTTTAAATATTTAGCTGCTAAAGTACAGCGGTGCTATACGAAAAACAACCAATTTAAATGGGTTTTCCAATGCCTTTCAACTTTGAATCTTCGCAATGTTTTCCACGTAGCTGTGACACTGTTTAGCGCTACTTCACTTTTTTAAAAAGTCGAACTCTTAGTCAAAACAGTGTAATCATTGTCTCTGTAGTCAGCCACCCTTAAATATGCATGTAAAATTAATTCATTACCACATCGATTTAATTTTTTTATGCGCCTTATTCAAAGTTTAAAAAATTCTTTTTCGCTTCACGAAATGTTTTGTGTCAAGGTCATTTTTTAGTGCATGTCAAATTAATATTCTATTTTGCCACATGCGCACTATATACGTATTATTTCGTTTGTCAGTATCGTCTATTTAAAACCAAAAAATTGTCAGTCCTCTATTTTTTTTGGCTTTAATCTTCGTCTTTCCCCCATTTTTTTTATTGTGTAAACAGGCTAACAAATGGCTGGATATAATTCTAAGAAAATGCATTAACAGCCGTTGCATGCAACGGTACAAATTTTTTGACGTCATGTTTTATTTGACCCGCGTGTTTATTGTTATAATAAAAAGTGGCAAATACGATTTCTGGTGGACCCGATAACCTCGATTTTAGTATCTGACACCTTCAAAATTAACCAAGATCTAAAACCTTTTTTTCGTACCACGTGAGAATCAAGGATTCGGTTTGTGGCGTTTTTCGAAAAAAAACGATTTTGATAAAATGCTTCTGGACTTGCTGTTTCAATTTAGTGCTTTCTCCCACTCTTGAATGGTCTCTGTTGCTTACGAAACCTTCTTGATGGTGTTATTGCAATCGATCTTTTGAATGATTATTAGCTTTTATGTTTCTGGGTGGATCTGAATGGCCATCAAGATAGGCGAAGAATGTGTTTGTGTCGGTTGTTTAAGTTGTATAGCACGAAGTTAAAGACGGTCTTGAAAGACACTGGTTTTGTTAGGTACGTGTTGAGTGTTAAGTCTGTACATAGCCATGCCAGCCAAAAAAAATTTGAAGGGCGTTGAACTTTGCGCAAATTTTGTAACACTTGCCCGAATTATGATTTTTCTACTACTTTACGGATATGACAAAAAGATTGTTTACGATTCTAGGATGAAGACAAAAAAAAATCTTGACTTTAAATCCGTCTCAGATTTCTCGATTTTCGTCCCAAAATTATGGTGTTCTTTAAGAAAAGTCTTCACCTAAATTTGTTAACCTTTTTCTGCATTTGGCACAAATTTTTTTGATCATTGGCACTGCCCTAAAACTCCTGATTTTGCCCAAATTTTTATCACTACCCGAAAAACTAATTTTGTTCAAATTTTGGAATCTTGGGGGGCAATTTCCCCCTCTGTTTCCCGACAAGTACAGCTACGTGTGTGTGTGTGTCTCTTGTGTCGCCAAAGGCAATGCAAAAAGCTGTGTTTTCATTAACCCTCCATAAATACACGCTTAGGTCCATCTCTAGATCTTTTTGGTAATTTCATCTGTACCATTCTTCTACCTACGAGGTGTGTTTGAAAAGTATCGGGACTGTATGCTTTGCACAAACAACACTTGCAACAGTGATAAAAGCTTTGTTTTTTAAGATGGCGCAATGTCTTGTGGTTGTAAAAATGTAGTTTCAGCATTCTGTGACAACCATATGCTTTTTTACAGGCTTTTCTTGAAAGGTGCTTTACTGTAGTTCGTTTTGGGATAATTTATTTAGTAAATATTTTTTTCTTCTTTTGTTAACAAAAATGAGCATTGAACAAAGAATCAACTTGAAGTTTCTCGTTCGACTTGGAAAAACTCCAACTGAAACATTCAATTTGCTCCAAGAAGTTTACGGAGATGCTACGATGTCAAGAACTCGGATTTTAGAGTGGCACAAGAGGTTCAGAGAGGGAAGAGAGGATGTGGAAGATGATCCTAAGAGTGGAAGGCCAACAACAAGCAGAACAAACGAAAATGTTGAGCATGTGAGAGCAGTGACCGCCGCCTTACTGTTAGAATGATAGCAGATGAGTTGAGCATGAATAGTGAGAGGGTGTGGAGGATCATTACAGAAGATCTGGGGATGAGGAAGGTTTGTGCGAAAATGGTACCAAGGTTGCTGAATGATGGGCAAAAGAAAAATCGTGTGCAAGTGTGTCAAGACATCCTGAAACAACTTGAAATTACACCAGATCTGCTGAGTAGAGTTGTTACCGATGATGAGTCGTGGATCTTCAAGTACGATCCACTCACCAAACGGCAGAGCCTTGAATGGAAGAGTGCATCCTCACCAAGACCCAAGAAAGCAAGGCTGTTCAAGTCCAAAATTAAGGTGATGCTGATTGTTTTCTTTGATGTTCATGGAATTGTTCATTTAGAATTCTTGCCACAGGGCCAAACCATTAACCAGAATGTTTACAAAGACATCTTGCGACGTTTGATGCGTTCGGTAAGGGAGAAAAGAAGAGAATTGTGGGAGACAAAGTCATGGCTGCTTCATCATGACAATGCTCCTGCTCACAATGCCTTAAGCATACGACAATTTCTTGCAGAAAATAACATTGCCGTGCTGGAGCAACCACCCTACTTGCCAGATCTGGCTCCCTGTGATTTTTTCTTGTTTCCTAAGCTCAAGGGAGTCATTAAAGGAACCCGTTTTCAAGACTCAAAAGCCATAACAACAGCCGTAACGAAGGAACTACGAGCGATCCCAATGAAATCTTTCCAGAAGTGCATAGAAGCATGGCAACAGAGATTAGAAAAGTGCATTCGAGCTCAAGGAGATTACTTTGAAGGGGACAAGTTGTAATTTTTACGTGGCATTTCAAATAAAATAATTATTTACACAGTCCCGTTACTTTTCAAACAGCCCTCGTATACCTTGTCTCCGTGTCTCCTTCGTACGCGACCACACCACTTGACTGCCAATTTTATATAGTCTTGCGATTGTCTCACGTTCTGCCACAAATTATTTCATTCTTCTGGTTTAGTTTTGTTACTTTAAAAAAATCTTTATTTCAGCTCTACTTCCTGTCTTATAGTAAGAGCAGCTACATGTATTTTCTTTCGTAAAATCATAACTGGTCTCACTTCGTCTATATCTACATTTCCTCCTTCATTCTAGCTAATATCTTTCTGCAATATATGGTGCCACTCTCTTGTATCAAATTAACAATATAGTCCAACCTTTCATCTCACCTCGCTTGATTGCGTTTTTCCAACAATTGAATATCTTGATACCTTTCACCAAGCTCCTCGCTTACATTTCCCAAATTATTCAAAAAAACCCAAATGGGAGTGCAAAAAATTCAACTCGAAAAACATATCGAAACTAAGCTTTGGATAACTGCTAATTAAATTTAGAACCCAACATTACTATTTTTTAATAGTTTTCAAAAAGTTCTTCCATTATAAGGTGTCTACGAACTGTGCATGCAAGCTTTAAAGTCGCTGATATACTTGTCATTTCGTATCATCACCCCAATACAGCTAATAATTTCCAATATATTAACTATCACTCAACTGCAGTCTATTACTTTAACTAGAACATTTAAAAAACCGCAAAAATTTTTAATAATTGATGTGAAAAAAGCACTATACGCAACCGCCTCTACTTTTTAGCACCATCTTTAATGTAATAAAAACAAACATGAAATATCATAAATAATATAGCACAATCTAGAAAAATTTGAATGACCATTGCTAAAGTTTTAATTTATTATTGTTAAATGTTAACCACAAATATTCTTTTAAACCATTGACACAACAAAAACTAACATCAAATTCGCCATTAGTGACCCCAAAAATGCACAGAAACAATATACTCGTAAGTATGTTGCCTAGTGTGCGGTTATCAGCTAAAATTTGATTATAAATTATTTTCACATTTAAACAGGAAAAAAAATACCAAGGAAGTTTTTATCTCCCAAAGCCTGTTATCTTATACTACAAATTTATACTACAATTTTTACTATTGGCAAATTTTCAATCGTTTTGTCTTAAATATGTAACATTTGCAATATTGCCGTCCGACTTGAAAATTTTTATAAAATTGTTCTGGAACAGGGTGGTTCAAATAACGGGCCGTTGCAGAATTTCATCAGTCAGAAGCAGCGCCGTAGTTTTATTACGGACCGAGCAAAAGGTTTGAAAGATTGTTTAAGCATTTTTTTCATGAAGACCGATTTTGTCTTGAAAACTTAAGTGAAAAACCCAGTTTGAAATCTTTTTCTAAATAGTGGTTTACTTAAAGCTGTCTAAAAAGGGTTGCTTTTACCTTTAATGTCGATTTAAGACCAAATAAAAAATTGTTATTTTACGTTCAAAGAAAAAACCTTTTTTGGTCAAGTAAAGATTTTTTTCGGTTTTCACTTGACGCATAAAAACAAGTTTTTTCAAAACGTTTCCGAATATTATTTAAAGCACTTTCCTCTGCTTGGCGGTCGTGGTAAGCAGCTCTAAATTTTAGTCATATCTCTATAAAACAATCAAACCAAAGTAAAAAATTTCAAGCGGACTGCAATATCTTGGCATCTTCGGAAGCAGGTCGAGGTAATTGCTTGCTTTATGTCTGACGCCTCCGACGTTTTCCTGCGAGTCAGGAGGATAAATATGAGATAAAATGAAAATTAAAAAAAATTTTCAGTTACTGCGGCCCGCAAGTATTTTTAAAATGTGGTCCAAAAGGAGAGAAGAGATTGGATCATCATGTTCTTGAATGACTAATTTTTCTACACTGTGATTAAATTTTTTTTAAATGACTTGTTTTTATCAAAATAAATATTTTAGAAACTTTTTTTATATGAATCAGATCTATTAAATTTTTATTGATATAAACAATGACTTTGCTATTAGCAAAACCAAATAAAGCGTTTTTACCAAACCCAAAGTTTGAAAACAGATATTTGGAAGATAGGCCAATAATGCTGGGTAGGAAGTAAGTAGAAAAAAACTTATTTAATCGCTTCAGTTGTAGAAATATAAGCTTACATTTTGGAGTTATAGCAATTAGTGTTGAACATTATAATTTAATGATACAAAAGCAATAATAACCTATTAATGTAAAATTCACTATTTTTCAACAAATAAAATTTTAACGACGCCGATTTAACAACGCAAAAAGCCCATCATGACCTGGGGCAATGTTAAAGGAAATAGCAACTGTGAAATCAAGACACGCTTCAGCGAACAAGGGTAAAACAAGTAGATTTAACAAGATTCTTTTTTATTTGCTAGTGGCGTCAAACTTCTCTTTCGCAAAGCGATTATTTCGCGATCACAATAATACCTTCCGATTAAAATCTTGCTACTCGTCAAGACAGTCAAAGAAAAATGCCATCCAAGCGCCTCTTCTCAAAACCTAATAACAATCGCAAATCTAAGAGCTTAGACGGTGGCGCACTGTCACTAGCACGGGTATGCATCGTTGGTTCTGATACCTGCTCGAAAATTGCTCAAGGGAGAACAGAAGGGTTGAACGTCTTAAGCAAATGCTTGCGATTGCAGACCAAGACTTTTATTTTTGAGACGAAAATGAAGAAATTGAATAGATACTAATTTTAAGTGAAGATCCTTTTTTTCAGTAATTACCTACCATTTGGGACGAAAATAGAGAAATCGGAAACTAACTGTAAGTGAAGACTTTTTTTTTAGTCTAGTAAATTTTAAGACAAAATTGTCACATTTTGTCATCTCCGTGATACATTTTGCAATCCCGGGAAGTAAAATTTTTACCCAGTCGGAAAATTCCAGAATAATAAAAAGTCCGGGAAATCATAAACCGCTAGTGTCCACGCCGAATGCTGCTGGTATTTTGAAATCCCTTGCGTATTAACAATTTTCACAGAATCAAGAACATAACAACCCATTAAGATTCAATACTACAGCAACAATTATTGCTAAAATCGTAGAGCTGATTCCAATCCGAAAAAAAATTGAGTGCACGAAGTAATATCAACACGATCTTTGGGCAGCACATATTGTCAAGATGAAAGGGGTTCGTATATTCAAAAAATACCCAATACAGAAACGAAAGTTTATTACTGCAGTTTTATATACAACATTACTTACAACAAACACCCGTTCAAAGTCAGCCAATAATCAAAGCGCACCAACCTAGACAAAGTTTGTAATAATGAAGGTGTTCACATACTCCAATTGTTGCACGAACGAATTTTTTCAATTATTCTGATTCATAACGATGTCAAACCACAGTTTTTCCATCAGACCCAAAAAAAGCAATCGAAATTTTCGAGTGTAAAACAATTTCAGTTTGTTTAAATCTGCTTTTAAGAGGCAGCAAGTTTTGCTACATACTTTGGTGAATAGATTCTTTACACTTAAGGCACTTCAAACAAAAAATGTTTTTCAACGCGATAAAAAACACATTCTTTTCGTCGTTTTCGGCTGTGCGAATTTACGAAGTTCACAGGAGTATAAGATTTTGTTTAAAATTTTTACAATGATTGATAACTAAAAACAAAACATTCAACAATAAAAAATGAATGAATGAAAGTGAGAACAACCATAAAAATTGTTCTTGAATTTAAAGCACAAAAAAACAAGACGGTCTGGTTTACAGATGGATACAGGCTGCAACCGATACAAAGTCGAAATTTGAAATTATTTGTTCAAGTCCAACACTATATTTTAACACGACATCAATTTGTAAAAATCAATTCTGCCACACATGGTTCTAAATTGCAAAATAAGTTTATTGTTAAAAGCAAAACGAGAAAACGCAGTTTTTTTACACCGTTTACAATATACTGTAATTTTCAGCTGCATTTCTTGATCCATTCGTTTAAAATTAAGTGCGTTTTCTGTCAGATCCGTATTCTTTAATAAAAAGAATTACGAAAAGCACTATTATTTTCAAAACATATTTTACTTTAAAAAACAAGTTGGGGTCCTAACTCAGGTGATTCCAAATTTTACACGAAGTGAAAGAAAAACAAGACATTTTAACTAGTTACTCTTGAAACATAATAACAGCGACCAGACTGTAGGTTACAGTACATTTGTACTTGAAAAAACAAACAACAGAATGATATTTAGAAAAGTGGAACAAAATTAAAAAAAAAACAACTTAAACAACAGGAGGAGGCTGAGGAATCAGAGAAGTAAAAAATGTCGTAATAAAGCACCAAGCAGTGGCGAAAATCGATGGAGGAGGAGGAGGAGGAGGAGGAGCCGGATGCTCTTCGGAGTTGACGTCAACCTAAAAAACGAGTAGAAAAATGATTTTACGAGTTTTTCTTATGTTGCCGCACTATTTCAGCTTTTGTTCAGAGTATTTCATGAATTTTGATGGACAAAATGAAAACTGTGACAACCGTTATTATTGCACAAAACAACCCAAGATATTTTTGAACTCCGGTTGTAGCGATTGCGAGATGGCCGCTTTAAGTCGAAACGAAGCAAAGTAACGTAACGAATGATTTAATCATCGAAAAAATGAGAAAAAAGCTAAATCGTAAATTATTTACTTAAGAACAAGAAACAAAATACTAGTTTGACAGTTAGAATGTGTAACCGAATGCTTGAGATTTTGTCAAGAGCAACATATTCATTTCGAACAATTTCAACTTCTTCGTAAACGTAACATCACACAAGACAACAGAAAGCGGCGCTCAATAACGTGGCGCAGGCAAAACAGCAACTGCTCCCGCTGTAGATTGGCATGAAGAAACAGTTGCTAGTTTTGACTGATTGGGTGGTTTCCACCCTTTGAGGTTTCCGACTGTTTCTTTATTCATCATTTTCGCGCCCAAAACCTTCTGACGTGAATCAAAAAGAAACCAAAAGCTTTTCGGCGAGCAACAAACAAAACAGGCAGCGGAAATAAGTCTTAAAACAGGAAAAGAGAACCCACGTCATCGTCGTCGTTTTGGTTGTTGTTATCGTCGATGACGTCGGGTTCGGGCTCTCTCGCGTTTTCCCTTCGGACTTCATCGGGACGCGGAGGACGACGTTGGGCTCGAAATAAACCGGACTGATACCTGGAATACAAGACTCATGAGGAACTTAGGATTCTAATGGGACATGAGCTGGTAAGAGTAGAATCGTTGTTTTAAATTCTGCCGTTTTCAAACGAACTAACTACGATAAATGGAAGACCAAATCATATTCGTCACTTAGTTGAATTCAAGGCGGCAGTCTCTACACCCTTGCCTCTATTGGCTAAAACTGTCGAATTTGGCCGGGTCGGGTATCGAACCCACAACTTCACACGAACTAGGCTTTACTGTTCGAGGTTTTTGCTTCTTTACATTTATCAATGCAACTGTAATCACTTAAGCAATTGGACTTGACTTCCAGTTACAATTGCTGACAAAACAACCGGTGTTTTTTGTATCTAGTGGCAACAGCAAATCTAATTTTAATTTAATTCGTCTCCAAGGAATTCGAGCATTCTATTTTTAACCTTACACACGGTAAACGTTATTCACCAGACAGCAGATACTACTAATATAACGTTATATTACGTATCATTCGATAAATCCAAGTGCCGTTCTTGTCAATTGAGTGCTGTATAAAACAGTTTAAAAAAAATAATTCAACAACTATAGTAAAACGTTATCAAAAACTGAAGAGAACCCAATGCTAAACAAAAAGCTACAGACTTACACGTATAATATGAGAAAAAAGCCAGCGACAAGTAAAAACCTCCAGAACGTCGAATAAAAGTAAATAATACTGAGGAAAAAGCTGTAACGAAACAAAGTGAAAACGACATCTAGCCAATCATGCGGCGCCAAATCATCATTGTCGGCGGGAGCGAAACCGCCTTGTGCATTCATCTGAAAAACAAGCCGATTCAAATAAACGATCTCAAAATCAATCACGTGCTACCGACACAATTCAACTACTTTCTTTAGGAACAGCTTACTGGTGGATCTGGGGCGTTTGCAGGAGGAGCTTGTGCTGGGGCGTTCGCGGGAGGAGCTTGTGCTGGGGCTGCAGGAGGATTGGGGTCAGCAGCTGGCGGCGCGGTCCCATCGGTAGTAGTTGTAGGTTGGTTGGACGAAGGCTGCTTATCTGGGGTTTGATTATTATAGCTGAAAAAAAAGTAAAACCTTAAATATTGTCCAATCAAGCATTTAATTGTCTGGCTCAACGTTCACTTTCATACTACATTAGAAAAGCAATAACTGAAATTTTTGCCTGTGTCTTCTTTTTTTATGTTCAAAGAAAATAGAATTGCCTTGAGGAATATTTCAACCTTTAACCTTTTCAAATATCACGGCATGCTTAATTAAACTTTTGGAAAAAGCAAACACAAAACACTTTTTCAACATTTCGTGATTGCGTATTGCACATAAAATACCCAATTTACAGCGAGCATATTTAGAACAAACATAAACCATCAAATTATGGGCAACAAACATACGTCGCAATGGTTCGTCAAATCGAGATGTTATATTACAAATCACCAAGTGGCTATTTTTGACATTTCAAGTTTAGGATATGACCGATATAAAGATTAAAAACGAATAATTTCGAAGGCTGTCAATGGTTAAAAGACGTTGGTAGAAAAGAAAGCTCATTAATGTTGATTGTTAAATTAAAACTTGTTAATTGGTAGAAAAGAAAATGTTAAAATGCTTTATCAAGAGTAAGTAATCAATACACAGAAAATAACCTAATCAAACTGGTTCGCCGATTCGGGAATACAATTTTCTCTCCGTGGATAGTCGCCCGACTGTTGGAACGTCCGTGGATAGTTGGGATTTTGCAATGTTGACCCGCCCCCCCCATACCTTGGAACGGGTCGGGTAAACTCACCACCACAACACACCAGTACAAGTTTGATTTCAAAATCAGGACACTCACAATTTCCCACCAATACTTCAATAACAAACATATTTTTATTAATAATTCGTGATACGTTTGAAAAGCTTTATAAACTTGAAACCCAATTAGAAACAAATCGTAGTTACAAAAATCTCATCAAGTCTTAACATTTTCTATACTCACTGACAATACAGCTGTATAGACTGAAATGTCGTTCAGCCAATCTTAACAAAATATTTCAATTATAAACGTAATCAAACACTAAAATGTTGGTGTTGAATCGTATAGGTTACAGTGTGCGCTTATACGTCCTAAAGCTCCAAACAATTTTTAAAAATACAACCGCGAAATAAGTGTATTTAAATAAGCGTCATTGTGCCAACAGGAGACTTACATCACCGTAAAGTTTAGCAAGTTTAAGGAAATGATTGAACGACAGCGCTTTGTTTTCAAAAAGCGTCAAAACTTACATAACACTGGATTTCAAGTGCACTTACTATTGCATAAAGTTGTTAACTTGTTGTTGATATTGTTGCCACATTGCCGCGTACTGCTCGGGAGTAGAGGGTTGTTGATAGTGGGGATAATTCTGCCATTGCTGCCAGTGTTGCCAAGGACTTGAAAAAAGAAAAGTAACGTGAACACGATTAAACTTGAAATCAGAAACTACACATTAGCCAGTTTGAACCAGCATTAACCAGTAAAAATCTCAACAAAATTTACAAGATAACGCGTCAAAAGTTCAACCGTTAGGCATTAATTGTTATTTTGGTTATGAATCATGTTTTCACAAGACTTATAATAATCTTTATTATGCATTAAATGAGCGCAGCAGAAAAAGTAAACTCGACAGAAGTCTTCTTTTACTGGACTCATACATATCTGACTATTGTTGTGATTATTATTATTTTTTTTTAATAAAAAAGCTCAAAAGACTTAGTATTTTCACAATGTTTCTTGAACTTCAAGACATATGTTAAAAGTCGAGAGTATATAGTCCGTCAAGAGTTAGGTTTGGATAAAATTGAAGATTTGTTTTTGCGATTCTTTTGTATCGCAATCGCGAAATCATAAAAGTTTACCGAAGCCTTACATCAAACAGACGCTCCGAGTGCAAATCAATGGAGTCAATAATAATTCATAACGGATGCTACAGGAGCTTTTCAATATTTTTCAACACGTTTTAAAGGATTTAAACAGGTTTTAAAAGATTTTAAAAAGGCAAAAAACATCACGTAATAATTTTGATAAAATTTCTTGATTTTATTTTTAGTAGTGACGATCGGTGAAAAGAATCAAAATGATTAGTAACCTCCAAATCGTATCAAAGCGTACTTTAGTATAAAATTACCAAATAATATTCATTTTTTAAAAACATTAAATACTAATTTGACTTATTTTAAATTTTTTAAACATTGATCAAAGTTATTTGTTCGTTTGTAGTTTCGAATTCCCCTTTTTTTAACGTAGTAGGAAGGTAACATCAACATAGAGATTATCTACCGATGGTAATCATACTGCTTTAAAAACTTAGACGAAGCAATCAAGCCACGAAAAGTCAATACCCATGTGTTGCTAACAAGTGATACGTTCAATCGCAAAGGGCCATGACTACAAGGTAGTTATTCTTGAAATCTGCGTACGCAAGGCGAATCGCCGAAACAATAAAAATTTCGGAGATCATAAATGTTCCTAATGGGCGGTCAAGAGAAAACTTGAAGACTTGCGGTATAGCTCGTTTGTATCCAAATAGCTTTTCAGTGCTTTTTTTGTTTCAAAGTATTTTTGTTTCCTTGTAAATAAATAATACCGTCACGTAGTTTATTTTTACTTCATTAGAAAACTTTGGCCTTAAGATGTTTGTGTGAAGAAAACCGAAAACACTTAATTGCCGATCATCACCAGTATTTAGAGGGTGCTTCTGGATTCTAAGAGTTACTGAGCGTCATGCTTTAATTCATAGCAAAGTACTACAACAATAAGCCACGTGAGCCAAACGCACGCAAAAGGCCACGTCATTTCAGCAAACGCAAAACAAAAAAAAACAAACATTAGTGGTATTGAATATTTAACAGTGTTAAACCGCCCAAGGATATATTTAGAGTTTAAAGTAGATATGCACTTTACCTTGCTCCAGCTGCATCTAATTCTTGATCAACACAAGGTCAAAATGACACTTGTAAATCAAACGTCAAACAACTCTATATTCAATAAGTCATAATCAACTCGTTTGAGCTTTTCGCTTACCTTGATTCACTGGATGAAGACGAATGACGATGACGTATGCCGTCAGTAAAATTGCTCCCGCTTTGAACCTGTAAAATTGCGGAAAAATAACGAAAATTCTCAACTTCGAACAAAAGTTTAACTAACAATTGGTGTTACTTCTGGCAATGACAAGCCAAGCTGTATCGTGTGCTTGCTGTCAGTCATCTGAAATTGAAAAATATAAACGGTTTGCTGTAGTTCAAAACCGGTTTAAAAGAAAAATTACAGACCAGCAAAAACGAGCTGAGTTTTTCTGCATCACCAAGGCACCTTCCTTTGTATATAAGTGTTTGACAATTTATTTCCTGCAAATATAAAGGTATAGTTACCTACTAGATTTCAACCAATTGTGGTTTGAAGGTAGATTGCTTACGGGACGGGAAGCGTGAACATTTTGTATAACTTCTTTCAACTTTTTCACAGACCAGCAAGTGTCGCATGACAAGATAATTGGTTTGCTCACATCTGATTGATGAATATTGATGTTTATCTTGGTCTCACTCATTTTAAACTAATTTTAGAATACGCAACAAAACTACATAAATCTGTAAGTAATTACAAAACATGTTATTAAACAATTTGTGCCTAGACAACTGCTTGTGAAACAAGACTGTAAGTAATAATTGTAGTAAATAATACCAAACCCATATGTCAAAAGACTTTCAAAATTACTATGCAAAGTCTGTTGTAATACGAGTGTTACTACTAGTCGTGTGTTAATACGAATGTTACTACTACTGTTGTAATACGAGTCTCGTATGTTACTACAGCAGCAAAAGTGTCAAGTGGTTAAGAGTGTCATGATTGTGATCATTAAAGTCTTGGTCAAACCCTACTTGCAGCATTCTGTTGTGTTCTTGAACAACACTTTTTCCTTCTTGATGGTCTTAGCAAGCAGTTCTAAATTTAGGTCATAGCTCCATAAAACTAAAAAACTAAAAAATAGACTCTATAAAACTAAAGAAATAGTAAAAATTTTAAGTTACATTAGATTAATCAGATCAAATGATAAGCTCTGTAATAAAATCAATATCATCAATGATGGGCAATGCAAAAACTAGATATCAACAAATTTTAGCACTCATATCACTCTATTAAAACTATCTTGTTATCTCTGCAAGCAGGCTGAAACACCACTTTAAAATTGCTTTAGGCTTAAAGCTTTCAATATATTGCAAGTGTGCAAGTCGGGAAAATTAGTTTTTAAGGCATAACCCAAGAACTTCTAAATCAAGGACATGCAGGCGCTAGTTTCAGATAATCCTAGCGAAGGCGACTGTTTTTTCTATTAATTTGCACAGCCGATAAAAGCTTATTGTTACATCATAGGGTAGACTTTGTGATCTACAATGCTAACTATGGTAGGTTCATTTACGAAAATTTAAATGTATGTTACCGAGGCAGTTTAATCCTAGTAAGGTGTACTCAAGTTTCATTATAATTAAAAAGAATAATAAGAAATACCGTTTAATGATTTTTAAAATTAAATAAGAACAGCATTAAAATTTATAGCAAATTGAGGAAAGTTAGGTGGAGTGTCAAAACTGGTTGGCATAGGGATAGGCGAGTGTTAGGTAATAGGTAGGCCTATTTAGGCCTGTTTAAGATAATAGGCTATTTTAGTGACCCGGCGACACCATTCTCCGGTTGGCCGGCAGATAAACGCATTGTTCTGATTGGTAATTGACTGTTTTTTAAGGGTTGTTACTTGTCAAATCAACGGCGTCGCTGCAAGTGGTCGTAAAATGTAGTCAGGTAGTGTTACTTCAAAGCTATCAAAATTTCAGAAAATTTAGGTGACCTCCTCAATCAATCATTGTTTTATTTTAAGTGTAGAACGCACAGTAAATACGAGCTTACATAAAGAAGATAAAGTTGAGTCGTAGGCCTAGGGCTCTAGGGCCTACTACTACTAGAAAAAGATATTCAACTGTCGAGGGCTCAACTTTTTCCCATCATTCTGAATAAATGACAAGTGAATTTTCCATGCATATTGACCACTTTTTACAATTTTTTCAAACTTACTCACACTAAGAAATCGGGTTCAAATGGAGAGTCGGCCGTGATGAAAATTTTTTTGTAGTTAAAGCTATCTCCTGACTTCCTAACCCTCACCCTAACTTACTGTATACCTTTACACCCACTATACCTTTACCTCCTAACCCTCACCCTTATAGGGGTGAGGGTTAGGAGGTCAAAGAATAGGTTAGATTTAACTACGCTGCGGTACTAAATTTTCATTACGGCCGACATGGTAAATTTTCATCACGGACGACTCTCCATTTCAGAAATCGCGTTGTTAAATAACTTTAGAAACAAAACAATCCATAAAATTGTTTTAAATGATATACTTTGTAATGTCAAAAAACAAAAGGTTTCGACCGGTTTTTTACCGGCCGGTCAGACCGGTCAAGGTTTGTGAGTAATATTGATAATTATTTTTCTCTTTTTTCGAAGAGCATTAATTTACGTAATTATGCCGAATAAATGTGGAATTGTGAATTGTAGAGGAAACTACGACCTTTTATCAAAACGTAGAATATTCAAACTGCCCAGGCTTGATCCTGAGAGGCAGAGGTGGCTGGCTGTGATTCCTCCTCGCAAAGACTTTAATGTTGCAAATGCTAAATCTTTTTTTATTTGTGAGAAGCATTGGCCACAAAATCCTCCAATGAAGAAACTGCCAGGTGGAACAACAAGACCAACTGTTGCACCTAGCATTTTTGATGTACCTGCTTCATGTCTGCTGACCCCCCAAATCCCTCCTCGCCCTGCAAAGCAAGTAGACAAACAACTTGACGTTTTTATGGCCAGAGACAGGATCAAGTCGTTCAGTGAATTTCTACCTGACAAGAAACTTCACAAGGAATATAACAATGTTGTGATTACCCGAAGATCTGACAGGTGTGCTTTCCTTTTTATGTCGTCTGACTTTCGTGAATGCGAAATGACTGTTCTGGTTGAAAACAAGTCAACGCTATGTTCTCCTCTTACGTGTTTTGCATACAAGAGTGGAATTCGCGTACCCCTAGGAACTATATTGAACCCCAATAATGGCCTCAGTTCCTATTCACAGTTTTATGCTGTTGTGCATACTTGCTTTAACTATAAAATTCCTCTGGATAAAGTGTTGAAGAAAGTAGTTACTGTGCTTCAGGCTCAAGAAACTGAAGACAAAAAAAAAGGCAAAAAAATCGATTTTATTATCAATAATTTGAAGCTTCTAGTCAACAAAAATTTTACTGTAAAAAACTACTGCTTTGCTGTGGGATCTTTTCCACACTGCAATTATGAAGTACTCCGTGAGTATCTAGTTTTGCCAAGTAGAAGAAAATTGCAAGCTGTCGTCTCTTCAGTGAATGTGAAGGACATTTTATCAAAGACGTTTGCCAAACTTCAAAAGCCTCAACAGAAAAATGTAGTTCTCTTAGTTGACGAGATGAAGATTCGGCCAACAGTAGCCTTCTCCGGAGGAGTCCTCAGTGGCATGGCCAAGAATGACCACAACGCAAAAGCCACTTCAATGCTTTGCGTCATGTCCAAGTGTCTTCATCGAGGCCCCAGCATCATGGTATCTGTTACACCTGTCCATAAATTAACAGCTTCTTTTCAATTTGAGGTGGTGAAGCAGGCTGCCATGGTTGTAGAACAGGCTGGAGGCACTATTCTTGGGTCCATCACAGACAACCACAAGATCAACCAGCTTTACTGCAAGATGTTCGATCGTCCATCAGAGTCGGATTACCCTGCCACTGCTACTCATCCTTTAGATAACACACGGAGTTGGTACCTACTGTTTGACACAGTGCATCTATTGAAGTGCATAAGAAACAACTGGATATCAGGTGAGTCTACACTATTTTTGATTTGCTGTATGTAACATTTTAATACAAATTTTGAAAAAAAGCTTGAAAGAAAATTATTTTATTTTAAATGAAAATCTTTGATTATAACTGGAACTTAATTGACGAATAAAAAGAATAACAATTCCGTGATTTTTTTATTTAATTTTTAATTGTGTTGGTATTCATGCATTGGACTGCGTTTTGCTGTATTTCGACATTTCTGTTTGTGAGAGTTTTTTTGCGCAATAAGTAGATTTGTCAATTTTGATTGCTCTTAATAAGAAATTTAAATATTATTATCTATGCAAAGACTTCGTATCTATTATAAAAATATGATTTGCAAAAAAATTTAAGTAGCAACAGCGAACAATTATTACTCGTGATTTTACTTAAAATAGCCTAAGAAAAAGCACTTACAAAATAATTATATCTTCATGTAGTTCTTACGTGAAAAAGTTTTGTTTAATCAGTGACAGAAAAAAAAAATGAAATGAATACTGCAGCAGCACAACAAAAAATGCCAGCATGAGATGATTTTACTGTTTGTTCCTTTTGTTTCAGAGGCTTGCCAAAAGATGACTTTCGACAACCAAGTCACTGGTTCCTTCAACGACGTCAGAAAGCTATACGATGCTGAGAAGGCAAACCTTTTGAAAACATCTCCCCTGACAGATGCTGCTGTTCGACCTTCAAAACTTCAACTGCAGAATGTCCAGCACGTGTTGAAAGTTTTCAACGACAAAGTTGAAGCTGCCCTCAGGCTCCAGAAGTGTGGCGACACAGCCGACTTTATTCAATTTGTGCTTAATTGGTGGAATGTTGTGAATGTGTCATCAAAACATCAAGAAGTGAGGCTAAATGATCCCCACCGGCATGTTCAGGACCACACCACTACCAACTTGTCCGATTATCTACAGATTTTCCAGAAAGCCCCTTCTGGGCACGGAAAAGGCAGAAAGCAGTGTGTAACCCATGACACTAAGAAAGCACTTGTGCAGACCATGCAAGGCCTGACTTCTATTTGTGCACACCTCCTGACCCATGCTGGCTTCCAGTATGTACTTCTTCATGAGCTGAAGAGTGACAGGATAGAGGGTGAATTTTCTGTGTACAGGCAATCGACTGGTGCAAATGCTTTTATGACTTCTGGGGATGTCTTGACTGCCTGCAAAAAACGCCTGGCTAGACATGCCGCTTCTTATCTGGAGACCTTGGACGTAAATGGGGAAACCATGGCTCACACGTGTGTTACTAGTGCCATCGATGCTGAGGACGCCACTTTCATTGAGGACTGCACTGAGCCTTCACTCTCTATCCATGAGGAAAGCAGTGCAGCCTATGTGGCAGGGTGGCTGGAGAAAAAGTGTGAGGAACACCTGATCTTCAATGAGGAGGATGAACTAGTCTCAACAGAAGTCAGTGCCTTTATCTCCGAAGTTTCACGAGGCTCCCTGCAAATCCCCCACCAAACCACTTTTGACCTTGTGCGATGTGGACTTGCCTTTATCACCAAAGCCAGACACAGGGCCTGCTGCTGCAGGAGACTCATGATGATTCTGCAAGTGACGGAGGACTACAATAACCTGAACACTAGTGACAAGCTCAGACGACACGTGGCAAATGTACTTTTGAAAGGTCTGCATAACTTGGAAAAGGATCAGCAAAAGAACGCCGTCCTCCTCCAGACATCAATCAAGAAAGCGCGCTTGTCCGATTAAGTTTATTAGCAATTAAAAAGTTTTTTTTATTTCTTATAACTGTAATTTTTATGTGTGAAAGTTTTTATGTCATATTAAATATTTATGTCTATTTAGCGCTGTATATGGCAGGTTTCAGGTATTTCACTCAAGGGTAGTTCTGTGGGCATGGTATCACATATTTGGGTATTTATCCCTCAATATGCGTTTAAACGTTTTAATGCTTTTGTCTGAAGCAATTACGGACCAATCATTAATTGATTTCAGTAATACATTAGCACTTATACAGTAAAGATGATCGCCTTCGCTAGCAAAGTCTGGACATAGACAATGCATGTCCTTGATTTAGAAGTTCTTGGGCATAACCTAATTTTAGCTACAAAAATTATAAAAATATTTAATACAAAATGAGATATTTTGTTGCTTTGATTGATTGCTAAATACAATACTTCTGCTATTGATCTGCTAGTTAAATCTAAAAGTGACTTTCAAAGATGCAACATAATGACAAGAGTAGGTTTTGAAATGAAACCATGCCAATTGTGTTTGCCATCAATATCATACTCTTACTCATTCTATTGTGTTTCCAATTCTGGACGAAATTTTAAAACCCAGGTTCTGGGTAGAGAAATACCTAGAAAAAAGTTTTTTTTCAGATCACAAAAATAAACCCATTATTATATGAAATTACTTCTGTTATTCAATGTATATAAACTTATCAGCATATTATGAGTTTTGTGTTGCACAAAACATAACACAAAGAAGATGGCAATATGTCTATAATATAATTTTCAAAGTCAACCGACTTTCAATCATACAGTAGAAAGGAGAAATTTACAAATGTACAAAAAAACTAAAACTTCTAAAATGTACACCATGTTCAAACAAATCTTAGAACAATAAAAACCACAAACTGCTCAAACAGTGCTCTGCAAATTGCATTGCCATTCATATGAATTTACAGGGTGTGCACTGTATTTAGAATATGAAGTCAGACTTTCACAAAAAATCCATTTTAACACATAATAGACTGATGTATAAAATTGCAATTAATTCAATAAAATTGCCTTTTGCATCAATCACAGCTTCAATGCCCTCACGATTTGGGCTTTCTTCATGCCTTGAATTCCTTCTTGATCCGTTTAATCAATTCGTCCTTCATGTTGCATGGAATCTTGTTAGTGCATCTCTCAATCGCACCCCACACAAAAAAGTCCATCAGATTCAGGTCTGGCAAGTTTGGAGGCCAAACATGAGGCGAGACAAAATCAATGAAGTAGTTGCTCAGCTAAAGTTGTGTTTTTCTCAATGTATGGCAGGGTGCCAAGTCCTGTTGCCACACATATAGCCTTACATATCCAGGGCAGTATGTGCATCTCCAAAACCTTCAGGTACTCCACCGTGTTGACCTTCAAGCCCTTCTGGAAGATGTACGACAGCATGATGTGTCCTTCAGATGAAACCACTCCAAACACCATCATAGTGGCTGGAAACTTGGTCTGCATGACTTTTGGAACATCCTCAGAGCAGCAGCCAACCAACGGTTGTTTTGGTTGTTTACTGCTTGATCCTGACAAAAATTTTTCTTGTCAGAGAAGAACCAAATCATGTTGTGCTGCAGAGGATGTTTGAGTTTGTTGAGAAGTTTTTGACAGTGTTTCAATTGCTTCTCCTTGGTCTTGGCTGTCAGTAATTGGCCTTTTTTCATTTTGTAAGACTTGTACCTCAAGTCCTCAGACACACATCTTTGTATCAAGGCTTCAGGCATCCTCATGTCTTTGGCAATCACGTGCATCGACTTGCCTGGATCTTTATTAATGGCATTTTTAGCACGGTTAATGAATTTGGCAGTTCTGAGGCAGTCAGACCTTCTTTGGTGATTGGATCTTTTTGCCACAACTTCATAATCACCTCCAGACTTTTCGAGTTGATTTCTGACTTTCCATACCCACGTCGTTGTCAGATCAAAGAACTTTGCAATGGTAGCATTGTTGTGTCTGGCACAAATGGCAAACAACACAGCTTTCCTTTTCCATTCCTGTGGAGAGGTGAATTCTTTTCTTGGTTCCATTTTTATGGACGATGTACAGCACAGTGTAAACTATTGAAGAAAATAAAATTTTTCACATGCGAATAGCTTGCACCCTCACTGCATGCGTTTTCCTGCAAATTCTAATTACTGTACGCACCCTGTATATGTATTTTACTTTTATTCTTTATTGATGTAGAAGTATTACTCTACAAATAATAAACTAAACTGAGCTGATATTGTGACTTGTGACAAGCATTTTATTGGTTTGACTAGCTTTTGCTGCTGATTCTTTTAATCAGTAACTGTTTAATTTGGGCAAGTGGAGCTGTGGGTGTTTTCACAAATCCAATTTAGTATGTTGCAGGTGTATAAGTCGAAGCTAAAACTTCTGAGTGACTTAGAAATTTTTATTTCTTAAAACCCAGGTTCAGATAGTAAAAAATAGCAAAAAACTCAGATTGGGGTTTTGGAAAACCTGGGTTGGAAACACTATACTCAAACAATAATTGTCCCAAAATTCATCAGAATTAAAAGTAATACAAAAGTGATGATTGCTTGATTAAATTTTGTACTTGTTTTTATGTCATTGATATCAATTCAAACATCTCTTTTCCAGAAAAAATAGACAAAAATATGTAGAAGTACAAACATTTATTTCTGTAATGGACTAGTAAATTTTTTTTCTTCAACAACTTTGTGTTGTCAGTATCAGACAATCTGTGGGAAAAATGATTAAAAACACATAACTGAGTTAAAGACCAAAAAGGTTTTCTAATCTTAAATAAACAAGAGTGAGCTCGTCTTATTTTTTTGGCTTTACTTTAAAGCAGAGATGTGCTGAAACTCTAATAATCAATTCTGGCTGGAACCAAAAGTGGTACATACGATCCGGCCAGAATTCCAGCTGGAACTGGAGCTATTTAGAAATGCAGTATTAGCCTTGATAATACATTTGTTAAATTGTGAGTTGATAATAGTATTGCAAGTGCAAAAGTAGATGATTCATCACTTCAAAAAATACTAAAGTAGAAAGTTTGCAGTCAGTTTTGTTTGAAGCATACATTAAACAATTTATTTGAGTACTCCCTGCTGAGCACTGAATATTTGAAACATAATGACCAAAAATATTACAGACACATTCATTTAAGTTGTACATTGAAAAAGTTTTATTTTTATGACATTGCGGCTGTTTAGCTATTTTATAACTTTTATGTTTGTAGGGAGTAGAATACAGTGATCACTTACTTGAAAAGGCTAGTAGATAAGATTGATGCTAGATGGATCAAACCACAATAAAATGTTGATGATTTGCTGTAAGGTTAGGTTTTGCCTGTGCTACTATGCTCATAACTAGGTGGAATTGTGCTCTGAAGTCATTGCCAGATCAATGGAGTTAAACATTCTTATCATCTGACCTTAGTCCCAACAATAAATTAGTTCCAATTTATGCTAATGACTTTTAATCATATGCCACTCTCATGAATAAATTTATTTATGTATTTACTGGTAGTGCATTGTAGCTGATTTAAGGTTGACCTAATATATTTAATATATATATTGGTATATCAATGTCATAATTTGTGTGAGAATTTTCTTCTTATCAATTTTTCAAATTGAAGCAGCTTTGACTAGTTTTTTATTACTGAGAGGTGTATAAGTGCAATTTAGCAGGTTATATCTCTGAGTAAATGACAGCCTACATCAATTTTAAACTAAGCATAGATATCTTTCTAGATAAATCAGTCCTTGGCTACAATCACTTTAGTTCCAGCCATGTAATTCCATTTTGGCTGGTACCAGAACTGAATCTTTAATTCTGGCTGGAACGGAATTCTGGTACATCTCTACTTTAAAGTGATGTATTTTCAATCATTTCCACTCACAGATTTCTTGGGACTGGCAACACAAGTATAATGAAGACAAAAAAAATGGTCTGAACAATTGTTTTTCATATTCTGAGATAATTTTTAACCATCCATGACCCACCAGTTTTACAAAATTTTGAAAAGTGGCTCACAGGAACTTTGATTACTCTGATCAAAGTTCATAGGTCATATCAATGCATTATTGGTTCCAAAAGAGTGAACTTACTCATCTTGTACTAAGATGACCAGATACTTGGAAATATATACAAATTGTGACCAGACAGCATTAAAAAGTATCATGTGCAGCACAGTGCATCATGCAGAACTCACTACTCTGGAACCCAAAACCATGATGAAGCAGGAGATTAAGTTTGGTGTTTATGATAAACAATTTTGCAAATAGTAGTGATGGGACAATTAGGAACTGAAAGTATTGATAAATTTTTAGGAATTGGCATCAGATCAAAAGATATTTTATAAGAATCTTAATTCTTAAAATGATTCGTAATTTATTCATGAGCAGATGAATCTGGATGTTTGCATATCAGATAATAGTGTAATCCGCTTTATCACATAAGGATCAGAAATCCCAAACCGAAGTCAAGTATTTGCTAAGAAAACACTTTGTTTAATCACATATTGGTTTATTGCACAATTCAGTTAATTGAATAAAAATTTAAAGCTACTTATTTGATTAACCGAACAGTCCTTCACATCAATGAAAGTAAACACTGATCAAAAATGCACTGTGAGCAAACACACCCAATGCTCTTGCTGCATATTCATGAGTAGACAGCACTTGAGACAAAACAATGTGAGATCAAAGTTGCTCAAGTACTACTGCACATTCTTAAAACATCTGTCATCATCTGATTAAAACAATGAGAGTTTTAACATATCCAATTGATTGAAAACAACATGTAACCCTCATTGGGCAATGACAGCTTATTTAATTTTAAATGTACTGAGTGATTTCATTTCAGCGTTACATAGTTTGCAATACACAGTGCAGAATTTTAAGTATAAAAATAACAGAAGCAGGACCAAGTAAATGAAAAGATTTATCACTGTCTGAAAAAATCTTTGTCATTGAAGTTGAGAAAAAATTATTTCAAAATTATCTCTCAAAGTTAGTTTTTGTGTTTTTTAGGACATTGAGAAAGTGCATGCACTTGCCTATTCTATTTGTCTTACATCATTCACTCACATCGTGAGAATAGGAAAACATAGCAACAATCTCCAGTTTGACTTTCGTGCAAGACAGGTAGTTAACAAAGAAACACCACTGTACTAGAGACTGTTACCAAGGACATGCTGCAGCATGTTTAGGAGGAGCCAGAGTACCAACTTCATGTGTGCCGTGTCACAGGCAGTGCATATATTGAACATTTGTAGCTCAAAATTTCATTGAGCACTTTACAAAAACACATTAATTAATTTCTTAAAATTTATATGCATAATAAGAGTTTTTTTTTTAAATATTGCAATATAAGTATATATATTGCAGTATTATATGAAACAGTAAGGCAATCTTTGCAGTGTGCTCATTGAAAGGATCAGAGCAATTTTATACAAAAATTATTTAATCACTGTTTAAATCTGTTTTATACATTAAAATCAATCTGTGTCATTTATATTAAGTTGAGAAAAGAGGAGTCTAGTCACCTGATTTGCCTTCAAAATTTTTGTTGAAATAAACATTGAAATTGAAATCAAAAAAATTGACATTGTCCCATTACTAGCAAACAAGACACTTTGATGCTCTCCATCCACAGCTCTTACATACTTTCCAGCATCCAGTTATCAGTATGCACAATGCAGAAGTCATATTTTTTGGGGCAGCAATGCATTATTTGAAACTGTGAATCTTAGATATTTCTATCTTTATATAACTAGCTCAATAAATGTAACCAAGCCAAAAAAGACTGTTCTGCTGAGAGATAAAAGCTCAATAACATGGTCAGCCAAAAAGCTTAGGTTTGGCATACATGATGCACAATGATGGACAACATCTTAGAAATAGCTTACAAATCAATTAAATACAGTTAAGCTCTTGAGTATTAATTTAAATCATTTTTGAAACATTTTTTCTTAGTCACCTGGGATCAATTAATCAAAGAATTGTAAGTTTTTTCCTTAGTCTCTTGAATTGTTATCATTTCGTCACTTTTGTTTCTTTATTGCATCACTAATAAATTATTTCCAACTCTTTTATAACATTATACACTTTGAAGATATATTCAATTAACCTTGAAATAAATGGCAGCAAGACGTCAAGAAACAAATTTTTTTCTTTCCAACTTTTTTAACTCAGTTAATTGAAGTGAATACATTTTCAATATATAAATGTACAAAGGATTGAAAAGAGACTTTTTTTCTCTTCACACATTATTGCCATCAGTGTATTTAAAGTTAAATTGAATATGGCAGAAATGCAAAAAAAGCAAAGGAAAGCAAAATGAGAGCAATTTAAGAGTTACAAAGAAAAAATCATGATTTTTTGGTTATTTGATCCATCACTGGCAACTACCGAACACTTTAAAGCAATTTATTTTTTGTAAAGTTTCTCATCCAATATGTAAAAAAAATTTACTGCATCATATTAAACCTAAATAAAAATTGTAATATTATATGATAAACATATTTATCATATATCACAGGTCGCTACCTTTCAAGGTGGAAACTAAACAAAAGCAGGTGTTTACTGCTTTTTTATTTTTACTTTTCAATTGATTATTATCAAACTGATCCTATAAAAGAAAACATTTAGCCATTGGCTTGCTTGGCCCAGATGATAGGTGCTTTCACGCAGCCTGGGCCGTGAGTAAGTCTGTTCATTAATTTAAAATGACAGACCGAAACCGAACCTACCAAAATGGAAGGGTATCCACCCATTCCAATGTTCAGTGTGGGTCTGCTAATCGGCAAACGTCCTTTTCAGGACAGGACAATGCTAGGATAAAACTGCCCTTTTCAGGGCACATTGCCAACAAGTTCCGAAGACCCA
Organism: Diplosoma virens; assembly: GCA_963680785.1. Classification (NCBI taxonomy): domain Eukaryota; kingdom Metazoa; phylum Chordata; class Ascidiacea; order Aplousobranchia; family Didemnidae; genus Diplosoma; species Diplosoma virens. Next base: position 22,636,370 of record OY796882.1, on the reverse strand, counting down.
CTATTCTTCAGCTGAACATCGAAGGCCTAACTGCAAGCAAGATGAACGTTCTTCATCACCTCGCTATGCAGTCTGAGGCACTCGTCATCCTACTGCAGGAGACCCACTGCACTGATGCAGAGAAGTTGGTACTACCAAACTACCAACTAGCTGGGTCTTCTTTAAGCAGGAAGCATGGCCTTGCCACGTTTGTCCACGAGCAACTGAGATACACGCTTTTGGACCAATCTCCACCAACATCGGAGATCGAGTGGTTGTGTGTGGACGTTGATGGCTATAAAATAGTCAACGTCTACAAACCATTGCCAATGCAATTGCAAACCCTGGATCTCCCAGTGTTTCCTCACCCCTGTCTGTATGCTGGCGATTTTAACTGTCGTTATGCTGACTGGGGTTATGATGACAACAGTCTGGACGGTGAGTGCTTGGCTGGATGGGCAAGTATTAATTGTCTTGCCCTCCTATATAATGCCAAGGACGCTGCCAGTTTTTACTCCAGCTGCTGGAACACTGGCACCAATCCAGATCTAGCTTTCGCTAGCGTAGGTCCAAACAGTCGCTTACCAGATAGATGTGTCCTTGACAAGTTCCCCAGGTCACAACATCGACCTTCGCTTATTACACCATTAAGGTTTGCTATGGCAGTGCCGAGCATGCCTGTTAAGCAATGGAACTTCCGCAAGGCCAAATGGAGTCACTACATTGCTTTGACGAATAAATTCGCAAAGACTTTGTTGCCGCCTGATTCACTTGATGTGGATGCGGCTTACCAGGACTTCTGTAACACCATTAAGAAAGCAGCCAAAAAGACTATCCCACGCAGGTATTGAAATAACTATATTCTGTGTTGGGATGCAGAGTGTGAATCCCTCTATAAACCTTTCTGCAGTCTCCTCAGGGAGACGACTCAAGTTTGGCTGCTACAGCTCTGCTTGCCAAGCTTGACAGAAAGCGGAGGGATCGATGGTCCAAGGCAGTTTGGAGCATTGATTTCTCACACTCTAGTCGAAAAGCGTGGAGTATCTTGAACAACCTTACTGGTAGGTCACGACACTCTCCTCGTCACTGTCCCGTTTCAGCCGATGCTATTGCATCTCAGCTGGTTAGAAATGGGAAATACGAGGCTGTTGACCGCAAGTCATCTCGACTTGTCTTTCAAGAAGTGTCTGACCTTTGGAGGGCCACAACACCAGATGCAGTAAATATCTCTGACAGTTTTTTACAGAGAGAATTTGCTGCTGCCCTGCAACATTTAAAACCAGGTAAAGCTCCGAGACCTGATTCCATCTACCCAGAGCTTATACTCCATGCCAGAGCTGCTTTGAAGTCCTGGTTACGTGACTTCTTTTCTTCCTGTTTGCGCCGACACAAAATTCCCAAGATCTGGAGAAGAGCGCATGTGGTCGCGATCCCAAAACCAGGAAAGCCCGTGGGGGACCCAAAGAGTTATCGACTGATATCTCTGCTCTGTGTCCCCTACAAGATCCTCAAGAGGCTTATCTACGCCCACGTTGAAACATTAATCAACCCACTGCTCCCTAAAGAGCAGGCTGGGTTCCAACACGGGAAGTCAACCGTAGATCAAGTTGTTCTGCTAACCCAGAACATTGAGGATTCTTTCGAGGCTAAAAAGAAGGCTGGTGCCGTATTTATCGATCTGACAGCTGCTTATGACACTGTTTGGCACCGTGGCCTTACCTGCAAGCTGCTGAGACTACTTCCGGATAAGCACATGGTCAAAATGATCATGGAGCTTGTCCGAAATCGAAGTTTTACCCTTACCACCGGTGACAGCAAGCAAAGCAGGCTATGCCGTCTTAAAAACGGCGTTCCTCAGGGATCGGTCTTGGCTCCCCTCCTATTTAACATCTATATGTACGATCTTCCTTCCACGATTTCAAGAAAGTTTGCTTATGCTGATGATCTAGCATTGCTGCATTCTTCTGGAAACTGGAAGGACTTGGAGGGGACTCTAAGTCAAGACATGTCCACACTTTCAGCGTATCTCCATACTTGGAGGTTGAAGCTCAGTCACACTAAGACGGTGACGACAGCCTTTCATTTAAATAACTGAGAGGCCAAATGTGAGCTAAAGGTCTACAACAACAATAGACTTTTACCGTTCTGTCCAATCCCTACTTATCTTGGGGTTAAACTGGACAGATCGCTCACGTTTCATCACCATTTAGTGGCATTGCGCAAAAAACTATCTTTGCGCGTCACACTGCTGAGGCGACTCGTGGGCTCGGGATGGGGTGCTGGTGCTAAAATACTACGCATAGCCACCTTGTCTCTAGTCTACTCAACAGCTGAATACTGTGCGCCAGTCTGGTGTTGCAGTGCTCACACTCGCCTCATTGACAGTGTCTTGAATGACGCCTTGCGCATAGTCACTGGATGCCTGCGTCCCACTCCAATGGACCACCTACCTGTACTTTCAGGCATCCAGCCAGCTGAGCTTTGCCGAATGGGAGTGACACTCTCCTTGGCTTACCGTGGATCTCTGGACCCCGATCATATCTTGCATGGTCTATTAAGTGGGTCCTCAGATACTCGCCAAGTGAGACTAAGATCCAGACGCCCGTTTGTGCCAGGTGCGCGGAATCTCTTGAACAACCTTGCCAAACTTGGCAACCGCGCCTCTGAATGGACAAATCACAAATGGAACACAGAGTATTGTGAAAATGCTTCCAGGCTCCGTGCTTTTGTGCCCGAGACCGGTACCAGGCCTGTTGGGATGGGCTTATCCCAAGCAGCTTGGGTTAAGCTCAACTGCCTGCAGACTGGTGTTGGGTGATTCCATTCGTCCATGCACAAATGGGGTCTCGCTCCTTCACCAAATTGCGAGTGCGGTGCCTCTGAGCAAACCGTAAACCATGTACTAATAGCATGCCCTATACATCGGGCACCACCTGGAGCACGAGGTCTGACGGTTTTGGATGACAAAACTCGATGCTGGCTTAATGACATCACTGCCAGCATCTGATCCAGGCAGTGCAGCAGTCTGAGTAGTAAAAGGATAAACCCTCGGCCCCAGTCCTGTTTGTGTCTGACCTGGAGTGGATACCCTTCAAACGACGACAATTGGCTTGAAGTATTTTTTATAAAGAGCTATTGGCATAAATCTAACTTATTTGCTATAAATTTATTGAATTAAATAAAAATGCTTTTCAACAAAGTATATATTCATTCATACATTCTTCTCATCTCCCAATGTTTATCTTGGTTTTGTTCTCCCAGCTAATTTAAATAAAACCAACTAAAATATAAATAAAATAGTTTATTCTGTTTTATAATATATTGTACAACAGGGTAACTTTGTTCAGCAGTGTAACTTTGATCAGTTGGGATAATGGAGTACGATTTGACTAGTAGTCCAGGAAACAAAGCCGGAAAAAGTCATCAGGTTTCCTGTACAAACTCCCTGCCCCTTTTCAAAAAACAAAAAATTGCATATCCTCTCAAAAAACTAGAAATTATATTTTTAAACTCTTACATTATAAAAATAAAATGTTGTTTACTCTATTCTTATATTGGTTTTTAATCTCTCATCAAAGTTACCCCTGAAATATGGCTTAACTTTGTTCCGCAGTTTGTTTGAAAGCATTCAGCAGGGAAGCTGTTATGACATCATCAAAATATTTCATTCAATCGTGCAGGGGCAGAGTGTTATAATTAACAGGGAGAGAGTTTTCTTATTGAGAGTGTCAGGTAATTAGAAGTTAAAAACTTCCAAAATTAATCAAAGTTAGCCTGTTTTATGGTACCATATTACAATATTGCTGGTTTTTTTCCCTGATTTTTTATTTTCTTTAATTATTGACTGTGTTAAATTGTGGCTCTGATACTGTTGAATTGAATGAAGGCTGGAAGCTTTTCTACTCAGGTGTAGATGATACCATGTCTGCTCAAGCAAGGGTAGGCATTTTTGTAAGCCCTTGCTTGGCCTACTGTGCCACTGATTGGATCCCACTCAGAGGAAGGGTTTGTCTCCTTAAGCTTAGGGTACAGGAGCAGTCACTACATTTTGCAAGTGTACGTACCAAACACTGAAGCACAGTACCAGCCTTACTTACATGAAGCAGGTGTTGCTTTACAAAAAGTAACATCTACAGAATCTATTGTTCTACTGGGTGATTTTAATGCACATGTGGGTACTGACAACAAGACATGGAAGGGTGTTATCGGAAGACAAGGAGACTCCGACATTAACAGAAATGGAAGGTGTTTGCTACAGTTCTGTGCCAGTGCCCCCAACGAATTATACATAATGAATAACTTTTTTTGGCACAAGGGGATTTACAAGTACATGTGGTACAGCATTCTATTATTGATTTCTGTATTGTCTAAGCAGACTTGCTTTCTTCTGTGGTTGGTGTTCATGTTAAAAGAGGAGCTGAACAGTCTACTGACCATCACCTAGTCATCTGCATTCTAAGAGGCCTGAACCATATGAAAACAAGGAAATGATTCAGAGCACGAAGAGCATGCAGAATAAAGTGGGAGTTACTAACTGACAAAAAGATGAGACACACTTTTGCAAGCAAAGTTGCTTCTTTGTTCAGAGAACTCTCTGGCTATACTGAAGATGTTGAGACTGAGTGGGATTTACTTAAATCAGCAGTCATTACATTTGCAGCTGTTAGTTGTGGTTGCAAACATGTGGGAGGTCAAATGGGTAGTCAGAAAAGAACTATTTGGCAAACCAAGAAGTTAAAGAAGCTATCCATGCTAAGAAAACTGCATTTAGAGTTTAGTTAACAAAAGAGTCATCTGAGCAGCTTCAATTGCAGTACTCTGCAACATGTAAGACTGCCGCCACTTTTGTCAAACAATCTAAAAGTCATGGAAAGAATTTGGACAAAAGTTGGATACAGACTACAGATCAGCAAACAAAGTATTTCAGCAAACCATACGTCATTTGCATGGCAAACAAACACCAGTTGCCACCTTCATTGAGGATACTAATGGTGTGCTTCTGAAGCATCGAAAAGGCATCCTAAATCATTGGAGAGAATACTTTTGTCAGCTCTTAAATCCAGTAACTCTATAATGTTGGCATTTGAAACATCCAAGAAACAATTTGGTGAAGAAATTCATCTAACTGAAGCAGAGGTGAGCACAGCAATCAAATTTTTGAAAGCTGGCAAAGCCCCTGGTGAAGATGATATTTGACTTGAAATGTCAAAGACCATGAACAACTTTGGGGTTCATTGGCTGACTCATGTGTTCCAAGTAGCTTGGAAAACTGATGAAGCAAAAGCAAAGGCAAGGACCAGTGTGTTGATACCTATTCACAAAAAAGGAGACAAGAAATGAACTAACTACAAGAGCATTTAAGTCTTCCTGAAAAGATCTATAAAGTGCCTTAGAAAGAGATGCTGTGAAATAATCGAACCTCAACTTCAGGATGCACAACACAGATTTTGTCCTGGTAGATCCACCATGGACCAGACCTTTTCCCTGCAGTAAGTTTTTGAAAAATTGTGGTAAGATGCTGAAGAGGTGTATACATGCTTTGTAGACCTTGCCAAGCTGTGGGCAGTACTGCTGGAGCATGATGGGACAAATATGGTTTGTACAACAATTTGATTAGCAGCTATTAGCTGCTATCAATTGTTGTACAAACAGTCAGAAGTCTGTGTTCATTTCAATGGCATGAAAACAAAACCTTTTAGTGTCGAACTAGTGTTGAACTACGACAAGGCTGTGCTCTTTCTTCTCTTCTGTTCATTATATACATGAAACAAGATAGACAGTTCTTCCAGTAGTGATGTCACATTTGCAGAATGTAATGTTCAGTTCCTGCTGTTTGCAGATGACCTTGCATTGTTAAGCTCAAATAAAAGTGATCTCTAATATGCACTTGATCGGTTTTCTGATGCATGCTTGAATGCTGGAATGAAAATTAGAGTGGCTAAAACTGAGATTATGTGTTTGTCAAAGCACCCTGTCCAGTGTTCTTTTCAAACAAATGGAGTAACTCTCCAACAGATGGAGAAGTTTAAATATCTTAGAGTTACATTCTTGAGTGATGGTAGACAGGACAACAAACTGGACACATGTATTAAAAAAGCAAGTTCAGTAATGCACCAGCTTTACCTATCAGTTGAATTAAAATGAGAGCTGTGTACAAAAGCAAAGCTTTCTGTTTTCACATCAGTTTTTGTTCCTATCCTCACCTATGGTCATGAGTGTTGAGTAATGACCAAGAGTGAGATACCAAGTACAGGAAGCCAAAATGGGTTTCTTGTAAAAAGTCAGAGGTTGTTTGTCTTTACTTGACAAGGTTAAAAGCACTGACATTCATCAATCTCTAAACATTAAACCACTACTACCCTGGATAGAACAATCACAAATCTGTGCTGGTATGGCCATGAGACACAAATGTCCCATAAGCGAACAGCAAAGCAACTAATGGATGCTCTTCTGAGTGGCAAAAAGCTTAGAGGGCGACCCAGAACTTGCTTGTGAAATTATGTTGAACACCTGGCCTGGTCATGTCTTGGAATTCCACCAGCAAAATTGCTGCTAGTTGCAAGAGATTGAGATGTTTGGAGATCCCAACTTGAGCTGCTGCCCTTGCAACCACAAAAGGACAAGCAGCAAAGGGAAATACACACAACTAATTTAATGTTTTCCTTAAAAATGATGATGAATTATTGATTATACTATAAAGTAATTAAAGCTTAAGCATAAAGGGAATCTGCTTGACTTGATAACCTTATATTTGGAAAAGGCGACTCCTCTACTTGCCCCATAAATAGTAGGGTCTTTTTAAGAAGTCAATGCAAGCAACTTTTGTTTGTGAAACTAATCCAGATCCCCTGTGGTTACTATTACTTTTCAAGAGACCCTTTGCCTCTTGGTTTCTTTTTTATTTCATTCTAGTGTTGTAGAGGGATTCCCGATTAATTTCACCACAAAAATTGCTTACAGTGACTTTTTAATAAGACCCAAATACTATTGGTATTGTTTTATGCATACATAAATAATAATAATAATAAAATAAGACAGTTTAACATATGTCAAGATCAAACATGAAACTCAGCACCTACAAGTGATAAAAGACTTAACACTAAACTCAAAACAGCAACACTAAAAACAAAGACGGAATACCTATACACAACAAGCAGTTAAAATATGGGTCTAATTCACTTTTTGCAATAACTAACCTCGCAGGCTTTGGAAATTTCTCAAAACTTTAATAAGCACGGCAAATATTAAAATAGTGAGCGAAAAGCAAAATTTTTATAAAAATGAGTAAGTCGTTTAATACAGCACCGAACTGGTATTATTTTCTTTTGAAATGTTTCGTAAATTATGAATTAATCGAAAAATTAGATTTTGGTAATTGGTTAAACAATGCTGTTAAATAGATTTACTTTGATTGATTAAGAACTTTTCGTAGAACATCAATTCAGAGCTTCCGAAAAAGTTTTAATAACACTGGGGAACACAATTTTTGTTGCATTGAAACCGACACTTGTTTTTACCTAATTTTGTGGTGCTGAATTAATGAATTGTAGTGTCCTAATTAAGAAAAAAATTAACTGCATATTTGAATATGCAGTTAGTTTTTTCTTATACCTACAGATTTTTTGAAATTGAGCTTTTTTATTTTTAGCGAATTTTGCACTCCTAACGTAAAATGATAGTGATTATTATGAGGTGCTGGCTGACTTTGGTGACCTTGTTGGTCTTTCGCTGGCATCTAGTCATGGCAACCAAATGTTTTTGTAGTGCATTTATATATTTTGTTTTGCTTGACTTTTCATGTCTTGGTCGTCGACAAAAAAAAAATAAATACGAGGTGCATTCAATAAGTTTCCAGACTTTTTTTGTACAGGCATTTATAATTGCCGTAAACTCGAGATATTTCAGTATGTTGTTACTATACTCCTTATGAGATGATTGACCAATTTTTTCTTGTTTAGGTGCAAATTTATAGCTACAGTAGGAATTAGAGTACACCTTACTAAATCCTGATTGTCACAGCCGGTGAATTTCAAAAATGCAATCTGGACGTGAGGACACATTAGAAGAACGATATGCGATCAAGTTCTGTTTTAAACTTGGAAAAACTGCCACGGAAACGTATGGTATGCTTCAGACTGCTTATGGACCATCTTGCATGAATCGATCATCAGTTTTTCAGTGGCACAAGAGATTCAAGGAAGGCAGGGAGTCCTTGAGGGATGATGAGAGATGTGGGAGGAGTAGGGAAGTCAGAACATCAGAGATGATTGGCCAAATAAACGATTTCATGAATAGGGACCGTCGTGTTTCTATAGAGACACTAAGCGCACAGTTTAATGTCAGTGTGGGAGCTGTACACAAAATCATTCGTGAGGAACTGAAGATGCGGAAGATTTGCGCGAAGTTCGTCCCAAGAGTGCTCCGGGAAGATCAGAGAGAAAGACGTTGCAATGACAGCAAGGAGATGGTCGAGCTCATTAATTCAGATCCCCAAGTTCTTGATGCCCTGGTAACCTGCGATGAAAGCTGGATCTATTGTTGACCCAGAGACCAAGAGACAGAGTTCCCAGTGGAAGCATGCTGGATCTCCCAGACCCAAGAAGGCCAGACAGAGCAAGTCCACCCAGAAACTCATGATGATCCCTTTTTTTGACAGCATGGGCATAATCTACATTCACTGGGTTCCCACTGGAATCACAGTCAACAAGGAGTACTATATTGAAGTTTTAAGGGAGTTCAGGAAGACATTCCGTCGGAAGAGGCCAGAACTCTTCGAATCAGGTCAGTGGCATTTCCATCAGGACAATGCCCCAGTCCACAAATCCATCCTCGTCACAGACTATTTGACCCAGATGGCCATCAAGACGGTTCCCCATCTTCCCTACAGCCCGGACCTTGCTCCCTGCGACTTTTGGCTACTCCCAAAGCTCAAGGAAAACCTCAGCGGCAATCGTTATTCCACAATTGAGGACATGAAAGAGGCTGTGACGAGGATCCTAAACACGCTCACACAAGAAGACTTCCAGGGGGCTTTCCAGAAGTTGTTGGAACGGTACAACAAGTGCATTGATGTCGGAGGAGAATACTTTGAAGGGGACTAGAGTTTTTTGTGTGTACGGTTAATAAAAGTGTCCATACCAAAAAAGTCTAGAAACTTATTGAATGCACCTCGTAAATAAATAAATATTTCGTACTGGCCATTTGTACCTAGGGCCGCATAAGAAACTTTGAGTATACCAGGCATCAATATTCAAGTCTCATACATTTAACCAATATGCAAATAAGAACATGAGAAAATCAATGTGTATTGTTGATGTAGACAAAATAAAAGATCAAATTTGGTCTTGTTCAAGCAAGAATTTGCGCTTGTAGCTTCTGCGCTTGCAGACTTCCTCAGGGCAATTTTGCTTGATGCTCCAGCAGTAGTCTGTCATCATGTTTCTGTCCCATCTGCCTTGGTAGCAATGTTCCATAGTCATGAGGACTTGATGAAAGCGCTTCCCTTGTTCATCACTATAATGCAGCTTGATACTCATTTTCACTCAAGGTCGCGATAAGCTAACAGCATTGTAGTGACCAAAACGTGGTAGTTATCTGCCTTCTGTTACCAAAAAATTTTTGTGTAACTTCTACAAAAGATAGCCATGCCGCCATCTCCTTGTCATTCATCTTGTTGATAAATTCTTCATTACGTACAAGGGTACGAATCTGAGGTCCATCGAAGACACCAACCTTGATTTGTCAAACGACAATTTAGGAAAAGCAGAAACTATATGCTGAAAACACTCACTATCACTATCCAGTGTCTTCACAAACTGCTTCATATCAAGCCAAGTTTCATGTGGAGTGGGGGAAAAACTATCTTCTCTCGGCGTACTATGGGGTTATGCACAATGTTTGGCATGCCTGCTTTCAAAGTTTCACGGATAGTCCACTCCTTTCAGCTCCAGTGTTTCTCTCGATCTCGGCTGTCCCATATGCAAATGACAGGAATACTTTGTAAAAACTCTCTGTTGGCCAAGTAGAAAGCTGACCATTTTAAGGTCTACGCAAAGAATCCAGTTGTGCTCATGATATTTGAGTAAATTGATGACCTCTTTTATGTCATCATACTTTTCTCTCAAATGCACAGAGTGACCAACGGGAACTCCTTCATAAAGGTTGCCATTGTGTAAAAGAATACATTTGAGGCTCTGCTTAGAGCTATCCAGAAACAGTCTCCATTTAGTTGGGATGTACAAGGCAACACCTATCTGCCTGAGCAGACCAGGGATATCGTGACGGTAAACAAACTTTTTCTGTTCTGAGAAAGATGTCACAAAAGATTGGTATCGCTTTCGGAAATACGAAACTTTTGCAGAGTCATCAAGTAGATGCTTTTCTTGCAGCCTGGAAGCTAGTATCTCTGCAGCTTTCTTAGAGAGTCCCAAATCACGAACTAAGTCATTCAATTCCGTTTGGCTAAACAGCTTAGGGGCTAATAGCCGATTGGTGTCATCTGAAAAGGATTCAGATTCAGAAACCATCTCGTTATTGCAGTCCTCATGCTCTCGCTGATCATCATCACTATCTGCACATGAAGAAAAACCACTAAAAACCGGGACCGGAAGTTCTTCACGATGTGGAACAGGTCGAATGGCTGAAGGAATGCTTGGATAGGAGATCTTACGCCGATTTTTCTTGCCAACACCTTTCGTGTTGACCATGCAAAAATAGCAGTTAGTCGCATGATCTCGGGGTTCTCGCCAAACCATGGGAACTCCAAAAGGCAGTCCCTTTCGTTTTCTTCTTGTCCAATTGCGAAACATTTCCTCACAGTTATGAAACACGATGTGAGATGACCATTTTTCGTCTTGGTCACCAAGGGGAATTTGAAAATATGCTTTGTAGGCACGCTTCACAAATGAAGTGATATTACGCCTTTGTCGAAGCAGTGTATAGCACCCACATACATAACAGAAAGAATCAGGCTTCAGTTCAGTTCAGTTCAGTTTTCTTTTATTTCTGCTCCACCACATAATAAAAATGCAACTATAATTTAATAAACATAAGACTGCGGATTAGAAAAAGGAAGAAGCAACAAAACGAATGTACGTTATAGCTTGCTAAGATAGCAATAAATTATTTTATAGACGTTGTATTACAAGAAGCAAGGTTGCTTCACCTCAATATAAATTTATTTAAAGAAAAAAAAGAAAGAAAGAAAGAAAGAAAGGAAGATAAAAACAAGAAACACATTAAAAATTAAGTTACGTTGAGGTCATTTGATAAAAACAAAACTCTGCCGTGGGGGCGGTGCATTGGTGGGACCATAGCAGAGTGTGGCTCATAGAATATGATCAAGCCTCAAAATCAGCCAAAGCTTGAACATACTCCACCAACCAAACAGGCAAACAAACCCACCGAAAGAAATCCTGTTCTGGATCATATGATCATTTCAAAGAACAAATGCCTCAGTACACAAACACACAAAAGCAGAAAAAAAAAAAAGAGAATTAAATAATATTGTCATTACTGAACGAAAGATTAATGAAATTATAAACGTGTTGATATAAAGTCAAGACAAATTTCTTGCAAAATTATTCCAATCAGTGACGGTAAGGCAGTTGAATCGTCGGAGCACTGTTTTGTTCGAACATATAGATGATTTCCTGAAACATAAAAGAAAGAAAACCAGCAACAAGTTGCATGAGGAAGCAAATAGTTTAAGTGTTAGATAGTTCTTCAAGAAAGAAAATTTTTGCTTTTTTATTGAATGCACTCAATGAATTACTCTTTTTTATGCTGGCAGGCAATTGGTTCCAAATTTTAGGTCCAATGTATCTAATAGATTGTTTGGAGACCGTATTTTTACATGATATGGATATAATTTGAGAGTTGCTCCTTGTGATCACATTGGATGTTTTTGTTTGAAATACATTGTTAAACGCTGTAGGCAATTGTTTATTAAAAAATTTATACATGAAAATAGCAATGTTTAACTTCTGTAAAGTTGTTGTATGTTGTACATAATGTTGGTTATTTTTGTTTTCTTTGAATTCTTAATAGATTTTGAAATAAATATCATTTTCATAAACTTATTGCAGATTTTCTGAAGCTTATTTAGTAAAACGTTATGACCAAAACACCAAGTTGTAATACAGTATCTTATATGACTTAGAATTAAGGAGTGAAAAAGTGTTAATAGTGATTCTTTATTTAGATATGGTTTTACTCTCATCACACAATATAAGGATGATTTACGTAAGTTTGCTAAGTAGCATTTCCATGTGATCTTTCCATGTTAAATGTTCATTGAATATTACTCCAAAAAGCTTGATTGATGAAACTCTATCAATTGGTTTTCCTCTAATTGTCAAAAGAGATTTTTTTTGTATTCTATTTGAGCTAGATGTGCTGAATATCATGTACTTTGTTTTTTTAATATTAAGAGATAGTTTGTTAGCTATTAACCAGTTGTCAATGTTTTTCAGTTCTTTGTTTTCTTTTTGTACTAAGAGATTACTGTTTTTTGCAGAAAGAATTACGGTTGTATCATCAGCAAAAGACAGGTTGCTGCTGAATTTTAAGCAATTTGCGAAATCATTAACATATATGATAAATAATAGAGGACCAAGAATTGACCCTTGAGGTACAGAAGAAGAGATAGTTTTTATATTGGAGATATGTGAATTATAGTCAACCTCTTGAGATCTTCCAATTAAGTAGCTTTTGAACCAATTATATACCGTTCCTCTGATTCCATAATGATGAAGTTTATTAAGCAATATTTCATGGTTAATAGTATCAAAGGCTTTGGAGAGGTCAAGAAAAATTCCAAGAGTATTTATTTTGTTCTCAAAAGATGTTGCAATATTAGCAGTTAAAAGAAAAGTAATTTTTTTTACATTCACGTCTACGAGAAGAAGCCATGTTTACACCTAATATAACAAAATGTTTTGTAAGTCAAATAACTCAAGAAAAAACTGGAAATAGAACAATACCATAAAAGTAATATAATATACGTTAGACTTAAGACCATAGTTGGCTGAGCCTTGATGAAGAGCCTAGATTACTTAATAACGTGTGCAGTGCTGTGCACACTCTCGACCGATAACGCGAGGAGTTTTTTACAATCGCACGCTTTTTGGCTGCTTAGTAACCTGGTAGTCTTACATGACCGCACATAGTCAGTACTCCTTCCAGGTATTTCTATCTGTATAGCTGCTGGGCTTTATAAACAGACCGTATTGATGCTCTGATTTGATTTTTTTGATTGCATTTCCAGCACATCTTGCTGTCACTGACTGGCACATGCTTCACTACAGCGAGATGTCTGACCTTTTTTCTCACCAATTGCATGCTTCACTGATTGTACTGAAGGTACCGCAGCTAGAAAATCTCCTAATTTGTAGTAGGGACAAAAATTAATTGGGCATTTGCGACTGTCAGCTGGTGCGCTGCACTACTCGTGACTTCGAGACCAAGGTTAGGTTAATTACATATACAATATAGGTATGCATTGATCCGTTTTTATGGGAATCCGGATTTTCAAATTGCGCAAAAACTAGAGCATATACGTAGATGAAAACCGACTTCAGATTTGGAATTCGCGTCAAAAATCTATCAAGAATCATTTGAAAAATCTCATGCAACACAACATGAAAAAAATTGTTCCCCGTGTAATCAATACTTAATAATTCAGGGCGTCAAACCTATAGATATATAGGATATTAATGGTCGAACCAAACCCAAACCGGATCCGTAAACCCGTATTAACCGTTATTATTCTTTTAGCCCGACGAACCTGAACCGAACCGAACCCGTAAAAATTAGAGCTGCCCAACCTGAAACTGAACTGGAAGTTTATTTTAAAGGCTTCCAGTTCGACGCCGTGATTTTGTATTTGAATTGACTACAATTTATTTGGTTACTTACTTGTTGTTTGCAAAGCAAGACTCCATAAGCGACTTTTTAGGAAATATGCTAAAGCAAAAAGTTGATCCTTTTGGCTGAAGAAAGTGCAATTTCAAATAGATAGTTTGCTAAACCAGTAATGTAAAAATTTGATCACAATTGAGACGCACCAAAGATAATAGACTCGTAAACAAAAATCAGATCTTCAGGTTATGATATTATTTTTGACTTCTTAAATATTTTAGTACAGGGGATGTACAACTTTTTTGTTTTTGCCCGCCGCCTTACAGAACTAGTTTTAACTAATGGGCGTTCGCGAGTTAAGAAATGCAGATAACATATCCGATTATATTCTACATAAATGTAACATAAAAACAAAATATTGAAAGGAGATAAACCCCTATAGCACCTCATAAATAATCATCAATAGCTGTTCATAAATCTTTGGGGATAAACATTTGGAGATGCTTATATTTAGAGAACTTTACATCCAAATAAAAATGGTCGGATATAAACGCATAGCAATTCATATTTAACTGTTCTTGTCAATAAATAGTTATAGAAACGTCTACATTTGAGCAGATATGACTGGAGATTTTAATGAAAACAATGTACCAAGCCAGTGTATCTATAAAAACAAAGCCAGTGTATCTGCGCAAAGCATACCGCCAAGGCACAAAATCGTACTGACAGTTGCTTCGATTTGCAGGCATCAACGAGTTTGCTAAAATTGCACGGGAAAAGAAAAGCTTGCTTCGCTGCCTTACAAACACAAAAAATATATGTGTGTACAGTAGCGTACGCAGAAACTTGTCAAAGGGATGAGGGGTTGCAAATCGTAAACAAGATTACTAAAAGTGGTCCTGGTCGTGAGCGGAAAACTTTTCCAAACTTATATTACAAATTAGAGTTAGCCTATCCTACGCTTTTTGGAGCGCCTGCAGTTGCATGAGTTTTTTTTGCCTAACCGCAAATGCAACTATTAAATATCAATGAAATTTTTTACGAATTTAGCTGACTAACATAATTGAATTAATTCAACTCAAATCGAACTCGATTTTAATAATGGCTACCATCACAAAGCATTGCTACAAAAGTATGAAAATAATTCACCTTGTATAACTATATATTGAATTTTATTTAAATAAGATGATGATCGCATTTGGGTGAAACAAACTATTAAGTTATTTAATAAATAATGTTTTTGCATGACAATGAGATTTAGAAATATTCAGCTCCAACTACCTTATCAAGCGCTCCGTATTGCAACTAAAGTCAACTATATCTAGCTCCAGTGGCGTACCGAGGATTTTTGAAAGGGGGAGCAATACAGCCACAATCAAATATGCTTAGTGGAAAAATTTTCTAAGTGAAACTTTTTTTAGGTTTGACTCTAAACCAGCGGTTCTCAATTCATTTTGAAGCCCGCGCTCCGTCCGGAAGGAAAAATCCTTTTCGCACCCCTTGCACCATTTGATGTATCGTTTTATATATTATCATCGCTGACATTAATAGTCCCAAAAAAGTCTCCAAAACAAGAAATTAAACAAAAAATTTACAGAATAATAACAAACACAAAACGTATGCATAAATTTAAACAAAACACAATCAATAACAATCAATCAAGTACAAAGAAATTTATTTACTTGTTTTTTCTTGCCTTTTCATGTCTAGCCTACAAGTTTTTCGTATCGTGGTAACTCAAAGCGACGCGTAACTCATTTTTCACGGTTTCCAACCGATTTCGATACTTATTCTTTACGTAAATCTGGGAAGAAAACCCGGCTTTGCACAGATAAGTAGTTGAGAAAGGAAAGAGAACTTCCAGTGCTTTTTCTGCCAACTTTGGATATGTTTCTAGTCCTGCACTCCAAAATTCTCCAAAACCATCGACTCAAACTCCATTTTTATGTTTCGACTTTCCTTCAAATCAATAAGATCCTCCTTGTAACTCTCGTCATCAGGAAGCTTATCTACATTGAACTTAAGTGGATCGGTTGTTCAACTTTTCATGACGTTCAATTCACCGGGAGAAAAGTAATTGTCAAAGAATGCGCTGAGAGATTTCATATGTGCGACAATTTCCAACTGCACATTTCCTTGCAGGCTAACACCACCTTCGACAACTATTTCATCAAGAAAAGGGAAGTTTGCCAGATTGCCATTCTGAAGCCGGCGACTCCAAAGAGGCAGTTTGCCGATGAAACATTTCAGTTTCTCGGACGCTTTTACCATATTTATTCCTTTTCCTTGTAGTGATAAGTTCAGCTTATTGAGGTTGTAAAAAATATCAGCAAGATATGCTGTCATTTGTACAATATAAATTTAACAGTTTCAAAGCAAACGAGCAAGTCACCGTTGCGATCTTCCAAAAAGCGTTTAATTTCTTTTTGAAGTTGCAGAAACCTGTTTAGCACCCAAACCATCTTACTTCAGTGTAGTAGAGAAGAACGCTGTCGTTTTGATTGACATCTTGGCAGAGCGACAAAAGCAATCGGTGATTCATAGCACAACCTCTGATGCAATTTATTGATTTTATTGATTGAACAGCGATTCCAGGCGAGAGGTTTGCTATACAGTTACTTCAATAAGATTTCGCTTATAAAAACAACAAATAAAACTTACCAAATATTGTTAATCCCAAATTTACACTTCCGTTTATAAAGGTGTTTTCCAAACAACAATAACTCTTAAAAGTATTAATCTGAGCCCCACATTAGCAGCTAGTTTTTTTCTTTTTTTTTCACGCTTTTTTTATTTGAGTAGTAAGTCGAATATCTGCCTGACGACACCAAGCGGCCAAACTTAATTTAAAATAAAAAGAGGCGTCTGAAGTTACAGTGCGAGTTCTATTTTATTTTATTTTTTATGATTTTAACACTGAGTTCGCAAGATAGGCTTTCACAATATCCTACACCCTTTTAACCTTAATAATGCTTCTCGCCACCCTTTCACAACATAAAACTTTTTGCGCAAAATAATCAAACAACCGAAAGTATCCCAACTGGTCGATTACTGATTACTGACCAGTGGCATACGCAGAAAGTTTCCGAGAAGGGACCAAAGTTTCGTCACAATCGTGTGATGTCACAAATACAAGTTGGGGAGTGCCGAAGGCACGACCATTATAGGGTGGTCCGGGGGCATGCCCCGGGAAAATTTTGCAAAATTACACCTAAAAATACGCATTTTTGTACCGGTCAAATCGGAAGCTTCTCGGAAACCAAAAAAGCGTTCGCATATGCTTCAAAATCCAGGGCAAACTCCGAATACTCGCGAAAAACCAGCTTTGCTTTTGCTGAAACTGCTTGGTTTTGCTTTAGTTTTTTATTTTTAGGGTCTGGGGGGCATGGCACAGTGGTTTCCCCCTCGGTACGCTAGTGTTACTGACTAACACAAACAGGAGGATATTATGTAGGAATAGGCACTCCATGTGTTATAGGCAGACAATGAGTTTTTATGACGTGAGAAATTTCATGTCTTCTATTACATCACAGTGAATCGTTTATAAAACATGAATAAAGTGGACACTCCTGGACTGGTAAGATCTGCCTGATGGTCCGACTGTGTAGCTCCTTACTTTTTGCTGCACATCGAAAAAGTATGCAATAGGTGGGAAGAAACCGCATCCTACACCTCACACGTAAATCCTTAACTGGGTCGGTAATATAAATTTAGCTACAGTTTGACAGAGAAGTTCGCACCCCAAGAAGTCCCTTCTCGCACCCCCAATTGAGAACCGCTGCTCTAAGCTATGAAAATAACAATTGGCAGGGTGGCGTGGTCGAGTGGTCAAGGCGCCGTGCTTATGATCAACATGGACTCGGTTCAAAACCCACTCGCGCCATTCTGTCGTGTCCTTGGGGAAGACACTTTACGGCACATTCCCCTGCTTGGCGGTCTTGGCAAGCAGTTCTGAATTAAAGTCATATCTCTATTAAATTATAAGCGGACAGCAATATCTTGGTATTTCCGGAAGCAGGTGGGGGTAATTGCTTACCCTATGTATTAGCGCCTCCGTCGCTTTCCTGCGAGTCAGGAGGATAAATATAGAGATAAAAAAACAAAAAAACAATAGATATTTATGTATAAGTCATTCTATGAAAATGATAACTCAACCAGCCTGCTACAATACGATCAAAAATTTTAAAAAAGCTGTTTTTTCCGAATAATGTTTTTTTTTTGCTGCGGATAGGGCCATCACATATATTAAGCGGTCACAGAAACTCTACCTTCCCGGACATTTTGATACCAATTTCATCGCTTTACGATAACTAGTTTTTGAGATAAGCAAAATAGGCGAAAACGCCAAAGTTGGAATTTCAATCGTCGCGTGCTGTATCTTTGTGACGTCGTAATCAGCTAAATTTTGGGTGTCGAGTTTTAATTTAAATCCCATTACTTAAGACCTCAGGCAGTTTAAGTTTCAAAAATTGTGAAAAATGAAACATCCTAGCCAGTATATGGGTAGACCGTTTAGGAGTAAATAAAGCTATGAATAGTTGATCTGCAATTGAAGAACTGCACGATTTATATGTTTTTTATAAATAAGAAAAACTTTTCAAAAACTTTGAGGCACTTGTTAATAGGCTAAAATAATTATAAAAAAATTATGCAGTTTTAGATCTAATTTGTAGCTGCAATAAAGTATAAGTACGTTACGTTTAATGTAAGGGGGAATTGTAAAACGGAATGTAAAGCGGCACTTTCGTTTACGATTATATAGCTCTGTAGAAAGATATGAAAAAAAGTTTACCACCGCAGACTGCTTTGGCTGTCCGGGTCCGTCAGGGGGCAGTTAGAAATCTTATTCAAATGGAATTTTTATTTTTTTTATTTTATTTTTATTTATTTATTTATTTATTTCAGACTCCCGGTCCATAACAGAGAAAAAAAACACAACAAAAAAAAAAATAAATAAATAAAACAGCAAAAACTGCACAGAATAATTTAAATTCAAAAATTTAAAAACTAATTTCAAACAGCACTCTCCATATAAAATTATCGACAAAACAAATGTACACATTAGAAAAACAATCAAGATTAAAAATGATAAAGCATGTGCCTATAATAAGTAAAAAATCGACTATCAAGAAGCAATAAGTGTTCATTATGTTGGTGACAAGTAAGTTAGAGGAGTTAAGGCAGCGATTAATAAAATTGTACAAAGTTTTTCTCAAGAGAGCTTCAAAAGTAGGTATATGATTGATTTATAACTTGAAATTCACGGGCGCTTGTGTATCTAGGTAGGTTGTGCAACATCCTATAGCAGTCATTGTAGGCTACACGAATACTGTGAAAACTTGATTTTAGGTAATTACTCCAAAGATGTGAACCATAAAAATTTGTACAATACGATTTAAACAATAAATTTTTAACATCAAACGAACAGTGTGAAAAAGCAAATTTTAACTGATTTGCGGAACAATATAAAGATCTTACTTGTCTATTTATATCATCATCGTCTGTTAATGGATTGGTTAAATATACACCAAGATATTTAACTTTTTTACTAAAATTCAGCGTTTCGTTACACAAGCGGACTACAGGGACATTCGTGAGGTGAAATGATTTTGGAAGAAACTGCATACACTGGGATTTATTACTATTAAAAACAATACCATTTTTATAAGAAAAGCTATCACACACAGCGAGTAAATCTTGAAGTCCTGCAACGCTAGGACTGAAACAGCATATATCATCTGCATATATGATATAGTTAACCAAAGTGTTTCCAATATAACAACCAGCAAGAACGCGATTGAGATCTTTTGACAGTTGGTCGATATAGACAGCAAATAAGTAAGGACTAAGTATTCCCCCCTGTCGCACACCGTTGGAGACTCCAAAAAATTGAGACAGTTGAGATCCCCATCTCACTCGCATTTGCTGTTGACGATACCAATATCGCAGCAATCGTATAAAACACGGCGGAACATCACGCAGTAACAGCTTTTTGAACAAGAGTTCATGAGATACTCGGTTAAACGCTTTAAAGGCATCTAAAAATACTGAAAAAATAGGGCTACCTTGTTGAAGGTAAAACGAAATGATTTGCTTGAGCAAGAAGATACACATATTAGTGCCAGTACCATGCTTTTATTTAATATACTTTTATTTATTATTTATTATTTTTATTTGAATAAGATTTTTAATTACAAACTAACAAACGATATATGCCGCCACTAAGACAAATTCACTTTAAATTAAACAAATGACCTACCTAATTTTGTACACTTTTGTGTACTTTCTTGTCCGTCTTAATCCGCTGTACCTCTCACTATCGTTCGCACTGTCTTTCACTTACTTTACCTTTCTACCTTATAAAGCTGACAGTGTTCCCCCTTTTACTTTTATTACTTTTATTGATTTATAGAGTTTTCACCTTTTGTGCTTTTTTCAACACACCAAACTTACCTTCCCTCATTTTTAAGTGAATGCAAATCTCCATACTTGCATTTCTTATATTTTTTCTTCTATGACGTCACGGGAGTTGTTTTGTTTGCTTGACTAATTTAACTACGTATTATTTTTTACTAAAACTAACTGCATTTTTAATTTTCTAGTAACCGCCTGACGATTCTATAGGATGAAACAGACTATCGTGGTTTCAACTTTTTTGTTGTAGTGTTTTTAATTTAAATAAAACATAAAAAATGTAATTGCTAAAGAATAGAAACAAAATTGTTGTCAATGACAATCCCAACACCCAATAAATAATCAATGAAATAAAGTTTAGACATTAGATTAAACCAAGGTTGCCATATTAGCTTTTTTAAAGCCAAATCTGAGAAATTTGGTCTTTTTAAAGGCCTTTTTTTGGCTTTTTTTATGAAACAAAAATCTTATGCTCAAAAATTAGTTTAATTGTTTAAATATTTGAAATTTTTGAACAAAAATTTTTTAATTTTTATTGTTTATTAATCGGTCAATCGTCTTCACCTTAAATTTGGGACGTAAATATAAGTTTTGAAGATTGATTGAAAGTGATTACCTTTTTTTAGTCGCCACTGTAAATTTGGGACAAAAATAAAGACTTCGGATACTTATTGAAAGTGATGACTTTTTTTAGTCTTTACCTAAAATTTAGGACGAAAATAAAGAAAAAGCAATTTGGGATTATTTTGTTACGTTTAGCTTTTTTGATTTTCACAATCTTTTTGGCTTTTTTTAAAATTTAATCTGGCAACTCTGGATTAAACTCAAGTTCAAATGCAAAATTCAAGTTCACAAAAAATGCCCGACTCCTCAGCTTATTGCTTAAAGTTTTTGTTAAGCTGTATAAGGTCTTAAATTAAAAAACGATAGGAAATGTCTTGGGTCTGGTGCAGAATCGGCCGTAAGCGTCTTTTTATGTCCATTTTGACTTCTCTCGTTTTCTCGCTCTCGTTTTCCGCTTCTCTTTTTGTTTCTTTATTATAAATCGTTCTTTTAGCAAAACTACGACAAACAAAGACATTTATTCAGTTATACAACTTATTTTTCAATATTTTCACGTATTTGCTTCTCTAACACTTCTTAATTATTATTTTCACTTAAATAAAACACTTTTAAAATATAATTTAAAGTTCTAACAATTGAATTTGTTTAAATATTCAAGAAAACGTAATATATTTGGGGGCCGATTCTGCACAAGCTATCAATCGCACGTTTCAATAATGATTTATTTCTAAATACACTTCTCAATCATTATACATGCCTTATACGCTCTTAAAATATACTGTCAAGTTGTAGGAATCGATTTTGCTTTAAATCATTTAATAAAACTAAAATATTTCGTCACGGCCGATTCTGCACAAGCTAACATTCGCAGATTTGTATTATGAATTTAACTTTAAAAATCAATCATTCTTTTCTCAAACACATATTAATTATTATTTTCATATAAATAGAACACTTTTGAAATATAATTTAAAGTTCTAACAATTGAATTTATTTAAATATTCAAGAAAACGTAATATACAAGCAGTTCTAAATTACAGTAATATCTCTACTAAATTACTAGCGGACAGCAATATCTTGGCATCTCCGGAAGCAGGTCGGGGTGATTTCTTACCCTATGTATAGCGCCTCCGTCGCTTTCCTGCGAGTCAGGAGGATAAATATAGAGATAAAAATAAAAAAATAAAAATATTTGGGGGCCGATTCTGCACAAGCTATCAATCGCACGTTTCAATAATGATTTATTTCCAAATACACTTCTCAATCATTATACATGCCTTATACGTTCTTAAAATATACTGTCAAGTTGTAGGAATCGATTTTGCTTTAAATCATTTAATAAAACTAAAATATTTCGTCACGGCCGATTCTGCACAAGCTATTATTATTCATAAAAGTCATTAATGAATTTCACTTTAAAAAATAGCTATTTTCTTTCAAAACATTTTTTAATTCTTTCTTTCACATGTCTAAACACTCTTAAAACATAGCTTAATATCGTAAACATTGATTTTTTTGAAATGTGTTCACAAAAACATAATGGTTTTATAAAGGGCGATTGTCCACAAGCTATTATTCGTAAAAGTCATTTATCAATTTTACTTTATACAAAAGCCATTTGCTTTTAAAACACTTTATAATTATTATTTTTACATGTCTATAATCACTCTTAAAACATACTTTGCAGTTGCAAGAAGTTTTTTGTTTGAAATATATTCGACAAAACATAATGGTTTTATGGGGGCCGATTCTGCACAAGCTGTTATTTATAAGTTTGTATAGCTAGTTTAAGTTTACAAAACAACCGTTTGTTTCCAAAACATTTTCTACTTATTATTTTGACATGTCCAAACATTTTAAAAACATAGTTGAAAGTTGTAAGAATTAATTTGGTTTCAAAATAGGCAAGAAAACGAAATACTTTTGTTACCGCCGATTGTGCACAAGCTATCATTTGCAGGATTTATTAATCAATTTTTAGAATTTTTCCCAATTTTTTTTCTACATACTATTGCACACTTTTAAGGGCGCCAGTCTTATCTACATGTAACTTGGAGTGGATACCTTTACATACTACAACATTTTTGGCATACAGTGACCTTGTTTGACCTTATGTTAAAAGAAGGTTTTTATAGCTTACCATTTTGTTCAACCAAAAGTTTATACTGTAGAGGAATATTATTTTCGTCCAAGTCACTGTTTTATACTGCTATAATATTAAAACTAACAATTTAGCTGCAAAGTATAACTAGAGGAAACACTGTCAGTCGTGTTCCTAAGATAAAGTGGATTCACGCCAAAAATGAAAAAGAAAGTCTTTCCCTTTGCTCGCTTGTCCGTTTGGGGTTGAGGGGAAGTAGTTCGAGTTGGCATCTCCAATCTGTCCGAATGTTTGTAACTAGTCCCAATTCACCCGGTTGATTTTTAAAAAAAGAACAGAGCAGGTCTTCAGCGAGTTCGGGGTCATCCTCTAGACCTTTTCCCACAAGGAAGAGTATCCATTTCACAACGAGATTGCTACAACCCATCCCACAAGGAAATTGCTACCTTAGCGTTACGGAACATTTGCGTCTTTTATGAATCTAAGAGCAATGCTTTCTGGAGTTTTCAACTCTTCTCAGGAGTACCCATGGCGGTAAGGTCCAAGGTGAAAAAGGATGTGTACAAAGGTTTTTTGTTTGGGTTCAAGGAGAAAGTAGATATTTTAAGTCTGTTATAGCTTTTTCTAAGATGGACAATTATCAATGTATCGCCTATCGAAAATGCTTTCATATTTTTTGCAATACATGTATTCCGGTTTTGTGTATTTAGAAAAAATTACAACACCAATTGTACACCAAATAATTAAAATTGGTCTAAAATATTTTTAATAATTTGATCATTCAGGCAATAAAACAAGGTTTCCTTGACTTCTTCATTGTTTTTATTTGTCGTGTGCATTAACGTCACTCCTTATTTGCAAATTTAAAACAGTTTACGGCTCTTAGAACAGCGAAACCGTTACAATCGCATTACACTTTTGTTAAAATAAAGTGTTAAAGTAAAAATTGAACTGACCTTGCAAAAGCCTAATTTTACATACTTCTTGCAATAAAACTGTAAAAACGTTTTGGCTCTTACACATCCTAAATTCTTGATTTTTATTTTGTTTCAATTTCAAAAGAAAATGTGAAGTATTTTTTGAATTATTAATGGTCAAACTTTGGTGACCTCTAAAGATTGCGTTGAGGTGTCCAGAACTCAAAAAAGATTGGTAATAATCAGTTTAATTAACTGAATTGTCACATTTGAACTGATTAACTTTAAAGTTGAAATACACGATAGGAATTGATTTTGCTTTAAATCATTTAATAATCAAAGTGCTTCCTTGTGGGAAAAGGTCTAGAGGACAACCCCGAACTCGCTGAAGACCTGCTCTGTTCTTTTTTTAAAAATCAACCGGGTGAATTGGGACTAGTTACAAACGTTCGGACAGATTGGAGATGCCAACTCGAACTACTTCCCCTCAACCCCAAACGGACAAGCGAGCAAAGGGAAAGACTTTCTTTTTCATTTTTGGCGTGAATCCATTTTATCTTAGGAACACGACTGACAGTGTTTCCTCTAGTTATACTTTGCAGCTAAATTGTTAGTTTTAATATTATAGCAGTATAAAACAGTGACTTGGACGAAAATAATATTCCTCTACAGCAGGGCTTCCCAAACTTTTTCGCTTGCGACCCCTTTTAATCTCCAAAAATTTTCCGCGACCCTTTACGATTAAAATGATAAACAGAGCAAAATATGCGTTTGTGATAATTTATTGAAATGCAAAAAGTAGAACAAGCTACCAATACTCAAAGCCTACAATTTACACGTAGGTAGCTCATTGGAAACAAAACAAAATAAAACAAAAAAGCAAGCACATTTATTCAATGTGATGGGTGCGACTGCTTTCTGCTGCAAAGCAAGTCCAACCGTGGCTCAATATTTGTTAATGCTGGTCTCGAAGCGGTTTCAATATTGCTTAGGCTGGAACGGTATTTTGTTTTGATTGCGGTCAACGTTGAAAACGCTGATTCGCATAGATTCGTCGAGACAAACGGCAGGAGTGTGCTTACTGCTAAGTCAGATAATAATGGATATTCCGCTCTTACGGTAAGCCAAAAAGTGTGAAGTTTTTTTTTAGAAAATTCAAGCTGCAACTTGGAGTCAGAAGATAGATCAGCAAGCTCTTCCTGAAATTTAAGAGAGAGGTACTTGGTACTTTGTTTTTTCATTGCAAATGGGTTTTGGATCCAATCTAAATTGGTATTATCTAATTCTGGAAGAAAATAATTCTGAAACTGTTTCAACAGATTTGACAAATGCTCGATTACAAGAGGTTTAATAACGTTCGATTCCACATCATTGTTAGTCAAAAATTCTTCTGTAAATGAGAACATTTCAAATGAACCATTTTCAACCTTTTGTTTCCAAATGTTTAATTTTTTGATGAACGCTTCAATTTTAGATTTTAGTGTAAAAATATTGGTGTTTTCTCCTTGGAGGGACAAATTAAGTTCGTTCAGTTTTTCAAGCAAATCTGATAAATAGCATAATTTCAACAGCCAACTCTCATTGCGAAGATGATGGACCAAATCGGAATTTTTTTCCATTAGAAAAATCACAACTTCATTTTTCAACATTAATAACCTTTTCAAAGCTTTGGCTTTTGAAAGCCACCTTACTTCACAATGCAGTAAAAGGGTCTTAAACTCCGATTCCATTTCACCACATAAATTTGCAAAAATACGGGTATTCAGTGCGCGACTCTTAATAAAGTTAATAATTTGCACAGCATTTTGTACTACAGCATTTAAATTAGGAGAAATTTTTTTAGCTACCAGAGCCTCTCGGTGAATCATACAGTGTGTAAAAATAATAGATGTATCACTCGCAGATCGCACTCTTGCATGAAACCCAGCTGTATGTCTTGTCATTGCAGCAGCTCCGTCAGTACACACACCAACACAATCCATCCAAAATAGTCCCACTTCCTGGAAAAAATTATCAACCATCTGAAAGATATCCATTCCTGTAGTACATCCATGAAATGGTTGACAAAACAGTAAATCCTCGAGAATGTCGTTATTGTAAATGTATCTAACATATGATAAAAGATATGCCTTATTGGTTATGTCCGTTGACTCATCAAGATGGATAGCAAATTTACGGCTTTTTTTAATTCGTACAATGAGTTGCTCGCGTTGATCTTTGCTGATTTCCGAAATTCGCCTTGCCACAGTATTGTTTGATAATGAAATTTTTTGCATTTCATTCGCCTCTTTTTTGCCGTAAACAATTGCGCTCATTTTAATTGCAGCGGGTAAAATAAGTTCTTCGCCGATATTGTAAGGTTTCTTACATTTTGCAATCAACAAAGAAGCCTCAAACGATGCTCTTATATACTTTCCTTCATTTACAAATTCACTTTCAAATGATTGTCTTTGTCTTTCCGCTGTTCGCAGTAAGCGATGAAAAAACTCCACCGGCTTATTGCGATGAGAATCATGCTTGGTGTGAAGATGTCGTTTCAATTTAGCAGGCTTAAGACTCTCACTTGCCAACACTTTATTGCAAATTAAACAAAGTGGGCGATGTTCATCGTTTTCCGATATGAAAGTGAAACCATATTGCAAAAAACTTTCGTTATAAGTTCTCTTTTTGGTATGACTAGCCTTATTTTTCTCATTAAACTTGAAGTTTTTCGATGTGCAAGTCAGTGTTGCATCTGCCTCAATCGCTGCTTCAACATCATCAGTAGTAGGCTTATTACCGTTATCGTCAAACTTTTTTAACCAGCTATCCATTGATTAAAATAAAGTAAATCAAAATTAAGAATTAACTTCACTTAGTAAGATTAATTCAAAGCTAAATAAGAATAATATTAAATGATAAATAATAACTATTAATTTTTTATTATTAATCAATTATTTTTTACTTTAGAAAACAGTTCGAAAACGTTTACGTTTTTTCAGTAAAAATGCTTGCTACCGAGCCTCTCGTCTGCCGAGTTCTTTTGGCGCCATAAACCGAAATGACAAAACAAAAAGTTTTGCATTCAGTTGTGCCACGTGATACGAATGTGGAAACGTTCATCCACTGTCAATTAACAAAGTCCCATTATTCAGCACTAAGACTAGCTTACTTACGTTGAATCTACCTCTAAGTTAAAAATGATGTTTTGCACAATTGCACCAGTTTTATACGTGTTCAAAGTACAATAGTTTATGCAGTACTTTTTGTAAAATTGGTATACATTCTGCGACCCCTGAAGTTCGTTACGCGACCCCTTGCGGGGTCGCGACCCCCAGTTTGGGAAGCCCTGCTCTACAGTATAAACTTTTGGTTGAACAAAATGGTAAGCTATAAAAACCTTCTTTTAACATAAGGTCAAACAAGGTCACTGTATGCCAAAAATGTTGTAGTATGTAAAGGTATCCACTCCAAGTTACATGTAGATAAGACTGGCGCCCTTAAAAGTGTGCAATAGTATGTAGAAAAAAATTGGGAAAAATTCTAAAAATTGATTAATAAATCCTGCAAATGATAGCTTGTGCACAATCGGCGGTAACAAAAGTATTTCGTTTTCTTGCCTATTTTGAAACCAAATTAATTCTTACAACTTTCAACTATGTTTTTAAAATGTTTGGACATGTCAAAATAATAAGTAGAAAATGTTTTGGAAACAAACGGTTGTTTTGTAAACTTAAACTAGCTATACAAACTTATAAATAACAGCTTGTGCAGAATCGGCCCCCATAAAACCATTATGTTTTGTCGAATATATTTCAAACAAAAAACTTCTTGCAACTGCAAAGTATGTTTTAAGAGTGATTAGACATGTAAAAATAATAATTATAAAGTGTTTTAAAAGCAAATGGCTTTTGTATAAAGTAAAATTGATAAATGACTTTTACGAATAATAGCTTGTGGACAATCGCCCTTTATAAAACCATTATGTTTTTGTGAACACATTTCAAAAAAATCAATGTTTACGATATTAAGCTATGTTTTAAGAGTGTTTAGACATGTGAAAGAAAGAATTAAAAAATGTTTTGAAAGAAAATAGCTATTTTTTAAAGTGAAATTCATTAATGACTTTTATGAATAATAATAGCTTGTGCAGAATCGGCCGTGACGAAATATTTTAGTTTTATTAAATGATTTAAAGCAAAATCGATTCCTACAACCTGACAGTATATTTTAAGAATGTTTAAGGCATGTATAATGATTGAGAAGTGTATTTGGAAATAAATCATTATTGAAACGTGCGATTGATAGCTTGTGCAGAATCGGCCCCCAAATACATTACGTTTTCTTGAATATTTAAACAAATTCAATTGTTAGAACTTTAAATTATATTTTAAAAGTGTTCTATTTATATGAAAATAATAATTAATATGTGTTTGAGAAAAGAATGATTGATTTTTAAAGTTAAATTCATAATACAAATCTGCGAATGTTAGCTTGTGCAGAATCGGCCGTGACGAAATATTTTAGTTTTATTAAATGATTTAAAGCAAAATCGATTCCTACAACTTGACAGTATATTTTAAGAACGTATAAGGCATGTATAATGATTGAGAAGTGTATTTGGAAATAAATCATTATTGAAACGTGCGATTGATAGCTTGTGCAGAATCGGCCCCCAAATATATTACGTTTTCTTGAATATTTAAACAAATTCAATTGTTAGAACTTTAAATTATATTTTAAAAGTGTTCTATTTATATGAAAATAATAATTAATATGTGTTTGAGAAAAGAATGATTGATCTTTAAAGTTAAACTCATAATACAAATCTGCGAATGTTAGCTTGTGTAGAATCGGCCGTGACGAAATATTTTAGTTTTATTAAATGATTTAAAGCAAAATCGATTCCTACAACTTGACAGTATATTTTAAGAATGTTTAAGGCATGTATAATGATTGAGAAGTGTATTTGGAAATAAATCATTATTGAAACGTGCGATTGATAGCTTGTGCAGAATCGGCCCCCAAATATATTACGTTTTCTTGAATATTTAAACAAATTCAATTGTTAGAACTTTAAATTATATTTCAAAAGTGTTCTATTTATATGAAAATAATAATTAATATGTGTTTGAGAAAAGAATGATTGATTTTTAAAGTTAAATTCATAATACAAATCTGCGAATGTTAGCTTGTGCAGAATCGGCCGTGACGAAATATTTTAGTTTTATTAAATGATTTAAAGCAAAATCGATTCCTACAACTTGACAGTATATTTTAAGAACGTATAAGGCATGTATAATGATTGAGAAGTGTATTTGGAAATAAATCATTATTGAAACGTGCGATTGATAGCTTGTGCAGAATCGGCCCCCAAATACATTACGTTTTCTTGAATATTTAAACAAATTCAATTGTTAGAACTTTAAATTATATTTTAAAAGTGTTCTATTTATATGAAAATAATAATTAATATGTGTTTGAGAAAAGAATGATTGATTTTTAAAGTTAAACTCATAATACAAATCTGCGAATGTTAGCTTGTGCAGAATCGGCCGTGACGAAATATTTTAGTTTTATTAAATGATTTAAAGCAAAATCGATTCCTACAACTTGACAGTATATTTTAAGAATGTTTAAGGCATGTATAATGATTGAGAAGTGTATTTGGAAATAAATCATTATTGAAACGTGCGATTGATAGCTTGTGCAGAATCGGCCCCCCAAATACATTACGTTTTCTTGAATATTTAAACAAATTCAATTGTTAGAACTTTAAATTATATTTCAAAAGTGTTCTATTTATATGAAAATAATAATTAATATGTGTTTGAGAAAAGAATGATTGATTTTTAAAGTTAAACTCATAATACAAATCTGCGAATGTTAGCTTGTGCAGAATCGGCCGTGACGAAATATTTTAGTTTTATTAAATGATTTAAAGCAAAATCGATTCCTACAACTTGACAGTATATTTTAAGAATGTTTAAGGCATGTATAATGATTGAGAAGTGTATTTAGAAATAAATCATTATTGAAACGTGCGATTGATAGCTTGTGCAGAATCGGCCCCCAAATATATTACGTTTTCTTGAATATTTAAACAAATTCAATTGTTAGAACTTTAAATTATATTTTAAAAGTGTTCTATGTATATGAAAATAATAATTAATATGTGTTTGAGAAAAGAATGATTGATTTTTAAAGTTAAACTCATAATACAAATCTGCGAATGTTAGCTTGTGCAGAATCGGCCGTGACGAAATATTTTAGTTTTATTAAATGATTTAAAGCAAAATCGATTCCTACAACTTGACAGTATATTTTAAGAACGTATAAGGCATGTATAATGATTGAGAAGTGTATTTAGAAATAAATCATTATTGAAACGTGCGATTGATAGCTTGTGCAGAATCGGCCCCCCAAATACATTACGTTTTCTTGAATATTTAAACAAATTCAATTGTTAGAACTTTAAACTATATTTTACGAGTGTTTTATTTAAGTGAAAAGAATAATTAAGAAGTGTTAGAGAAGCAAATACGTGAAAATACCGAAAAATAAGTTGTATAACTGAATAAATGTCTTTGTTTGTCGTAGTTTTGCTAAAAAGAACGATTTATAATAAGGAAACAAAAAGAGAAGCGGAAAACGAGAGACAAGAAAACGAGAGAAGTCAAAATGGACATAAAAAGACGCTTACGGCCGATTCTGCACCGGACCCAATGTCTTTTTTAAATTAGAACTAATTCAGTTCAGTTTTTCTTTTATTTCTGCTCCGCCACATGAACAAAATAACAAAATGTTGAAAAGTTTGTGTGTTATTAAAGACGGGGTTAGAAAAAGGAAGAAGCAACAAAACGAGTTGACGTTGTGTCTTGCTAATTAGCGATGAAAGGTGTGACTTGTTGTTTAATATAGAAGCAAGGTTGCTTCACCTCATTATAAAATTGTTTAAATAGAAAGAGAAAAAGAAAAGAAAAAAAAATGTATAGGACCGAGGTTATTTGCTTAATAAAACACTGCTATGGGGGCGGTGCAATGGTGGGACCATAGCAGAGTTCGGCTGGATGAATATGATCAGTCCTTAAAAATATGTAAAAGCATGAACATATTCTACCAGCCCAACAGGCAAACAAACCCACCGAAAGAAATCCTGTTGCGGATCATAAGATCATTTCTCGAACAAAAACCTCAGTAAGAAAAATACAAAAACAAAAACATTACACCATTAGTAAAAAAAAAAAAAAAACAAACAAAAAGAACACAAGAACAACATAAGAAAACAATAAAAAAAAATAAAATAAAATAAAAAAAATAAAAAAAAAATCTACAAAAACCGATTAGGCTTAATGCTTAATGCTGTAATAGAATTAATTAGCCACTTAATGCTGTAATACCACTGACATACTTTGTAAGTTTTTTTTTTTTGTTCAATTTAATAAATTTAAAAAAAAATGAAACTAAAATAGTAGGAGTTTGTTTAGAACAGTGGTTTTCAACCTTTTTCATACCGTGGCTTACTTTCCAACCACTTCGGTGAACAAAATTTTAGTTACGAAAACGTGGTAGTCTCTGAAAAAAAAGTATTCACTTCGTATTTGTTTCCGATTTCTCAATCAATGACATTATTGTGCAAGTCTCATATTGCTTTCATTCTGATTTATGCTCTGTGGCCCACTGAAAACAGCGCCATTGCCCACCGGTTTAAAAACACTGATTTAGCAAATAAAGGGGTCTCTTCAAGAAGTCACTGTGAGCGATTTTTGTAAAACTAACCTGGACTCCCCTGTGGGTACTATTGCTTTTAGAGAGAATCTTTTTTTTGTTCTCTTTATTCCATCCTGGTGCCGAAAGGGGGTTCAGGGATAGTTTCCCTAAAAAAATCGCTTACAGTAACTTCTTGAGGAGACCCGAATAAAGTTTCATGTACCGGTATTTAAAATTAGGGTCTCATCAAGAAGTCACTGTAAGCGATTATTATTTGGTTATAATTAATTTATTTGTAAAGACAAAAAAAACTTGAACAAGAAATGAACTGAAAGATTAATGTTTTACTTCTCATTTTAAATAGGTTCTCATCAAGAAGTCACCACCAGCAATTTTTATTTGTAAAATTAACTTAGAATCCCCCTGTGGTTACTATTGCTTTTCAAATGATCCTTCTCCTCTTGGTTTCTTGTATTTCATTCTAGTGTTGTACAGGAATTCCAAGTTAGTTTCAACAAAAAAATTGCTTGTAGTGACTTCTTAAAAACTTCATTAAATTTATTTCTAACGATTAGTTATATGTTAGATAAATAATAGTAACAATAATCGTATATTAATAAATCAGTAATGATACTTGATATATACCATTTTATTATAAGCATGAAGTGGAATGTGCAAAGTTATAACAGTTAATAAGTTTAAGAATAAAATAATTTGATGAAGTATTAATATTATTAGTTTGTAGATTGTACCGTACCATTTTTGGGGTCTCATTCACTGTTTGCTATTGCTAACCTTGCAGGCTTTGGGGATTTGAAATTTTATGAAGTTGGAACAGCTAATAGTGAACAAGATCTCTTTTTTTTTAGGTCTTCAGTTACTTTCATGGATTGTTTTTTATGTTGTTAGCTTGCAATCTGTACTTGTTGTTGCTAGTAATTTTATTTTAGTTTTGAATTGATCTACATATAGTTTGTCTAATCTACATAAAGTAATTTAAGAATAAATTGCTCATATCATTTTTTTTAATAAAATTAATTTTTTTAACTTTTATAAATAATTGTACCAATACTTTCTATTTTGTGTTATTGAATGGCATATTAATTCTCAAAAATTTTTTTAGAAATTTGTTGAAATTGAATACCATTAAACTCTTACAATGTGTTGTCATGTAATAGTAACACTTCGCTCTTTGCTGTGGGCTTTACTTAGCATCTTAGTTTTTTTGACTGAGCTTGCTTCAATGATGAGTGGGCATTGGCTGATAGGCAAGCCTAAAATAGAATCTGTAAATCCAAACCAAAATAATACTTACATTCCCAAAGAAGAAAAAATTTATCGAACAACAGGCCTTTTTATACGGTGTGAACAACAAGAGCCAATAACTGTCATGAGTGTTTCTGATCAATGTCGTATATATGCCCACTCCATAAATGAAATCTCTTCCCCCTGTTGGGTTGCCACATCCATTTTTATGGCTTTGGCAATACTGATATTGTTTCTTGTTGCACTTTCTTCTGCTTGTGCTTTGTGTTTTCGGAACATTGGAAAGAAGAGCATTTTCAGTATTTGTGGAATATTGCAAGCTATTTCAGGTGTGTATTTTGCGTAAAAGTCAAAGCAATGTTTTTTGTTTATGCATTCAACTCAAATTTTAATACAAGTTTTCTGGTTGTAGTCATTGTGATCTGACTGTCTATCAAACAACAATTTATTGAATGTTTTTTGAAAGTAGATCAAGGTTTTGTCTACCATGAATCTCCCACATACAAAGTAGATATGTTTTTCTTGAAATTACCAAATTCAAACTTTCTTTGTATTCATGCATGTTTTAATTACAGTCATTGGTCATAATTGCAACTCTGTGAGAGCAGGTGCAGCATCCTTTTGTGTACTACTTTGCTTTTTTGTCAATGTACAAAATCACATCTAGGACCACATGTGTCATGCAAACCACTGTTTCCATGAGTACTTCAAAATATCTGTTGCATAAAAAGTTTATAATTCAAAAATTAAGATTAGAATGTAGCTGCAGCACATCTCGTTGCAGTTAAGAGTTCAGCAGTTTCAGTTCTTAATATAATGTACTTTTGCAGTTACCACGAACAAACTAGTTTGTAATGCATTTATTGAGGTCAATGGTAACTAAAACAAAAAATGTGTATTAAGACATAAATAACCAGTACCCCATCCTGAGCCTACAAATACCTCAGTTTAACACGTGAAGAAAGTTTTTTGTGCAATGCCACTAGGTAGTGATGGAATGTGAGTGATCTGTCCAGTTTTACCTCATAATAAATAAAGATTGGACAAAAAGGTGAAAGTCTATTGTTGTGTAGACTTTTAGCTCATGTTTTACCAGCTTTACTTGCTGTCACCAGTAGTAAGGGTGAAACTTTGGTTTTGGACAAGCTCTAGATGTTTTGTGTCAACAGAATAACTTGATCTATGTTTGATTTTCTGCGTCAAAACCAATCTTGCTCTTTAGGGAGCAATGGATCAATAATTGATTCAACATGGGCATAGATAAACTCCTCAAGGATCTTGTAAGGGACACAGAGCAGAGATATTGGTCAATAACTCTTTAGGTACCCCACTGGCTTCATCAGCTTTGGGATCGCAACTACAAGCACTCTTTTCCAGATCTAGAAAGTTTTGATATGGTGCAAGCAGGAAGAAAAAAAGTTATGTAACCAGGACTTCAAACCAGCTCCAGCATAGATTATAAGCTCTGGTCAGTTGAAATTAGGGCCCGGAGCTTTACCTGGTTTTAAAGTGTTAAAAGGCATTAGTGAGTTCTCTCTGTGAGAAATTCTCAGAGATATTCACTGGGTCTGGTGTTTTGACCTTCCAAAGGTCAGACACTTCTTCAGAAACAAGTCGAGATGACTTGCAATCAACAGCCTTGTATCTCCCATTTTTGACTAGCTGAGATGCAATAGCATCAGCTGAAGTGAACTGTGACAAGGAGTGTGTTGTGACCTATCAGTAAAGTTGTTTAATATACTCCATGCTTTACAACTAGAGTGTAAAAAGTTGATACTCCCTATTTCTGGTTTACTCAACAGCTGTGTACTGCACACTAGTCTGGTGTCACAGCACTCACACTCATAAAAACAGTGTCCTGAATGGTGCCTTGTGCATAGTCACTTACTGGATGCCTGCATCCCACTCCAAAGTATCACTTACCATACTTTTGGACATGCAGCCTGCTGTGCTTTGCTAACAAGAAGTGATGCTCCTTGGTTTACTGTGAATCCCTGGATCCTGACCATATCTTATATTGTGTTTTAAGGGGGTTCTTAGATGCTTTCCAAAAAAGACTAAGATGTAGATGCCTGTTTGTGCCAGCAGGTCATAATCTATTAAACAACCTTGCTACATCTGCACTCCTCAGTGGACAAATTATAGATGGAGCATGGGGTACTGTGATAATACGTCCAGGCTTTGTGCTTCCATATTCATGACCAGTACCAGGCTTGTTGGAGTGAGGTTGTGCTAAACAGTCTGGGTTAAGTTCAATTGCCTGCACATTGGTGTTGGGTGATTCCATTTGTTCTTGCACAAATGCAATCTTGCTTCTTCACCAAATTGTGAGTGTGGCACCCCTGAACTAACCACAGACCAAGAAGTCCTAATAGCATGCCCTATACATCAGGTACCAGTGTAGATACATGGAAAACAAGGTTTGATGGTTTTGAATGCCAAGACTCGATTCTGGCTCAAGACCACCACTGCCAGCATCCTATTTGGGCAGTACAGCAGTCTGGGGTAGTAAAAGGATAAACCTTCAGCTCTAGTCCTGTTTCTGTCTGACCTTTCAAATGGTGACGATGACAAACAATAAAAATAACACAAATCTAACTAATCCATTTCTAACCTGCTTAATATGAATGGTAATATACAAAAACTAAGGGCACACACAACCTTTTTTGTTATTGCTTGCCACACATTACAGAGTTAGTTTTAACTTGCAGCCACCATTGAGTTAAGAAAAATTCTATAAAATTACTTATTATAAAATAAAAAGTTTTATAGATGTCGTTTTTGAAAACCTATTGGCGCCATTCTGTTGCGTATTTGGGAAAAACACGTTACGCGCTTTCCTCTACTTGGTGGTCTGAGCAAATCACCCCAAAGTTTAGTCATACCAGTATCTCTATAAAAACTAAAAATAAAAAATTTCAATTGGACAGTAATATCTTGGCATATTCAGAAGCAGATCGGGGTAATTGCTTGGCCTATGTATAGTGCCTTTTTCGCTTTTCTGCAAGTTAGGATGATAAATATAGAAATGAAATGATTCAACCTAATTAGTCCTTTTGCTGTACTGTTGTTCAATATACTGTTGTAGTACCTGTTAATATATTTAGCAAAGCTTTGTGCAATTTGTTTTTATTGTGTGAAAATTTAGGTCTTTTTCTAATTTTGGCATTGGTTTTATTTCCTGCTGGCTGGGGTGCTGAAAAAGTAAAAGTTGAATGTGGTGAAGAATCGGCTCCATTTTATGTAAGTCATGTTTTATATACAAATTTACGTATTGTAAAGTTCTTGACTGTTTATGAAAAGTTTCTAAAATTATGATATATAGATTTGGGGGTGCTTCAGTAACGTGCGATCTCAAGCGATAAATATGCGTTAGTAACCGAAATTAGGCAGTGCGATCGCACGTTAAAGTAGAACCGATTTGGGCTGCATAACTTTCAGTTGGAAATTTTTGTAGTTTGACGGCAATTGTTATAAATTGAACTGAAGATCAGAATAGAATATTTTACTTAAATTCAACTAGATCAGTCACAACAGCCCAGCGGACTCTTCTCATTTTACAGTTTCCTTAAAAAAGGCGCTTTACCCTACTTTTTTCTCGGTGTTCATAAAAAATAACCTTTAAATTATGGACATGTCACCATTTAAAAACTAATGAACCTTATAAAAAATTTAAATCAAACAGTAATAACTTGGCATCTCTTAAAATAAATTGATCGATTGTTTGACGGTTACACTAAGCTTAACGCTTTCGACATTGATGTTCAAGTCAAGAGGATAACAATGTAGTTGATGTGATGAGTTTCTAGTCAAAAATAAGCTTGTTTTCCACTGCCCGATGTTTCGCGTGCGCCAAATAGCTTTCGTTTATTGAATTATTTTTCGTCTCAAAAATCACTGGCTCAGATTAAAGCAGAAGAGGTAAAGAAACAAAAAAGCTCTTTAGCGAATGCCACATCTGTCCGCCATTTTTTTGTTACATAGTGACAACCAAAAACAAAATAAATCAAAATGTTAAGATTAGACCAATTTGGTTCAAGTTTTATGATATCTTAGGGTTTCTTAAAAACTAATACGAAATTTTCCGTCTGATTTGTCTGAAACACGTGTTCTGACAGTCTTATTAAGTCACTGTTAATTTAAAAAAAAATCATCATTTAAACAGGTTGGCCATTTCTGTTGTTATGTATTGAAACTATGTTGCTATGAATCGGAAAACAATGTTCAGGCCAATCTGGGTAAGAAATTTTGAGGGATTCGTGTTAACCCCTAAAACGACAGTATGAAAATTTTGTTTCACCAAGCCCAGGTTGAGAGTTGCTGTTGGTGCAATGTAAAAGTATTTTTGACTACAATTTTTTTTTAAATTGCTTGCCGCGAGATGTTGTTCTCTATTTTGTTTCTTGTACTGTTTGGAATTGTACAGAACTGATATAATTTTTTTTTATTACTGCAAAACATTTCAGATATAATCTAGGAAGAGAGGTAATTTTTACATCTATTTGTAAATAACTGCACCAAAATCCCACATTTTATTATTGAGGTTGCAAATGCAATTGTCGTTTATGATTTATTGTTAAATTGTCCTAAAAAATGTTAGATGCTTTGATAAGGACTTGTGAGAGTCAAAAACGTCCAAAAACGTTCTTTGTTTTTGCAAATTTTGCAAACTAAATAATAAAATGTTGGATTCTGATTGCCATTATTTACAAATACATTTTAGATATCTGCCAAAAAACAATCATGCCACTGAAAAGTGACAAATGTTCAATAAACTCAGTAATTGGTGTTCACATTTTTAACTTAAATAAATATTGAAACGTTTTCGTATGTTTATTAAATCTTTCAAATTTTAAAGCGTAAGTAGATAGTAGTACTAGTTCTGATTTAAAATTTATATTAGCGAAAAAACCTTTACGTGCTGTAATTGTATGCCCTGGATTAAAATAATTGTATTAACGTGATAATGATTATTAAAATTTCTTCGCTGATTAAACAGCGGGACAGCTTAGGAACGAAAGAATTGAATCTATTTGCTTAATTGGTTTTTTGGTGTGACAAGATAGCCAATATCTGAACCATTTGTGTTCATTAAGGACAGCTTAGAAACGAAAGAATTGAATCTATTTGCTTAATTGGTTTTTTGGTGTGACAAGATAGCCAATATCTGAACCATTTGTGTTCATTAAGGACAGCTTAGAAACGAAAGAATTGAATCTATTTGCTTAATTGGTTTTTTGGTGTGACAAGATAGCCAATATCTGAACCATTTGTGTTCATTAAGGACAGCCTAGAAACGAAAGAATTGAATCTATTTGCTTAATTGGTTTTTTGGTGTGACAAGATAGCCAATATCTGAAACATTTGTGTTCATTACCGCTTAGTACGTTATTCAAAAGCACCCCGCGTGCAATCGCTTTATTACAACAGCCTATTTGGTTTAATTTTTTTTTTTTTGGTTCACTTCAAGATGTAAAAGCAATGTAGTTCTTTTTATTATAAATGCTCTTTACAACTTCTAGCACACTCTAAAATCCATTAAAGCTTGGAAGTAGCCTAAAAAAGCATTTGTCAACACCGTTGGTTCTTCAGCTTGAAAGCGGATTTTACCCATTAAATAGGCATTAATTTCGCTATTTTTAAAGATTATCGATGAAGACTTTTTATCTGCCCATGATCGTCAATGGAGAAATTAACAAGAAGCACTAAAGCTTAGTCTGATCAATTTGTTAAAAATATACTTTTTTCAATGTGACTTGATAGTGGTTTATTTCTTAACTTACGCCACAAAAATATCATAAATTTTTGATTAAAACCGAAAAAGACATTGATAGAATCAAGAAATTGGCTAATTTACAAATTTCTGTGCACTACATAATATTTTATTGCAGTTCAGTATTATTTCTTTAAAGAAATTATAAATCTTTATTAATTTACAGCCTGGAACATGTCAAATCGGCTGGGCGTATTATGCTGCGATACTTGGCGCTTTTATAGCCTTTCTTTGCGCTATTTTATCAAACCAAGCCGAGGCTGCCACTGGAAGCGAAAAAATTGAAAGTAAGATTGAAAAAGGAAAGAATCCAGTATTTGCATTATAAAAACTATTTTTTTATATGCAAAAATTTTGTTAGTTGTCCAATTTGTGGCTGAATAACAGATAAAAATTTTTGGGTTTTTTTGCGAAACAAAATTTAAGGCCTCAATGAAATATCGCCTGTAATTGCACACAGCTTTCCCAATCATTTTGACCAAGTGACAATTCACTTTCTCAAGTATGTTGCAGTTTGGATTATTTATAAACGATAGAAAAGTGGCGATATCTCTTAATTTATAATTGTATAGAAATTTAGCCTTTAACGGCCAGTGGCTTACTGTAACTAGCAGATGTTTCTAATTGCCGGTCTTAAATAGCCGCAGCAAATTTTGCCCACTTGTATTCGAAAAATGTTGTGCATCAAGCTGTTTCGTTGCGCTTGGGTAGTTCCAGCATTACCACATTTAGAAGCAAAGTTACATGAAAAAAGCAACGTTTTTACGCATTAGCCCTGTCGAAGTAATTTTGGGACAATTGCGCTTAAATTCCAGCAGTCAAGGGCTAAATAGCCTTAAATAACAGTTTACGAATCTTAGTAGTTGGCCAATGCCATTGAGTTGTTGCGTAACTTTTATGTATTGTTCCATTGAATTGGAGAAGTTTTTTTGGATTGTATTTTAATGTCAATAACTTCTTTAGGTGCTATTTTCTATATTAATTTTTGTTGTCAAATGATATGCTGTATATGTCTTCTCATATTTTCGTATTATCTTTCGAGTTTTTCCATTATTTGTTTTTGGTTTTTTAACCAGCTGTTCACATAATTTCTTGACAAGATTTTTCTTGGTGCGGACTTCTGAGCTTTTTAGTCAGCTTTCAGACGGTTTTTACTTGATTGAAACAGTCTCTCGGGAAATGACGGCATACAAAAGAATTTTATTTTCGATGTACAAATTAGTTATAGAATTATCAAAGTTCAGCGTAATTAATGTATCTGCTAAGATGTGATGTGTAGAAAAATTTTGGACCAAATTTTTTGTTTTTGCTTCCATCGTTCAACCAGTATTTTACTCATTTTTAAAAATCTATTTGTTTCGCGTTGTCTGTGCAATTACATTGACTTTGAAAATTTCCATAGACTCTACAAAAAAATAAAAGAAATTTGTTGAATTTCTGTATTGACTTTAAACAGTGGTTTTCAACTTTTTTATGATCATGGCTTACTGAAATAGAAATTGCTGGCCGTTTAAATGTTAGGCCTTAGCAATGATTTTTACTGCATGTCTTTGAAAATATTCCATTGAGTTTATTGCCTTTTTAACATATTTTTCTTGATGTTATCTTTTTACATCATCATAATTATTTTGCTATTTGTTTCGTTATTTAACCATTAAAACAAATTTTATTATTTAATTCTAGTATTGCTTTTATTTTTCAAAGTCTGTGGCCCACCTGAAATAATTCTTAAGGCCCACCGCTGGGCCATTACTAACTGGTTGAAAACTACTGACTTTTAACAGCAAGTGTACGTTTAGCTCCATGTTAGATTTATTTTCTCTCCGATATACATGTATTATTTATTCGTTTCTACATACCCCAAATAACTTTCTTATTACCGTATTTTTCGGACCATAAGGGCGCAGCATCAATAAACGGCTTCTAGTTCTAACGCTTTATTTTCGTACATAAGCATAGCTGTACCTGCAGGGGGGCAATTGCCCCCCCAATTTTCTAAGATTTGGGCAAAATTGAAATTTTTCGGGCAATGACAAGAAAATATTTGGGCAAAACCAGAATTTTTCGGCCAGCGCCAATGATCAACTGCAAACAATAGTAACCAAATTTAGGTGAAGACCAAATTTAGGTGAAGGTTTTTTTAGAGATCATCATGATTTTAGGATAAAATTTGTTCTTGGTTCGAGAATCGCAGACAATTTTTTTGTCCTATCCGTAATGTGCTAGAAAATCATAATTTGAGCAAAACTTCATTGTCCCCCAAATTTTTTTTGGCTGGTACACCTACGTACAAAAGACGCACCAGATTATAAGGCGCACCAAATAAAACAAAAACTTACTTTGTATTTTACTTGTATTTAAAAGAAACGATCAAACGAACGAACAAACAAGTTTATTGCGTTACACCACGGTCTGTTTACAAAATTTAATTGCTGTGTACAAAATTTTTGAATACACGAACGGCAATCTTGGAAATTAGACACGTATAGGTCTCATAGTTAAGCTGTACCTAAATAATTATTACCGGTACATAAATAAATAGCACTGTTTGCAACATAAAATTGGTTCAGAGCTTTGTTATAAAACACAACCTGATCCATACATATGACCATAGCCGTACCTGGCAGGGGGGCAATTGCCCCCCTAAGTTTCCAAAATTTGGGCAAAATTCAAATTTTTTGGGCAGTGACAAGAAAATATTAATATTTGGGCAATACCAAAATTTTTCGGGCAGCGATATAAAAAATTTGGGCAAAGCCAAGAATTTTGGAGCAGCGACAATGACCAATTGCAAAAAATTGTTACCAAATTTAGGTGAAGACCTTTTTTTTTTAGAGAACACAATGATTTTAGGACAAAATTTGGTCTTCGTCCGAGAATCTCAGACAATTTTTTGTCCTATTCGTAAAGTACTAGAAAATCATAATTTGGGCAAAACTTTATAGCCCCCAAATTTTTTTGGCTGGTACGCCTATGGATAAGGCGCACGTTCGATTTTTGAGAAAATTAAAAAATTTTAAGTGCGCCTTATGGTCCGAAAAATACGGTATTACAGTTTTTTGCCGTATTTTTCTATTCATTTTTTTTGTTGTAGCTTTTTGTTATTAATGAGATTAGTTCGAGTTTGTTGGCCCTAGAATTTTTTTTTGGTACTTTAGTTTCTAATGCCATTATCTATAATGCCTTATTTGGTCATGAGCGAAACAGGATTGGGTTGTAAATAACAGTTAACTAGTTGCCTAGCTAGTGCTCCCAGTGGTAATGGACCTAGCGACTTCCAATTTTTTGATTACTATTGTGTCTTTCCATTCTTATTTTTTAGTTAATTATCGCATTATAAATCTAATTGCGATTTTCAATGTGCTCTTTGTGTGCTTCGCCACTGTGTCGTCATCAACGCTTTCGTTTTTCGTCATGCGTCACATTCTTTGTGTGCTCGAAATGAAAACTTCTACTCGCTGTGCCATATTTTAATGTACGGGTGTTTTTCACTGCTACAATTACAATAACTTAACGTTCCTGAATGCTCTTGCAACTAAACTTCGGTTAAAATCGGTTTTAAATCAAGTATTCGGCAAGGAATCGAATTTTCGCTTCTCGCTATTCGTATAAAGCATGACGTCAGTATACCAGATTTCGACATTATTTCTAAACAATCATTAACTTTTCGATTCTTCATGTTCGACATCGACAGAACATAAAAGAATTTCGATATAACTTAAAGGAATGGTTTCTGACGTACTTCACAATGCAAACAACACATAAATTCGCAATCCTCAATCATTTTCCGCGCGCTTTTGCGGTCCTATTGTGAAAAGAAACGAGTGAACACGAGAAAGTAACGTCTGTCAATCATTGCCATAAAAACTGACGACTCAGTAGGTTGTAAAAGATAGCATTAGATGTGATTTAACGCAGGTTGTTAAATGTTACTGTAACCGTAGTTGACCGTAATGATTGTTTTGTTTCAACTAACCACTTTCGTAACGATGTCTTTATATCTCATCCTTTATCATTCTCGTCTCCGTTTTCCTGTTAGTTATACCGGTACAGTGGAAGTTAGCAGCAGCACAGTCATGATCGTCACTACTAAAAGTTTCTAATGCGCGAATTTAGCTTTTACGAGGGTCAGTCAAAAAATAATGAGCCCAAGTCTCTCCTGGCCATATTTGTTGCAATAAAATCAAAAGTCATACATCAAAAGAAAGCCCAGGGATAGGAGATCTCAGTTCTACTTTTCAATGTAATCTCCGCACTTTTCAATTCCAACTGTCCATCGATGAACAAGGGACACTATGCCAGCCTTGTAAAAGTCAGCAGGCTGCATTTTTAACCAGTTTCTTACAGCGTGCTTAACTTCTTGATCACTAGTGAAGTGCTGCCCCCTAACTCCTTCTTTCAATGGTCCAAAAAGATGATAGTCAGATGGTGCCAGGTCGGGTGAGTATGGGGGATGGGTTACCGTCGTCCATCCAAAAGAAGCAATCACTTCACGAGTTTTGAGACTGGTATGGGCAGTGTTTTTTTTAAGGTTTGGCTTGAGGAACCTCTAACCAATTTTGAAAAACCGCTAATTTTTTTTCCTATTGTTCCTGAGCGTACTTAGCTTTGTTCACACTATTG
This sequence comes from Diplosoma virens, assembly GCA_963680785.1. Taxonomy (NCBI): domain Eukaryota; kingdom Metazoa; phylum Chordata; class Ascidiacea; order Aplousobranchia; family Didemnidae; genus Diplosoma; species Diplosoma virens. Next base: position 22,593,184 of record OY796882.1, on the reverse strand, counting down.
TAGAAGCAGATTTTGAGAGACCGCTGAACAATTTTGAGAGACCGTTTCGGTTCCTCAAAACGCCTTAAAAAAAACACTGGGTATGGGGCTTGGCGTTATCGTGTTGCAGCAAGACCTTAGACATGTCCAGGTGAGGTCGTACTCTTCTCAGTTTCGCTTTCAGTTTGCGTAAAGTGTCAATGTAAGCATCTGAGTTGATGGTAGTACCTTTAGGCATAAAATCTACCAATATCACTCCTTCAATGTCCCAAAACACAGTCGCCATAATTTTTCCAGCTGAACGTTGACTTTTGAATTTCTTGGCTCTTGGGGACGTGGGGTGACGCCATTCCATGGATGATCTTTTCGACAGAGGTTCATAGTGATGAACCTAGGTTTCATCTCCTGTCACTATACGGCTGAGAAAAGTTTTGTCACTTCTGTGACACTCAATAAGCTCCGAACAAGCTTCAAAACGGGCTTGCTTGTGAAAATCCAAAAGTTGCCTCGGAACCCATCTGGCGCAAACCTTTGCAAAGCCTAGCTCATTAACAATATTCACAGCACTTCCATGGCTAACTCCAACACGTTCAGCAATGTCATCAATAGTGATTCTGCGATCATCTCTAATCAATTTCTCAACCTTATCATTGTTTCCAGGATTGACTGCAGAAGATGGTCTTCCACTTCTTGGTCTGTCCTGGAGGCTACTCAAACTTGGATCATCTTCTTCGTGTTTAATCCTGGATACCCACTTTTTCACAGTGCTGTATGCTAATGAAGCATCTCCATAAACATTTACCAATCTTTCGAAAATTTGTTTTGGTGGCTCCCCTTCCGAAACAAGAAATTCAATCACAGCTCTCTGCTTCTGACGGACATCCAGTGATGACGTCATTTCCAAAACACAATACCAAAAGTGGACACGTTGAAACAATTTTTTTTTACAATTTATCTTTAAAGCAGTAAATTTACTAAACACCCTTAAAATTTCTAGAAAAAATATGAAGGTTAAAGCGGTTAAAGTTAACAGGGCTCATTACTTTTTGACTGACCCTCGTATGTTCTTTAATATTGTAAATGTTTGACGAGCAATTTGCGTACTACTTTTAAACAAATCTGGTTATGAATGTTACTTAACACTGCAAATGGACGAAAAGAAGAAGTTTGTTTAACCGCCATAAACATTTTGACTTAACAAGGAAAATACTGATATTAAGGCTGAGCATACCATACCACTGATATATAAAATAGTCATTAAAGCCGGGAAAAATGGAGAATCTTAAGATTTTGAATTCAAATGCGTTTTAGCGTCTGATTTCAAACATAGTAATTTTAAATTTTGAAATTTTCAACAAATTTAATAAAGCGACTTAAGCGAAATCAAAATACCGACGATTACAGTAAATAACAATAGGTAAAATTCGCCTTTAATTTTTTGAATTTACTTTTATTTTTTCAGTAACAGAGTATGCAAAATATTTTAAAGATGTGGACAGCTTTACAAAATAATACCGTCAACTTCGGATATAAGGGATTTTCGCTTACAAGGGACTATTTCAAATGGTCCCAATGATTTTCAATGTAAAATAATACTGAAATATTCGCTTATAAGGGATTAAATTTATAAGTCCTAATCATAATTATCTGGTAATTTCAGTTGGTTATAAGGGATCGATTTTTTGCTCTGATGATGCGTCAAAATAACCAAAAGGACGCGTTCCGATTTCAATTTCGCGGGCTTTTTGTGGGGGAAAATGTATGAAAAGCTTCAAAAAGGGTGTTCTGAGCGTTTAAAATTGGCGTTCTTCAGGTATCGGATTGAACTTTGCGTCAGTCGGTTATAAGGGATTAATTGAGGTAAGTTGTTAAAATCTGCGCATGATTTTAACATCAAATTATTTTATTACTATACATCGCTTTAATCAGGGTGGGGAGCCTGATTGTACTGCGGGCCGCATCTCAAAATTAAAAATTAGGTGCGAGCCTCAAAACTTGATTGGGGAATACAGCTTTTCCCAAATTTTGTTGACGGTTGCTCGAAGTCTAATCATGTTGCATTGCTAAAGTTATGACGAAGCGAGACCTATTTTCGTCACAAAAAACTGGTGATCACAAAAAAAAAGTCATTACTTTGATATAGTCTGTAAATTGATCATTTTCCTTTAAAAAAACTACTAGTAATTTAAAAAAACGCGGCACACCGGTTGCGGAGCACTCTTTATTCTAAACGGTTTTTTGATACGCTTTTTCCCAACCACAAGCGGGCCACATTAAAATATCGGGCGAGCAGCAGGTTCCCCACCCCTGGCTTAAATGTTTGGAGTACAAATAAGTAATCGCTTAAAGGTTCATCTAAGCTTGACAACTTCAACGTTGTTTGCAAGTCGAGAGAACTGATATGTTGATGATCATTTGATTGTGTCGGCAGCATGGTCAAGGGGGTAGAAGCGTTGCATTGATGGCGATCTACACTGTCCTGGTTCAATACCTAGTGGCATCATTCTGTTTTGTGTATAAAAAAGATTTTTTCTATTTTTATATTTATTTCATCTCTTATATTTATCGCCCCGACTTGCAGGAAAGCAGCGGAATTTTTCCGATCTGCTTCCGGAGATGCCAAGATATTGCTGTTCGCTTAAAATTTAATAGAGATATGACTGTTTAGAAGTGCTTGCCGAGACTACCGAGCAGGAAAGTGCCGTAAAGTGTCTTTCTCGAGGACACAACAGAACGGCCCGAGTAGGTTTTGAACTGAGACCTCATCGATTTCAATCCCGGCGCTTTAACCGGAGTTGTGATTGACGTGGTCTGCATGTCGTGGGTTCAATACCCACTGGCGTTATTCTGTTTTGTTCATGGGAAAGATATTTTACGCCAAGTGCTTTGAGTATCAGTAATATCTGTAAATAAATTTTTTACAGTCGAAGTCAAATAAAATTCACTTTGATCTCAGCTAAAATTGAATGATAGGACAAACCATTAGGCGAAGTAAATTACGCCACAATACTGCAGTTTAGCCGATGCTTCTATTTTTAAAAACATTTTAAAGTAAAAATGTTGTATAAAAAAAACACTGTCTTTGTGTGGAAACAATTTTTTCAACAGTTATTTTTATACACATAGCCATACGAGCGGGGTGGAGAGGGACAATTTTCCACCCCAAGTCTTAAAAATTTTGGCAAAACAAAATTTTTTGTTCATGGCAAACAACTACTCCTATAGGAAAAAATTTTCAAAAACAGAAAAACGCTTAAGATCTGAGAGGTAAAGACGTTTTTTTAGTCTACACATGTTGTTTGAAACAAAAACGGAAGAATTGGAAACAGATTCAACGTGCAGTAGTGAAGTCAGCCAAAAATTTTGTAGGGTAAACTTTTAACGAGTAACAGTATGCTATATGGTTTCGGACACTAATTTATTAATTTAGCACTTAAACCGCTAGCTTTTAGAATATAAAACCCACTTTTCGAACAAATTTTTATATAAAACAACAAATATTTACAACATTTTTAACAAATGGCACCACGATTAAAACTCCATTCGTCGTTTCCCGCCAGCTAGGCACGTTATAACTTGATTGATCTTCCCCTCATTAATCCTTCCATGATGTCAATAAAGCACACAAAAGTCTGAGAGAAGATCTGAAGTCATTATTGAACGCATAGGCGTACGCAAAAGGGGGGATTCAGGGGTCAAAGCCTCCCCTTGAAGAAATTTGATGAGATATATGCACTTAAACATAAATAACATATTAACAAATATACTACAACGGTATAATATAAGCTTTTATCATTTTTGCTCTTGGTTCTTTTTAAATTTTATTAGTTATTTTAATAAAGATTGTTTTTTCTATTGCCCCAATTGCGTCAAAATTTGCTAATCTAAGTAAAACTTTTAAAACCGAAAAATATTTTAACATAAAGTCAGGTCTTCTATGCTTCACTTTTGATTTCTATTAATGTCTATTGTTTTATGGCAATATTTTTTCGTGAGATGCGAGCCTTGGTGCATTGCTACGAAAAGCGAAACAAGAGTTAAATATCTAAGGAGGATCTCTAAAAAAACCCCAATACTCTGGAAAGCACGATAACAAAAATTTAAAGTATACAAAAATATAATAAAAATGCTTCTTCATTTTTACTAAAATTATTCCAATATGCTGGTGGATCAGTGGTTCTCAAAGTTTAAGTTGTATACTTCCTTTTCAAAGTTTTGCCATTCCCCGAAATTATATGACAATTTTTTTTCGTAAAATTCCTTTTTGTTATCAAGTAAAAAACTTTTTTTGACTTTTTTTTTAATGTAAAGCGCCGTGGTCTTACCTGCAAGCTGCTGAAACTTCTGTAAGATAAGCACAGATTAGAATGATCATGAAGCTTGTCCGGAACAGAAGTTTCCTTCCTAATAATTAACAGCAAGCAAAGCAAGCTCTGGCGTCAAAGAAATGGCGTTCCTCGGGGATCGCTATGGATCCTCTTTTTATTATTAATATCTATACGTTAATCTGCCTTCCACAATCTTCAAAATGTTTGCTTTTGCAGCCGATCTAGCATTTGTTGCACTCTTTTGAAGACTTAGAGACTGAAAGGACTTGGAAGTCAAGAAATGGCTACAGTTTCTGCGTATCTTTAGATTTAAAGTTAAAAATCAGTCTTTCAAAGGTGAAAGCATCCTTCATTTAAATGACCCAGAGGCCAAACGTGAGGTAAAGGTTTATAATAGCAATAAACTTTTACCATTCTTTCCGACCCCAACTTATTTTGGAATAACCCTAAACAGATCGCTAACTTTCCGTCATCATTTTGTGGCATTGCGTAAAAAATCGTGTTTTCTCGCGTCACACTGCCGAAGCGACTTGCAAAGATGGGTTGTTGGGCCAAAACATTATGTAGAAGTGTCCTATCTTTGATCTATTAGACAGCTAAATACTGCGGCGCGCCAGTTTGGTGTCGCCCAGTGGATGAATCATAGATGGAACACGGAGTACTGTGAGAATGCATCCAGGCTTTGTACTTTCATACTTATGACCAATATCAACCCTGTTGGAATGAGCTTACTTCAAACAGCTTGAGTTAAGGTCAATTGCCTGCAGAATGGTGTTGGGCGATTCCATTCGTTCATGCACAATAAGGTCTCGCTCCTTTACCGGATTGCGAGTGCGGCGCTATTGAACAAACCGCAGACCACGTCTTAACAGGGTGCTCCACAGCCTGAATTGGGTATGACATGGAGTACGTAGTCTGATGGTTTTTGATGACAAAACCCAATGCTGGCTCAACAACATCGTAGCCAGCATTTGTCCCTGTAGTGCAGTAGCCTGGGGTCTAAAAGGATAAATCCTCGGCTCAGTCCTGTTTGTGTTTGTGCCAGAGTCGATGGCCTTCCCCACTACGACAACAACAATCTTTTTTCGGTTTTCACTATAGTAAAACAATTGTTATGAACTGTCAAGGTGCAACTATATAGAACGTGCCAGTTTATGTTATCAATTAATAATTTAGAATCAACTTACATTTAATCCAAATTCCTCTCAGTCTCAACAATTATTTTTTTCTTCAAATTACAAATTCCTTCCTAGACAGCCAAGTGGCTCACTTTGAGAAATACTGAGCTAAATACAATTGATTACAGTACAGAATGCTCAATAAGGCAATCAGAACATCGTATTTCTGAATCTAATTATTATGCAATTAAAAGATCATTTATTTACACTCTTTTTCATCCAAGTGCGATCACCATCTTACTCAAATAGAATATATGTAACTGTATAAGGAGAATTATCCTCATACTTTTGTAGGAATGCTTTGTGATTGTAACAATTATTAGAATTGGGTTCGATTTGAGCTGAATTAATTCAGCTATATCAGTCAACTAAACTCGTAAAAAATTTATTGATATTTAGTAGTTATGTTTACGGTAAGGCAAACAAAAACTCATGCATCTGCAAGGCGCTCTAAAAAGCGTAACAGGCTTACTCTAATTTGTAATACAAATTTGGAAAAGTTTTTGGCCCATGACCGGGAACACTTTTAATAATCGTGTTTTGGACTTGCAAACCTTCCCCCTTGACAAATTTTTGCGCACGCCACAGGTTGAACGTAATCATGTCTTCGCTCGTTTCATGCACAAAAAAGACCACTCAGCCTAAACGGTTGTTGAGGGTAATGCCATATGATTTGGATTGCGCTGCGTACGCTTAAGTAATCTCTAGCGCTCATAAAAAGCTCCTGCAAACATTTGTGGTTGACTTCAGAGCTTAACCCTTTATTTACTGACGGTACTTTAAAGTACCAAAGCTCAAAATTGCCTATAACTCTTGTGATAAGCGATTTTTCCTGACGGTACTTTTAAGTAACATAGAAAATTAGTTTCCGAGGCTGCTAGTAGATGGCGCTGTAATTCTTCTAAAAATTGTTTTATAGATGTCTAAATAATGTATTAAAAAAAAATCAATAAAATTACACAAATTAAATTAATTTAGGAAATAAAGGGTTAAAGAAAATCTCCACAGGCTTACTTCGCTCTCAAAATTATCCAACGAATACAAACACTCAATTTTATCAATCGGGATTAGTTTGTTCGAAGGAAGGATTGAGCACAAAGCAAAAAACGAAGGATTTTCACTGAATTGTTTCCGAAGAGAGCAATTCAGGCTGTTGACATATACTGTGATGGTCTTACAAAAAGGGGATCCCGGTGCAAGAAAAATAAGAGGTGGGGCTTTATTTAGTATTCCAAGGCAAAGCAATCTCTAAAAAACGTCATTGTCACTGGAGCAGCCATTTTTTAGTGTATCAAAACAAAGTGATCTCTAAAAAAAAAGGTCTTCGTTTTAGGGGGAGCCGCTGTTAAGTGTTCTAAAACAGTGTGGTCTCTAAAAAAAGATCAACTTTTTAGGAGGGGCCACTTTTTAGTCTCTCAAAACAAAGTGATCTTTAAAAAAAGTCTTTATTTTAGGGATGCCACCGTCCTGGTGCTACTATGAAAAAATAGAGCAATATCTTGTGTAGGGGGGCCACTTTTTTATTCATTTTAGGGGGGCCAATGCGGCCGCTCCGTTTGCACCCTACTAAAGTCATCACTAAATATGCATATTGGCTAAACGTTCGAAATTCGGAACCTGGCAGTTTTATTCAAGCGAGTTTTAAATTTCAACTGAGCTTAAACTAACTGAACTGGAACACACAAAAAAGTGATTTCAATAGCGAAAACAAATTAGTAAACACTATAGTAAAACTAGCTTTCCTGTGACGTAGCGATGAATGACAAACTAGGAATTGAGCGAGTGTGATAAACTATAAATATGTGGCAAGTCTGTGATCAACTGCTGTAATAGCATAATGCTCTTGAACATTACAAAATTATTAGAGTCGGCTACAAAACTTAGAAATTTGGGGAACCATGGCCCTTTTGACCCCCTTGGCTACATCCATGTCAACGTGATGATTTTTCTTTTTTTCACCCTAAATTTGAGAGGCAATTTTTATTTCATCTATATATTTATTCTCCTGACTCGCAGAAAAGCGACGGAGGCACTACACATAGGGCAAGAAATTACCCCGACCTATTTCCAAAGATGCAAGATGTTGCTGTCCGGTTAAATTTTCTTTTTTTTTGTTTTTTAGTTTTTATAGAACCATAACTGAAATTTAGAACTACTCGCCAAGACCACCAAGCAGGGAGAAGTGCTGTAAAGTGTCTTTACCAAGGACACAACAGAATGGCATGAGTAGGTTTTGAGCCCAGATCTTGTCAATTACAATCACGGAGGTCTTTACCACTCAACTACCCTGCTGACTAATTTCTTCTCATATCCGAAAAGTGCTAAAAGATTGTGATTTGGGCAAACGTCAATAAAATTTGGGAAAAACTGTATTGCCCCACAAATTGTTTCGGCTGGTAGGGCTATGTTTATGCGATTATACTTTTAAATTTAAAAAATAGAGATAATCTATTAAATTTTTCTAGCTCACTATACTTTTGAAGAGCATAATTTGGAAGCAGTAAACCGTGCTGTCACCATGTGTCAAAAGTGTTTTTGTTAAAAAGCTCTTTGGTGGCGCAAATGCAAAACTTTGAAGCTTATGATGCTGCTTTTTGTCTTAAGCAACAGACTTGTCATCAGAAGCAGGGGTGTGGAATCGGACTCGGAGCTGGAGCCGAAGATTGAGCTAGAAACGGATCCAGACCCATAGCTTTAAAATTGTGGCTCCAGAGTTAAATTTTATTGATATCCAAAAAATGCACTATACTTAAATAGGTAGGCTATACAATATACAGTTTGGGAAGGACAAACGTAATTTGTTAAAGCAAAACCTTTAATTAGGTAATTCTGTAAGGTTTAATTCCTGACAGATGGATGGTTGGCAATAAAAGTCAGCCTTGTGGTATTGAAAAGTTTACCAGGAAATTTCCACCCTGTATTAATTTTATTTTTTGGGGCTACATGATATTTTTCTATTATAGTGTAAAAAATTTTCAAGGTTATTTTATTTTCTTTTTATAGAGGTGATTTTGTTGTTAACTCAAAAAGTTTGTCGTTTATCTTTGAATAATAAAGCATCTAAAAAATATTATTTTACTTTTAATTCTTTTTAATAATCTATCAATGTATTTTTCTATCAGTTTATCGTATATGCTATTCTGTAGTCCAGCATACACTGGAAATAATCTACTTTATCCCCAACTGCTGATCATCTATTTTTACTATGTGAATATTTTTTCCTAGTGCTTGCTTCTTCGTCTTTGACTTATTGTTAAAAGGAGCCGGAGGTCAAAAAATTACACTCCGGAACTAGAGCCGGAGCAATACGAAAAATCTTTGTCTCCACTTCCCTGATCGGAAGGACACTAAATCACTGCTCAAGCTGAGCGTTTACTATCTTCATTGATGGCCTTAGTACGGAGCGAAGGAGCGGCCGCACCTGGCTCCCCACCTAGAAAATGTCAAAAAGTGTCCCCCTTAAGCAAACTATTGCTCTATTTTATTGTAGTAGCAATATAAAGGTGGCCCCCTGTCTCTCCGCTTCCGGAAGTTGCCCCTTTTCCCTTTTCCTGCACTTAACTCTAGGACGAAAGTAGGAATCATGTACTAGAATGAAAGCAATTATTTTTTGTTTTTAGAGATCACTACGGTTTCGGGACAAAAAATAAGTTTTCCTTTTTTTTATTATCATTGCAAAATAAATTTTAAAAAGTATCTCCCTTTTTTTCTCGCACTAGGCCCCCCTTTTGTAAAGGCCATCACTGACTATCTTGCATATGAAAAAAAGTTGATAAAGAAATAATATTTGCAAAACTCTGCATTTATTTTAAAGGAGTACAATGAAATATTTAAGTTTCGATTATTGTCATTGAAACAAAAGTATTTTTGGCTTTTTCCCATGTCTGTTCATGTTTATTTGGAAAAGACTTTTTACGTCACATTCTTCTAATTGACAATTTTAACAAGAGACTTTAAATTGCAGCTATATCATTCAATATATTAAAACAATTTAAAAACAATAATAAAAACTTTCAACCAAGCAGAGTATTTTAGTATCCAAAAAAAAGGGGGGGTAAAATTACATGAATGTTATTACAAGCTAGTCTTTTCCAACCCATTTTTGATAATTATTTCCTTTCTGAGTCCTTGTTATAACAAAACCTACAATCTTTTCCAAAATCAGTGTTATGACCGGCAAAAAAATGTTCGAAAGACAAAGCCTGCTTTTTGCTGGATTTTTTTCGTATCCACGGAATAGAAATTATAGGAAACTTTGACAACAAGTGGATCTATAAAATTTAGGTGCATACATTAATTTCAGTTTTTACTATATTATTGCTGATTCGTTGAAATTTTTTTACGGACATTGCAATCAATAAAACGCTTCAGTCACTCTGATAAAATCAGTTAAAGAAATGCTAATTACGATATTACAATATACCTTTGATTAGAAACCTTTTCATTCCCACATTCAAACTTTACCTTCTAACTCATTTAGACAAGCATATAACTTTTTGATTCAATGAAGTATTGAGAAAATATAACGTTTTAAAAATTACAAAATTTTTGGTCGATGATGTCAATGTACATATATTTTTTTTTGTTTTTTAAAGTAGAAATTTTTGGTTTACAAGATTTATACTATAGACTAATAATGAAAAACTATAGTTAAAATAGATTAAAGTTTATGTATAGTTTTGTGACAAAAATTTCAATAATACATTATTTGAGTTTCAAGTAGATGGCATCTATTAACGATGTCTTAGGCAGTAATGGCCTCACGAAAAGGGGGCCCGGAGCAAGAAAAATAGGGGGCGCACTAGAGTTTCAAAAGAAAGTGATCTCTAAAAAAAAGTTATCACTTTAAGGGTGCCACCGTCATGGTGCTACTATAAAGAAATAGACTAATATTTTGCTTAGGAGAGGCCACTTTTTGACGTTTTTTAGGGGGAGCGGTGTGGCCTTACCACTCGCACTAAAGCCATCACTGGTCTTAGGCAATGGTCCAGTGAATAATGGCTCAATGGTCCTGCATATCTGCCATTAAGAATTTATTTTAATTGTACAACATTATTGAGATCAAAATAAAAAGTGTTATTGCTCAAATAACTTTAAATTTATCTAGCCATTATAGGTACATGTATGCTACAAATTTTCTAATCTAAATAACTTTTTTAAAGAAAGAAATTAAAAAATACTAAGAGGCAAAATATTTACTTTCAAGTTACCAAAACCTTGTTTTACGTTCCAATTATTCTGTAAGCAATTAGTTGTCTTGCTCGTACAATTACAGTCTAAAATATATAATGATACAAATAATTTTTACGCATGACTGAAAACTCGCTACAGCGTTTAACCTAGGACAATCCGACCATGGCTTAAAGGTCCTTTTTACTCAATGGTCTCTAATCTCCCCTATAGAAGTTCTGTAGATCGCTTTTGTATCTTTAAAAATTAAAAGCTATAATTGCAAACGAGTGGCCGACATTAATTTTTTTAGAAGTAGATTGCAGAGCTGCAGCATCCACAGATATCTCTGCAGTAGTATTAAATATTATCAGCAAGGCTATAAAATTATAACTATTAATTTTATAAGCGTTGCTGGTTATATTTAAAACTGCTGCACAAATATTTGGCAGTGCCGTAGCTTTATAGGTGTAATGCGCGAGCCGCCACTGACCGAAGTTATTTTAGTTTATTTTACGTTGAAAACGCAGAACAAATAAACTACATTTTGATTTAGTTGCGGAATTGATCGGGTTGTCGTGGGGCTAGCGCGGTTTTGACAAAGACTGTAGTCATCGACATAGTTTCGGTTTCGTCGTCGTCGTTCGAAGGGCATCCACTCCAGGCCAGACACAAACAGGACTGGGGCCGAGGGTTTATCCTTTTACTATTCCAGACTGCTGCACTGCCTGGATCAGATGCTGGCAGTTGTGTTATTAAGCCAGCATCGAGTTTCGTCATCCAAAACCGTCAGACCTCGTGCTCCATGTGGTGCCCGATGTATAGGACACGCTGTTAGTACATGGTCTGCGGTTTGCTCAGAGGCGCCACACTCGCAATTCGGTGAAGGAGCGAGACCCTATTTGTGCATGGACGAATGGAATCGCCCAACACCAGTCCGCAGGCGGTTGAGCTTAACCCAAGCTGCTCGGGGTAAGCCCATCCCAACAGGCCTGGCACCGGTCTCGGGCACAAAAGCACGGAGCCTGGAAACATTTTCACAATACTCCGTTTTCCATTTGTGATTTGTCCATTCAGAGGCGCGGATGCCAAGTCTGGCAAGGTTGTTCAAGAGATTCCGTGCACCTGGCACAAACGGGCGTCTGGATCTTAGTCTCACTTGGCGAGTATCTGAGGACCCACTTAAAAGACTATGCAAGATATGATCGGGGTCCAGAGATCTACGGTAAGCCAAGGAGAGTGTCGCTCCCATTCGGCGAAGCTCAGCTGGCTGGATGCCTGAGAGTACAGGTAGGTGGTCCGTTGGAGTGGGACGCAGGCATCCAGTAACTATGCGCAAGGCGTCATTCAAGACACTGTCAATGAGGCGAGTGTGAGCACTGCAACACCAGACTGGCGCACAGTACTCAGCTGTTGAGTAGACTAGAGACAAGGTGGCTATGCGTAGTGTTTTAGCACCAGCACCCCATCCCGAGCCCACGAGTCGCCTCAGCAGTGTGACGCGCGAAGATAGTTTTTTGCGCAATGCCACTAAATGGTGACGAAACGTGAGCGATCTGTCCAGATTTACCCCAAGATAAGTAGGGGTTGGACAGAACGGTAAAAGTCTACCATTGTTGTAGACCTTTAGCTCACGTTTGGCCTCTCGGTTATTTAAGTGAAAGGCTGCCGTCACCGTCTTAGTGTGACTGAGCTTCAACCTCCAAATCTGGAGATACGCTGACAGTGTGGACATGTCTTGGCTTAAAGTCCCCTCCAAGTCCTTCCAGTTTCCAGAAGAATGCAATAATGCTAGATCATCAGCATAAGCAAACTTTCTGGAAATCATGGAAGGAAGTTTCGGTTTGATTCTCCCCTAGGGCGGCAAACTTGATCGAATTTTATTAAGGTCCAACTTTTTAAATGTTTTGAGTTTGCAAGTGCAAATCCGCGTTCAGTTTTGGGCTAAAGTGACTGAGTTCCAGGTCTAGTTCGGCGAAGTAAATACTTGAAGCACTTTTGAAGTTTATTTTAACATAAAGCAAAGTTGGAAAAAAATTTAGTTTATTCTAGTTATTCTATTTCTCTACATATGTCATCTATGCAAAATAATTGGTTGATGCTGTAGTTTCAGTCGCTGTTGTAGCCGGAATAGTTAAATTTTATTGATTTTTACGAATCGAGTTCGGGAAAATTACCAAGGTATTTTAAGTGTGAGTTCAAATTTAAGTTTGCAGTCTTCTACTATTTACTACATCCTTTTCAGAGTGGGATGTACCCTCTTTTCTTGAGTCATTCTAACGTCTCGGTCATTATCCTACAAAAACTCATGACGATAAATAAGATTGTTATGATAACCGCTAAACAAAAAAGAAGTTGTTATATAAAAACGAAAAATTTTGGGTCATCTTATAGCTATGATTCATTATTCTTTATAGTCTGCACTGCAGCGCATGGTTAAGAGCACCGGGATCATGATCCAAACGGACGTGGTTCAAAACCTACTCGCGCCATTCTGTTGTATCCTTGGGAAAGACACCATTTACGGCACTTTCCACTACTTGGTGGTCTTGGCAAGCCGTTCTATCTCTACAAAACTAAAAGAAACAAAATAAAAATTTCAACCAGACAGCAATATCTTGGCATCTCTGGAAAGAGGTCGGCGTGATTGCTTGCCCTATGTATAGGCCCTTCGACGCTTTCCTGCGAGTCAGGAGGATAAATATATAAATAAATCAAAATGAAAAAAATTATTTTTTAAACACCAAGTCAAAGAACTCTTTAAAAATCGCTTATTTACGGGATTTTATAAATGTCATTTCATGAAATTAGCTTTTTTGAAATTGGTTAAATTTTTGCAGGATTTTCTCGCGGCTGGAGCTGTGCCAAGATTTGGTAGTGCTTTAACGAATTCTTTTGGTTCAATAAGATTTCTATATTTAATTATTTCATCAGATTTTTTCGCGGATTTATAAATGAATCACTTCATATTAACCATTCTTCACTTTTCGCCAATCGATAAACATCAGTACATGCCTAAGGAATTGAGTTAAATTCGGCCGAAAGAAAATTCCTAAAAAATAAATCACAAATGCAAAAGACCAATAATGAAATCATATTTTAAGCAGTTTATGTGATTAGATCGCTTTAACTCTAATAATAATGAAAATCTATGGGAACCTATTTCTTTGACATACCACCAGAATACCTATGTTTTTTATTGTGATTTTTATTGTACATTGGTGTGTCTATGTTTATTGCATATCTATCATTTCTATGTTTTTTAATATTTGTGTTTTTATTGTATATTGATGACACGTGGTTTTGAAGTAAAGAGTAGTAAAGCTCAAGTGTTGTATGCTTTTGTAACTAATTCATTTTGGGGTCGTCATGCAGAAATCGAGAATTTTATGGATGAGCTACGCCTAATAGAATCATTTAATAAATAGTCACCATAATGATCATGATAATGACATGATTATGGTTTGAAAAAAGTGTTATACCAACCCAGATACAACAACTTTTAATTTATATTCTTCTTAACCAACCAAGCCGGGGGGCAGGGGGCAACTGTTTACCCAAGTCTCAAAAATTTGGGCAAAATGTTTATTTTTCAGGCAGGGCCAAGGAATTATTTGGGAAAAATCAGATGAAATAAGAGGTGAAGATCTTTTTTTATTTTGGTCACGGCCAGTTTTTTGAAAGGAAAATGGAGAATTTAGACATAGTTTTAAAGTAATAACTTTTTTTGATTGTCAATAGTTTTTTGGAAAGAAAATAAGTGGCCATTTGTCAATTCTTTACAATGTTACAAGATCATGATTCAGGCAATTGTCAATAAAGTTTGGGAAAAATGTATTGCCCTCAAAAAATTTTTGGCAGTTACAGCTATATTCTCAACCCACGAATCTAACTCTACCCATACTTTGTCCATTCTTATATATTGGCAATGAAAATCAAAATAGCAGAAAAAAGTTTTGTAACTTTGATTTTAAATCTTCAAGTACAAAAATGTGGTCTTTATTTTGATAATAAAAAAATTCTTTTTTTAATAAAGTGGATGCTATCAAAGTAGACCTATTAATTGACAGTAGTTAGTTTTTATTTGTTTTTAGAACTACTAACAACTAGATTGCCATAATCTTGGCATTTTCTTGTAAGATTTTTAATTTGTTCACTTTTTTTTGACTGGGAACGGCTAATTTGCTGCATTTGCCATGCTCGATGAAAACCACGTGTTTCTCTTTCTGACTATCGCCGACGATTCTCTTTCTTTTTTGTTTGACAACAAGAACAAGTTCGTAGCCTGATTCAAAAGGTGGATGACAAACTTATGCTTATCATTAAATATTTTAAGAAACTTGACGGTGTTCCTGTATCATGCATACACTGTTTGTTAATTGTACGGCAATATATTGAACTGTTTATATGTTCAAAAAATTGTTGTAAAGAAAAAACTTTGCGACATCTTTGAAAAGCTCTAAACAATAGTAAAGCTAGAAAGAATTTGTTTTTAGAAATGAGAGGCTTTTCCCTTTAATATTATTTTTATTACAAGTATAGGCTAGGCTATATGATAGGCTTGTTGTCAAAAAGGCTTTCAAAATTTTAAAGAAAAGAAATGTTAAATTTTTCGGCGATGAAGGCAATTTTGCTCATAAAACAAAAACTCGTAAAAGTATTGTGTTAATAAATATAATCAGTAACAATTTTCAGAACAGCTGCACAAGGTACTTCATTTTGGTTCATAATTGGAGTAAATTAAAAGCAATGTTAAGCCTAGTCACTTGTTGCTTACACGTCATTTAACAAAGCCTTCGGCAACCCTATTTCTTTTAGCAGTGCTACTTTAGAAGGTAGAATTCTGAAAATGGGACAAGGGTATACAAAGCGTTTAAGATTGCGTGACTGCATCGTGATAATTGCTATTGCTTCAATGGAAAAAAACACGTGCAATTTCTTTTGTTTTGTTTTTTCAGTTCTACTGCACTCTTGGCTTACGGAATAAATTTTTATTTTATCCACTTTAATACCGCAGGCGAAATAGTTTTTAACTGTGTTGTTTACCGCTTTCATTTCGGTAAAAAAATTTTTTAATCAAAACTGCGTTGGCCTAGCTTCATAGAATCAAATATGTGCAGTTAAAAGCAAAATACTTACAAGTGTAAAAATATTGATTACAAAAGACACAGTTAAACTGGAAAGAAAAGGCTCGGTAATTTTAAAATATTTTTGTTTACATTACTCAATCTACAGTAAAGTGCCGAACCATTAAGAAATTAGCTTAATTTTAAATGTAAAATATAAATGGATGAATGATTCAGGTTTCATTTGATAATTTAAATTCATGAAGTGATTTTAAAACTTAAAGTACACGACATTTGAAACTTACATTTGTTTATGTCTGGTGCTCTTTTCTTTTTATTAAACGCTGAAATTACGTCACTTAACTGTTACCCTTTTGTTTACAATCAATCAATTGACTTTAATTTGCTGTAGTTATGAAAACCAAAACCAAAAAGTACTCGTAATGAAAAAAAAAATATTCAATAAATCATACAACAACATTTAAAACATAAAATTTGATTAGACGGACTGTGAATTGACTTCACAGTTTTGAAATTAACAATAAGTTTATCCTGCGTAATTTTGCAACCTGATGATGTTAATGTGGAGCCAAAGCCATAGTAACTTATCTAATGAAAAAGAAGAAACTTACTATCTTTGTTGTATGTTTTGGCTCAGGGATGTTATTTCAAACTGGAGATAAAAAATACCTGTTGCGTTCCAAACGGAATGTCACGGATCTCTATTACTTTTTGATCACTTTTAAATATTAATTTATTTCAACTGTTATTTCTTTGCTTGAGCACATCATTACTATTCCTGCGGAAAAATTTTTCTGAATCCGAAACACTGATGTAAGAATTGAAGCTCTACGGACTATGCAAAGCTTTTCAAATGTCTCTAAAGCAGTGGTTATCAACTTTTTTCGATTTACAGCCCACTAACAATTTTTTTTTCGCGGCACATCTGGTGGCCTAAAAGCAAAAAATTTCGATTTTAAGAAAACAAAAATATTTTAAATTTTAAAACAATCTATAACTTAATGATTTTTTAAAAGTTTCTTCGCACACTAGGAAATCTATGGCAGTGCACAATTGGGTCACGGTACGCCGGTTGGAAATCACTTCTCTGAAATGTTCTTAACCTAATCAATAAATAGTTTCTAGCATTTGGTTTTAAATAACCGTAAAACCCATACACATCACATCAACTGCTTTTCGTCCTTCTTTGCAGGATTCGTCAAAGACACTAAACGTGGAGCAGTTTGTGACGCGGCGATTACCCCCACCTGCTTCTAGAGATGCCAAAAACGGTAATTTAGAGTTCTTATTAAGGCTGTCAAACAGAAGGGAAAGAACAAAAATTGTCTTTCTAAGGGTAAAAATAGCATGACAAGGGTAAGGTTCGATGTATGAAAGAATGCTCGTAAAACTCCACGTCGCTGCTTGAAAATCGGGACTGTCCCAAATTTTAGCTTTAAATCGGGGTATATGGTCAAAATTGCATTGAAAATGAATTTAGAGTGCTCTAAAACGGTGTTCAAATAGAGTGATTGCAAACCAACTTTTTTTCATCTCTATATTATTCTCCTGACTAGTAGGAAAACGTCGGAGGCGCTATACATAAAGCCACTGTCAAGCAATGACGTCGACCTGCTTTTTCGAGATGCCAACATATTGCTGTCCCGTTGAAATTTTTTTTTATTGTGTTTTTTCGTAGTTTTACAAAGCTATGATTGCAATTTATTAATGCTTATCCAGAAGTGTCTTTTAAAGGACACAACAAAATGGCGCGAGTAGATTTTAAACCGCGTTGGTATTGATCACTGTCATGATGCTATTAACCACTCGGCCACGCTACCGAACTGAGAGTCGAAACATTGTTCTAACGATAACGTGATGTTGTAAATGATAAAGATATGAAATAATGGCAAATACCGATTAATCTATTCAGCCTTTGTTAGATTGCTAGTATGGCAATAGTTGGTTTAGTAAAAATGCATTAATTCTGTGGTAGTTCCGTTCTTTTGAACGGCGTGATGTTGGTTCAACATTTACGCTTGTCAGGTTGCTGGGCATTGAAAAACTTGACGAAGACTTTTTCTGCTTGTTCGTTTGCGCAAGCAGCTACAAATAATATACAAATCAACTTATAAAGTTTTAATAACTATAACAAAAATTTTATTTCGGTCTCAATAGCTGGATGTTTCCAAAAAAAATGCGGTAATCACTTGATGGTTCCACTAAGTTTAATATTTTCCTCTTTTCCTCCAAGTCGATACAACAGAAAGTTGATCAAAAAAAATTAAGTTGAAACCGATAAAAAGCTATTTTGAAAAATCAACCCCTTTAATTTTTAAAGTTTTATTTTTATATGTTACAAAAATTTAAGTCGAGACGCAATAAAATCTTCAGTTTAAGGATGAAATCTCTAGGAACTGAGGAGACATGTGCACCAAATGATCCCGACAAAAAATGGGCCCCAACTTTTGATACTTTTATTTCTTAATTTTTTGTGAGAATTGGATGCAACTTTGATAATAACCAGTGTATTGGATCCAAAACATCATATCAAAACACAAGATTTTAAAATTTTGTTACTTTAATGTAACATACGTGTTCAAGATGACGTCCATTTAGCTCTGTGTTTCTTTTTCACAGGCGAATAACTAATTTGTCCATGACATCTTTACATATTGAACAAGGGATCACTTTTATCTCCTACCAGGCGGCTTGTTGGTCATCTCAATGGATCTGGAGGTGGTTCTGAAGGCATTTGTTTTTAATTTTATCTTTTTTTTGATGAAATGAGCTTTATCTGAGGTTCAAAAGAAGTTAAAGAATAGTCTTCTGGATCTTATTTACAATCTTTTCTGCCAAAGGTTTTCTCTGCTCCTTGTCTGAGGCTGTAATTTGTTTTTAGTCTGGGACTGTATTTTGTATGTCCTTATCATCCCAGTCTCACAAGGTATCTCGAGAAACTGACTTTGCTTGGGCATAGGGCGTTTCGGACTCTGTAAAATTGCCTTTCTGACGCAGTAAATCAGATTAGTTGTACGCTTTCTGGGGGAACTTAAATGGTTTGAACAATTGTTGTTGGCTGCATTGAGTTTCTCGACTGCTTCATAGTTCTCAAAGTGGTCCATCCAATTCTAAATCCTGCTTTGGGAGGTTTTTTTACATTCAAATTGATGCACAAAAGTGTTCTGCACCTTCTTCAACAAATCTGTCTCGTAATATTGTTTGACACAGAATATTTTTTGTTTGAGTTCCTATTGAGGTCTAATTGTACAAACATGACATGCTTCGGTGACCTCGTGCAAGATTAAATGGCTAATAAATAAAAGATTTATGAAAGAATGTGTCCAGAGCCCGTTTTTTGGGTCACCTTGAAAGAAAAGCAAAAGGCAATTATTCAGTCGTCAATAATTAAAAGTTGGACTACTCCGAGCTAAGCCGTAAATCTGTTGTAAACTTAGGTTATTGTTTAGTTCTATTTAGAAAGAATTTTGCTTAAAGTTATCGGCTTTTTAACAAAAAAGTTTTCAATCAACAGTTATGTCAATCGCTTATTCTTGAAAAAAAATTCACTTCAATGTTGATTAGGGCTACCGTATCTGAATAGGCGCAATCTCTGACAGACACAAGCGTAGCCTACATTCCAAAATAAATTTGAAGGGGCGGACAAAAAAATTTTTAGAGATTTTGGGATGGAAAAGAAAAAAAAAAGGTTTCTTTTGGAATCAGTCTCGGATTTTTCAATTTTCGTCCCAAAATCATAGTCTTCCCTAAAAAAATACACGAAGTTTTAAGTTGATTCTGAAACCTTTTTTAAAATTCCTTTCGGATACAGAATTTAACGTAAAATTCCAGACGAAATGGCAACCCTAATGTAGGTTGTATTGCAGAAGAGCTAAAGGTGCATAAAATTACTGAAATGAAATTCAAATTTTCTAAATATTTGAAATTTACAAAAGTATGAAAATGAATCGAGTTTTTTTGTCATCGGTTTAAGACCGAAAACATTGACATACGAAATAAAAAAATAGAACTGGTTTTGTTCCATTTAAACTTTAACCTCAACTAGTTTTAACTTAAGCTTTTAAAAGCGTCAAAACTGGCAAGAACTTTTTTGCTTTGCAGTAAGTCGATGGTGACGTGCAGCAAAAACGCGCTGATTAATGTATTTCTGCGAAAAAGGGATTTACTAATTGATCAATCACGTGATCGCTTGTTACTATTAAATGAACGTTCCAACCGTCTTCGAAGAATGTTCCATATTTAGAACCAAAAGCGGAATCTAAGCGGCTACAAATACGCAAGCTTACGTGTCCCTGCCGACAATAAATTATTAAAACATTAGGTTGCTATTCCACATCTGCTTAACATAAACAAAGCGTCTTTTCAATTTCTCAATAGTCCTGTGAAAAACCGTAGGTTTGGATTAACAGTTTTAGAGGTGCAGTCGTAGCGCGGCGCAGCAATTAACAACTCAAGATTACGTGGTACATCGGGCGTCATACATTCGCTTAGAAAACGCAACAATTAAAGTGCAAAGATCAAACAGCAAGCTTATTGCAATAAACGATAAAAATGGTTGCGAACTAGCCGCTCCAGTCAGTGTCGCACCAATAAAATGTTCTTAACAAAGCATTCACCGAACGACTGCTTTAAGTAAATTGCATTCTGCTTCTCACCAACAAACTAGTTGAACAATATGCAGCATGGGGTAGATTAAATGAACAGCTATGTAATGCCGATAACAAACAGCAGCTGCTTCAATTTTAACCAGTGTTTTGTCCTCATCCTAGTACAGCTTAAATTTTTGCTTACAAATACTTTCACAAGTACAGACGAAGTAAGCGTATATTTGTTAATGCTATATTACTTCTGCGTTACGGTATTACGGAATACTAGGGTTTGTACAGTAATGCTAACCATAGGCCTACTGTGTAAATTTCGTACAACTTTTTTTAAGATATAGTTGTTTTTTTTAAATAGTTGCATCTCTTTTAACAAGTTAAAGGTCAACATAAATTCATTCTTTTCTTAAAAAATGCTTTCTTCCGAAGATCGCAAAATTGCCGAAGTTATTTCAAAAGAAAAATTGCTTAACCATTAAAACAATTCAAATTGTTTTGAAAAATTGAAAAATATTACTTCTAAAACTAATGGATGAAAGAAATAGCAAAAAAGTCTAACTAAGACTTTCTCACGTTTTCACCAAATTAAGAAAATCGGCAAATCAAATCTTAAGAGAAAAATGGCTGATGCGAACCTTCTCCTGACACTCTCAAAGACACCAACAGTTCTGAATTTAACCAAAGAAATAAAACCTTTTGACATAAGGTCGGACAAAACCACAACGATTTTTAATATAACACTTGTTATTTTTTATTATTGACTTTTATATTAGGACTTGAACAGATTAAACATTAAAAAACGTATTACTGCTAGATTCGTACATTTCATCGCATTGTTTGAATTTATTTTTTACTTTTCCTGACGTTGGGTTTTCTAAATGATCTACTCAGCATTGATTGCATATATCAATCAAGATACATATATTTTGTCGGCAGCGTGGTCGAGTGGGACGCTAGTGTTGATGGAAACCTTTATCGATTTAGTTTCAGTTCAACTCCTGCGCTTATCATCCTGCTCTGTCCTTAAGAAGGACACTCTAGATTTTTTTGCTTGGCAGTGGCCACGTTACATCAGAAGTAACTGAAAAAGCGTGAAGCATTTTTTGACGGAACAGTAATATGGATATTTCGGAGAGCAGGTCCGGTTGAATAATTGAAGGCTGCTTCAAGTTAACATCCTTAACAGTGTCTCGCAAGTCAGATGGATTAATACTTGATATCATGGATGATATGATGCTTATGCGTGTTATACTAGCTTGTCTCCGGCGACGTTTGATTTGTTTTCCGCACTGAGTGGATGCCATTTTAGAACTCTTCATTAATAGGAATTACTCGACTTTTTTTAGAAGATGTAGTTGCCCAACAGAAATATTTACTTGGTCTTTAGTAGCTTGTGTGCATGGTGTTTTAAAAATATTACCAAATTACGCTTTAAAAGTCCAAAAAGTTATCTTATAATATTTTTTACCGTGACTTAAAGTAATCAGTGCTGTAGATATTCAAGAAGTATAAAACGCCTTTTTGATAACGAGTGTTGTTGACAATGGTCTTGATTCTATTCCACAAAGATTATAGTTCTGTGCACTTGCGAAAGGTGCTTTGTGTCATTTTTTGTTTTAAATAATTCTTCAAACAACAATAAATAAAAAAATCTGTGATATGAATTTTTTCAAGCATTATGATCACGATTTTTTATCTGGTTAAATAATAATTTAATAATGCTGGTCAAGAGCTCAAACTTTGTTTTATAAGTTCCAATAAATAATTTTTGTACAGTCCGGTCTTTGGAAATAAGTTTGCTGATATCAAATTGCTGTGGTTAAGCAACTGATTGTTTTCTGATCTATGTAAATTGGTTTTTTGTATTTAATCAGACCCCACGTAAACCTCATGACCACATACTCAAGGGTCTACTGCCAAATAAAGCCAGGAAAAAATAAACAAAAAGGAATGGCAACGTCGTGCACGGTGTTTGTTTGTTTTATTTGCGCTGCTTGACCAACGAGATGTTGCAATTAAAAGGTTTTTTTTAACCAAGCTGAAACGATTATTGCGCAATAAAACTTTTAATAATTGCAGCCCAATTCAAGTTTGTTCCTTTTTTATTTAGTTTTTTTTTAAACTTGGTGATTTTATTTGGGTAAATTACAACTGTTCAAAACTATCACAATTTGTCTTATTTTAGCGGTTAACAAATTTACCTATTCACCAAAAACTGAACCAGAATCTACCATTCTTTTAAGAATTATATTAAAATATATCAAAAGTTAAAAGCAAACGTTGACCTCTTTGTATTTTTGTTTATGAAAAGATTCCACTTTTAAAATTTATATTTTTAGGTCATTTCTAGAACATTCTGCTTGTCATAACCAAGTGTTTAAGCTCTGACGTACAAGTGATAAGTTCTAAACTAGTGATAGATTTTCAAGTGATAAGTTTTCAACTTCGGCCAGCGGAAAACTATCGCGTAACTTTAAGAAAAATTGCACGTGACTTAACCGCTTCTAGTTTTTCGTTGATGTTTATATTCAAAGAATGAAATGCCGAGGAAGAGAATGAAAGAGTGAACGTCGAGAAGGGAGCTGAATATGTTGATTTTAAGTTTTCGGTGCCTAGCAGTCGGAGTTGGACGGGGGTCTTCCGCTTTGAAATTTTACTATTATGAATTGAATGTTACTCGGTGAAATTTTTCACAATTCAATTATCCCCGCTTATTGTGATGTCATAAACGCTGTTTTGTTTGAATGAGCAAGGTTGCAGAGGCATAAAAATATTTACTTTCCATCAGGTTTTTAAATTATAATATTTTTTACGTCACCTAAGAAAAAATCTTCAATATTCGTCTTCAATATTTGTAATTTTTTTCTGAACTCTTTTAAAGAATGACTATTTTTTTTTGAAAAACAACATTTTATACGTAATACTTGTAGAAAAAATTAAAACAGGCATAATTGTATCTAACATTGAATCATTAACAGCAGTTTATTGTTAAAGTACAATAGCACCAATCATTGCCCACATTAATTTTTAAAATATATTATGTTAAAAGCTTTAAGATCCAGTCTTTGTTATTTCATAAACGTCTTCATTTAACTACTTTATCCCAGCATATATTTAAAACACTACCTGTCCAAAGTGTTATTTTTTTGACCAAACCGATGGCTATGTTTGGGCTAGTGATTTGTATGTCCATTATCAAACTTATTCAAGCAGTGAGAAAGGAAATCAAGAAATTGAAACAATAAACTAGCCAAGATTTTAAAATTGCCGTGATTTTCACATCCGCTACTATTATTTGTTTAGTTAGCTTTGTAATTGAAATTATTTGATTTAAACACTTACATTGCTTGACTTCACATTTTTGGATTTCAACATTGTTTGCTGTACCAGCATCCAAACTTCCTTTTTATAAATATAAGAATACGTGTCAAAAATGGATCAAACATGGACTTATAATATCGCTTGGGTATTTTTTAAATATGATTCGTGTTTATCGCCAATGATGCAAAACGAATGCACCAATAATAATTTTGGGATTTTTATTCCAGGTTCTTGATAAAATGCGCAAGTCTGAACGTACACGACAAGATGCTCACTTAAAAAGTGTTATTTATGTCAATGGTTTAACGTGGAAAAAGAAAGGTGTTTCCTGAAAACAATTTCGTCGTCGTTGCCGTTTAAAATCATCTTTTGCTTGAGAATTAAGTTTTAAGGGATTCACACATTCTGGCTCAAACGCGCGGTTTAATAAGCACGTGATTGCAAATGATTTCGATTGGCCCTTCCAAACGTTTTCGAAAGGATGCGCTCTTTGTTGCTCAAAAAACGTAGCGTTTAAAATCGCAAAAGCAGCTTATCAAAACGTCTGTCGCTGGCCATCGGTCAAACAAAAGTACCGCGAATGGTTTTGCATTAAAATGATTCTTTGTTTAAATAGGTCAGCAGCAGTCTCCGCCGTGGAAAACGCGAAGATTTTGCGTAGGTAATTAGCGCAGGGACGATAGATTAAGCTGTTTATGCGACTGTCGATCCTCAACAAAACAATAGAATTAGGTCAGCAACTAGACTTTGCGCAAAGTACCGTCACGATTGAGAGCATTTCGTCTGTTTCTGTAAACGAAGAAACGAAGAGTGATGAGCAAAGAAAAGCAATCATATTAGAAAGTCGAGCGCGTTTAAACAACCCTAACCGACATTTTTCTGAAGCTTTGCTTTATTTAAGACGCGTACTTGCATTAAGTAAGCTGGCTACAGATCAGCTTTCGTTCGTCAAGAGAAGGCTACTTCAGCAAAGCTCCGACCTACTTGCCAATTATTAGCACACAAAAAAGATCTGTAGCTTTATGTTAAGTTGATGTGCAGCCACAACGCGCTTTGAAGCTTTGGGCATAACGTGTAGTTGTGACTTAACCTATTCCGGTTAAAAATTAGGCACTGCTTTTGGTTGGTATAGTTATAGCGGCAATTGATGAATTTTAGTTCAGTTTACCAGTGGTTAAAGCGATCAATCCAAAAAATTAGTCACTAAGCGAATCAAGGTTCAACTTCTAAAACAGTAACTTATGGTTATGTGCATTTTCTAAAACTAGAGCTAGTTGGGCAGTTGAAAGGTATGTTTACGTAAAAGACGTGGAAGTTGGCTAATCGGAGAGCAAACGGTATGTAAAGAAAAAACGTTTACACCTAAACTCACTAAACCATAAGTATGGTTGTGCCATTCCGTTTTTTTTTGAGCAGGGAGATGTAGAGGCTTGGAAATTGAAATTAAGCTACTGCAATAAAAAATGCAGCTACGTATCGTGAGGCTATTCACAAAATTTCCGCTTGTTCAATCATTAAGCAGTAGGTTTATAGATTTAGGATAAAAATAATCAAGAAATGGTACCGGTACACGACAGAATATAACTTCTTACGTTCGCCAACAGTTGTTTTATTTTGCAGACAGCTATTTTAATTTATTCTAATCATTATTAAATCATTTATAATCATTTATTCTTTATAATCATTCATTTAACAGTCTTTACACCATTTGTTTTTGGATTTATAGTATTGTATAAGCTAAAAAGTGGAATGCTCAACCAGTAAAGTCGGTTCACTTGACCACCATTCAGTTCCTTAATCAACCTAGCTATTCCGATTAAATGAAGTTTTTACGCATTCATCGTGCTTTGCCGCGTTTGTTCGTCAATATTGTTTTTTGAATACCGATCACCACCCAGTCCAAGATAAAAACTTTAGTTGCAATTTTCGTGGTAAAAGTCGTAACCTTCGCTTTATTTATTTTGAAACAATCGAAGCAAAATCAAGTCTAAAAGTTGATTTCAAACTCATTTTCAGCATTGTCTGACAATAGAACAATAGCGTTTTTTCACTTTCAAGCTTGCTTTCGACGTGTGAAGCCTGGGTTCAATTCGCGAAGGAGTTAAATTTGAAGCAGTGTTGCCTACGACTGGTCGCCACTGCGACAGGACCTCGCAAATTACTGGGTTGCCCAAGCGCAATTTTGCGAGGATGGGCGCCGTGAATTTGTAATGCACTTCGGCATAGAAAAAATCACTAGATTTTGTACATAGATTTTGTATCACTTTTTGTAGCGGATTTTCTAACTGAATGAGGCTGACTATCAACCTATCTTGGTTGAATCGAAATAAGATAGATTGTTTTTGAACAAGTTGTACCGTATAACGCAAAACTTTTTTTCTCACAAACAACAGTTTAACTGAAAGTGTGAGAATAAGCTTATTTCAAAAGTTTTCTTTTCTATCTTTGCATTTATCCTCCGGTCACTGGACGGAGGCACTAGTACAGAGGGCAAGCAATTACCCCGATCTGCTTCCAGAGATGCCAAGATATTGCTGTCCGGTCGAAATTTTTTATGGAGAGATAAGATAAAATAATAAAATGAAAAGCAATCTCAAAAAGACGTATCAAGGCTTATTAAATATAAATAACCAATAGGTTTTTTAAAAGTTTAAGTTTTAACAGCATATTATTTTTAAAGAAAGCAGGGTCAATAGTAAGTAAAACATTGCAGTTTGAAATTAACTATAATATGTCTGAAAATGGAAGATTTTGTGTTCAATTCTCTGGAATAGAAAAAAATGGCATCGTGAAAACCCGAATATTGTACAAGCAAAGCACGACAGACGAAGTTCGAGAAGCATGGAGAATGATCTATAATACTGAACCGCCCCACAATGTTCAGTTATTTGTTGGTGGTAAAACTTTTTTTTAATCTATTGGGCCTTGTAGATTTTTAATGTGACCAATTAAAAATATTGATATTAATATAAATATATATATGTATATATATATATAATTGCATTTCAACTTTATGAAGAAGAAATAATTGCTAGTTTTGCTTTTTGAGACTTGAATTCTTGAATTTTAGTTGCTTAATGTAGCGCCTTGCAGAGATTTGGTGGTGTTTGAAGCCAAACGCTTGAATACATTCCGCATAAATTTTCTTATTATGAATTTCTATTTCTTTATCATGAATAATTTTGTTTTTGTAACAATTTTAAAATTTCGCTCTTTGGATCCCTCTGCCGATGATGCCTCTTCGCCTCCTTCTTACACGACACTGGTTTAACCCCTTGTTCAAGTAAAAAGCTTTCCACTCGCTTTGCGAGTCGCTTGGTAAAAAATTACCTACAATGTAATACGGTTGGGTACATTCGTCTATCGCTTTTAAAAGAATAGAGTTTGTTCTTTTACACTTGTTAAGTACCGGATGTTTTGCGGCTACTTTTAACAAAGCACAACAATTTTTTCAACATTTTTCTACTTGGTTATGTAATGATTTTATTCATGAATAGTAGTTCCTATTTTTTTACACATTGAATCAGACCTTTAGGTTTTAGGAATACTGCCATCTGTAATATTTTTAGTCTCTTTTGTTTGTTGAGCACATTGATGTCACAATATAAAAAAACTTACAATATAACATGAAGATGACTCTTTTTGTTCATTCAAATTTCGTTTTCTCTTATCTTTTCCGTTTATTGGAAAACCAAATACAATTCTGCATCGAACATCGAGCACTTGCGCAGTCTATCCACACAAATCTTTTTTTTCCCTTTGTTGTTTCCTACCTTGAACGGTGTAGCCAGTTGGCGTAGTTTATCTCAGTAGTATTTGCTGCCTTGCTGGTCGGGACCAAGCCACCTACTTGGTTTTGCCGCAGCGATGGCGAGAGCTTGGAAACATTGTGCCAGGCTTGAGCGGTCTTATGTTGTTCAATGATCATACTAATGTCGTTGAAGATACCGATACGTTGTTCAATACTATCTAATATCCTGATACATTCTTCAATATGCTGAAACTTAATAAATTAAGGTTTTTATTTTGAAAAAAATTTAAAAGAAGTCTAATTGCAGGTCAAAGCAGTTACTCACTGAATGACAAAAATGATTTTCGCGTTGTCATGGCAATGGCGGAAGATCAATATCGTGCTCAGCCTTCGAATCCTCTTCGCATTACTCTTTCGCAACCTCGTGAATACAATCTTAACACCCCACCAAGCTCTAATCCGTCTCCGGAACATTTGAACGCGACTTCCGTTTCCGCCAATAACTCCAAAGAAGGACAGGTAATTGCAAACCTGTTTTAAAACTTTATTACTTTTACTCGGTTGAATTACTAAGTTATTAAAATTTATTTCAGGACCGTAAAAGCCCATTGAAAGAAAATAATCAGGCAAATTCATCTCCTCCGAAAAGTAAAACAGTTCTCGAAAAAGAAGATGACAACGCCGTAGTTCACGATCTTAGTTTGAAGAAGATCTTAAATAATTCTCCGAGAGAAGACTGCAGAAAGCATGATTCAATGGTCTTCCACGGGCATAATGAAAACAAAAGAAATTTTACAAATAGTTTTATAGATAATAATGTGGATCAGAGAAACAGCAAACGATTTCCTGTGCCCAGCAATTTAACAGTAGAAATGCTAAATCAAAACCAAAAATTTGAGAACAGGATTGCTATGCTGCCTCAGCCTCAACATGTCAGCGCCCCTGTTCACCCTTATGCAAATGTCTCGATTGCCAATCTCATATTAAATGTGGCCATGCAGCAGCAAAGAATTTTGTCCAGCAATCCCAAAGCTTCGCAAATTATTCAAACGATGATGAGTAACTCCGAAAAGTCTTCCGAATTGACGTCTTGTCAAACAGTGCCAAATTTGTCTTTTAACAATCCAACAGCATTCGGTGAAAATAGGAACGATCCAAGGTAACTAATTATTAAAATAACTTTCTGATAAATTTGATAAAACTTATTTTTTTTGACTAAATGCAATGTTTTTCACTCTTATACATGCAATAAACTTTTAAAGTGCTATTCTGCTTTTGCATATTTACGATATCTTGTAAGCCTACTGAACACAAAATAGATTTTAAGAATAATTTTTTCCAAAAGCAGAAAGAATTGGTTGATTATGAGAGAATAACCAGTGATGGCTTTAATAGGGTGCGAACGGAGCGGCCGCAGCAGCTCTCCCTAAAATATATCAAAAAGTGGCCCCTCACACAAGAAATTGCTCTATTTTTTCATAGTAGCACCAGGACGTCGATGGCATGTCAAAAAAAACGAAAAAATTTTGAAGATTCTGCTCCTTAGGTTATTGTCACTTGTGCTCGTGGAAATGTGAAAGCACAAACTTTTCTTTTGTTGTTGTTTTTCTAGCGATCACAATGCCTTGAAGCAGGAAAAAGTGCCTCTCCATGATTTGGATCACCCGATAGTGGCCCCCCCTAAATTGAAGCCCTTTTTTTTAGAGATCACTTTGCTTTCATGCACTAAAAATGGCTTCAGCTACCTTTTTTTAGTACATTAAATAGTGGCCCCCCTTACGTTTCTTGCACAAAGCTCCCCTTTTTGTAAGGCCATCACTAAGAATAACTATGTATACTTGAGCAGTATTCCATAAACACTTCTTACTGACAAATTGAAATGCTTTTCTTTTTCAGATATTTTCAAAGCCTGGAAAAAAGTGTTTCAAGTTTGAACAACCCCCATTCTCAACTAGTTCCCAAACGAAAGCAAACTAGAAAGGTAGGACAGTGTCGCAGAAGGATTTGCGCATCGCCTTTATACTTTATTGTTGTTCAGATGAAAGAAAATAGTAAAGAACGCGGCGGAAAACGTATGCGAAGCACATCATCAAATAGCAACATCGACTTTCACTGCGCTAGAGCGTTGGAGTACATGTATGCTGCCTTTATACGGATTTTACAAAAGCCTAAACCTGATTATGCTTGAATTAAAGCATAAATATTAAAGCTAAGACCCGCTTGGCGTTTTTTAACTTTTTTAAATCATTTTTTGAAGGCATATTTTTAATTATAAGTGTCATTCTCTGGAAAATTACCGTAGTACCGCAAGTGTACCCGATCGCTATGCCCAAAAAAGCAAGGCAACCGTCTTCTTTAGGTTGGATTGTGTAAAAATTATGATTTAAAAATGTTGTTTTTTATGAAAATTAATATAAAACAACTTGTGTGTTTAACGTGGGGCCTTAAGATTGGAAGGGAAAGGAAGCTTTTAAAAAAAGATAAGAGCATTCGAGTAGGTCAATTTGGAAAAAAACATTTCAATTGCTATAGAGCTAGTAATTTCTTTTCAAAATTGAAATTTAGGGCCAGTCTGTCTTACTTCATGGTTTTATTTTAGGAATCTTCCCCCGACACAGAAGAAAGATCATAATTCGGCTCATCGATCTCACTGGAAGCATTTGTACCACGTCACAAACATTTGGCCCGAGTTTCGTACAATTTATAAAAACAAAAAAGTAAGTCGCGACAGTCGAACGGAGGCTGCCGACAAATTTGTTGCAGCTCAAAATCGCAACGCTGCCCCAAACAGACATTTGTTTCAAGCAGGGTTTTTTCACCCACCTTTGAAATTCAAATAAAAAAAAACGGCGTTCACTTTATTTGGAAGGCTGAAAAGAACCTTTTGGTTTTTACAAGCCAAGTAAAAACTAAAAGCTAATCGTAATTTAAAATGAAGGTTAGAAAAAGGTTTTTTCTTGGAAAGCACAACTTCAGGAAATAATCACGGGCAATAATTAGAACGTTTTATTTTTTAGTATGATGAATGGTCGTCTGAAGCACGTGACATCTACGCAATTACACTGCCCAATGAATACAAGTGGTCATTTCTTACTTTAGCTAAACAAGGCGATCAATTGTGCCAAAGAATAAAAAGTCGTGTCGAAAGTATGCGGGAAACCCCCCTTGCCCAGAGGCCAAAATGGTGCCCATCGGTCAGTAGGAATTCGTTTTGAGTTGGTTCTTGTTTCTGTGCTTACTAACAGCTTTCAATTTCAGGACGAAACAATGCAAATTACTTGGACGAAAGCGGACGAACGGTTCAAGCAATTGGAGCGGATTCGAGAGGAAAGGTACAGACTTACGAGTATCTTGGACGGACTTTAAGCGTCCTTCACAATGCCATAGTAGACTGAAACATTTTGGAAAAAAGCGAGCTTTCTGCACTGGATTAAACTTTCATCTTTTTTCACTTCCACTTCGCCGATTGACTTTTATGTTTTTCTTAACAGAGACGTCAAAACTTTAGTCTAACGGTTAAATTGCAACTTATGTTCTCCGACTTAAAATGTGAAAAGCTAAAGCGTAGCCAAAAAAAGTCAAATTTGAATGAATTTTAGCAACTTTCTGTGGTTGACGATACTTTTTTTGCCAGCAGCCTGCTGTGTATCTCACCACTTTTTCCACCGACACAGCAGCGTCTACATATGACTTGGATGAAGCTTTATTTTCGTTTTATTTTTTCATTTCTTCATCTTCAGTTTTTTCTTAAAAGGTGCTGCAACTATCCACACTTATTTTCAAAAATTTATTTTAATCGCATGCCATAACGTTTATCGTTTTGTTGCTTCTTCCTTTTTTGGTTCTGGTTTGTAACTACTTATAACTTTTTCTATTTCACTATATTTTTTATGCCACAACCACAATAAAAAATACTGGTACTGATACTATTACTTATTGACAAAGAAAAAGTCAACATATTGCGCTTTTTCGGATTCGCCTTTAACCCTTAGGCTTCCGACATCTTTAAAAAAGGATCTAAGCCCAAACTGCCGACATCCTTGGCAAATGATCGATATTACCTCTCTTCCGCTCTTTGACAAATACTGGCTCGCCATTGTCTTAAGCGTCTATTATATTTATTGTTAATGGAAAAATATAATTGGCAACTTATTAAGATGATGCTCGTCTATTTACCGTTATTGATGTCATATTTATTCAGTCGACGATTGCGGAAGCCGAAGGGTTAAAAAAACGCATTGGCGCTCCTGCTATGCAATACATGCATTATAAATAAATAATGAAATATTACTTAGGTTTTTGAATAAAGTTCTTTTATGAAATTACCTAAATAATATTTTATTATTTAATTTTTATACCATTTTATAATTACCACTAGAAAAAACTTTATTGTAAGAATATTAGCGTGCGCAATATATTTTACTTAATTTTTATCAATATTTAATATAACTGTATATTTTCAATAAATTTTCAAACCATCTTCCTTAAGCTTTGAAACATTAAGTTGTGCTTTGAGTAAATACTTAATCTAATAAGTTAATTTTTTTCGTTTTGTAGTGTTTAATTATTGCAAAAAGCTGTCGTTATAGCAATTGCCGTCTCGTTTTTAAAAACGATTCCGAGACATTTCTCACTTATAAGATTTTTTTAGCACAGCTAATCATAAAGAAAAATTATAATAACTGAGGTAGGACTGCACTATTATGATATTTTTTTGAGAAACTAGTTTTTAGATGCCTAGCATAGATTGTCTTTGCATAAATCGGTAAAAGTTTATGCTTTCTTTCTCTTGAGGCTACCTAATACCGTGCCAGAAGCTACTTTTATAGACAATGTGAAAGAAATACCTGTGTTAGTGGTTGTATTCATGTTGAATTTTACAGTATTTTTTGTTTTTTTTTGCAAAGGGAAACCGAAAAATTATCAAAGTCAAGACCATCAAAAATAGTTGGCGCTAAACGTTCGGCTTCAACTTCAGTTTCTTCTCTGCTGGGTCAGGTAAAAACTTCTTTTTTTCTACTTGTGGTTTGCGGAAATTTGTTAGCAATTTTGAATGAAAGTTCAATTAGAACCAAACAGTCGACGAGATATGAGCTGAAATTTTTTTGTTTAGGATTCATCTTTAAGACCAAATATATTTGGTAGCGGACCAAGATTTTTCAACCCTGGTAATTTCAGTCGGTACGGTTATTCGTTCAACCCGTGCCCGTCCAATTCGTCGGCTCCGGCTTTGAATTTCCCCAATCCCTATACGTCTTCCTCTGGAATTAATATAGCTTGTGCAAGAAGCGGAGCGACCGCCCTGAATAGCGAACCCGGAACGTCTGACAGAAGCGCTTTTCTCCTTCATCAAATGAACATGATCGGCCTTGCTAATTGTCTTGATCGCACAGCTTTGGCAGGCGTCGGAAACAGTCAAGTTGAAAAGGAAAAGAAGGAATCGGCCAGTAGCTCGGTGCAATCCAACTCCGAATCAGCTACGAGTTCGAGCTCCCAGTAAAATCTATATCAAGGTGCTCGTACCAGTTTCTGCTGACGTTAATTGTTCTGCGTCGAACCATTGCAAAGCTTTATCCCCTAAAATTTTTAAACGTGGTACGAAAACTGACGTCAAACGCGTAACTCATGCTTGAGTGATTCAAGTTGATCATACTTGCTTGAGCGCTCGATCACACTTTCACCAAAAGTTGTACCGTTTTAGTGCAAGACATTTTCAAGATGGAAAAACTAAGCTCTAACTTCAAGCATGAAATAAAGTATTTGACGCCAGTTTTTGTCCCACGACTAAATTTGCATAGCTTTATGCATTTGTTATTTTGGTGGGGAGTTTTAAAACTTTTTTATTGTGCTTGCACAAAGTGCTTGAAATGCATAAGATAGTAAGATTCAAAGCGGAGTTTTCGTTCCAAGTGAAATTTTTGTGATTTTATATATTTGACATCTTGGCGACAAATTTTTTTCTGATTTACCATAATTTTTTTACTGTGTTAAATAGCACAAGGTGCGTAGTAAAAAGTTTTGTGTGGTTTTCATCCGTTGTCATCGGCAATTTGATTTTCGTTTAACAAGAGTGTAATATCTGTAAGTCAATCTCTTTATCATTGACAAGTGGTTTTTGGAAATAAAATGTTTTGTCCGGCTGAAGAATTTCAAAAGAGTATGCAGCTTTTATCTGAAGGTAGAAAACCAGAGGTTCGCGTCAGGTTGAGAAAAATGCCTCGTGCTTTTACATTTTATTAACAACCAGATTCTGATAATAGAAATGTTGGCCCACCAGAAAAAATAGTAATATCGAGTCGATACAAAATCTAGTAACTAGACGAAAAAAAAACGTTTCTTTATCTTGTTTGCCGTTTGAAGACCTTTTTTGTCTGCACTTGACTAAAGGAAAAATACTAGTTTAATTCAAGTGAAGATAAAAAAAAGTCTTGATACGACGATCCAAATAAAAAAGCATGGTCCATCAAGTTGCTAAAATTTTTCTTAAATGAACAAGTTTATTTGGACTCGCACACAAGTTTTTTATTTGAGTGTGCGGCCCGCGAGTGCAGTCAGGTTTGCCGCTCTTGGAATAGAAATTATCCAACGCTATCAAATGTGGTTGCTGAGGCTAGAATTTCCATTGAGCTTATCCGATATGGCTCAATTTTTTTTATACGTAGAAAATAGAACAAATGGATTCAACTGCAAAGCAAATGCATGCACCAAACAGGCTTTTTATTTAAAACTTTTTTTTCGGCTTTTTAAAAAAACGACGGAACTCCAATCGTTTCTCAAAACCCCGCTTCTCAACGTCGGTTTTCAAAGGCTTAATAATCTAATGATTTATGATTGAACTACCACGTTAGCTCTGCTTTCGTAGAAAGTACAGTAAATAATTAGTTTTTTCTTACGGCCACAAACCTTCTTAACCAATAGCTGAAAAACAATTGAAAAGCAATTGGGCTACAACCAGAGTCATATTTCAAAATGACCAAAAAATAAGCATGAATAACGAAATGAAAGAAGTCCAAAAAATGTCAATTGTTTTGCTTTTTGCATAGTAATGTTTTTTTTGAATGATTCGTGCATTTAATTAAAGCAGTGTTTTACAACCTTTTTTTTGTGGCGACTCAAATGTAAGTGGAAATAGAGAGCAAAGATTTGGCAACCCATCCAAAACTTGTGATCCGAATTCCGGTTATCCCAAAAAGTTTAAAAATTAACATTCAAACGTAAATCTGCCTTAAATTTCTTGAGTGATCCGAATTCCGGTTATCCCAAAAAGTTTAAAAATTAACATTCAAACGTAAATCTGCCTTAAATTTGATTTTTGTCGCTAAAAAGTATCTCTATAAAAGAAAAAAGTCTTGGATTTTGTGATTTTTGTTCTTAAAAAGTAGTGATTCAATTTTTACACAACTACAGTCATTGGCGATCGACTTTTGTGTCGCACCCGAGAGGTTGAGAAGTGAGAAGCACTGAATTAAGGACTAAAAAAAAGGCTTTTACTTGATTTTTAAACAAACGCTTCTTTTCTTCGGATATAGAGCAAAAATTTTGTAAAAAGCAGCCGTTTTCTAGAAATTTAGTGAAAAACTAAAAAAAATTAGAAAAAATAAGCACTTAAATTCTAAAATAACTACTTTTCTTAGAAATAAGCACATTAAAAATTTTTAAGATAATGTTCGTAAAAATAAGTACAAATCTTAGAACTATACATAAAATATCAACCCTGTCTATAACAGACGCATTTTCCTAAAGCTACGGACTTTTATCGAAACTTCAGACCTTCAGCATTTGGTGAACATCAAAAAAATACCTTGAACCAAAATTTTGCATTTATTAAAAGCCCAAAATTTTGCACTTCGCTGCAAAAGCGAAAGATTTACTAATTCCTAGAAAATGTATTTTCTACTACCGGTACTCTTAACTAAATTTGAGGCTGTTTAAGATTAGACTTATTTTATCTAGACCGAATATAGTAAACAAAGAAATTTTTGGTTTAAAATTTAAGTTATTATTAGTGTTTTGGAAGTGTGGTTTGTAGAAGCCCAGCAACCGAGAATAGAATTAAAGTGCTGAAATTTTTTTCCGTTTCTACCTCCAAGTAAACATTAACCTCTCCTTTGATTTCTTCTTTATTAAATATTACATGAAGCCAACACAAGTGCGCGCGTTTTTGGACAATCCAAAAATTTTTTCAGGCTTTAAGTTTAAGGACACCTATCACATCAACCATAAGCTTGATAAGCCAATAAAAAGTAGTCTGCAAAAGTTTCGTAACTTAAAGCCAGCTTAATATTGTTTTGGTTTTAAAAATAGAAATTGATAGATTAACTATTGCCGACCAGAACTGTAGGAACCAGATGGTGACGTCGCGAGTGATTCTTTCTATCTCGAATAAGCAACAAATATCAAGTTTCTTGGTGAGCCATATGATGGCTCCAAAGTTATTGTTTTGTTTAGACGATTTGACAAATAATAAGACTTTTTCTTCGGCGAAAGTGGGCTGCAAATTTTTTTTAAACCGAAATCCGGGTAAAGGATAAAAAATTTGGGGAACTACTGACCTAATTTTTGTACTTCGCACATTATAAGCTATTTGTTGAGGTATCAAAGTGAAACAACGCACGTTTGTAACCTTAATAATTGCATTCAAATGATGCAGCTTGAGGAATAAAATTTATGTAGCATTGACCAAGAGGCGACGCTATTTAAGAAGATCGCTGTAAAATCTTAAATGAAAACAAATCGACAGTGCAATCGCATGCAGTCCAAATCGTAAGTTCGTGATCGTAAATCGTAAGTTATTTGATTGCCAACAATAAACCAGACGGATTTTTCTAAACATAACATATTTTAACAAAGCGACCTAGAAAGGTTTATTTGGCATTGCAAAATAAAACAGTTTCTGGCGTTTTTAAGATTATTATATTATAATTTCTACTATTAAATAGTCCGTTTTAAAATGAAACTTTTCGAAGATATTATCGACGTTTTTCATGCTTAATTCATAAAGAATCAAACTCGTGATATTGGCAGTTACCGAAAACAAAAATGCTTCATTTAACAGTTGAAAAAACACGCAAACACTCGAAGAATAAGTGCAAGAATTTTTTGCGGCCCTTTAAGGGTTTCAAAACCAACACTTTCAACTTTTTAAAACACATACTGTTTGCATTCTTCAAAACCAACGCTGGCAAAGACACTGTTTGAGATGGTATATGAAGGATTAAGTGCATATTGCTGCCGTAGTAAGTACCAGATGCAGTTTGACACTTGGGAAATATCGGCTTTCCATACAGTTACACGAGAACACTTCAAGCGCGACAAACATGCCGGGAATTTCTCTCCATGATAAGAGCTTCTTTCTTTCGCAAAACGACTTGTTAACTGTTTAAATCCGA
This sequence comes from Diplosoma virens, assembly GCA_963680785.1. NCBI lineage: Eukaryota > Metazoa > Chordata > Ascidiacea > Aplousobranchia > Didemnidae > Diplosoma > Diplosoma virens. The sequence goes on along the minus strand of OY796882.1, from coordinate 22,556,381 downwards.
ATTAAAAATCCCATCTATGGAGTCCCATTGAAATTCGAGGTTATCCGCGTTTGCGGGGTAATTGAGTAGATTCGGGGCGTCGCCGAGAAAGAGATTCAAGTCGGCGTCTTGCGATCCGCGATTTAACATCGGGTTACTTTGTTGATTCGATGCTGTCATTTCAAACGGCCCTGTGGGGGACGGGGGGGCGGCGACCGCGGAGCCCAGGGTGAGGTCGAGCCAATTGAGGTCTTCATTAGATTTGTTAGCTTGCGACGGGGACGAATTTATCGACAGGAGTTCTTGAGAAACAGACTTAGTGAGAATTTGAGAGGAATTTGGTGACGGGAAATGATTATGGGACAATGGGGTAGCTTGGGAAGGAGCTACTCTTGATGGGGTGCCCGGTGACATGTTTATAGAATTAAAAATTTGATCGCTGCTGTCTAGCGATGACGTCGACAAACGAAAGTCGTTTAAGACATCCTGGTGACTTCCAGTGTCCACGCTTGCAGTGTCCATCGGGGAAAAATGGGACGCGGAATTGAGAAGCCCGGAATCGACGCTGTTACGCGAGCTCAGCCGCGAATGGTCAAGGTGACGCTGATCCAGAACCGGGCAAGAGTATCGATGACCGACGGGGGGGAAGGATACGTCCATCAACGCGTCTCCGGCCGTGTCCACCAACATCTTCGCAACGTCCGGACCGCGTGGGCCTTGAGCGGCAAAGTCGCCGTTGTTTCCGTAATCTTGCGAGCGTCGATTGGTGGGCCGCGGGTGCTGATGACGTCGCATGCGCACCGGCTTGTGACTCGGGTAGTCGGACTGTTGCGCAAAAGCGACGTTTTGATTGAGGTTCGAACTCGGGTTGTTCAAGCCGTGGTACGATTCGTGGTCGTTCAGCAGAACACGAGCGACCGGGGAGGGATGAGATTCTGCCGAAAGAAACAAGAACTAAATTGAGTCACAAAGCGTTTAATTTACGATTAGCAATATAGAAATAGACGTCGATGATTTTAAGCGAGTCGTTTTTTCTCATTTTTATCTCTAATTATCCCACCTGATAGTAAAAAAGCGATGGACATAGGGCAAGCAATTACCCCGATCTGCTTCCGCAGATGCCAGGATATCGTTGTCCGATTGAAATTTAAAACTTGCCAAGACTACCAAGCAGAGGAAAGTGCTGTAAAGTGTCTTTCCCAAGGACACAACAGAATGGCGCGAGTGAGTTTTGAACCAAGACCATGTCGATCACAATCACAGCGCTCTTAACCACTCGAGCACGCTGCCGACATAGCATGCCGACGTGCAGGCCCATTTCAGCGAGCATGTCGTTTCAAAATCACGTGCAAACAATAGCGATCGCCATTAGCAAATTGAAAGCCGTTCAGGTTAATCTACTTCTTTAAAAGCGACATTGACTTTTAAAGAGACTGGATAAAGTTGAGCGGTGTTTGGAAATGTTTTTCGACTTACAAAAAGCATGAGCAGAAAGACCGCGTTTCTTCCGGCGACCAAACACCCCCACAAAAAACAAACAACCGCCCCCTTACTCGCATCAGTAAAAAAAACGACTTAACAATAAAAAGCAGGGACCGCCCACTCACCGTTAGTTTCAGTAAAGAGATCGAAGAAATCGTCCATTCCAGTGCTCGCGGATACAGATCCATGGGAGGTCGGTCCGTTTGTCATCTGCACGAAAGCAAAACTACGACTTAGCGCCGATCGGATTGTTCAACGTCATAGTCGGGATAGCCAACTGGTTAGAGTAGTTTCTGTATACGTTGGCTGGACTGCATAATTAGCAGTTTGTAACCGAATACACGTAATTTTAAAAAGTTTCGAGTAAAACCGATACGTGGACAGTCAGTTGACAAAATAGTTTCTTAGCGGTTTCGTAGCAAGCGGAGAAAGAACAGATCGCGAGAAGTGCAAAGCGGAGAAAAGCTTGAAATAAAATAAGCTGTAAAAGATAACGAATATTGCAATCAATTCGCAATTTCTTACACTAAAAGACTCAAAACTTTTATTTTTTCCTACACTTTTAATTTAACAACTACCCTTACTTCGAATAAATTAAAAAACACACCTCGTATGTCTGATTGAACAGTGGTTGATGCTGCGGTAGTTGATATTGCACGGATGCGCTAGAATTGCTGAACAACAAATTTTTTAATAAAATTCATAAAACACACCTTCTGTAATGTTATGTGTCCTTGTTACTGTGAGTGTTGGAGAGTGTCAATGCACTCGAGTAGATGGGTATATTGGATACTGTAGTTTCTCTCTGTGTTGGCGTGTGTTAAGAGTGTTTTTGAATTGTGCGGTATAAAGCAGTTGATCTTGCTGTTGGGTGTGAGCAGATTGTTGAAAATGTTTATTTTGATTCCGCATCGTTACATGCGTCAGCCGAACTGCTTTTCTGGGCATTTTGGTTTCACAATTAACAGTACGAATAACATTTTTACCACAATTCAGCTGAAAAATACAAACAAAATTCAAAGAGCACTCAAAACCCTCGCTTTGAAAGTAAGAAATTCGATCTTGTTATGCACGTGATGAAATGTCCGATCGGTTCGATCAATCTGCAGCCTCGTAACAATGAAGCAGCAGTTGCAAAAGCGGCATGCTAATAAGAAAGTTAAGCAATCGACCGCAGCGAGAAAACGCAAAGACGTTTTTGAAACTCGCAGCAAACTCAAAAAAAAAACAAAAACGCACGGACTCTTTTAAAAAAGTTTCACTCACTTGACTGTGGTGGAAGTTTGCGTGTTGTTGGCAAGCGCCACTGTCGCAAACTGAAAGGACACGGTTGTAAGTTGACCTTGGTTTTGAGCATTGATAACCTAAATATTAAAAAAGTAATCCAATATGCAACTTCAAAACAAAATTGCCGACAATATAACAATAAAATCGAATGGTAATACTGTAGTTAAGCTAACTCGATGTGTGATGGCAAGTAGATTTTTTAAGCCAAAGCTTTTCTTAAGGTTTTACCTTAGATGAAGAAACACCAATGCAGTTTTTAAGTACAAAAAAATTATAATTAAATACAAAAAATAGGTGCAGCCCAAAGAATTATATTTTCAGAGTCATTGGAAAAAATTTCAGATTGTTTTAGACCTCAAAACATCTAAAAATCAGTGATATTTTGTCGAGAATGTTTCTTGCTTCGCTTCTGGATGGATCCAGTTGCGGTCCACGAAATTTTAGCGTCCAGGATTTGGAACTGTCTTTTGCTTCTTACTTAGGCGAATTTGTTTTGTTTTCAAATCAAAATCATGCTCAGCAAAATAAAAATGATGAGGAAAACTGATGGTCGTTTCGATACATTGCCTTGTTCGTGTCATTATAGCCTATCTGTCAAAATTTAAAAAATAGCCCAAAACATAAAAAGTTTGCCCAACCCTGATTTAGACGAAGTGATACAATCGTTCTCGGTGTTCGCAAATAGTAGAAAATATCATAGGGCAGATGAACGAATTGTTTAACAAAACAATTTTCAGACAATTTACAGTTAATTTCACAGCGGCATCGGTCATAATAACAACCTTGATACAAAAAAAATCCCTGAAGCACTAAAACAAATCACGACTGTTCGTGTTAACCGTCTTGCTCTTCCTCCTCCTCACCTGGGCGCTGTTGTCGTTAAAAAACTGACGGTGCTCAAGCTGCGCCTTGGTGAGCTCGAGCGACTGCTTCAAGGCGTTGATCTCCTGCCGCTGCTGCTCGAGGATCTTGTCCTTCTCGTCGTCGTTGTCGGGGTGGGCGGGGGAGAAGGCGGTCTGCGTGCCCATCGACTCCCCGGTGTGGTTCCAGGTCGGCATCGTGAGGAGCTCGCGTTTGACCACCGTGTGGCGCTCCGGAATAGGCATGCGCGCGACCCGGAGGCTGAGGGCCGGGTCGGAGGAAAAAGAACTTCGCGAATTCGACCGCGCGTCCTCGGCCTGTGGCGAGTCACGTGATCAAGAAAAGATGACATTACACAATATCGCAGCAGTTTCGTCGTAAGCTTGGAGTTTAGGCATACGCTTATTCAGGCACAATACAAGGTTTTTGAGGAGGTGGCTGTGAACCGGTTTAAGCGCAAGCCTTAATTTTGCATTCGCAGTTCAAATCCCAAATAGGTTATAATAATAAAAAAAGCTTCGAGTTTGAAAAAAGTGTGCGAAAAAATCGGAAGCTTTATCGCAACCGCGCGATGCGTTTGACGTCGATCATTCGCAGTCGTTATTAGTACAGTATGTTGTGTTTTCGTGACAAGCATAAGCATCGACTATCACACAAATCAATTAAAAGTTTATTTGCAATATGTTATTTAGATTAATTATACAAGGAATAGTTAGAGATTTTCAAAGAGTTATCAAAATCAGGGCTGTGAAGTCGGAGAAATTTTTTGCGACTCAATTGCAGCTATTTAAAATTTTACGATTCCGACTCCAGAACATCTGATAAAACGACTCCATCTCCACCCTGAAAACGTGCGATTCCAGAGATTCCGACTTCACAATCTTGAAGGCCTATTTAGAGTAAAGCGGGGACTTCAAAAATAATAACGACTTCGACTCCAGTATAACTAAGAAACGACCCCCACTCTGCCTTAAAACATGGAATTCCGGTGACTACGACTGCACAATCCTGATTCAAACAGTTCTTTGTTGTTTTGTGTGAAAATAACTCACCTCCGAAACAGATGAGATCGACATTGCGAAGTTGGAATTTCCATCTTCGGACCTTAATTATTACAACCGTAAAAAGCAGAGCCATCAAAATGAAACCAAATCTTACTTACATCAACTTGTCAGATGAAACGCAAAATGGCTTCAGTCTTTCGATTAAGACTTCTTTGGTGCCAGTCACCTAAAAATTGAATATTTTTTTAAATCTAAAAAGCGACTAAACATTACGCTTAAACATTAGCATTAAGCTACACGACAAAAAACAATGATGGATTGTGATCGATCCAGATTAAGAATAGGAAATTTGCCGTCCGCGAGGAATTCAATACAATTCGCGTGTTAGAGGAGATCTTGAAACCCCATCAAAGAGAAGCGATCACTTTTCTATTTATGAACATCCCTTTGGCGAAAAAGGCCCTGTTTCGAAACAAATTTTGAGGAATCCGCGGGCAGTATTTTAAATTTCATGCAGCATGTGGTCGCAACCAGGTTTTCGATAGCTGATCCTGATGATCGCGCAAAACAGCATGACTTTTTATCTATTTGAAGTTGCCAGGTATTTCTTTTAATCGTTTCATAGTCTTAAACGCGTATTCAAGCAAATATTTGGATAAAACTTAAAGCAAAAAATCTTTTAAAATACCTTTTGGGCCCTCTGTTTCAGTTCCTCCTTCAGCTCGGACACTTTCATTTCGTCCAACCTACTAACGGTCAGTGGGGAGTTGGGATCGCGAAGTTTTTGAACTTTCATTGTTTGCGTCATTGGGGGCGCAGGTGGAGGGGGAACGGAACCCTGAAACGAACCCGCAATTTTGAGTTTAAAATCAAATCCGATCAATCTGAAGAGCGAAATACCACTAAAATACGAACCTGATTAAACAACCTGTTTCCCGACATGTCGGAGGGTCTAAAACAAAGAAAGTCTGGTAAGTATCGCGAAAATCGTTCGTGCTTGCGCATTATCCTTCGCCATTTTAATGGAAAGCCTCAACAAATGTCCGTGAAAAGTAACTGTTGGACAACTTTTAATCAAAAAAAAAGTTAAAAGCATTTTGACGCTGTTCCCCAAAAGTCGGCAACATCGCGTTTTCTAACACAAGTGACTAAATTAAGACCGACATCTCAATTCAATCGCCAGTCGGAGATCGACATCAAGTTAAAATTAAAAATCAACTTTACAAACTTCGCAAAGCTCACTACAGGCATTTACTCTCCTTATAAAATATGCGACGAAAACTGGTAAATTGGGTTCAGTCAGCCATTGAAGCAGGTTAATTCTACAGGTCGGTCATGTGTTCTTTCCAAGGCTGCAACAGCAATGCGCTAAAAATAATTTCTGATCTCTTGATCGCAAGAAGTAAGAACAATCAAAATACTTTATCTCTTGACTTGCAGGACAACGTCAGAGGCGCTTAATTGGAGCAAACAATCAAGGTTAAGAAAAATAAATAGAATGACGAAAACTATTTTACTTAAGACCACAAGAACATGACTTCGGATGAGAACTAAACCGAGGCCGTGTCAATCGCCATCAAATCGGCATTTTTTACGACGAAACCCCGCGCAATTTCGGCATACAACTAACTCTTTCAACATGAATAAATATACAAACATACGATTACGGTGACACTCTTTTACTTTTTTGACAAAACAATTTTTGGTCGCCACCTCGAGAATCTGCTCGAGATCACAAACGAATCACTCGTCGTTTATTTTGATACGTAGATCGATCATGAACATTAGCCAATACCAAACCTTTCGCTATAATCGTTTCAAGCGCCAAATCGTGCCGCAAAATCGCGGTGGACATCTTTTTAATAATACGCCTGGATCACACAGGCGCTTAACTGGTAAAGTCGTAGTGGTGGAAAGCCATTGGCAACAACTCTCGTAGATTTTGCCAATTCGGGAATCGAACCCAAGCTTCAGGTGCCAAAGGCAGGAATGCTAACCGCACGACTACCCTGTTCCCGACATGTCGTCTGGTCACTGATGATCATAAACCTGAACCACATTAGGCTGACATCTAAATTCATGCAATTCTTACGAACTGACAACTCCAACGAGCTCGACACAGCAGCTAGCCAGTACGGAATATGAGCGTGGCAAATACAATCAACTGAGGTCAGCAACACAATAAACGACACTTGTTCTGCTACCAGCATGAATTGGGGTTAACCTGAGCTCAATAATTGCATATTGAAAACTTTTTCTACCTTCGCTGGCTCAAGGTACGCAAAGCAACTGCAGTGTGGAACAGGTGATAAATTTAACACGTGATTCGCACAAGTGTAATCGTTTAACAATTGCCATGTAATAAACAAGCAAAAACAATCCACAGGACAAAGTGAAATTCTAAGTGCTAACTGATGTCGACAATTGAAGAAAAATTGATTTAACTAAGGGCAATCAAGGGTCAAGAACCGACCGTTTAAAGAGAACAACAGCAAAGTTTCCAGACCGGAAGGAAAAAGCAAACTTTAAGACGTTCTTTTTTTCGGGACAATGACACACGCGATTAATGACATTGTGAGTTAATAAAGATAAAAAAAAAAGATGTTAAAGCAATTAAGTATGATTAGTGGGCAGCAGCTTGCCTTCCAAGTTTCGATATAAAATAACGAATTATTGTGAACAAAAATAAAATTTATCGTGAAGGTAAATATTGCATATAAATACGGTACACTTCCGACGATGACTTTGGCCCAGATGGTAGGTGCTTTCACGTAGCCTGGGCCGTGAGTAAGTCTGCTCATTGATTTTAAAAATGACAGACCGAAACCGAACCTACCAAAACGGAAGGGTATCCACCCATTCCGATGTTCAGTGTGGGTCTGTTAATCGGCAAACGTCCTTTTCAGGACGGGGCAATGTCAGGATAAAACTGCCCTTTTCAGGGCACATTGCCAACAAGTTCCGAAGACCCACTATTCTTCAGCTGAACATCGAAGGCCTCACTGCAAGCAAGATGAATGTTCTTCATCACCTCGCTATGCAGTCTGAGGCACTCGTCATCCTACTGCAGGAGACCCACTGCACTGATGCAGAGAAGTTGGTGCTACCACACTACCAACTAGCTGGGTCTTCTTTAAGCAGGAAGCATGGCCTTGCCACGTTTGTTCACGAGCGACTGAGATACACGCTTTTGGACCAATCTCCACCGACATCGGAGATCGAGTGGCTGTGTGTGGACGTTGATGGCTATAAAATAGTCAACGTCTACAAACCACCGCCAACGCGATTGCGAACCCTGGATCTCCCAGTGTTTCCTCACCCCTGTCTGTACGCTGGCGATTTTAACTGTCGTCATGCTGACTGGGGTTACGACGACAACAGTCCGGATGGTGAGTGCTTGGCTGGATGGGCAAGTATTAATTGTCTTGCCCTCCTATATAATGCCAAGGACGCTGCCAGTTTTTATTCCGGCCGCTGGAACACTGGCACCAATCCAGACCTAGCTTTCGCTAGCGTAGGTCCAAACAGTTGCTTACCGGATAGACGTGTCCTTGAAAAGTTTCCCAGGTCACAACATCGACCCTCGCTTATTACACCACCAAGGTTTGCTATGGCAGTGCCAAGCATGCCTGTTAAGCGATGGAACTTCCGCAAGGCCAATTGGAGTCACTACATTGCTTTGACGAATAAATTCGCAAAGACTTTGTTGCCGCCTGATTCACTTGATGTGGATGCGGCTTACCAGGACTTCTGTAACATCATTAAGAAAGCAGCCAAGAAGACTATCCCACGCGGGTATCGAAATAACTATATTCCGTGTTGGGATGCAGAGTGTGAATCCCTCTATAAAACCTTTCTGCAGTCTCCTCAGGGAGACGACTCAAGTTTGGCTGCTACAGCTCTGCTTGCCAAGCTTGATAGAAAACGGAGGGATCGATGGTCCGAAGCAGTTCGGAGCATTGACTTCTCACACTCTAGTCGAAAAGCGTGGAGTATCTTGAACAACCTTACTGGTAGGTCACGACACTCTCCTCGTCATTGTCCCGTTTCAGCCGATGCTATTGCATCTCAGCTGGTTAGAAATGGGAAATACGAGGCTGTTGATCGCAAGTCATCTCGACTTGTCTTTCAAGAAGTGTCTGACCTTTGGAGGGCCACAATACCAGACGCAGTAAATATCTCTGACAATTTTTCACAGAGAGAATTTGCTGCTGCCCTTCAACATTTAAAACCAGGTAAAGCTCCGGGTCCTGATTCCATCTGCCCCGAGCTTATACTCCATGCTGGAGCTGCTTTGAAGTCCTGGTTACGTGACTTCCTTTCTTCCTGTTTGCGCCGACTCAAAATTCCCAAGATCTGGAGAAGAGCGCTTGTGGTCGCGATCCCAAAACCAGCAAAGCCCGTGGGGGACCCAAAGAGTTATCGACCGATATCTCTGCTCTGTGTCCCCTACAAGATCCTCGAGAGGCTTATCTACGCCCGCGTTGAACCATTAATCGATCCACTGCTCCCTAAAGAGCAGGCTGGGTTCCGACGCGGGAAGTCAACCGTAGATCAAGTTGTTCTGCTAACCCAGAACATCGAGGATTCTTTCGAGGCTAAAAAGAAGACCGGTGCCGTATTTATCGATCTGACAGCTGCTTATGACACTGTCTGGCACCGTGGCCTTACCTGCAAGCTGCTGAGACTACTTCCGGATAAGCACATGGTCAAAATGATCATGGAGCTTGTCCGAAATCGAAGTTTCACCCTTACCACCGGTGACAGCAAGCAAAGCAGGCTACGCCGTCTTAAAAACGGCGTTCCTCAGGGATCGATCTTGGCTCCCTTCCTATTTAACATCTATACGTACGATCTTCCTTCCATGATTTCCAGAAAGTTTGCTTATGCTGATGATTTAGCATTGTTGCACTCTTCTGGAAACTGGAAGGACTTGGAGGGGACATTAAGCCAAGACATGTCCACACTGTCAGCGTATCTCCAGACTTGGAGGTTGAAGCTCAGTCACACTAAGACGGTGACGACAGCCTTTCACTTAAACAACCGAGAGGCCAAACGTGAGCTAAAGGTCTACAACAATAGTAGACTTTTACCGTTCTGTCCAACCCCTACATACCTTGGGGTAAAACTGGACAGATCGCTCACGTTTCGTCACCATTTAGTGGCATTGCGCAAAAAATTATCATCGCGCGTCACACTGTTGAGGCGACTCGTGGGCTCGGGATGGGGTGCTGGTGCTAAAACACTACGCATAGCCACCTTGTCTCTAGTCTACTCAACAGCTGAGTACTGTGCGCCAGTCTGGTGTCGCAGTGCTCACACTCGCCTCATTGACAGTGTCTTGAATGACGCCTTGCGCATAGTTACTGGATGCCTGCGTCCCACTCCAACGGACCACCTACCTGTACTTTCAGGCATCCAGCCAGCTGAGCTTCGCCGACTGGGAGCGACACTCTCCTTGGCTTACCGTGGATCTCTGGACCCCGATCATATTTTGCATGGTCTTTTAAGTGGGTCCTCAGATACTGGCCAAGTGAGACTAAGATCCAGACGCCCGTTTGTGCCAGCTGCGCGAAATCTCTTGGACAATCTTGCCAGACTTGGCATCCGCGCCTCTGAATGGACAAATCATAAATGGAACGCGGAGTACTGTGAAAGTGCTTTCAGGCTCCGTGCTTTTGTGCCCGGGACCAGTGTCAGGCTTGTTGGGATGGGCTTACCCCGAGCAGCTTGGGTTAAGCTCAACCGCCTGCGGACTGGTGTTGGGCGATTCCATTCGTCCATGCACAAATGGGGTCTCGCTCCTTCACCGAATTGCGAGTGTGGCGCCTCAGAGCAAACCGCAGACCATGTACTAACAATGTGCCCCATACATCGGGCACCACATGGAGCACGCGGTCTGACGGTTTTGGATGACGAAACTCGATGCTGGCTTAATAATATCACTGCCAGCATCTGATCCAGGCAGTGCAGCAGTCTGGGGTAGTAAAAGGATAAACCCTCGGCCCCAGTTCTGTTTGTGTCTGGCCTGGAGTGGATGCCCTTCAAACGATCCGACGAGATGAAAGAAACCTTATTCAAAAAACAAATTCTGCCGTAAAGAAAACTGTAAAATAAGAACAAGTTCAATTGAATTGAAAATTGCGAATTAGACAGTGAAAAATCAATAATTAAAACAAATAAACCAAAATATTTGCTTTTCCTCGAAGCAAAAAGCTTCACATTTGATCAATTCATCGTTTCCGAAGAAAATTAATTGATTGATACATTTATCATCCTTGATAACATTTGCCTTGTTTGCAATGAGTAAAGCAATCGAACAGCTTACAACACTTAATTTCCAGTTTCACTTGTAACAAAACAAAACTATAGGCTAGATTCTAGCAAGAACGATGTCACTGTTAAGCGAAAACCATCACTCGTCGAATCGAATCAAGTAAATATTCAAACAGTTGAATGAGTACGAGTTTGAAAACCGCTTAAAATCAATTTAAAAATCGACACAACTTTAAAAACCTACACCTGAAAATATCCATTCAAACAGCTTCTCCGTTTGAAAAAGTTTTGACAACTAATAACAAGTTATAACCGTTAGTTTTTCTCACCCGTTCACAAAGAAAAGTAAACGAACATATAAATAATTTTGGAAAGCAAATAGAACCGTTGGTTTTTGAGAAACCACAGTGTTTGGCGATGGTAAATTGACTTCAACAAATGTTGTTAGTTACAACTGCATCAAACAACCTGATATGATTTGAACAGTCATAAACACTTAAAACTTTAAGCAATAAAATGATTGAATGTATTTAGCCGTGTTGACAGTATTATACCTAATTCCAATAGCGTTATTGATTAAAAAAATTGATAACTTAATAAAGAATAAATAAGTTCATCTCTGTTTTTTTTTTTTTTTTTTTCCTTCCAGACGTAATCGGTACCAAACAAAAAAAAATGATGAAGTTATTCAAAATGCATGCAATAGATAGATTTTTTATTTAAATCAAATCAAATTATTACCTGGGTTCAGTTGACATAGGACTGTTAAATTGATTATTCATAATTTGCATTTGCAAGTACATTTGCTGCTGCTGCAGTAATCGTGAATAAGGAGTGTCGCTATCGACTGAAGAAGAGCTTTTTCCGTCTGACTTTCCCATCTGTATTAAAATTGACTAGTATTGAAGTCTAATCTTTTGTCTTTCGAACACGCATGCCAAAAAGTAGTTGAATTCCGGCGCACAAATGAAGGGCACTCAGAATCGTTTTTACGAATACAATGTAAAAAGAATTGTAAATTGTTCGAATTGCGGTCAATTTAATATGACAACGTCATTACCGAACTTATGTCGCGGACTTGCAATTTCGATTGACACGCGCTAATGGCACCGGAATCAACAAACTTTCCAAAAACAAATTCAAGTCATGATCTGATAATTGCGCTGCTCGTAGTAAATCAGCAATGAAGCAATGACGCACTTTGTGACGCAAGTTGACCTTTCAACCCGTGAGTCTGCTCTTCAGCCGCCGGAGTCGAGACAGGTCTTCGACAGCTCTTTATATCAAGCACAAGTGTGGCAGCAAATGCAACACACAAAGCCCAGGTAAAAGGCGACAGGTTGCTGGTTCACATCAGTGCGGGTTTGTTTCGCATCTCGCTCGCGCGACGCGACGTAGTCAAACAAAGACGTCAAATAAAAAGCGCTCTCTGGACAACCAGCCGCTTTTAGTTGAAAAATGAACTGAAAGGGTTTGTGAAATTATTGATAGATGAAGCAATTAAACATCAGTTAATGGCGCGAAATCGGGAGCGATAAAAGAAAATTCGGGAATTCTACACGAAAAACTGTGTTTTTAACGATATGTTTTGATTTAATTAAAAAAATGCAGAGTTAGATTTTGTAGACTGTCGTAGAAAAGAAAGATCTAAGAACGGCGTAAGCGATGTGAAACCAGATCCGATTTATTTTTAGCGGAAGCGTACTTTCTGAGAAAACTTTACTCGTTTAATCAGCTAAAACTTTCCGCTAAGATTTGTAGTTATTATTATGTTTCTCTTCTAAACAAATTCTGTCGCTTCAATGTCGACGACAACCCAACCTGGGGTTTTCCAAACTCCCCCAGAACATGCGCAATTCTTGAAACAACCGGTTTTTGTCTACAACTTCTTCAATGCAAAGCAGTCTAGGTCTGCAGAAATCGCTTAAGTCGGACAACAAACAGCTATTAAAGTTCTATTGCTTAATGGCAAAGGTTTCAACCAGATACGCCGAAATCGAATGTAGGAAGTTCAAACAGCGAAAAAAATAAAGCTTTTAAAATCCTTTTTTTAAAACCAGTATAAAATTTGGAAAATTTACATGAAGCGGCAGAGCAATTTTCAAAAATCTTTTAAGAATAGCATGAAAAAAATTATAGGTAAGCGATTAGATCAAAACAATGCGTTTTCTTTATCAAGCAAGCCAAGCACGCGCGAAACGGAAGGAACAGAAGAATCATCAAAACAGAACGCTACGAGAATCTGCATTTAAGAATCGATCGCGTGTATTTAGCAGACGAGTGCCTAGAAACGAACTTCTGCTAGCTTTTGTTGTTTGGAGTTCGAGTCGACGACAATGCGGAGCAATTTCTAGAAGAAATAGCACGGCACAGAGCAAACAAGCGTTGGTGTTTGGTTATTTCCATAAACAAACGCGAGTAAACTTCCGCGTTTGTTTTGAATAAAGCCGCCAAGCACAAAAAATAACTTAGCGCCGAATCAAATAGTTCACAGCGTCGAGCACGTGATCAAATGGTAGATATGACCGAGCGCTTTACCTGATCGGGCGGTATATATTGGTGATATTTCAACTTTTTAAATTTCGATTTTTCTTTCTTTTTTCGCATACTAACTATTTTCGGAACGACGTTGCCGGAGCTGAGTTTCGAACCCTGAACAATAAACAAAATTAAACTAAACATTGTTCAAATTTCAAGTGTTTGTTCAATGTAAAACTGCTACAATCAAATAATTTTGGCATTTTAACACCAATCAACCTCCAATATAAAAATATCTGCAATATTTTCTTGATGTGTATCAAGAAAATTAATCCTCTAATCCCCCCCAAAGACGAGACCACAGGTAGAGAAGAGAAAAGGAATGGCTAAAGACGGCCAGATGTAGAGAATCAAGAGGATGGTAGTCTAGCACGAGATGAAAAGTGTGATTTAAAATTGTGATTTAAAATCACAGTTACTGCACGAAAAAGTCTTGGCTCAACCAATCTTGTGAAGGTATGAAGCAAGTAGGGTGCTGTGCTCGTTGCAGCGTAAACGAGAAAGAGCACATCAAGCGGCGCAAAGCTCCTCAGAGGATACAGATATTAGATACCGCATCTCTAACTGCTATAGAGGAATAGACGTTGGGAGAAACTTGTATGGTGGAGGGGTCATATGTGGCACCAACTTTAGCGAAAGCTTCCGCCCAGTTATTGCCAAAAAGGGAAGAGTGACCAGGTATTCATTGGAGATGGACTACTTTTGAGTTAGATAGAGAGCTAAGGAGAGATTGAGTATTGTTGAGGAAATTGCGCAGTGGGTATGATAAAACTGCAGAGAGATTAAAGGGTATAATCTTGATATGATTATTGAAGGAAGACACAGGGCCGAAATGCAAGACCGTTATTACTCAAACTTTTTAAAGTCTTTTCAATCATAGTACATTTAGATACATAGATTGTTTTTACAATAAAAGACAGAGTTCGATAAATACTTCGTGAGTTATTGAAATCACAATGTAAACACACAAAACAAAAACTAAACGACCATGCAATTAGTAGGTCATTTTAAGGTACTTTTACGAAATGAGTTTTAGGAAACATGGCCCGATACTGCTAATAAAAAGAAACTGTAAGCGATATAATACTATAAATTAGGACACAAGGCGTCCCTAAAGCAAAGCGTTCCTAGCTCAGAAAATTAATTGTTCGATCAGACTAATTGTTGGATTAGACTAAAGATAAATTAATTTAAAGAGTTTTCACATTAATTAGACAGTTAAAATAGAGTAACCAAAACAGTATCTCATACCGTACGGTGTCAAGCACCAAATAAACTTAAGCAATCTAATATTTACCGGAGCAAATGCTCTATTAAAAAAACTTTCTCGTTTAAAAAGAAATAAATGTACTGCAAAGTATTGCATTACAGTTAAATTTTAAAAAATCATTGTAAAACCTGTTTCCGGGAAAACTGAAATTCTTATTGTTTGGGATTATTCAAGTGGAATCACAATTTAGTGCATGAGTGTAAAGAGAAAAAAGTTGAAAACGACAGCGATATGAACACAAAAAAAAACTTTTTTTCGAAAACTCCATTATGAAATTTTAAAAGATGTTACTTTACAATTTAAATGCAATAAGCCGACGTCACAATGTTTTGTGATTTACATACAAAGAGCAAGTACTTGGCCGATTGTACTCGTAAGAAAACTACAGAAAAGATGGCCGACAATATATTCTTTGATTGCGACCGACATATTTAGGTCACGTGACCGAATCGGTTCATATAATAGTCAAATGATGTAATCTCTAATAAAACACGTCACTGCTGAAAGCGTGTGGAAAGTTCTTGCTTCAGATGAAAACAAAATAAGCTCTAATATGGTGCAGTTGTTGGAATTTTGAAAATAACGAAAAAAACTGTTTTATGGAGAGCTGAATATGTCATAAAGAACCGTTTCCAAACTACAGTGATGATTACAACTGACGGTTTGGTTGATGGCACAGTTGGTCAAAAATAAAAAAGAAAAACCAAAGCACAACTGACCTTGGAAGTCTGTCGAGACAGATAAGGGTGACTGCTCGTTTGCGTTAGCAGAGAACTCGAACTTGACGATCTACTCGCGGTGAAATCATTCCTGGCCTGTAATTGAGAAATCTACTTGCAAACACGAAAAAGACCAATTTATAACAATCCATTTCTTAAAGATATTTGCTTATTTTAATTGCAATTACGTTAATATAAACTAGCATAGCATCTTTGATTTCATTCTCATTATCAAATAAATTCTGAAAAAAAAATTACCTTTTTAACTTTGACCAACTAACAACATAACGATGAATAGTCATCTCACTGTTTATCACCGAAAATAAAACTACGAATGGCATCAGGAAGTTTCTAATGGCATGTTTCCAAAAAATAATAGGGAAAACCAGCTTGTTCTAATATTTGTTACTTACAGAAAAAACTGGTGATGTTGTTATACTGCTATTAGGAAAAGTAGAAGGCAATGAAAATAAAACTGAAGTTGTAGGCAAAGACACCGCTTGCTCTGGAGACAACGCATCACTGCTGTCTTCGTCAAGAAAATCAGATATTTTTTTGTAGTGTATCTGTCCACCTTGGCAACAAAGTCATGAATAGTAACTAAAGAATTTGAATTTATACAAAAATATTAAAAAAAGCAATTCATTTTTTTGGAAAGCTAACATAGTTCTAAAACTGAATGAAATGAATTTTTAAACAATAACTAAGCTGTAACCATGTCATTAAAGTGGATTAATGCACCTTTAATAGCTTCTTGTAGACCTTCGTTCACTGGGATGATATTCCGCTCCACTAACTCTATCACGCCAGGTCGAGAAGCAATTTTATCATTCAAATCATCAACAAGCTTTGCTTTCTTTAAATCTTTTTGATTAGCAACCAGAGAGTTTGCAGCAGTTGTATCTGCAATATTCAAGAAAAACTTAGCATAGGAATCTCTGTACCAAAATTTAAATTAACAATCTCTTTTTATTTGCTTTTATTCTTTAAAAAAAAAAAATCAATGATTAAAGCAACTTTTAAAAAACGGTTTAATTCAAAATTTCATTTATCTGTTTATTCGTGCTATGCTATATAAGTTAAAAGTAAAAACGGAAGTTTCTGCATACCTTGCCAGAGAAGTTAAACACTGATCAAAACATTTTAATTAAAAAATTTTACCTTCCAAAATATGTCTTTGAACAAGAACATCTCTATTTGGTCTTGTAGGGAGCACATGATTGAGATAATCCTTGTTACGGGCTCTTTCTAACCTTTGAACTTCTTGAAAATACGGACCTGGACTTTTCAAAGCTAAACAATCAATCAGATTGCAATCAGCAGTGGTTATACAATAGGGACTAATGAGTAAAAACCATTTCCAATAATAAAATACTAAAAATAAAGTTTTAATGCATGTAAAAACAAAAGAGTACTTGATGCAAAAATAGTTATCCCTTTAACATCTATCTGCATTCAATTTTTTTTAATGACCATTTCCATGCAAGTCTTCAACAAAAAATGAAAAAGAAAACTAAAACTTGTAAAGACAATTAATAGTATTGTCATTAAAATTATTCACCTATTTTTAGTTTGACAAAAAACATGTTTCATATTGTAAATTAAAATTTTTTAAAACAAATGCAGTTGTGGAATGTGTTTAAATCTACTATTTAGACAATCTCTGGCATTAAAAATTCTAAGTTTAGTTTATGAAAAGTTAAATAAGACAAAAAAATTTACTACAAATTAGAAACTTTTTTCAAAGTCATATAATTAATTAAAAATTGAAATAGTGGCATAATTAATCTACGCAATAAACCAAATTTAACAATAAACAGCATCGTCCATGGTGGTTTTCTCCTTACTTCATCCGTTAGTCTGTCCATTATCACTGCAAACAGGAATGGACTTAACGCTGATCCCTGGTGCAGTCCAACCTTAACCTTGAAACTTTTTGTAGTTCCTACTGCACACCTCACCACTGTTTTGCTTCCCTCATACATATCCTGTACTAGTTGTACATACTTTTCCACTATTCCTGATTTTCTCATACAGTACCACAGCTCTTCCCATGGAACCCTGTCGTAAGCCTTATCTAGGTCCACAAATACACAATGTAGCTCTCTTTGACCTTCCCTGTACTTTTCCATCAACATTTTTAGAGCAAACATGGCATCAGTGGTTCCCTTTCCTGGCATAAATCCATATTGCTGCTTGCTGATCTCCACTCTATCTCTTAACCTGGTTTCAATAATTCTCTCCCATACCTTCATTGTGTGGCTCATTAGCTTTATTCCTCTGTAGTTTTTACAGCACTGTGCGTCCCCTTTGTTTTTATAGATATATGTATAAAACTAATTAAAACTAGAATGAATATAGTTGAAAATAGAAACAAAAAAAATTTTTTGGGGGGACAGTTAGTACAATAACAAACTTCAAAAAAATCTAATCCCAAGACAATGGAAATTCAAAGCATCTAAATGAGTTAAGTTATTTGAGTAACAGCAATGAAGGTACTATTTGTGAAATTTTGATGGTGCTGGTGCAAGATAAAAGTAAAAAATATTTAACCATAATAAAATAAAGTTAACTTACGAGGCATAATTCCCTGATCAGCCAATACCTCGCGAGGGCGCCTTTGTTGCAGTCGCAAAGAAAGAACTATAAAATTAAAGGTAAACTGAAAAGACATGCATTTAGCACAAATACAGCACATGCAACAAGCTTGAAAAATAAAAATTTAAGCAAACTAAAAAAATCAATTAAGCCAGAATCTGCTAATACTTTGTAAGTGCAACTAAAAAACTATTTGTAAAGTTCTGGTAACCTAAAAATTTTTGTGTTTTTTTCTACAAAAGTGAAGTGAGAACTAAAAAAAATCTTTACACAGTTTCATAGAAAAACACAGTTTGCCTAACAATTAAAAAGAGGTAAATTTCTAACAATAAAATTGTCTAACTTTTACATTCTATTAGTGACCAATGTGCTAATCTTATAAAAAAAATTTGGTCCAACAGACTATTTGCAGACCTCTGGCATAAGCAACCACAAATAATACTACAATGAAAATACAAATTTTAATGCATCATAATAAAGAAAAGTTGGGTGTAATTAAGTAAAATATTTACTAATCAAAAAATATTGTATAAAGACTTCGTTATTGTGCTATCAAATTTAACCAATAAAATAAAATTAAGTTTCCTAACAAATGTTTCTTGATATATACACAAACCTAGCAGTTGTCGTAAAATTGTCTGCATCACTAATTACAGGTCAGTTTGTTTGGTTTACAATATTAAGCAATTTTGAATTAAAATAATGCAATGGTAAATAACTATAATTAAAAAATGAAGTCTAAATTTTTCTTTTTAACCAGAACTCTACAGTCACTTGAAAATACATCTTCTCATACCATGTCTATGACTGAGGTGGCTTGTGAGCACAAAAAAATTTTATAGTATGTACAATAATATGAAAATTGGACTATTTTTAATTTTACCAAGTAATTAATAAAAGAAACACATTTTCTTTTTCTTTAATTTAATAAAATCAAGAAACACTAAAATAACTTTAAAAATAAGCAGGCGATGTGTGACAGAAGAAATTATAAACAAATACTAAAATAAAGATTGTTTAAATAAAAGATAGCTAGGTGCAATTTTTTTAGTTTTTTTTCAATGACATAACTAATAATTTTTTTTGTAACAAACATATTTTTGATTTGAGAGACAAAATTTCTATTTTTTATGTATATCTCCCTATTTATTTTTTATTTCAAGTCTTTGTAAAGTGTGAGGAGCATTAATGGAAAAAATAATGTCAAACAAATAATACATCAAAAATTGTTCACAAAAATGAGCTTTAAATGGTAAAACGTAAAGAAATGCCAAGTTGCCAAAAATGACTCAAAACAAAACAATTGATGCAACAAAACTGTTTCAAACACAATTTAAAACTAGAGAAAAAACAAAATACTGTAATAAAAAAAAATTTGTCATTAAAATTTGATGAAAAAAACACTTCAATATTTTAACATTTAATAAATTAAAAACTATTCTACATTAAGAATAAAAACCTAGTTCAAAAAATCTTCTCTCAAAATTGCTTTTGCAATGTTGTTGTGCTCTTGAAGACAAATAAATAATTATTGTTATTGCATGTAAGCTATATGATACATAACATCAAATACAATGTTTCCAATTGTTCATGATATCTATTCACAAAGAATAAACCTTAAATTTAGGTGTACATACCATTTCTTTTTTGAGAAAATGTTTCATCAAATGATTCGTCCATCATAAAACTAGATAAAAACTAAATTAGGCTGATATTTCATGTAAACTGCTTATTAAAACAATTTCTAAAAATGCTTTTTGAAAAATATAATATTAGCCTACATTATGATAAAAATAATTTCTGGTTTAATCAAAATTTTGTTGATCTTGCAAACTAAATAGTTTTTTTTACAAGCATTACAGTATATACAGTATGTAAAGGGCAGATTAAACAAATTAAAGTAAATTTTTAAATTTAATAAGATAAATTCACTATTCTATTTGAATAAAGGAAGTTCACAATTCATGGCAAAACAAATTGATTTACATTAGTAAATTTACTAAATTGGAACAAGCTTTAGTCAAAAAATTAAATATTTCTTAAAAAGTCATCAAATTTTTTAGGATGGCTGATCACTTTTTAAAAGCTTAATCTTTATCTAGAGCAGGGGTTCCCAAACTGGGGTACATGTACCCCCAGGGGTAAATTTTGACTTTTCAAGGGGTACATTAGATTAAGTATAAGCATATTCTTTCCATAACTTGTAATCTGCATTAAAATATTTTTTATCACCTGATGTTAATAATTTGAAGACCTGAGTTTAAGAACTCTTGAGGAAGTCAGATTTTCACCCAGTAAAAACTTAACTACAACTACAGTAACTAGCAAGTTCACATGACTTATTTTGTCCAATGATGGCACACAAGACAAAACAGCTGATTGATTGCTACAAGAACTGTAGTTACAAAGACTAGAAAGCAAATACAGTCAACCCCGCTTATTTTAAACAACATTTACGTCTCTTTGCCATTTTAAAAACAAAATCAAACAACAGTGTAACGAAATGTGAAACTGTCAAATGCAAGACAAAAAGTATGGGTTATTAAGCAAGGTTTTGGGTTTATAGGACGAGTTTTTTATTACAGGAATAAATGTAGTTATCACAAATAAGGCCCTTTTTAAAACACAAAGTACTCTGAGAATAATTTGTATCGCCTGGTTTTATATTAATGCTAAGTCAACATAAGAAATATTTGGAATTTTGATTGATACATTCATTTGCTTGTGACATAATAATGTTAATTATTTTGTCTTGTTATTTTTCTTGTAAATTCTCATTGTCTCTCGTTTAATTTAGAATTTTCTAGCTCTCTCTCATTTTTATTTGTATAAAAAAAAGTTTTAGAATGTTATGCGAATTGTATAAAAGGCAATAATTTTTGAAGTTATTCATTCAAGAATGTAAATTCAAAATTCAAGATTTGTGATTCAGTGTAAAGTTGTAATTGTGAATTAGTGATTAGTTGTAATTGCCGCTTGATAGAAGTTGGAGTTTTCTTCATTGCTTAGCAATAAAGTTGAGATTTTATCTCTCTGTCTATGAGTTTAGACAGCGGTTGAATTTGCTAAGTTAGCATAACAGAAATCAGATAGCCTGCTATCACTATTATTTGGCAAGATTAATCGTCGTAGCAAGGTTGAAGATTTGTTTGATCCACTGCTTTAAACTATTTGAATTGAATACACAACAGTAGTAATTCTGAACTGGACAGTTTTGGGCTTGTTAAGTGGGTGAGCTTATTAACCATAGGCTTAATAAGGGGGACTACTGTACTGATAATAATTGCAAAATGAAAAAAAAGCCTAAGGAGCAAACTGAAAAAAAATTTGAAGACTGCATGAGTTTCAGGTGTAGCCTAAGCCCTACCTTAGGATAAGACTGAAAAGATTTAACATGAGATTGAAGTAAGTTTGCAATGTTTTTCAAAACTTCAATTTTCTTTTTTTCAAAAACTTTATTTTGTGATTTATGTAGTTCTTTAATTCAGGTCTTCATTTGCTTTTAGATTCACTGTGCAATGTAAATTCACTTAACGATTAGCTCATTGCGCTGCTGAGTTAAAAAACTTCTATAGTTTTACTTAAAATTTTTGTCTATTTTTGAACTTTCTAAAAAGCTATGCAATGAGTCTCAAAAAAAGAAAATATTCAGAAACCTACTTAAAGTTTGGGTTTACATTTACAATAAACCAGTATGTGTACTTTGTCAAAAATCATTGGGAAATGATTTGATGAAACCAAGCCTTCTCACTCAGCATTTGGAGAGAGCTCATCTGGAATTCAAAGACAAAAAACTTGACTTTTTCAAGCATAGAGAATCCGTGTGTTTAAGAAACAATGCTTGGATAAAGGTGACAAACCAATGCTTCATTAAAGACATCTTATAAAGTTTCTCTCATGATTGCCAAGCAAAAAAAAGCACATACCATTGGGGAAAATTTGGTCCTACCTGCTGCAAAAGTAATGGTACATTGTGTCTTTGGAGATGAATCAGTGAACAAACTTAACTTTATCTCCCTGTCTAATAATACAGTCCAAATGAAGAATTGAGGAAATGTCAGTGGATATTTTGTAGCAAGTGATTAGTGATATTTGTAGATCGGAAAGTGGATTTGCAATTCAACTTGACGAGTCTACAGATGTAACAAACTGTGCTCAGCTACTAATTTTTGTTCAATATGTAGGAAAAGAAGGCGTTAAAGAAGAGTTCTTGATGAATGCAGCATTAGAAGCAACAACTAAAGAAGATGATATTTTTCAAATGGTGAATTCTTTTTTCAAGCAACATGGTTTAAAATGGGAAAATCTAAGGGGCTGCACAACAGATATGGGCCCCAGCTATGTTAGGATAAAAGACTGGTTTTAGAGGTTGTGTCAAGGAAGTAGCTCCTCATGTGAAATTTTTGCACTGCATGATCCACTGGTTTGCATTGTCATGCAAAGTCCTTCCTGCTGAATTCTTTGACGTTTTATCACTGGTGATTAAGATGGTCAACAATGTAAAAGGGAGTGCACTAAACAACAAGTTGTTTAAAATTCTCTGTGAAGATTTAGGTGCTGATCACAGTGTACTTTTATTTTACAGTAATGTGCATTGGCTCTCTAGAGGAAATGTTACTAAACGTGTATATGAGCTTTGTAAAGAATTGCTGGGATTTTTCCAACAATCCAACAAATGTGAAACTCTTGTCATTTCCTTGAGGGATGATTTTTTTATTTTGATCCTTGACTACCTTGTTGATATTTTTGATGCTCAGAATATGCTAAACAAGAATCTCCAAGGAAAAGACCTAATAGTGTGTGAATTCATAGCTAAAGTCAAAGCATTTCTGGCCAAACTTCGGTTGTGGAGGGGAAATATTTGCTCTGGCACCTTTTTCATGTTTAGTACAGTAACAGAATTTCTGTGTCAAAATCCCCAAATTGAGACCACAAAGTTTTCAGAATTGGTCACTGAACATCTCATGAAGTTGGAAAAGGAAATTGAAATTTTCCAAATCTTGGTGAAGACGAAGTTGCATATCTTAGGAATCCTTTCACTGCAAACCCTCAGACACTGCAGGCTGGGACAGGTATGCAAGAGGAACTGATTGAACTTCAACATGATGGGTTTGCATGTGATGTGTACTCTGAGAAAAATTTGGGAGGTTTTTGGTTTACAATGTGCAAGCTGTACAAAAGGATTGCAGAACCTGCTATTCAAGCATTGTTGTTGTTTCCATCAACATGGTTGTGTGAATCGACATTTTCAGTGATGCTTGAAATCAAATCAAAGTACTGATCACAGCTCAAAACACCTGAACATGATCTTCGTTGTGCTGTTGCTAATGTTTCACAGCGTATTAATGAGCTTGTTGCTAAAAAGCAGGTTCATCCATCACATTAGCTAGGACTGCTGGGCTTATTCAGCCGATATATTGTTAGTTTGATTGTAGAGTTTGTTTAAGCTTAGACTACATTGTTATGAATAACTTTGTGTGCTTTGATTAGTACTAATCATGCAGCTTTTTTGTTTTAAACTAAAACAATCAATTTTAAAGATTTAGCAAATTTAGAGGGAATGTAATGAATTGCCTAGCTATAGAAAATAAGTTGTGCGTTAGAGCAAGTTGAGCTTTGGAGCTAAAAATATGAGAAAATTTTTGGGGGTACACAAGCAAATCTATAATTGTCCAAAGGGTACCCATGAACAGAAAGTTTGGGAAACCCTGATCTAGAGGCATAGGTACAATTGTAACTTTTGCCGTTCAGGTGCCTGAAATTTTCGACATTTCCATATTTTTGCATTGTTTTAATCAAAAAAAAAATTTTAAAGATACATTTGCAGGCTCTTGGTATATTAGATCAAGTTGTTTTTATACCCATAACAAGTGGCACAGGTACATTTGTACCTATATATATATACTTTCTGCTTAGAAAAAATGCAGAAATACTTGCTCAAAATTTTTTTACACTTTTTACTAGAAAAAAAAAACAGAAACCAGTTAATCTATTAATTATATAAGGAAATAAGCATGAAAATATTAATTTATTGTTTTTATGCATTTTCACAAGGAATTCACATTGTTTTCAATACTGATGGAACATGTTGCCTGCAAACCATACTTTATGGCACAAACACCTTTCAAGAATTGGAGTGGATTCACAACTGCCAGTAGGAACACAAGCAACATCACATTTCTTCCAAACACCATTTCTATTGCACCTCAAAGGAAATGGTTCTTCATCAACATCCTGCTTTTATAATAAGTTTCAATTATGGGCATAAATAGCATATAGGCAAGCTTTAAAAAATATTTTTGTTGATCCTCTTTCTAAACCTTATGTTGTGTTATCGATAGATGTTGTAACATATAAAGCCAGTGACATCAATCATATTGTAAATAATTGCCTAAGGCCACCATAATGTTATTTGCTTTATGGTGCACTAAGCAAGCATTTTATCCATAACATCAATTTTGGCATTGGTTTTGTTGTAGTATTTTATATCTCTGACTTTGCTGTTAGTCTTTATTCAACTTCTCCTGACATGTGCATAATTGCAAGAAACTCAACTGGTTTCTTTTTCTTTGGCACATACAAACAGACTATTGCATCACATTGGTAGGCTAAATTGGTTGGGTAAACAGGCTTTCTTTGGTTGGCTGCATATTGCTTGGCAGAAATCTTTTGTGTTTTCTCACTGCACCAACTGAAGTCATGTTCCATATAGTCGTAAAAAAGTTATTCATGGTGACATTTCTTTCAGAACCTTTACACAAACTGACCAGGTTTAAAACTATATGCTCACCAAGGTTAAATTGTCTGGAACTATCTGTTGGTTTTCCAGTGTAAATCTGATCTAGCAGTGGAGGTTGCAGTGAAAACCTTGATGCCATATTTAGCTGATTTAAATGATATATGTACTAAGTAAATTTAGAATGGCCTCTAAGTAGAAAAAATTGTTTATCAATGATAATGCATTCATAGGGCTTAAATGCTTTTTCCAAATTTTTATTTAGAATTATCTACATCTCTCTAATTGTGATGACTTTACCTATTTGCACATATTTTGCACAGGTGTTTTTATTGTTCAAATATAATAAATTTGAGCATCATTTCGAACTGGTCATAAGACATAACTGAATCATACCATCCAGATTCTCCTTGTTTTGTCTGTTTGCACCTGCAGCAACCAAGAATGCCAAAAAAATGTCAGCAGTTCAGCATCAAAAAATGGGTAAAGTATTTTTAGTGGTGGCTGTTTAAAAGCATGGAGACATTTGTTTGGAAGCCTATTGTTGAAAGCATCACAAAGTTTTTTTCCTTTTAATTTTTATTACATAATATGATGTACAAATCTGCCGCAACTACTCTAAAGGCTGACTTTACAGCAGTTTTAGTTATTTAACGAAAAAAAGTAAGATTGCACAAAAAAACTGTACTAATTAATTGCAACTACTATAAAGACTGATTACTATATAACTGTATACAACTGTCCCATTTCAGCTGATGCTGTTGCATCTCAGCTAGTCAGAAATGAGAAGGCTGTTGAACACAAGTCATTTTAATTTGTTTCTCAAAAAGCATCTGACCTTTGGAAGGCCACAACACCAGACCCAGTGAATATCTTTGAAAATTTTTTACAGAGATAATTCACTGCTGCCCTCCAACACTTAAAACCAGGCAAAGCTCCAGGCCTTATTCTATCTACTCAGAACTTATAATCCATGCTGGAACTGCCATGAAGTACTGGTTGTGCAATTCCTGCTTGCGATGACTCAAAATTTCCACGATCTGAAGAAGAGCACTTGCAGTCACAATCCCAAAGCTGATAAAGCTCATAGGGGACCCAAAAGACCAATATCTCTGCTCTGTGTCCCCTATAAGTTTTCCAAGAGGCTTATCTACACCTGCATCAAACCAATTATTGATCCATTGCTCCCTAACGAGCAAGCTGGGTTTCATCATGGGAAGTCAACCATGGATCAAGTTGCTCTTTTGACCAATTGAACATTGAGAATTCTTTGAGGATTCTTTTGAAGCAAAGGCCAGTGCCATATTTGTCAATATGACATCAGCATATGACATTGTCTGGCACCATGGCCTTACCTGCAAGCTGCTGAGGCTTCTGATGGATAAGCACATGGTCAGAATGATCATTGAGCTTCATCATCTGATCTGATCTGGGCAGCACAACAGCCTGGGGTAATAAAAGGATAAACCCTTGACCCCAGCCTTGTTTGTGTCTGACTTGGAGTGGATGCCCTTTCAAACAATGACAATGATTATACAACTGGCTATCTAGGCTAAACCAAAAGGCTAACAGGTCTATCCAGAAAAAAAAAACACTTAGAGCTATGTTACTCAAGCTTAATATATAAGCTGACATTATTTCTGATGCTTTTAAACTTTTAAAATGTTTCTTCTGACTGATTATAACATAAATATGCAACATATAACATGTTTTTCTAATACAATCTCAGCATTAAAATTTAATTGGCATGTATTATGACAGTATAATGGGTTTTATCAATGTTTTTTATTATATCTTATTGTCTTGGTTTCCAAAATTATACCTACATTGACAAATTTTCTACAAAATATTTTTAGGTACATTGTAATAATCCCACCTGATAATGTTGTAAAATTATGCCATTGGATAAAAGGTTAACATATAAAATTTAAAGGATGGTTAAGATGTTCTAAAAGTGCAAAAATAATACATTGCCAACATATAAACTTAATTGATTATTATATCAGAATGGAATATTGAGCAGCATACATGTATTTGAAAATTAACAACAATGCTCCAAAATGCAATTGCATACTGTTCTGAAAAATACTAGTACAAAGCCTATTTTCAACAATATTTATAAAAATACTTAATCAAAACTTTTTGTTTTTATAATTTACAGCAAAAAAAAAAGATATTGAGAGAAATACAAATATTTTAAAGTCAATTAAAGGTTATACAGTATACCTTTACCAAATTTTCTGCTGACAATTTTTACAACATTGACATAAACTATATGTACTTAACTTGCTGCAATTTCACAGCACTTCTGTGAAATGTAGAACTCAAACAGAATTATCAGAAGAAACTGATCATTAAAATAAAAAATTGGTTACAGTCACAAAAAATACCCATTGTTTAAAACAAAATCAAGTAAACTAATAACAATCAAAAGGTGTTTATATACTGAATAAACTTTAATTTATAAAAAAACAAGTTTTTAAAAAATATTTTGTTTAATAGATATTTTCTTGATAGTTGCTTTTTGTTTAAAATAAATTTACTTTTTTTGGTAAACAGCATGATCTCATTTAGGCATTAAGTCCTTTCACAAAGACATAACAAAAATCAGTGGAATGGACTAAACCAGTGGTTATCAAACTTTCATGGTCAGTGGGACCTTTTCTGAAACTCTCCACAACAGTGGCCTCCTGCTTAGAATATTGTTTCAAAAGATTAGTGAAGACCAAAAAAAGATCATTACTTTGTAACTGTCTCTGGTTTCTTCATTTCCATCCCAAAAGACTAGTGAAGACTAAAAAAAGGCTTCTGCTTGTGACCCCCCAGTACATGCCTTGTGGTCCCTTTGAAAAAATCTGGATTAAGCATTGCCTTTGAATCCTCTTGCTTGCAATTTAGAATGCTAGCATACAAAACTATTTTGGTGATTTTTACATGACAAATATTGAATTTTTTTGCTCTGGTGGAGCCTTTTCTATAATTGTTAGAACTTGCAGCTAGAGTTGAATTGAAACTGTGCATGTAAAAAAGTCAAACAGTGTTTTTTTTGACATTTCCGATCAAGTAATGTCTATAAAAATAGCTTCAAAACAAATAAAAACCCTGTTGTAGTTCTCACTTTTTTAAAGATAAACAGTTTTTAAATAAAAATATTTGTCTGATGTCCCAAACCATTTTTTCCAATTGCTGTAAAAGGCTAGTGCTGTTGAACAACTTTTATTATTCTTAATTAAGAATCACTGTGGTAGAAAATTAATGTAGAAAAATTTAAGAATCAACATAAGAACTGTAGAAAATAAATCACATGATGACACCAGTGGTTAAAAGCCTAAAATTAAAAGTTCTTATGTGAATTAAACACTGCCTTAGTTTAATTTACAAAAGACTTTTAATACTGGAAAGTAACACATCACTTGCTTAATAACTTATTAAACTGTTAGTTCTTTGTTGTTGGTTACAGAAAATATAATAATAAAATGTGCATTAAAAATATTTAGGTCTATATGATTAAGTCTAATTACAGAAATCATAATTTCGACCCATAAAACAATTAAAGGATTTTTGGTTTAATAAGAATTTATTTAAATAAAGCATACAGTAAAATAATTTTGCATCAAAAATGAGCTCAATTTAATTAAGGTTTAAGTAATGGTCAGCCAACAAAAATTTTGAAAAGGCTTGAATTATATATTCTTTTAAAATGTACAGGTTCGCAAGATTAGCAAGGTTGGCTTGGCTAGGTTGGTCAAGTTTTGTATTGTTAAATGCAGTCAATTCTATCCAATGTAAACATTTTATACAGCTAATTTAGCAAATTTTATTGATCTTGCTGACCCATACACTTCAAAGATACTTTTATTTTTCCATTGAAAATGCAGCCAGTTTCTATTGAACATAAAATTATAGCCAAACATGCAAACTGTGCTAACCTCATTAACCTGTACATTTTAAACAGATGTTAAAATACTTAAAATCAAAACACTTATATACAATTTGTTCACAAGACTATATCCATCCATTGATTTTTGTTCTAAAGTAAAAGATACATGTTTTTCCTGCTGCTCTTTCTTGCAGCTGCACTTCCACTGCTGCTTTTTTGGGTCTATTCAAGAAGTCACAATAAGTGATTTTTGTTTGTGAAACTAACCCAGATCCCCCTGCTGTTACTATCGCTTTTTGAAAGATCCTTTTTTCCTTTTTTTTTTATTCCATTCTGGTGCTAAAAGGGAGATTTTAGGTTAGTTTCACTGAAAAAATTGCTTACGTTGACTTCTTGAGAGACTTGCTTTTTCTTTGCTAGGTTTTGTTGCAACCTTGTTTTTCTCATGCCTTCTTTTACAAACTCCATCCATCACTTCTTAGGTCTTCCTTTTTTATTTTTCATCAAAAATTTTTTAGCCATTCCTGGAGCTTTTTCTTTGCTCATCCTTACAACATACCCAAATCACCTCAGTCTTTAACTTTTCAAAAATTTCTTTAATGGTTTAATATCAATAATCTTAAAAATTACCTCACTTTGTGCTTTATCTTTCCATGCTTTGCCACATTTCATTTGAAGCAATCACATTTGGGTGGATTCCATTTTTCTCATACTTTTATTGGCCAGCACTCTACTCCATAATTCATTGTATTTCTGATATATATTTCATATACAAGTCCCTTTAACTTTACTGACAAACCTTTTTTGCATAACTCTGTTTTAAATTTACACATTTGCAGAACTCTATTTTGGATAGTCTGAATTTGCAAAAAGCAGTTTGATGTCAGGAAGAGCATCAAGCCATAAAACTAAAGCAAGTTGAATAAAATGCAGCTGTTTTATGTTTATTCACAAGATGATATATTGCTATATTCATAAAGCAAAGTACAAAATAAAGAGTGATTATTTTTAAACAATTTTTTTATCAGCTATTTTAATGGCAACCAAATAATTTTGAATCATGTAATTTTTTTCTCTTCATATTATTATGCAATTCAAGAGTTATTAAGAAAATTAGCAACAAGTTACCTGATCCAAAATTTTCAGGTCTCTTCAAGAAGTCACTGTAAGCATTTTTTTGGTGAAATTAACCTGGAATTCTCCTTACAGCATCAGGATGGAATAAAAAAAAAAACCAAGAGGATAATGATCTCTTCAAGAAGCAATAGTAAACACAGGTGGAGGATTTGAGCTAACTTTACAAACAGCAATCGCATAGGGTGACTTCTTAAAGAGACCCAAGATTACACCATACTGAAATTTAAAACTACTGAAAAAGTTAAAAATTAACTATAGATTTATGAAGTTAAGATTAGGTTGTGAACAAAGTGTGACACATATCATTGTAGTTTACTTGCACTAATATGTTGCTTATATCTAAGTGCATATCTCTGATCACCTTTTTTCAAGGGGAGGGTTTTGACCCCTAAAACCTTGCCCATCTTGCATATGCCTATGCTCTGAATGTTAACCTAAAACTATGTAATATATTCTATCAAAAAATGCAATACTTGTACATAATGTGTTTTTTGAGAAATTAATATTGGGTCTTTTCAAGTCACTGAAATGATTTTTTTCCTTAAAACTAACTCAGAACATTCCTTTCAATACCAAGATGGAATAAAGAAAAAAGCAAGAGAAAAAGAATCTCTCAAAAAGCGATAGTAACTACAAGCAGATCTGGGTTAGTTTCACAAACAAAATTTGCTTACATTACAATGACTTCTAAGAAACCAAATTTTTTTGTGACTAGGAGCCATCAATATTTATCATGATTTTCAACAATTGAATTTTTACTCTTAAACTGCTACACACAAAAAAAGGCCAAGAGCATTTGGCTGTGCATAGCACCAATTGTTGTTTTAAATATTTTAGGACAAGAAAAAGTTTCTATTAATCATTGCATTTAAATGCTTGTAATTTGTAAATGTAAGCAAAATTTAATTTTTTTTCAATGAATTCATTTATGAAAGATGCATTTCTACCAGTTTTAGCATTTTTTTACGTAAAAATTTTATAGCACAAGGGAATCACCAATTGTTCAAAAATAAACAGTTTAAATGCTTTTATTGTTATTATCTATGTTTTTATTCTTTTCTTGTTTCTAACTTTCTTACATATTTAACTGTGACATAACATTTCCCTTTTTGATCATGTCTCACATTTTATTTTCTTTCTCTTTCCAAAAACAAAATAAAAAATAAAAAAAATAATAAAGATTTCAAATGGAAAGCAATATCTTGGCATCTTCAAAAACAGTCAGGGTAATTGCTTGCCATATGTATAGTGCTGTCGCTTTTTTGCAAGTCAGAAGAATCAATATAGAGATAGAAAAAATAAAAAAACTGTATTGTGCTTGACAGCAAGTATGGCAATGAAGTAAGGGTTAGGGTTAAGGGTTATATAAGTACTGGTATGCAATAAATAGCAAGCCATATCTAAATATGGGTAATCCTGTACTTTAGCACGTTAAATAACTCACGCTTTTCATGAAGCTCAAACAAAGTCTGGCATAATTTTATTTACCGCGCTAAAGTACAGGATTACTTAAATATGCAACAAACAGTGAGTTATATTGTGATTACATATTAAAGTTAAAACCAAAAAGTAAAATGAGAGAAATAGAAACATATGGTAATAACAATAAAAGCACCACAGTTTAAGTTTAATAATCAGTTTCTTTTTTAATTACCAGTAATTTTTTTAACAAATAACTTTAACCCTATACTAACTAAACTTAATTATTAAAAATCAACTTTCACCAAAGCCAATCCTAAAGCTGCATTGAATTCTAAGTCCTTTTAACTAAAATATAATAAAATATAAAAACAAACTAAAAAAACTTGAATTAAGTTTTTTTCCAGATTTAAAGAATTTAGTCAATATCTATGTATGCCACAAAACAATTATTGATATCAGGAAAAACTGATAAAACAACCATTTAAGTCAGTGTCATAAAATTAGCCAATAGAATATTTGTAATTGTCATGCAAAATAACCACAAAAATAAATATTTACAAATCTATTGCACTCTTGAAAAAAATCAACATTAAAAACCATTCAAAATAATAACAATAACAATATTTGTGTACACCACTCCACATCTAAACTCTGAAAAGAAACTTGTATGGTCTCAGAGCAATAGATATCTTCAATAATAAACATCAAAAAACAGATTCACACAATAATTCATACAATATTGGCAGGTACTTAAGCAAAAACACAAGCTAACTTTATGAATTATTTAAAAATGATAAAACCCTAAAACAGCTCTACAAAAGTTAAATACAGCATTAGGATATAACCAGTATTTGTAGGTTCAGGAAAAAAATTTTTTTGGTTACTATTGCTTTGGCTTTTGTTCACTATTCGCCGAGTTTCCTCAACAAGCTTTTAATTTTTGGGAAATCCCCAAGGTCTACGTGATTAGTAACGGCAAACAATGAACGAGACCTTTAACGCTTTGCTTTTCATTTTCCGCTTCACTGAATGTGTGCCTGTATGGGGAAAAAGGTCTATTAAGAAAATCCTAGATTTGTAATTCGAGCCTTATTATCACACCAGAAATGACAGTGTTTTGTATCCGGTTAGAATGTGGTTTTTGGACTTGCGGTCTTGCACTTACTGGGTTAGTCAAAACAAAGATTTAAACTGAAAGTAGAGTATATAAAGTACAGTATAATAAAAAACTGAAAGTACAGTATATATTCGGTATTCAATTCATTTTGTACTACACCCAAAATTAATCATAATAATAATTTTTTATGAAGTACGAATAACAGTTTCATTTATTGGCATTTTTACTTGATCTATTTTCAATTTAAATAAGTTTGAAAGGAAATTTTTATAGAAAATTTTTAATTTTAAACTGCACAACTCGGCAAGAATTTTCTAAATCGGCACCGTGGTCGAGTGGTTAAAGCACCGGGATGATAATCAACATGTTCTGGGTTCAAAACCCACTCGCGCCGTTTTGTTGTATCCTTGGGAAAGACACTTTACGGCACATTCCCCTGCTTGGGCGGTCTTTGCAAGCCGTTCTAAATTACAGTTATATCTTTATTAAAATTACTAGCAAACAGCAATATCGTGGCATCTCCGGAAGCAGATTGGGGTAATTCCTTACCCTATGTATAGCGCCTCCGTCGTTTTGCTAACAATTACACCTAAAACCTCACATAAATTGCAATCATTGGACAAAACTGTTTTTGGCTCTTTTAAATCCAGTTACAACAAAGCTATGATAATTGGCTAAGGTGCAACCCTGGTAAAAAAGTAACCATATATGAGATTCCTGCCTTGATAAATGAAGCTCATCAAATTTCTATGGTCCCTCGTAATATCTTATCTGGTTTTGTTTCTACTGGAAACTGGCCTTACAATCCTGAATTGTTTACAAGTGCCGACTTTGCTCCATCTTTTATAACTAACCAAGACCTTATCTCTGAAACTGTTCCGAACAGTTCTGGCACTACACAGCAGCTTCTTCAAGATGAATTTGCAGCTGAGCAATCCAAAAGTTCTTGCATACCAAAAGATAATCTTGTTGAAAACGTGACAGTTGAACTAACCGCTCAGTCAGTAATTTTATCAGGATATGAGGAAAGCAACTTAGATTCTTGTTATATTTCCCCTGCTAGCATTATGCCACTTCCAAAAGCATCACCTAAAAAAAGACCAAACCGGAAAAAAGGCAAAAGCAGAGTGTATACCGATACTCCCAATAGAGATGAAGTTGCCAAGCAAGTAATTGAAAAAAGCAGGAAAGAAGTCAAAGAAGAGTGCAAAGAACGTTAAAAGAAAATTATTTTCTCAAAAAAAGAGGGCTGCTAAACATGCTGTTGTGTCGTTGTCATCTGATGAGGGAGATGTGGTGTATAATGATGAAAGCGACTGTGGTTCATTGGATGAAATTGTGGAAGCAAATGTGGGTGATTATGTTGTTGTTTTGGTCTCCGGAAAATCTAGAACATTAAAATACATAGCTCGAGTGGATGAGTTTGATAGGGAAGATTACGAAGGTATATTTTTGCAAAAAGTTAACCGCAAAATTATTCCAGGAGATAACAATACAGCACCCACTTTTATAATTAACAAAGCAGATGGTGCTTCATTTGCACCACAAGACATTGTTTTAAAACTTACGGCTCCACTTGTTATTGGCGGTTCAGCCAGAAAGAGCAGTCAGCTACGATTTGATTATGACTTTAGTAAGCTTGATTTAGCTTAATCAATTGCTTGTGCCAAGAACTTCAATGCTTTGCCTATTTTGTTACTCCCATAAATTTGCTTTTTTTTAAAACCGCATTTCAATACTACATAGTGGTTATTGTGTTTTGCAGCCTACATACAAATGCTTCAGAAAATGTATTTTCTTAACAAACTAAACTATAAAATATTAACTTTAAAACTTATTGGATTATGAAAAACTTGTTTTTTGAAGCAATATTAAACATGTAACGATCTTTAAAAATTATCATTTTCTAACTATTAAGAAATATTTTAGCAAACTATAACAATTTTAAAAGTTGCCCTTAGTACAGTATAACGCCTTCTACGCTTTTGTACGAATCTCGAGAATAAATAGAGTTGAAATACGATAAAAATCAATAAAAATTTTAAATCTTGAAAACGAATAATGGATTTGTGTATAAAGCTTATTTGTCTTATTTTTTTCCATCAATCTTAATCATGTTTAAATATGCATAGAAAAAGAAACAAAATTAAAATTGGTTGAAAAAATATTGTTTTAACTTATCGGTTCAAATATCAGGTTTTGTTTTGATTAAATTGAAGAAAGATCGTTAATTACTTATGCCAGGGATACCTAAACTATCCACTTGAAGTTTTACATTACATAATTAATTGTATCATTTTTTTATACGCCAACCTCAGTCTTTGTCATTCGACCTTTACATATTGTACATATCCAATATCTATGTTTTTCTTGAAACTTTATTCAAACTCCAATTTTTGAACAATTTTAAAAAAATAAAAAGAGGTTGCTGAAATAAAATCAACTAATAAAATTCTAATTACCACAAAAAATAACACAATCATTTTTGAGTATCAATATTGAATTTAACGGAAAACGCACCAGCAGAGGTTATTTGACTTGTTTTTATTTAAGCAGATGACACATCAAATGTAGCAGAGTTAAAAGATCCCTGCTCCAGCTTTTTTATATTTTGCTTGCAACAAGAACAAGCATGGGAAATTATTTTACAACACTACGCATTAGTATTAAAATTTAACATAAATGACTTGGCGTGAATAACTATTTTATTTTTATATCTTATTTTCTGTACAGTACAATATTTAGATAGGAGTGCGTTCATTTGTCCTCTCTGTAAGTTTATGTTAATAGAATAGCCTACCTTTTTTGTTGCACTGAGCGTGTAATAAAAATGACCAAAAAATCAAACTTTTTATAACCATATAGATTCGTTTAAAAAGTGAAATTTTAAGAAACATTTGTCGTAGTTTGCTTGAGGTAATGAAAAATTATCAAAGGACTTTCATGCTACTTTTGAATTATGCAGGGGACTGTATCGAACATTTATGTAAACAAAGTCAAAAGACATTTGAAAAGAATATATTGTGCTATGCTTGAGTGCAATATCATTAATTGGTTGTACCAATGTTTTATTTTTTATTCTAATGTCAAAATTTCGTACTATAAATTAAATAATTCTGAAAAAAAAAGTGTCGGTAACGTAAGTTATGACCAAATCAATATTAAAATCCAAAATTACTTTCTGTAGAAATTCATTTCGATGATAACGACTGTTTTGGAAAATGTTAGGTTGTTTTATACTCTGACGCAGGGATGCTCAATCTTTTATTGAAAAGTTTATTGTGGATCGCAATCGGTGCAGAAATCAAAGTAGGGGAAGTAAGGGACCAATCGGACAAAATCTATTAAAGTTGATTTTCTGCTTGACTGGTTGGGCAATTTTTAGTGTTTTTAAGTTTTTTTTATACTTTGGTCTATGATAAACTTACACTGCTTTGGAAGAAGAAATTCAAGCAGTTGAAAGTAAATTTATTTACAATACAAAATTCACAAAAAAGCGTCCGAATGGTCCCCACCCGTGGGGACCTTTCGTCCACACGTAGGGGCCCTCTCGGACGTTTAAAATTGTATGTTTAATATACACAGAAAATAAGAAATAACAAAGCAAAAATTACAGAAATGGACATTACTTTTGTCCTACAGTAACAACGTTGCTAAACATCATTAATGTATGTGAAAAACTGTCACCAATATTCAAACGCAGCTACAATGCATAAAAAGAGAGGTCACAAGCAAACTTGAAAACGCCACAAAGTCGTTTGGTCGTAGCAACGGACGTTGGTTTTGGTAGTAGCTTAACAATATCATTCAGTTGAACAGATGCAATATCGACTTTTTCAGGAAATTGAAAACCATGTTTGATTTTCTCCGATTGCTTCATAAAATTTATCTCATAGTCACCATCCTCATCCGGCCCATTACATATTTTTCCAATAAAATTTTTATGTTTTCCCTCCGCTGAAAAAACTTTTACCACAGCAAAATCTCCAATTTTTATACGGCATTCCACAGAGCCTCGACTACTGGTAGTGGCGCTAATTGTACTCGTGCTGGATTTATTGTCACTTGTACTATCGGATAATAGATGAATGGATATGTTACTTTCGCTACTGGAGGAGACTGTTTTTTCTGGGCGTTTTTGCTGAACTTTTTTGCAGCGAGAAACTAATTTTTTTTTCAGGTGTATCAGTAATTATCGCAGACTTCCATCTTCTTTTGTTGGGACGCTTTTGTGAAACATTAGCTTTAGGATATGGATTGATTTCTGCAAGAAGTTCTTCATCATTCAGTGTCTCACGCTCAGCAACGTTTGTGAATGTAGACTCACTTGTCGATGGAGCAGTGGATGAATCAGCCTCATCAAGCTGAAGGGGAATATCTGTAACAAGAGCCGGTAAAAATGCATCATTGGGGAAAACATCTGGATTAAAAGGGTGAATTCCGCTGGACCTGAAAGAAGAAGTTATATTTTCAATAGTAAATGCTTTATGAAACGCATGGCCTGACAATTCTGCAACTTCATACATTGAGAGGGGTTTTCCAGGATTTGATGTCATCCATGAATCGCAAAAAGAAGAATAGTAGGGTTTAAATGGCCCATACACTCCAATATCAAGTGGTTGTAGCTTGTGGCTACAATGTGGTGGGAAGGTAAGTAAACACAGCCATATTCTCTTTGGCCATATTGATTGCTTCAATTGAGAGGTGGCTGATGTGATTATCCATTAGAAGTAGACCAGGATTGCTCTTACTTATTTTCATAAATTTAATAAAATGGCCCAATGTTTCTGCAAAAAGATCACCTGTCATCCACCCAGATGGATATGCCAAGCCTAAGCTACCTGCCAGAGCATCCTTCAACATATAACTTTTAAAGTGGACTCGTGGGAAAATGTAAACTGGTGGAAGTGCATTGCCAATTGCATTGATGTAACATCACATTGTCACTGACACCCCCGCTCAGCTGACGAAATTCGTCCAATTTGTTTAACTCCTTTTTTTGCCCAAATTTTGCTTGGCTTGACAACCGTAGATATTTCTGTCTCGTCTAAGTTTCAAATATTTTGGGGAGAAATAGTTCCATCTCTAAGAAGAGCTTCTTTCAATTTACAAAAAAAGTTGTCGACAGCAGGGCGATTAAATCCTACTGATCGAGCCAAACTTGTTGATTCTGGATTGCGAAGTGATAATTTTCCGGATCTCTTGCGAAATCCACGAAGCCAGTCTTCTCCTGCAGCTTCTTTCTCGGTTCAGCTTTTAGGCATAGGAATCTTTTTTGTTTCAGCAAATTTATACGCTAGTTGCCGCTTCTGGAGTTTAGTTAGACCATAAAACATCTTCGAAACATGAAGAATATAATGTTCTAAGGCCTTTTCTTCATCAGAGCCGAATACCTGTAAATAAAACAATGTAATAAGTACAAAGTTAATAAAGACAAATTAACTTTTGTGATACGCACTTACAGTCATTGAAAAAAGCGAGCAGCTTTCAACTTAAACGATAGAACATGAAAAAAATTATTGTTGATATTGCAAAAGCTGATTTAACATCAATCTACCTGCATCGTTGTTATGGACATCTTTGGCACAGACTTTTTCCCACTCATCTTAGCTCGCCTAATATAATCTGCTAGAGTGGACTTAGGGACATGGAATTCTTTGGCCGCCTTTCTAATGCTTATTCCATCTTCAAGTGTGCTCTTTAAAGCGAATTGAAGTTGATCATCAGTGAATAAACCAGATTTCTTTTTTAGTTTTTTAAATGTAAGCATTGTGAAATTAATAGCCTATTCTTAACGTATTTCTGCCGAAAAAGTAGACATCAATTACGTTTTACAGAAACGGGGACCATTCGGACAGTGTTAAAAAAGCATGTCCGAAAGGTCCCCTGTCAGCCACACTGAACACAATTACAAATTTCATCAGTATACTGATTTACAATAAGTTTACACTTGATTTACTTGTGTGACTATAGCTCAGTTCTACATTTTAACATAGAATGAACTAGTACATTATCTTAAAAATTATAATATTTCTGACTGCTTTTTTTTTTACTTTGAAACATTAAAAACACTTTTTCTATTAAAAAACACACGATTCACGCTCAATCCTAAAACAAACATGTGCACTAGCAACAAATGAAATCTTGGTTCCAGAGAAGCAATAGTTAAATAAATAAACCACGTGATGGCGGAAATACGTCACTGTCCGATTAGTGCCACATCTCCTCTATCTTCTTTTTTGTCTTTACTTAAATTTAATTTGTCATTTTTGAATGAACCTCCTTGATAACAGGAATTCGGACCACAAATTTAGTTAAAGACCAAACAAAATGGTCACCAGTTTGATATACCTACGTGTTTTATTTTTATATAAAGCGAAAAATCTCTACTGAGACGAAAATTATATATTCCGAGTTTTCTGCGCGTCATTAAATTGATTTAAAGCATTACAATAATTTGATCGATTAAGTAATCACAAATTCTTTAGCGGGATTCAACAATAGACCTTGCGGGTCTCGGGTTGGGCAGCCCTGCTCTGACGAAATGTACTGTAAATAATTTAATGTAGAGTAAATTTAAAATCAAAAAATATATGCCAGAGCATTAGTCAAGTTCGACAATAAAATATTCCACTATGTAGTCTAGCTCTAGACTAACTTACTAATAAAGAAAAAAAGCTTGCAAAAATCTATTCATCAAAGTAATCAATCCTAACTAAAATTTTTGAAATTTGGCTTTCTATAACATTTAAAATAATTATAAAAAGTACGATGTGACACTTAAAATTTCAATTTTTTCTTGGAATGAATTGTATTTCTTTTTATTGCATGAAAAGTTCATTTTCAAAATTGTTTAAAAAGTCCAGTGAATTTTGA
This sequence comes from Diplosoma virens, assembly GCA_963680785.1. Lineage (NCBI taxonomy): Eukaryota > Metazoa > Chordata > Ascidiacea > Aplousobranchia > Didemnidae > Diplosoma > Diplosoma virens. The sequence goes on along the minus strand of OY796882.1, from coordinate 22,517,199 downwards.
AAACATTCGTTGTTGCCAAGATCGAAGCATTTTAATAATAAAATCAGATTTGCTAAAATAGAGTTTCTTCTTCTGTGAACTGCAGTAATCTCCCTAAGAAGATTACAACTGTGAAATAATTTTACATTTAATCATACGATCAATCAAACCGCCGAAGTCGTTAACTTTCTGAAAACAATCTCTGCTTTTCGGCCAAAAACTCGCTTTTTCAATCCGAAATAATATTTATTCGGGATAATCTGGAAACCGGAAATTAACTCCACTTCACCAACTGTTTTCATGCAATGCATTCCAACGAGAACCCCGTGATAAACGTCTTATTGCATTTAATAGATTAATTATGAAAACTTGCAAACACAAGGTTTGATATCTTAACCCCTAGTATCTTGTTTTGAGAGGGCTGCATCAACCGTACAAAGAAACAAAAAACGATTCAATGCACCATACTTTATCGATTAAAAGCTTATTTTTAGTTTGTAAAAAAAAACAACTTATTGGTCGTTTAGGGCTGGGGTGACAAATCTACATGGCCACCGCAGATTATTTTTCTGGCAAGGCCAAAACCGTACGACCAAGGAGGGTAATTTTTTCCCCAAGACTCAAAAATTGGGACAAAACTAGAATTTTTTGGGTAGCGACAAGGAATTATTTGGGAAAAACTAAATTTTTATGAGCACCAATAGCCAGATACTTGCACAATGCATACAGGAATACTGAATGCATAGGATAAAGTTTCCATACATAGAAAAATCCAGATTATTGAGCTAATATAATTAAGATTTGATGTGAAGACCTTTTATTTTAGTCACCACTAGTTTGTTGGTACGAAAATGCAACAATTTATTGCATTTTGTTCAATGTAATTGACACGGTAGTAACTTGATAAACAATGTTTTTAATATTTTGGCGCGTTTGCGAAAGGTTCGCCACCGCAGATATAAGATAACAACTTTCTAATGCTATAAAATATAGTACTAATACAAAATTACTGAAGATATCATACAAAATAGCATAGGTTTTTGCTCGTATTCAGTTTTAATTTACATGTATCTTTAATTAATTTCTATCGCTATCTTCCCAACTAGCAAGAAAGCGACAGGGGCGCTATACATAAGGCAAGTAATTACCCCGACCTGCTTTTCGAAATGCCAGTACTGTCGATATTGCTGTTCAGTTGAAATTTTTATTTGTTTTTTTTTAGTTTTATAAAGATAGGAAGAAATTTAGTACTGTTTGCTTAGACTACCAAGCAGGGAAAAGTGTTATAAGGTGTCTTTACCAAGGCCACAACAAAATGGCGCGAGTAGGTTTTGAACCGAGACCATGTCGATCACATTCACGGCGCTCTTAACCACACGACCAGCACTTTACTGAAAGTAAATGCACGAAGAAAGCTTTTATTTTTTGCAATTCTTCATGAACAATCACTAAACAGCGCGTCTATACGCAAAATTAATCAACTATAAAGAATAGATTGTAATCGATTGACGAATAAAAGCGTAAATTTTGCAAATCCTGCGAAATTAAGGCTTTTTGCACAATTCTGCTAGTCTTCTGACAAAGAGCAAAAACTATTTCAACAAATTTAAATCTAAAATAACTTTTGAAAAATAAACTTTATTTCAACGTCAGCTAACGCGAAAAAATAAATTCGAAACGACAGTGTGCACAGATATCTAAAAAACATTTAAAAAAATTACGTTATTGAACACTCGGTAATAATCATTTTTAATCAACAACAAAACAATACTTTGACAAAACAAAAGTCGGAGAAAAAAGGGAAAAAAAACGTTCAAGCCTCATAAGTGAGATTTTCTTGGCAACAAACCAGATGTGCCGAACTTTTTTAAGCCATGTTGTTTTCTCACCGTGTTTAAAACTTCACGGTCAATTAATTCACTACAAACAGAAAGCACATCATCTTTCTCATCACTTTCAGACTTACCAACCAACAAATTTTTTCGGTGAGCAAACATACGCTGTTGCCTGTTGAAGTTTTTGGATTTAGGAGTGGAGTATCTGATGGTGTTTGGTTTAACAATAGGGCGGAAGGTGCAATTTAAGCGCTGTGGTCGGCGTGGTTGATGACACAACAAAGGCTTTTTGAAGCGGTTGTAAGAATTTTTGATGTCGCTATGGCGTCCAATAACACTAAAATCGGGGGGGTGGGAAAAGACGTCATCAGTCGGAGAAGCATCGATTCCAGAACACGAACGCAAAGCGCTTTTACTTGATTTGCTAATATCCAGTATCAACTCCTCGTGTCCATCAGCATTTGTGTTTCGCAGTATTGTGGCAAATGTCTGCCGCTTCAAATATGGAAGACTTCCAGAATTGTTAACTAGGTTTAAAACATTTTTGGGAGCATCAATCGTAACGGGCTCCTCTTCCCAAAAGTCCCCCGATTCTTTCTCGGAGGAAACCGATGTTGAAGCAAAAACTGCATTACTATTACGATTGATTAATGGCTTCTCAGAGATTGGTTTGGACAAGGTGGATGTGGTATCCATTGCTAAACTTAAAAATTGTATTGATATTTTGTGAAAACAGTCATCTTTAGAAATAACTTTCATTAGCTTGATTATACTTTGCGACGCAGTTTGAAGATAATTCGCATCAAACTTTTCGGGTTGGTTTTTAATGCAGCTCAGAAGCAAGACAAGTGTTTGATTTATATGATGCACAACCCAGTGTTTGGATAGGCTTTTCGCCACTAACTTTTGCAATATCTTGTATCCTCCAAACGACAAAAACGTGCTAAAATGCTCTGATTCAGCATGACTTAGAACATGGTTTAGAGTAACCACAGCGCTACCAAGGCAATTGTCATTAACACTGGGTAGCAAAGAATTAATTAGTAATATTAAAGTCTCTACAGCACGACATTGTATAGCCTGTCTTTGACCAAATTTATTATCTTCGATTACAACGGTCAAAAGTTCACAACATAAGCGTGTTATTTCTTTGTTTCTCTGACTAGAATGAATCCCATTGACAATCCAAGGCATAACTTTTATTAACTTTTCTTGGTTTTCAACATGTTGTGGAACATTAACAGAATAGGTCAAACTTTTTGCCAAACATTTAAAAAATTCTAGCTTTTCCAAAGCTTTCAAATCATTAAGATTTTTACTCAATTGTACAAACGTAGACAATAAAGAATCAAGACAACCACAACTTGATATCAAATTTTGTCCTTGCTTATTGTTAGATACTAAAGAAAGTAAAAAATAGGTGACCATAGTTTTTGTTTTTAAGCTAGTTTTGTTAGAATTAAGTAGGCAAGTTAAACTTGAAAAGACATGAGCCTGACATAGATCTTGCTGAGCAAAAATATCATTTTGAGCTACACTAGCCAAAACAAACAGAGAAGCATGGGTTACATCTAAACTGTTGGTATTACAATAAAGATTCCAAATTAACTTAATACCATTAAAATTTCTTAAGCAATTAACTGCATCTGTGTCCGAGCATATAGTAGATAGTGTTTCTAAACTGGTAAGTTGAGATGATATGTCTAACTCGGTTTCATCATTTTTAGGAGACTGAAGAAATTCTAACAAAATTTTTATGTCTACAGATGGTAATGACATTATAAAACTACACTAATTAAAACTTTCCAATTAAAATTACTGATAGTTCATCTACAAACTAATAAACTTTAATATAACCTTGGCTAAAAAAGCAATAAGGTAGTTAGTTACGGCAAATTTTAACTGAAACTGAAATTTTAAAAAATGAAAGCATTTTATTGAAAGCAACTGCAATAACGAATGATTTAAAAAATAACTTTTAAAATTAAACACAATGTCAAGAACCAAAAAAAGAATAAAAAATTTATAGGTAAGATTAGGTCTTGATCTTTTACTTTTGATGTTAATCAATTTAGTCAAAAAATTCTAAGCATTATTTTTTCTTATTTCTAAAAAATACTCTAAAACAGTAATTCTCAACTTTTTTGCTGCCACGTACCACTTGGAAATTTTTTGTTAGCACATGTACCACCAAGTTCAATGACCAATCAATTTATTCCGATTTACACAAATACAAATGGTAATATTACTTAATGTGATGGTTGTGTCTGTTTTTCACGCACAAGCTGCTTTATTCACGGAGTTACCGCGCTAACTGCACATCGGAAGTCATGGGAAGGAGAATTAAGACGATACTGACTTTTAGTTTTGATACTTATCATAGCAGAGAAGCCCTGCTCACACTCCCATGCACTTGGGAATACTAACAACTGAGCAATAGCTCTTTGGGCCAGAGTTGGGTATGTATAAGCCATCATTAGCCAGAATGGATAAGAGAACATTCTTTATGCTTAATTTTGGCTGTCTTGTAAGATCGAATGTCAATGATTTCTTTTTGTTCTCCTGTTCCTACAGGTAAAACGGATGGATTTATTGTTTTGTGAAAAGCCTAAATAAATAAAATTGAATTTAATTGAATAACAATAAACGGATTAGAATATATGGGCAACTATTTATGCTGTAAAAATAATTCACCAACTCCGTTTTAAGCAGTTTTAGATGGCAGCTACTTTCTTGAAGTAACGTTTCGTTGGGTTGTTTTTGCAACGAGGAAAGATGTGTGAACATTTGATCCTGTTTGGCGTCTATGTTCATTTTCCATAAATCTAGTTTCCACACATAAGCTTGCAATTTAGAAACAAAATCTATGAAGGGTGTTCAGAAAGTAATGCAACTGATTTAATTTCTTGCAGCATTCATTTAACTAACATCTGATTCTTTTGCAGATTATAGATTGGTAACTAAGGTTTACAGATTTTGTAAAAAAATAAGGGTTTGAATTACTGCAATGTGCAATTCAAATTTTAAGCAATCCCTCTATGTCTTCTTCATTAGAAGGTAAAACTGGCATGATTGCCCCAAAGCAATCTCAGAAGAAGCAAAGAGTTGTTATTGAATTTCTACTGTCAGAGGGAAAAACAGCTCAGAACATAAGCAGAAGGCTAAAGCAAGTGTATGGTGATGGTGTAATAGACAACAGCACAGTGACGAGGTGGGTGAAGTGAATCAATGATTGACAGGAAGAACCTGCTGGAAGCGATCTCTACAATAGGCCAAGAAGTGGTAGGCCATCTTCTCACAGTTCTGCTAACATTGATCAGGCAGATGCAATGATTAAGGAAAACAAACGCATCACTATGAATGAGCTTGCTAAGTCATTAGAGGTAAGTGCAGGGAGTGCTGTAAAGATCATGGATACCCTGGGGTATTCAAAAGTGTGTGCAAGATGCATCCCAAGGCAGCTCACAGAGGCTCATAAACATTCCCGTCTGGAAGCTTGTTCTGAACTTCTGGAGTATTGCCATAGTGACAAAACCTATTTGCAACGAACAGTGACCAGAGATGAGACTTGATTTCACCACTTCAAACCAGTGTCAAAGAGAGCATCAATGGAGTGGTGCCATCCCACCTCACCATGCTCAAAAAAGTTCAAGTCTCAGCAGTCTGCAGGAAAAGTGATGGTGACTGTGTTCTGTGTTGGTGTGATACTGGTAGACTTCATGTCCAAAGGAGCAACAATCAATTCAGATGTTTACATCGATACATTAAAAAAGTTGAAAGCAAGAATACAGAGTTTGACCTGCTTTGGAAATGTCTAAGGTTTTATTGCAACATGACAACACTAGGCCTCACACTGCCTCAAAACCTGTGAGGTCATCAGCTCCTTTGGCTGGACAACAATTTCACATCCCCCATATTTGCCAGACCTGGCATTGTCTGACTTCCATTTGTTTGGGCCCCTTAAAGTGATAAAAACGCATCAAAACTGCTGTTAGGAAGTGGTTAAAAATGCAGCCGGTAGAATTTTACAATGAAGGAATATGTGAACTCATTAAAAGGTGGGAAAAAGCAGTTTGGAAAGTGGGAGATTACATCAAGTAACTATGAAATGCTCATGCTATATACTTTCTTGTAATGCACGATTTGTGTACCTTTAAAACTCAATGTCATAAAAAAGAAACCTGATTGCATTACTTTTTGAATGCCCCTTGTACAATATTGCTGTTTGGTTCTTGAAAAAACAAATTCATGTGGTTGAGTGTGTCAAATATATCTGATAAGTAAGCTAATCTTGATAGAAACTTCATATTAACCAAGTAGTTTTTAAAATCGTCATTTCTTTGTGTGAAAAATTCCAGTAACTCATTCCTCAACTCAAAAACCCTTAGCATATTTCCTTGTGATAGCCAGCATGCATTTGTATAGAAAAGTAGACTTTTGTGGGCAGACCCAAGATCATTACAAAGCATTGCAAACAATCATAAATTCAAAGCAGATGATTTCACAAAATTAACAATCTTGATAATTTGCTGTAAGCAGGAAAACAATTCAGTGGGCAACACTTTGGAGCAAAGAGCAAACCTGTGAATAAAGCAATGAGTAAAAATAATATTTGGTGAAGCAGATTTAATGTAAGATTAAAATCCTGATTTTCTACTGAGCATAGCTGAAGCACCATCAGTTGTTCAACCACCTAATTTTGTCCATTCCAAATCTTTTTTCTTAAAGAATTTGTCCACAATATCAAAAATTTCTCTGCCTTTTGTTGTACCAGATATTTCTTCACTCATTAGTAGCTCAGTTTTCACTGTATTATTTTCTGTAAACCTGACATAGGCAAGTAATTATAATTGACAGCAATTGGTGACATCAGTCAATTCATCAAGCTGTATTGAAAAACCAAATTTTGAACCTTGTATTCCTGTAATCACTTGATCAGCAGACATGTCTTGGATCCAATGCCTAACAGTATCATTAGGAAGTGACTCAGAATTTAACTTTTTAACCTGTTTTTCTCCAATTGCATTACAGACAAGTATTTTTGCTGCTGAAGAGTTTCAGCAATCATATGAGCTTTTATATTTTTTGCGACCAATAAAGATACTTCATAAGAAGCATGAAGAATTCCAACACTCTTCTGGTAATTCTGGCCTGTTTAATCTAAGCACTGTCACTTCACAATTTTGCCAAATCACTAAAAATAACTCTTATCTTTATCTTTTTTTTCTTTGTGGCTTAAATCCAGGTGAAGTTTGAGGAAACTCGGTTTCAAGGATAAATTTGTAAGAGTTTTCATACAGATCACACACATACTAAGGTAGACATTTGCCTCCATGTTTGATATTAATAAAACCATACTTTATGTAATCAGGATTATACTTTCTTTTAGATATGCTTTTTACAGAAAACAAATAAAATTAGCTTAAATCTATTAGAACTAATATGGAAAAATAACTTAGTATTCTTACTGCTTGATTGCTGTTGACCCAATTTTCACTGATGAGCTGTACTGAACCAACTTAATAAAGCTATAAGCTACTTAGTAAAGCTACATGTGGTTACAGTGTTGCCATCTTGTTTTCACTAAAATAAACTAGAAATAAAAGAAGGGTTTCCAAATATAAATGCAATAAATTACCATGCTGGTCAGAAAAATCCCAAAGTGAAAAATACATATGTTCCTTCCCCATACAGTGATGTAGATTTCTACTAGTTGTAGAGGAAAAAAATTTTTCTGCCACTTTTAAACATAGGCTACCACTTTAAAAACCATCATGTACCACTTTAAAACCTGTTGTGTACCACTAATGGTACATATACCACAGATTGAGAACCACTGTTCTAGAATTATATTTAATGACTTTTGTTTGGAAAACTTACATCTTTATATGGTCAAGCTACACCAAAAACTTATCTACAGACTATAACAAATATAAATATTGTCTGTAAATAAGTTATTTTAAGTATATGCAGTATATTACATGTTTAATTTACTTTATTTACCTGTATGCAATTTAATTCTAATTTTAAATTTAATTTTGCAATATTTATTCATATGTTTTGAGTTAACACTTGACATAAAAAACGAAACAGGATGTACAGGTTTAGATACAGCGTGGTTAAAAAGTAACTGGCATTAAAAATTTAACTTTGAGTCTATTAAAATATAATGACACATATTGAGTATTATATGGAAAAATATAATTACTCAGTTCAACTACTTAAAGTTTGTAAATAAAACCAAATATTCATATTTCAATTTATGCATCAATGAGTTCAAATCATTTCTTTAAACCAGGGTTTCCCAAACTTTTAGTTGATTGGTACCCTTTGGACACTGTAGCAGATTTGCATGTACTGCGAAAATGTTGTGACGTTTCTGTAAAACAGGGTGGTCCAACTTCTTCACTCTTGTGAGCCACTTTTTGAAATTGTTTGAGCTTGTGGGCTTCAGCCAGGTAGATGTTGTTCCAAATCAAAATGTCCTCTAAAAAAAAAATGTCTTCACTTGGAATCAGCCTTCGATTATTCCTATTTTGTCTCAAAATCATGGTGTCCTCTAAAAAAAAGAAAGGTCTTCACTTTGAATCAGATACAAATTTTCCCAATTCATGCTGAAAATCAAGGTGATCTCCAAAAAATGAAAACTCTTCCCTTTTCAGCAGCCACAAATTTTTTCCATTCAAACCCAAAATCATGGTGATCTGTAAAAAAGTCTTCCCTCTTAATTGTCCTGTTTGACGTAATTATCCACAAATGACAGATTTGAAAATTCTAGACATTTGAGTCTATTATTTCTTCCAGACATGAAATTTAACTTAAATAAGGATATTCTCTCACATAATGAAGTACTTCTTGAGAAGCCTAAAAGTACCCCTAGGGGTACATAAACCCAATTTGGGAACCCCTGCTTTAAACAATCAGGGATGGAACAAACAACTTCAAGAATGTCATTGGGGATAGCATTCAGAACTTGTTAAATTTATATCTACAAATCTTCCAATGTGCAAGGTTTCGTCTTTGACACTTCCTCTTTTGTGTATGCTCACAGATAAAAATTATACCAAGTAAAATCTGAGCTTCTTGAAAGCAATTTGAAAAGTCTGCATTGATCCATAGACCTGAAAAGTGTTGGTCTAATCATGCTTTCACATTAAGAGCAAAGTGGATGGTACATTTTGTGTGAATATCAAGTTATTGATGTTATCCCAGTCAGATATTTTGGGCCACAGAATACTATCAAGCATCTGAAGGTAGCACCTGCATTCATGTGAAAGATATGGACCAATATAATTCTTCTTGCTGTCATTCCACACCATACAACATACAGATTGTCAAATTGCATTCTCCCAAGAGAAATTTTAGGATTGGTTTCATCTGTTCTTCAGTAATGGAAGTTGTGGCAATTTATGAAACCACAAACATGGAGCACTGCCTTATCACTCCAAATAATATTTTCAAACAATTCAGGCAATCTTCATGCCAACTCAACATTAATTTTCTGTATTTCATTCTTTGGCAAAAGTCTTTGGCTTAAACCCTTACCATAATGCAGTTATCATGGACAACAATTCAATTTTTCATGTAACAAGTATTTAGTGGCTTGTCAGTCCACTTTCATGAGCTGCTTGACAAGTTGATTTTTGCAGGCTATAACAAATATTTGCCGCCTTATCTGGTGTTTGACTTGTTTGATGGATGGATGTTTGCTTTTTCTTTTTTATTTATTTTATTTTATCTCTATATTTATCCTCCTAACTCGCAGAAAAGCAATGGAGGCACTATACATAGGATAGGCAATTACCCTGACCTGCTTCTGGAGATACCAAGATATTGCTATCTGCTTGTAATTTAATAAAGATTTGACTGTAATTTAGAACTGCTTGCTAGAACCACCAAGCAGGGGAATATGCCGTAAAGTGTCTTTCCCAAGGACACAACAGAATGGCGCGATATCATTTACAGATCCTATACTTAGCAATTGTATATGACAATTTCTTATTGTCTCCAGACATAATGTTGAGTGCCTAACCATTGATGTACACCACTATCTCTAAACCTTAACAATGAAATTCCACATTCCATAACATGCTGCAATTTGCTTGCTTCTGAATGGTCAAGCAAGAGGTAATTTTCAAAATTGCTACATTACATACTAGGGATATGCTAAAGCTGAAGCTTCAGCAAAGAAATTCTTTTTGCAAAGTATGAAGACAGCTTTGCTAGCATCTCATTACTTATTTTAAAGTAATCCCATAAGGGATTTTCACCTTGTTTAGCCATTATAAATAATAATTAGCTTAGTTCTCCATAACGTTAATGCTAAGATCTGAAGCATCAATGATTAACATGATGATATTTATACACTTAAAAAGATACAATTGTTTATAACCATTATATAATACAGTACATACTTTAGTAACATAATTAATTAGCTACTGACTAATTATAAAACAACAGTATTTACAACACATGTTTCTTAAAGCACTCAGACACATGAGAAATTTTTTCATTTTATATTAAAACTATAGAAAGTCAAGAATTGAAAGTTCAAACAGTGATAACATAGCACACGCTACTATTGATCTAAAGTCAGGCATCTTACTGCCATACTCCTTGCTTAATGCTAGCACAACAGAAGGAAAGATGGAACAAAGTAGGGCTAACTGTAAGTCAGTGTAAACAAACATGCTTCAAAACAGATGAATAATACCACCAGCAATAGCATATAATTTTGTAATAAGCTTTGTATTTGATATAATAATGAATTATATCAGCTGTCAGCATCAAGGATCTTATAATACAGGTTGAACCTCTTTAATCCTGCATTTTTTTATGTAGTACAATTGCCATATATCAGAACAATGTTACAGCTACACTTGTACAGCATAATGCAGGGTAAGCACATGAATATAAAGGGTGTTTTGGGGACCACCTACAGTTTGGGAATTTTCCATGGTCCAGCAAGTCTAAGGTCTAGTGGTTGCTGGATTAGAGAGGTTCAACCTATAATAGAAAAATCTAATAATAATGAAAAATTACCTATGGCTTAAGCTAAAGCTTTGGCACATCTCTATCACATACCATAAAAATCAAGAACCATTAACAAATTCTAGAAAAATGTAATCATGAGTGTTGTTTTGTCTGCAATTCATGCAAGTGTGCCAATGCAAGCTTTAGCACATCCTTATCACATAACATAAAAAACCAAAACCATTAACAAATTCTAAAAAACATGTAATCACAATGAGTGTTGTTTTGTCTGCAATTCATCAGTAACAACAATCACAAGCAAATTTTATTGCTTAGCAACATTGGTTGATTAGCCAATTTTGTCTGCTTTTTCAGCTTTTTAACAACCCTGTATGCAAAATTGGCTAATTGGCTGCTGCAACAGTTTGTTGAAAAACAGTTGACTAAATTGTGCAACTTTCTATGTTTGAGCAACTTCTTTTTCATTTAAAATTAGCTTTATTAACATCAGAGGACAAAAGTGTAAAAATCTAGGATACTATATGTCCTCATTATGCAGTTTAGATAAAGTGTTGTTTGATAAACACCTTCCAATAAAGTTTTTGAATCATGGATTAATTGCATATCCAATTTGCAGATCATTTCATATGATTATCCTATATATATTTCAGACTTTATGCAATAAAACAACTTGTATGTTTAAGTGACTTCCAATCAACAGATAAATAAAATTTTGCATTATCTATTTAATTCTTAATTCAGCAATTTTGTTATCAAGCACTTTTTGAAGCACTCCTATCAACAAAGTCTTATTCACTTAATATATTAAAAAATTATTATCATTATTATCTCTATTTATTCTCCTGAGGTGTCCAGAAATTTTAGTGCAAGGTAATTAAATCTCAGTAATTTTATTGTATGGTAATTATATTGCAATACATTTTGACTGCAGTGTAGTTACATTGTACATAATATATCACATCATCAGTAATTTTGTTGTTTTGATTTTTCATAATCAAATGATTTCGTGTGTTTTGAATGTTTTTGTTTTAGAATGACTTTTTTAACTATAAGAATAAAAATGCAGAATAACAAAGAAATACATCCAACAAAGAGTTTGGGTTAAGGTTAGACCTAATGATTAAATTGTATGGCAATTACATTGTAATACATTTTTACCACAGTGTTGTTACATAGTAATATTTCACATCATCACAAATTTTGTTGTCTTGATTTTTCATAATCAAATGATTTTTGTGTGTCTTAAATGTTTATTTTTTTAAAACAATTTTTTTAATTGTAAAAATAAAGTGTAACAATTAAATAAATCCCACAAAAAGTTAAGGTTAGGTCTAGTAATGATTAAATTACTGACAATGTAATGTACTGGTATGTAATTACCATATAATAAAATTACCCATGATTTAATTACTATTCAATAAAATTACAATGAATCTTCTCTTGACTGACAGAAAAAAGTTTGAGGCATTAAACTTAGGATTGGAAACATCAAGTAATTGCTCTGACCTATGTTTGGAGATGCTAAAACAATGCTGTCTGGCTAAAATTTTTATTCGGTTTTATAGTTTTTTTTATTTAAGAATATGATTGGATTATTTAAGAATATGATTATAAAACTATAAAGTTAAAAAAAAGTGCTGAAAAATGTTTTTCCCAAGGAAACAACAGAATGATGCAAGTAGATTTCATACCATTACTGTGTCAATCGTGTTTGCAATCAATAAAGCACTCTTACCCACATGGCCATGCTGCTGGCAATATCAAACAGTAAACACATAAAAATACAATACTTGCTTTTTATTTTGGCTAGAGCATTTCATTTATTCTGATGTTTTAAAAAATGTCACATGTTAAGTTGTCTAATCAGCAACCAAATTACCTTTACTTCTAGCCCCAAAAACAATACCACTATTTTTGTATAACAATAAAAAATTTGCTCCAGCTGTTTTCTTTCTTTTGCTAATATTCATAATTAGAATTACAGCCAATTCGAATGAAATAGTTATTTTTATTGAAATGCATATGTATTAGCATTAAAAGTATCATAATTAGTGATGTACCGATACCACATTTTAAGCCGATACTGATACCAGCATTTAGAGCTGATACCGATATCACCAATACTTTTTTATCTATCGAGCACCATCAGTAAAAGTTTTTGTAAGTAACATCAAAGAATGTATTTACTAAATCTAGCTTGATATTGCATTTTGAATTTTTTCCAGATATATATCTATCATTATTCATTACAATATTATTGCAAATCTGTAAAAATCATTAATTATGTTAGAAATCCAATCCAGTTCCAGGAGGAAACAAAAATTTTTTACATTTATACGACAAAAAAAAAATTTTATATTTATTTTGTGCTTAAAAAGTATCAGCTATATTTACCAATACTGATACTACTAGCCGATACCACAAAAATAGGCCAATACCACCAATACCGATACTTAAGTATCGATACATCACTAATCATAATAGTTTGTTATGATATCAATAGCATACATGCAAAATTTATAATTTCTGCAGACAAATTATAGATGTTATAAAGATATGATCACCATGTCTATTATAAAAATTATAATGTTTTAATTTCTTATATTTCTACACACAATAAATTTTGTTGAAATACAGGTTGGCTATAATGATACAAGAGTCATTTAAAGTAATAATTTACAAGGCAAAATGAAAATTTTATAAAGAATACAACATATGTTTTAACCCTTTCACAGCCAGCCCCTCCTATTTGAAGTATCGCTACTGGTCTTGATAAAGCCTGTTAAAGACCAAACAGTGGGAGATATTTTTAGACTCTTGTTTATATATGAGTATATTTTTATTTTTTAATAAGACTCTATATTAACTCATTTGATTGTTTTTAAGCAATATTTTACATTAAAACATGAATAGATATTTCATATATTACAAAACTATAATATCATTTTATCATTATTTTCGAAAATGTTGTTTCAACACTTAATTAATGCAGAAATATTCAAAATATGTTTATTATAGTAAATTCCTACTTTTAAAAATGACAAAATAAATTTTTGCTGCTTATGATGCTACAACCAAGAAAGGCTGATTAATATCGGTGATATCATATATTAGCTGCAAAAGGATTAAGCATAAAAATTGCAGAGCATGCAAACATAAAAATTACTGGAAATGTCATATTGCCAATCAAAAATGCAATCATGAAACACATACTTATACACTGTGCCTCTGATCAAGAACACTTGTTATTAATCATTGAGCAAAATGATTAATTTTAAATCATTGCAAGTTATACAGGGTGGACCATAATGATGGGACACATTTTTAATGCTTTTTTCTCAAATTATATAAACAACACAAAGCACTAAATTTATTTATTACATAACTTATACACAGGAGTTTAACGTATTATCTAAGATCTGAATACTAAATCATTGAGATATTTGCCATCATGACAATATTTAACAGCTTGATTTTTCATATCACATAAAGTGTGGTTTAGCATATCAGCTGGAAAAGCAGTAATCTCTTTATGGATACTTTGTGTTTTAGTTCCTCTGTTGTGTGGAACCTTCCTACGTATACCCGATTTTTCTGGTAACCCTACAGAAAAGGTCCACTGGGTTACATCAGGTGACCTAAGTGGCCAATAAAGATCCTCAAATACTGTTGTGATATTGTGCAATAGATGACGTAGTGTTTTCTTAAACGCTTCTTAATCAGCGCCTTCTGCTCGAACAATTATTGGACACGCGCATCTCCAAGCATAATTGTTACAAGTTAAATATGCGCCTTTATTTCGGTTCTTCAGTCAGTTCAAAGTATCAAGCTACTACAGCAAACGAACTAAAAGCATTCTATTTCAATACGGTTGTTTTTTGGCTAAGTGATTTTGTGAATATTTATTATTGTTTTTTTAATAAACCTGTGTATTCGTGCAAAGATACAACAAATACATATACAATTTTTTGGGAGTCCATGACATTATGAGGGTCACCAAAATCTGTACCTGAAAGTAATGAAACTTGATATAATATTCAGATGTTAGGTAATACGTTAAACTCCTGTGCATAAGTTATGTGATAAATAAATTTTGTACTCTTTGTCGTTTATATACTTTGAGAAAAAAGCATTTAAAATGTGTCCCATCATTATGGTCATCCCTATACATATAAGCCTTTTAAAATTAAATTATGAGCTAGCTTATAAAAACTGAAAAGTTGAACAAAATACTAATTAGGTTACTTTAAATCACATTAATGAGGATTAAAACTATTTTTCCATATTTGGTCAATCACACCCAATTTTGATTTTACAGCATTAATAAACAATTAAACTTATAAACATACAAAGTATGCCTTATAAAAAGAAAAACATATTAGGAAGATATAACAATTTAAATGGAAGAATAGTTGTTTTCATATTATGGCGTGCAAGAAAAAGTAAGATTATAGCCTATACTTTTTGGTAGCATTAACGACCATTTTTTAAGTGTCTATTTACTTTTTCCATAAAAATTCAAAAAATTTAACCAAACTGCATATTTAAAAAAAAATTGGTATATCACCTAGTGATTGGTTTATGTCTATTGCATAAACCTAGGCTTACCATGCGTTCCGATTCACGTGGGACAGTCCCGATTTTTAAGGTTTTGTCTCGGCGTCCCGTCTGGTTAACATTATGTCCCGATAGACTTAATTTTGTATGATGTACCCATTATATATTTAAAGAAAATTACCACCTGCACAGTAAAATCTGTAAACAACAGATCAAAATTAGCAGGATTACTTATTATTACATTAGCACGTGAAAGACTGAACTAACATCGTGTATAGCCATACAGCACCATCTAATAGGCAGGTCATGAAAACAGTGGTGCGCATGCGCATCAACACGGAAAATGAATTTCGTGCCGGAAAATCAAAGGATTCGGATTTTTGAAGGTCAACTGTATCAATTTAAGTAAAGATCTTTTTTTACAGCACTTGTTTTTAGGGACAAAAATCAAAAAATCCGAGTCACTTTCTAAGTGAAGACCTTTTTTTAGAGAACAATAGTTTTTAGGGACAAATTTTTTTTTCACAAACTTCCCAATTTACCCCTTCAGAAATATGGTACGCCTACACAGTGGTGGTTTGTCCATAGGAGCTGCAGAGGTGCAGCACCCCCAAATTTCTGCCAAGCAACTGTAAATATTATCAGCAAGGCTTTAACATTTTTTAAATTCTATTCTAATTTTTCTTAATTTTCTTCACATAAATTTAAATTACGTCCGGATCATTATCATCATCATCATCATCATCATCATCATTATCATCATTTTCCGGTAAAACATTAAATCAATTGGATGTATTTCTCTTTGCCCGCTTGTCCTTTTGGGGTTGCGGTGGCAGCAGGTTTTGTATCATTTAAATAGATTTTCGGCTCATCGTGGAGCTCAAACACTCTGGATAAAACGTTCCCTTTAGATAGCCACCGAACTTTTGTGTAATACAAAAGATTTTTATGTTCAGATTCCATGTCTTTGCAAAGTTTTCTAAATAGACGAGTGTGCAAAGAGCTGCTTTTCACAAAATTTGCTATTTTAATAGTAACATTAAGCACATCTTGCAGACCACAAGGTAAAGTTCGTGGTTCACCCCTTTTTTAAAATATCATATATTAGAACTCCAGGTAGACATATATAGTACTTTATTAAGTATATTTGTGTATATATGATCTAGTATTGTTGCTGAAGCTGAGCTCATTCTTGTAGGTATATTTATCAGTGAGTAGCATCGGAATCCTGGAGGTATGCATTGGAATTCCAGTAGAATCCTGGAAGTATGCATTGGAAAGAAGAGGGATGAAAGTAAATAGGTCAAAGACTGAATATCTGTGCATAAATGGAGGAAATGACGACGAAATAGTGAAGATGGAAGATACAAAAGTGCCAAGAGTAAAGAAATTTAAGTATTTAGGATCAACGGTGCAAAAAAGTGGTAGTTGTGAGAGGGAAGTAAAGAAGAGAATACATGCAGGATGGAACGGATGAAGAAGAGTATCGAGAGTAATCTGCGACAGGATGTTACTAGCTAGAGTAAAAGAAAAAGTGTACAGTTCATTGGTGAGACCAACAATGTTGTATGGACTTGAGACGGTGGCAGTCACAAAGAAACAAGTAGAAGAGATGGAAGTCGCAGAGATAAAAATGTTGACGTTTGCCATGGATTGACGAGAAAAGACAAAATTAGAAACGAGTTCATCATGGGTACAGTTAAGGTAGAACGGTTAGGAATGAAGATGAGGGAGGGCAGGCTGAGGTGGTATGGACATGTCATGAGAAGAGTATGTAGGACGAAAGATTATGGAAATGGAGTTACCGGGAAAGAGGAAAAGAGGGAGACCAAGAGAAGATATGTAGATGTAATGAAAAAAGATATGGGGGAAGTTGGTGCAAAGGAGATGGATGTTGAAGACAGAAAGGTTTGGAGGATGATGATACACTGTGGCCACCCCTGACTAAAGGGAATGGC
Organism: Diplosoma virens; assembly: GCA_963680785.1. NCBI lineage: Eukaryota > Metazoa > Chordata > Ascidiacea > Aplousobranchia > Didemnidae > Diplosoma > Diplosoma virens. The sequence goes on along the minus strand of OY796882.1, from coordinate 22,499,876 downwards.
CGAAAAAAGGAGAAGAAGAAGGGGCAGATCGCGGAAGAGAATTTTCTTCAGTCGTGAGTTGTAAATTTTATAATACATTCGTTTTAGTTAGAGACACTGGTCTCTGTTTGTTTGCGGAGGAAAGTCTTCAACGAGTCAATCAGAACTTAGCCGAAGCCAACTGTGTATAAAAGCTCCAGGCTCATAGCAACTACTTCTTGAGCCGGAGTAAAATAAAATTAGACACAGCTTTGTTTCAGCGTAGGTATTCTGGTTTTTTTTGCTCAACTGCTCCCTTAGGATTCCCAAACAAAGTCTATGACAGTTTCAGTACAACCGATCTGGGGCATCACTCCGACAAATCTGGGGCATTACTGCAAGTGCTTTTCCACTACGTGTGTCCAGTTCGTTGTTCCGCCTAACATCACCAAAGTGTAACTCTAAGATACTTAAACTTCTCCGTTTGTGGGAGAGGTACTCCATTTGTCAAAAAAAACACTAAACAGGGTGCCTCGACATAATTCCAGGTTTTAAAACAAATTTTAAAAAAAAATTTTGAATTGGCAACTTCTTGAGCTGCTGAAATTAGAAAATTTGGTTAAATCTACTTCGAAGAAAAACCGATTGTAGTAAGAGTTACTTTTTGAGAGAAACAGAGTTAGTTTAAAGTGAAACTAGTTGATTGAAATTCTTCTCAATTATTTTAACAAATTTTATAAAACAATTTTGGGCCCGCGAGTACAATCTGTGAGGAATTTTTTTCTTTTTTTATCTCTTAGAGCAAATAATTTTGTTTCTTTTTACTCTCACTCCAATCGGCTTTTCTTCGAATTAGACTCGACCAGTTTCCGGTCGAGTTTAATTCGAAAACCGATTGGAGTGAGAGTTAGTTTTGGGAGAAACAGAGTCAGTTTAGAGAAAAAAGTTGGTTCAGAAGAAACTAAGTTTTTCTTGAGCATCTTAAGAAATTTTAAAAAATTCCAAAAAATTTTGGGCCCGCAAGAACATTTTGCGGGGCGTTTTTTTTCTTTTTATCTCTTAGAGCAACTAATTTTGTTTCTTTTTTACTCTCACTCCATTCGGTTTTTCTTCGAATTAGACTCGACCGTTTTAATTGCAACTCAAAAATTTCACGCAAAATGACGCAAATGACACAATCCATTGACACTTTATATAGAACAGGGGTTCCCAAGCTTTTCTCAGGACAACCCCAAAAACAACTTTTAAGTGTCCAGTACGGACCCCAGGTCAATATATTAATATATTTTTTCTTTTTTTTTTCACAAAACTTTAGAGTTTTTTTCACTGAACTTCAAAGTTTGGTCATGTGGTGGTATTTAGTAAAATAAGCAAAAACATTTAAACTTTTTATTTTAATTCAAAATTAAAAATAACGAAATCACCAAAAAATTTTCAGTTTGGAAAATTAAAAAAATTCTCTTATTGGGAATGGTCACTCTTTAATCAATTTCCTGTATCTGGGGATGTATGATGTCAGGCAATATATCAAAGAATTTTCCAAGTTAATGTTTGTTATACGGCTGCGATAATCATTTTTAATGAACACCAATAATCAGAATCCTGCCTCACCATATTCCTGAAAATGACAAAATCGAGAATAATTATTGGTTTTAGCTTCTTCTCGCAGTATCTACATCTTGCTGTCAAAAGCTTTTATTGAGCTTTGAAAGTCAAACACCCATTTGCCTTTGCCTTGAAGTTCAGTGTTAAACGTGTTCAAAAACATCAGTAAGAAGTACAAGGCGAGCAAGAAAGTGTGGATCATAAAAATAACGAGCATTCTTGTGCTTCTTATCTTGCAAAAATGCGGCAAGTTCACTACGAAGAAGGAAAACCCTTTCTCCGTGACAGCCATCTGACAGTAGTGTGCATTAATAATGTGTGATGATTAGAATTCTCAGTGAGCATAATTGTTTGAACATGCGAGAATGTAGATCCCTAGATTTCACATAATTAACAGTGGATATGAGTACCTGCATCACATCAGAAAAGTTCGGAGACAAGGGACAAGTCCTTTGAGGCCAAACTCTGGCGATGGATTATACAGTGATTTATTTTAATGCGAGGATATTCCCTCGAAAAAATTCCCAGAAATCCAATATTCTTTCCCATTATTGATGGGGCACCATCCATACCACATTCGATCACTTTATTCCAATCCAGGTTTTTTTCAGTGAAGAACTTATTAATACCATTAAAAAAATATCTTCGCCTCTTGTTGTGGTTTCAAGTGAAATGCAAGCAAGCAGTTCCCCAGTGATTGAGCTCTCTTTCAGAAATCTCCCGAAGATTAGGAGCTGCGCTTGTGCTGTTATATCAGTTGACTCATCCACTGCCAGAGCTGTCCATGGAAAATTTTTAAAATCCTCTAAAATCTCTTCTTTTAGATCAGCAGCAATAGTTAGATTGCGTCTTGTCATGTATTATTACTAAGACCAGAATCATTAACATCTTTATCTACCTTTCCAGCAAATGGTTCACCCTCAAATATTTCACAAAATTTTTTTAAAGCAGGCTTTATGATAGTCTCACCCTTAGTGGAAGGTCGCTTATGCTGAGCAATAAGAAAAGCTGTCTTGTAAGAAAATATTTCAATCTTTTCTTTTTGTGATACAGCTGTGCATAAAATTGCCTGCGACTTCGTTAAATTTTAATAACGATACTCTCTTGCGGGCCTCTTCTGACATAACAGCAATATTTGCATGAGTTTCCATGTGTCTCTGAAATTTAGTAGGTTTTAGTGATTCCTCGGCAAGTTTTTTAGAACACACAACACATATTCCTTTACCACTTACGTCAGCAATCCCGTACTTATCGAGGAATAATGAATTGATAGAACGTTTTCGTTTTTTGGTGGAAGCTTTAGTAGGTGTTTTAAAAAACTTTTTCATTATGGCTGAAAAACAATTTTTATTTAATTAAAACTAGGGCTGGTAATGATTAATTTATTTTTAATAGTTAACTTTTAGGAAATTAACGATTAATTAATATTTAATTTCGATTAAATCAAAATTTCTGCAGTGCATTTATTAACTGACTAAATGAAGTTGATTTTGCAAGTTCAAATTTTAAATATTGTAGCGAGTGTTTTTTTAAAGTGGTAAGTTTGCGACCTGTTAGATTCATGGTATGCAAACGATTTGTCATTAAGAATGCAATAAACTTGGTCACCATTTTTGATATTATGGTCAGCCAACAATTTAAATCCAAAATGTTCTTGTAATTTACCTGATACAGGTTTATATTTAATAAATCACTTCTTCTCTGTTGCCTATTACTGTTATCTCTATTATTTTTCTGGATGTTAATACATTTATCCAGATGGGTTAAAAATAAAATTTAAATTCGATTAATAGTTAAACAAAAATTTAATCTGTAAAATAAATTAACGATTAATCGATTAATTAATCTTTAAATTTCACAGCCCTAATTAAAACATTTCGATAAGTTTTATTACACACGCACATGCATGCACAATCGCACATTATGTATGCTCTTATGTACGAGTATACTGTCTGTCGTTATTTCCGCCTACGCGTGTTGGCCAATAAAAAAGTAAAAATTGGCTTAAACTTACTTTACTTATTTCTTGAAAAAAATTTAGGTCAGTTTTACTTTATAGCACACACAGTTAGAGCAAGTGCTTACTTGCCTCTGCTAGCCTATCATTTATAAAATGCCTGGATTAAAAGAATTCGACTGCTTAAATAGCCATTGTACGCTATTTTGATTGAAGACTCGGAAAAGCCTAATCTACTATTTTTTTTTTTTTTTTTTTATCTCTTTATTTATCCTCCTGACTCGCAGAAAAGCGACGGAGGCGCGATACATAAGGTAAGCAATTACCCCGACCTGCTTCCGGAGATGCCAAGATATTGTTGTCCGCTAGTAAATTAGTAGAGATATTACTGTAATTTAGAACTGCTTGCCAAGACCACCAAGCAGGGGAATATGCCGTAAAGTGTCTTTCCCAAGGACATAACAGAATGGCGAAAGTGGGTTTTGAACCGAGACCATGTTGATCATCAGTCCGGTGCTTTAACTACTTGATCACGCCTCATATAAAATTTAAACAATTTTTTTTATAATTAATGGGGAAATTATAATTAAATATTGAGTTTTGCGACAGATGGCACTAGAGAGTACCATCTGTGGCATTATGCATCACGATCGCCGAACCCGAGCTCACCGTCTCACGGTTTTGAGTTTTAAACTTTTATCAGGGACAGTTGGCTTACTCGGGTTTAGTCGCAGAGCTGGTCATGTAAGAAAGGGTAAATCTAAGATTTGTGGTTTCTATCAAGTGCAAGACTGCACTGGTACGAACGGCATTGTGCATCACGCACGCCGATGACGATGCTAGTAATATATCGAGTTTTGGGACAGATGGCACTAGAGAGTACCATCTGAGTGGGCGTGCGTGATGCACAATGCCGTTCCTACCAGTGCAGTCTTGCACTTGGTAGGAACCACAAATCTTAGATTTACCCTTAGACCAAGGCCTCACGAAGTTATTTATATATATATAAGTTCGTGAGGCATAACAGGAGATAGAGTTGTCTATTTTTTTCTATTAGAAATAGTATCTGAAATTGTACAAGTGCAACCATGCAGTTTGATGCATTGCTGACTTGCTGCCCTTAATATTTTTGTGAGCTATACAATAAAAATGCTTTTAGGGCATTGTTTAGTAAAAACAGATGAGAAAGTAACTCTTTTTATTAAACTAGAACATGTGATGATGTGAAAAAATCAATTAGACACTTACACGTTACCATTTCTTTTTCCCATATGAGCTCTCCTATCGGAAAATGTTTAAATTACCTCGTTCTTCACATCTGCTGAAAGGAATTCTCTTTTGATGCTGATTAAAGCCAAGTTTGTTAGGTGTTCCTGTAGCATAGATGACCTTAGAAATGTTTTTATCAATTTTAACTTTAAAAATGACCTCTCACAGCTTGCAATTGAAAATCCGATGGTGAGCAGTAACCTATATGCAATGCATAAAGTTGGGATGACATCCCTCCTAAACTGCATTAAACATTCAAAAGCATGCTTAGGATTAGAGGAAACTGCATTTCCTTTCGCTCAAAGAAGCATAACAAAGTCAATAACGTCATTGTACATTTGATTGGCTGTTACATCTTTGTCATAATAATTTGCAAAGTTCAAATAATTTCTCTTTCTTGCTCATGACCAATATCAATTGAACCTAAACTCAGGATAAATGAAATCGATTTGTGAGGTCTTGCAGGCGAATACTGCGGTCCCCAATTTTGGCTTTTAATCTGTTTACAATCTCTAGCATTACTGCATTTATTTCTTGTTGTGCTGTGAGTTCACTATCTCGCGCTTTTTCTCCTGGCATCATTCTTTTTCTTCTTGGTAGTGCAATTGGTATGTCCCATTTTTCGCAATATTTATTTGCTGAATGTACTGCATTATGCATAATTTCTTCACTTCTCAAATTCAAGATTTGAATAAGCTTTTTAGGTCACAAAACGCCTCATTGAACCCCATTTTCGGATCCTGCAGACGCTTTGAAACTTTGTTTACTGATTTTAAAATTGGATACCAGAAATTTAATAAAAATATAATAGGAAATTGTTGAATAGAGTGTAGAAGTGCTCTTGCATCGGATTTGGTATCCCTAGAATAGTCTCCTTACGGCAAGTAATCAAGGCTTGCAAAAACTTTATCAAATTCTTCGTACGTTACTCCCACAGCATCGTATCTGGAACTCCATCTTGTTTGATATTGTCTTTTCACAGTTCAGGAAATAAATAATTTTAGCTCTTTCCAACAAAACGTATATGAAAAAAAAAGTTTCTCCAGAAGTCCAAAAAAAGTCACAACAACAGAATGTACACCACTTGCATGGATACAGGCTAAATTGAGGCTATGGTTCTCACAATTCACAAATACAGCTTTAGGATTGACTCCCAGAATTTTTTTGTTGAACGCCTCCTCTTACTCCAGCCATAAATGCTGCGTTATCGTATATTTGGCCACGGCAATCAATGATGAAAATTTTATCTTGCTCCAATTTCTGTAGAATTTTATTTACAAAGCTGCCTCCATCTTTTTTGTCGATTTGAAAAATTCCCATAAATATTTCCTTTATTTTGATTTTTCTATTTTCATCAATATGTGGATAACGCAAAATTTCTGAAACTTGTTCTTCGTGGCCAATATCTGGAGTTAAACCCAACATTATTGTAAAATATTTTGCATCCTTATTTTCAGAAATTATTTTTTTCTTGATAGTTTCACCAAGGAGATCGATTATTTCATTCTGACTTCTGTTGGAAAAATAGGAAACACTTTTTGGTTTCTCTTGGGCACTTTGCACGTGTTCAGCTAAGATTACATCATACTTAGCCAAAAGTCTGATCGTTGCAAAAGAATTTCCCACATTTACATTATCACCGATTGTCTCCTCAGGCTCTGACAAACCAGATATTTCTTCTCCTTGATGTCCACGTAAGGCCAGATTCTGTTTTGCTAAATATGAAATAACCTCAGCAATCCGTTCAGTTACACTTTTCCATTTCTGCTTTTCAGCAAAAACTTGTTGTTGAAGTTGAGCATCTATCATAGCTGAACGGTGAAATTGAACTACAAGGTTCAAGTATTCCCTCATACAAACCCTATAAAAAGGTCTTGTTTTGTGATTTTTTTATTTGTGGATTCAACTTTCTCCAAGTGCAGAAACCTTGTTCCTTGCTAAAGTTTCAAGAGAACTGCCCTTTTGAAAATAAGAAATATACAAAACAGTAACATGCTTGCCGATATGAAAGTATAACAACCATTTTCTCGCTACAATTTCTCCATTTGTGGAAATTTTTTCAAACCACTGCTGGGATAAAAATCTCCCATCCTTTTCAGCAAATGGACTACTTTTATTTTGATATCTTTCCCGCCCATGTTGTATTATTGTTATCTTTAAGTTATCTGGAACTGCTTTTTTCAAATACCCAAAATTGTTTCTTGGCAAAAAGTGCTGAAACCTCCTTTTTCTTCTCCGCTAGAATCATTATCTTGACATGGAGACGGGGAAGAAGCAGTACTATTATTATTGTGTTCTGACTCCACACTGGTAACTGAAGAGTTCTCCGCTTCCTCATTATTTCCTATTTCTTCTACCTCCATTCTACTTCTTTTTATCCGTGTGTTTAATGCCTCTTTTTGTCGAGACTCTGCTTCTTCTCTGGCGCTTTTTTTTCCTGTTCTGTGCTCCACTTGGTTGCACTTTCTTCATCAGGGTTATAACGTTATAAAAAAATTTAATTATTAAATTAATATTATTTTACAGGCCTACAGGAACAGCATGTTAAAGAAAAGAATAAATAATCAAAAGAGAGTTGACAAGTTTAAAATTACATAGTGGTGTCCAGTTTACGTATCTACGGACCTGCAGTCTTCCTCAATTATTAGAAATAAATGTAAATTAAATAAAGTAAATAAATTAAATAACTGTAAAGAAAGATCATTATATGTTTGGTTTTTGTTCAGTATATAGCAAATTGATTGAAATTTTGTAAATAATGATTTCAGTACAAAAGCTGACACTGCAGAAGAGTTTCTACGAAACATAATTACACCATGCCCCCAAGCAAGATCCTATCAGATCCATGCAGCATATGTTAGTAGACCTACGATAAGAAAAAGCATGTATTTTTAACAATTTAATATAATAAAATGTAATTTTTGTAATTTCACTCTTTGGATGCCCCCTACCTTGGATGCCCAGAGCCATCGCCCCGTTCGCCCCCCCTTCTGAACGCCACTGCCTAAAAGCATTGCTCTATGTTTATGCTATTGAAAATGTATGTGCTTATTGTGGCATCACTATTTGATTGTTCACAATGAAATCGCTTGATGTTGATTTACAGATTTGAATTGTATGTATGCACTCTACAATAAAGATAGTTTGTTATCAGTAGGCTATAAAGGTATTGGAACTAATGTTTAAGTAAACCCATATTTAATTTAAAGTTGGAATAGCAGTGAAAAAAAAGTGATTGAAAACATAATTTTTTCCTGAGTAAAATGCTATAAAATTTTTAAAAATTTGTTCAAAAATAAGTTTGCAATAAGCAAAAATAAGAGACCCCACTTTTCTTTGCAAAAAATCTCTTTTTCTCCCAATAATTACTACTAGCGACAAGATAATTTAAATTTTTAAGTCGCTACGTGTCGCTAGAGCTGTACTCTGTCTGGCGAAAAAAGTTTTGTCAGAATATTTTGCAAAGCGCGCGCGTTATGCTCGATATTTCTCCCAGGAAAATATGACAAACGGTACATTACTTATTCGAACAACCATATTTTGAACTTTATCTGAGTGTGTGTGCTTGCATGTCATTGTTTGAATCTTTGCTCGCCTTCACTTTGAACAAGAAAAAAAGTTTCGGCTAATTTTTGTGACAATATATAAAGAAGAAATGTCAAGCTCATAGTTTATTTCAGCTTGCTCAGCAAAGTAACGTATGTTCTTATCACTCAATAAATCCTTATGTAACAAATTTAATCGACTAATGTATTTTTGCTAAAGCATGAAACTGCACCAGTATTATGTTTTACAAAAATATTTTAATTGGGTTATTTAAATTTTTTCACTTTAGCAAATAGAAATGTATCACTCAGTTTTTTTTATGCATTTTATGTAATAAGCAATAAAGCATTTTTCAAACACAAAGTTCACCGTCCATACGGCACAGCAGTCAATTTATTTTTTTTATATTTATCCTTCTTACAAAAAAGCGTCTGAGGCACTATGAATACAGCTACTGACAAGCAATTACCTCCACCCGCTTGTGGAGATGACTAAATATTGCTGTCCACTTTAAACTTTATATGTATGTATATTTGTAGCTTTTTTATTTATAGGCATGACAGAAATCGAGAGCTGCCTGTTATATTCACCATACAGCGGAAAGTGCTGTAAATTTACTTTCTTAAGGACGTAATTTTTTAAGATTTGTGGCTTCTACCAAATGCCAGAATGCACTGATAGAAACGGCATTGTGCATCGCGCACGCCGATGAGCAGATGTTAGGAATATATCGAGTTATAAGACAGATGGCACTAAGGAGTCACAATATGTGACGATGCCGTTTTTATCTTTCAAGACGGGAGTCACAATATGTGACAATGCCGTTTTTATCTTTCATAATTATGACCTGATCAGCTAAAATATAATTTATTACGTTGAACAATTTATGTCTGTACCGTTCGTTACGGGGCTTTCAGATGCTTTTTGTTCTGGCTGATTAAGAATTCTGGCTTCGCAGCAAGACACAGCCCTATATAAATGAGCGTGCGCATGTGCTTTGGCCTTGTGACGTAAACAATGAACTTCAAAGGTTTTTCAAGAAGTTTTGACCTAAAAAAGTATGTCTAATTAGTTTTTCTGCTCACCTGAGTTCACGTGACTTGTAACATATTGTGACTCCCGTGGTGAAAGAGTTAGCTGGTTTGTCAAATCTTAGATGTTTTGTACATCCATCCTTTACGATACCTCAGCGACTCCACCAACCCCATGACCTGTTTACGACCCCACCTAATTATCACTCCGACCTTATTTGGGGTAGCGACCCCTGGTTTGGAAACCCCTGATATAGAAGAATCAATGTACTTTGGAGTTGGAGTGAATACAGCTTATTCAGAGTAGAATCTGGACCGGTAACGGGATTAAAAATGTTTGAACAATAATTAGATAGTTCTGGGTTCTTGTTATTTAGATTTTTTTAGCAGAAATAACCACTTCGAACACTAAACTACAAGTTTATAGTAGCTTAATATTAAGTTTTAGGAGCTTCTTGCTGTTAAATATTATTAAAATTAGAAGTTGTACCTCGTAAGCATAAAAAAAATTGAAAGACACATTCTCAAAAATTGAAGTAGCTCATTAATGTCGGCTATACGTGAGTATTGAGTAGCCTAAGTAAGACAGCTTGTGTTGCTTGTTAAAATTAGATTAACGCCACATTTTCTTTGCTTCTAAATCAATTTTAATTTTTTATTGATTATATTTATTACTAGAAACTTTTGCTCTTTGTAGGCATTTAGAAATTTCTTGATGTTTTATTCTTCCTTTAGTACGCTTGGTATAATTGTTGTATCTGACTATTTGCCATCAGTTAATGTATCTATAAAGCAGCATTTTTTGATTAGCCTAATAGTCAATTTTTGGCTAAGATACAATTTTGTTTACTGATTCAAGTAGAATGAGGAGTTTGGCAGAAGGTTAAACCACTTGAGATATCAATGCCTCTACATTGCATGCGACTGCGTTAAAACTTCTATCTTTCTTTCATCGTTGTGCTATGATTCACGGCGATCTTTGTAATTTTACAAGCATCGTAAGATTTAATCGCCATCGGGATTTATAAGGTTAATTGTTAAGCAGATCTAAAAATATTTTTATATCACGAATTCAAAGGGCACAATCTGCCCCCTCCCCCACTTCCGGCGCCCCTGCACGTAGGATTGTAGGCCGGATACAAGCTTTTATTTAGTTGGCCATATTGGCTAATCATTTTTACCATAATTAGTTGGGTTGCAATACTTGATTAGGCTAATATTAAATTAGAATTTCACGTATAAGTGTAGCCTTATCTACAAATATTCACATACAATAGTTACAAACACTCTAGACCTACTGTATTCAACTGCTTCTAGAGGGCCATAAACTTCTCCGATGAATTACTGAAAGTGAGTCGTATACAGTTCGTCAGTTAATTAATGGAAAAGAAAATATTATAGATTGATTCTTTAATTGTTTTATCGATAATTATTCTGTTTTTAACTCGTATCTATAATGCAATATTTGGAGTCATTTTTTGTTTTGGTACCTACATACATTCGACTGAAATTATGCAGCAACACATTTAACTAAATCGACTAAAAATTATTAGGAAAAAATCAAGTTTGCATCATACAAGATAAATTTGAATGTTAATGCAATTGACAATTTTGCGGTAGGCAAAAGTATTTGTTAGCTCGTTAAAAATTTTAAAGCTTTTTTCGTCTTCCTATAGGTCTGTTTTCCAGATAAAAGATAAAAGATAAAAACTGAAAGTACGCTATTTAGGCCTACAGAAATACATGCAATCTATATGTAAACCTGGTTTATCTTCGTAATAGTTTCGATTACGTTTATTATACACCGCGGTAACCGTAATCGAAGCGTAGTCGGTAACGACAGATTATCAAACTTAACAAAACTATACTGGGCGCAATGCCTGCGATAATGCTTTTTTTAAGTAAAAGAACTTTTTATACATAGGATTATGATAAAAAAGAAACTAGATAGTTCAGTAAATGTATAAACGTTAAGATAAGTGATGAAACTTGTTACGACTTCCAATATCTAGACAGAAAAAGTTTATCTGCGATGAATTTTAAACCAACATATAATGCTATACTTCCAACTGCAACAAAAAGAAATATAGGCCAGCTGCATAAAACGTCGTTTGGTGACGTAGCAGTGATTAAAGATCGATGAAAGGCAGGAGCTTGGTTGAATTTGCTCGAGAGTTCGGATTGAGGATTTCTTTCCAAACCTAAATTTCGTGTTTGCGTGAAGTTGTCGTACGTTTTAGCTAAATTGACGTTATAAAACAATAATGGGGTTTAAGAACAAACAAAGTTGTTCAAAGCAAGAAATAAAATGCTTGGGCGATTTAATCCAACATATTGTATAAAAGGTAAATGCAAAAACAAAAAAATTTCTAAAAGTTAAAAGAAATTTGAAAATTTATTATTCAACAATTTTTTTGAAGTGCTGGTGCCGGTTTATTATAATTTTTCGTGACAAAAAATAAAGTAAAACTAAACTACGCTAAGCTATTTAAATTCTACATTATGGTCATTTTTTAACGAGGGCTTAGCGCAGGGTGGTAAAAGTTTTTTTTATTTCTGCCGGCCACTTTTTAAAAATACAAAGACTGGCGGTTTGCACGTAGTCCAAAACTCTCCAAATAAATTAGTGTGGACTAAAAAAGACTACTGTATTAATGAATACTTTTAATCGTAATCAAAATGTGGCTTTTCTTCATAGGCTATGTCAATAACACAGAGCATCGCTTTTGGAGGTTGTTAGCTTTGCTTTGAAAAAAAAGTTTAAATGAGCAAGATGAACAATGTTTGCAATTGTTTGGGTGGCTTCGATTTTGTACAACTCCAATTTAGCCTATTTATTGTTTTGCAAGCTTTTAAAAACAGTTTATGTCAAAAGGAATTATTTGCAAATAACAAGATCATCAACATTCAATTAGTATAAAAAAAAATTCATACCTTGTTCTGATAACCATCCACTTTGTATCCGCTTTGAAATTGTCATGTGATGAAATTCAGAAAAAATTTTTGATTTTCGATTTCTTCTACTTTTCTAAAATCAAAAAATAACAGTTATTAGTAAGCTATCGCTTCTGAAAAGTAGTTCATATTCGTAAGCTACTGCATTGTCACGCAATAGGACTTTATCACATTGTGCTTCCAAAGGCGATTTTCTCAAAAGCTTTAAAATCTCTAGCTATGTTTAAACTTCATCTTTTACAGCCTAATAAAAGTAAAATAAAATATTTTCTAAAAAATAATCCAAAATCCAACAAAGAAAAAATAAAACTTTTTAATGTTATTTGAAAAAAGAATTAAACTATAAAACAAGTTTATAAACATGAAAAGGTTTTTTTAATAGATTTCAAAGGCTATTTCGCATTTCTAGACGTGAGAAGATTAAATGTTGATCTTTTGTTAGATAATAACTGCAATATCTAACAGTCGGCAGCGTGGTCGAGTGGTTAGAGCGCCGTGTTTATAATCAACATAGTCTCGGTTCAAAACCCGCTCGCGCAATTCTGTTGTGTCCCTGGGAAAGAAAATTTACGGCACTTTCTCCTGCTTGGTGGTCTTGGCAAGCAGTTCTAAATTTCAGTCATATCTCTATTAAATTACAAGCGGACAGCAAAATCTTGGCATCTCCGGAAGAAGATCGGGGTAATTGCTCAGCCGACGTATTAGCGCCTCGTCGCTTTCCTGCGAGTCAGGAGGATAAATATAGAGATAAAATAAATTTATTTATGATCAAATATATTTACCATTTTATAGGCTAATTGTCTTTTTTGGCGCCGAAAAGTTGTTCCAGTCAAACGAAAGCCAGTTTCATTCGAATCGTTTTGAAAATTTTGAGCAATTGCTGAGTTATTTCCATCGACGTTCAGCGATGGAGTTACCATAACAGTTTCATCACACGATGGACGACATTTTTCGAATTCAGTGTCACAGACAAATACCCTTTTAAAAAAATTAAAAAATTTGCATCAATCATTAAAAATATGTTTTAGAATGAGATCACTTTCATTTTACTAATTTTTCAGCAACCAGAGCGAAATTCTTAATGGGTTTGATTTTGCGTATAAATTATTTTTCTTTGTTTGTTTTTTATGACGTATTCATGGGTTTGATACAGCAAAAATAAATAGAATATGGTGATTTCACTTTAATCTCCGCCTTCTTTTAATCATTATTCTTTTGATTGGTTTGATATATTGTATTTTCTTTGCGCTAGCTCTACATCTTAAATTTTTAATATTTTTGTTATCTTTGATATTTTCATTTTATGAATACTTTTTGGAAAAAATTTGACAAGGGTCCCACTACTAAAAATAATGTTATCATCATCACAATCACAACTAATAATATAAAAATATTTCTTCGATGTTATTTTTATCAGAACAAAGATAGATTTTACACCTAGGTAATATGTTACGGGCAAAAGAAAACGTTAATTTAAATGTTATGACTAGTTTATATTTTAATTATTTTTGAATTTTATCTTACTTGCAAACAATGTTGATTTCGTTTGTCATTGACCCAGACGTCCATTGAAAAACACGAAAAGCCCATCTACTGATGGCTGAAACTCCGTTCGCTAACACGGTGGTAAAAATGGAATTTGTTGCGCAGCTGAAATGAAGTAAATTCTGGGTGAATCCCTTTATTGACAGAAAAGAAACATCAAGTTTTTTAAAAGTTTCTTTGCATTTATGACATTTTTTCTAATAATCGATGCTAACTCTAATCATTACTGGGCTGAAACATAAATTTTTGAAAGAGTCGCTTTCCTGCGAGTAAGGAGGATAAATATAGAAATAAAATGAAAATGAAAAATACTGATCATACTCGTATGTATTTTTTTATCATCATATTACCTACACGTAACGTCATATTAAAAAATTAAAAGTTAAACTCTGTTTAATTGAAGTCAATGTGAATGTATTGTTTATATTTCGAGCAATTTAGAATGAAAAATTTTAGGAGAGAAAAATTTTAAATAAAATCTTCTTCATGGCTGACATTAACAACAGTAAGTGTATTCGAATTTTTTCTACAAGTGGATTTGGATCGCGAAGACGCGCTTCTACTGATAGAAAAACTAGATGTAAAGCCTCCTTTTTCTTATTGTAAGAGCGAACTATATCTACATCTGTCAACAATTGCCGTCTGTAAGGAATATGTTAGTTTGTTATTAAAGTTTATAAGCCTAGCGTATACGCCCGATGTAGGTGATTTAATATGAACAAGCGTACGGCAAACCTATGTAAAAACGCCGTAGTATAGTATTCTTGTCTACAGAGTTTAAACAGAGCACAATGTAAACTCAACACCAAAATAAAGACAAACAATTAAATTTTGAACAGAAAATTTAATTTACATCAGAAAAAATTTTAATCCTGAGCATGCGTGGATCTAAGAAAACCCCAATATTCTGGATTTGGTCGTGTTTAAGTGATAGAGATATAGGGTTTAATTCACGACAAAATCATAGATAATCGAGGTGATGCTACGTTCTTTTTGAATGAAAAATTGTATAAACAAAAAGCATGGGTTTAAATTAAACCATCTCAAGACACGGTGCTTACCCATTGTGAATAAACTCGTAAATTGGTTGTTGATTTTCCGTTGTGTCGGCAGCGTAACATCGGTCTAATACAAGAACCTCGTTTTCTGGATGAGCGAGAGAAAGAACTTTCAAATTGACTGATACGTACAAAACCTCGCCTACAAAAACGATTTATTGTAAAGCGTTTTTGTTAAAATTTGAAAGCCGCAAGAAAATTCAACTCAGGCTCTTAATAGCAAGGATCTTATTGATTCCAAAACAACCGTTGATCGATCGCTCTTGATCAAGTTTATAATCGGCTAAAAAGATTAATGTGTTTTTTTTTAATCATTTGGCTAATTTTTGCCAATAAGAGCTATTTGACATTAAAGTTTTCCTTAAATTTTTTAGTCAACATGTTGAAAAACAATAGACTTTTTTAGAGAAAGATCAAAAATAGCTTAAAAACGTCAACTTTAGAAAATTTAACTTTGTTATTTTTTCGATAAATTTCTTTGAAGTTCAAGACAAACGTAACTGTTTTATTTTTACGATGTATATTTCATTGCACCTTGAGCCACAGTAGGAGAAGTTCTGATTACGGAACTCGCCGAGAAATCCGGTTTCCGATACAAAGCCATGCTGACGTGAAACTCGCTTCTTAACGTTTGGAAAGAAAGAGTTCTAAAAATTAAAATCATTTGCAGTTTCTTATGTTTTTACAACTAAATCGTCAGCCAACAATATATCTTTGACCGAGAACAGTGCTTTAAAAGTCAATATCAAACATTTAATTTATTTCAAAGTAAATATCAAACAAGATTAAAAATCCACGTTAAAATAAAAAATGGATGCGTTTGTGATAAATTTTATGTGACACATTATGTAAGATAAAATTTTATACCGCACTTTCCGAATTCAATTAAGCTGTTTTGGAAACAGTGTGCTAAACAAGATGGCTTTGGCCAAATCAATATATGTAAAATATAAATGTTGAAGAAGCTCTTAATATTGTTTTGATCATACTGATATTTTTCATTCAAACTTGAAATAGAAGTTGATCTTGCTTAGAAATTTTGGCAAATTCTTCCTCAAAAAATGTTTAAAAAACATTTTTAGACTTTGTCTGTATCAGGATCATCCAAGTTCTTTACAACCGTTAGCCGCTTAAAAAAATAAGCAAAAATTCGCAGCTCTATTTTCCAAATACAGATGGTCTGAAACCGATTACTACGTCGTACTGTATATGACCGGGGAGCATAAGACGTCAGGGGGTTAAGTGACAGGAATTTGTTTAAAAAAATCTTTCAAACATTGCTGTAATCGTTTAAATTAAACAAAAGCTAATACTAAGCAGTACCACCACGCAAGGAAACAAAAACGACAAGTGTTAAGGATCCGCACCTCACCGTTGGCCTTATCGCGAAATCGAGATTGGCTGTCATATTGACCTTTTTGTTGTAAGTGCACGTTAAATCGAGCAGCGCAACTGTCGAGGAAGCCGACTCATCCGTGAGGCGCCACAAAACTTTATTTCGTATTACATATTCCTCGTCCGTCACCTATATAAAGAAAAATTTGCAGCATCAAGTTTAGAGCTTTTTAAATAACATGGGATATTTACAATATCCGGTCATCGCTTTCATATTTCTGTACAAGGCACAGTCATCATTGCCGATATGACGTATAAGGTTGACCAATGCAAAAAATAGTGCTGAAATGTCTCTTTCGAGGACACGATGACCCTTTATTTTAAGGTGAACAAGAAATGAAAAGAATTTTGTTGAAGTCTCAATTCGACTGAAACAGATGCACAAAGCATGTTTCGAAACTTACGCAATTTTTAACCACTAACTTTAACAATTTCCCATCGCCGTAAGTGATTGAACGCGTTATAAAAAAAGCATGAAAATCTTCAGTCAAAGACAACAAACGAACTTACAAGCATGTAAGAACCACAGCTTTGGTCAATCGGTGGCGGAACCGATAGTAAGTACCGTGTTCCTTCTGGATTCAGGTGCGCAAAGCAACTGGCTGATTCGTAGCCTTGAAAATGTATGTATCGCCAGTCGTCGATAAGTCCTTGGTCTTCGATCAGTCCGCGATCAAAAGTAACAATGATCGAGTCGTTTCCACACAACAGCTGCGGTTCACCTGTCGCGAGGTCATTCTTAAAGTCATTGAAACTTGTGTGCGTTTTATTAATCGGTTCTTTTAGTTTGTGAAGTAAGTAAAGCTGACAGCTTAATTTCTTGCCAAGAACTTAAAGCTGACAACTGAAAAAGCCGTAATTTCTTTACGAAACAGATGCTCATTGGTTACTTAATATTCAACTTTCACATACGTGATATAATTAGATTGGTTTGGCGCCAGTTTTTAGACGGGTCCTGTCAATTCGTGCCCTATCTTAGAAAAACGCTTAAAGGAAAAGCTTGAAACAGTTTGTTTATATGTACATTTTAAGACCTTTCTATGAAAGTATATGAGTAAGACTTGATCAAAAAATACTTATAGACATGCTTTTTTCGTAATTGTTTAATATTTTTATTTAATTGCTATTACCGGTAGTTAAGAGTTCAGGCGTTTTCTAACAGAGGCATTTTTATAAAGCTTTTGAAAAGTAACTAATAATTAGAACGTGCAATAAACCAGTAAGCTAGCGGATACAATCTAGAAAGGTACTTCAACAGTGAACCAACTCCGTCATGAAGTGTTCTCTATAAAAAATATTTGGCCGATTTATTTATAACCTACCTAAATATTGTTACTCTGGGCTGAAAAGTTTTGCATAATGAATACTTGCTTTTATGCTTTTTATTTCGTCTTACAACTTTTGTCATTATAGTTTTTTTAATATTTTCTTCATGTTTTTTTTATTCATTTTAAAGTACAGGAACGACAAGTGAAAAATAAAAGAACAGGTTTAGAAAAACGGAATAAAGTTCTTGCAATAACTTTTTTTTATTTCTACTTACCAAAGTCGCAGTGTCTTCCAATAAAATTTTGTGTACAGTCGCACTTGTACCCACTTGTCATGTGTTTGTCTAGTCGGCAAATTCCACCGTTATGGCATGGGTTAGTATCGCAAGGGCAAACTCCGTAGTCACATACCTGCGTTGAAATAATGTTTTTTGAAAGAGTAACGGACTAAATATCGTGGAGCATGGAGTGGCGAGAAAACGCCCCTCGACACATTTATTAGAGATGTTACCCCAACGCCATCGGGAATTAGCTTTCCCAGACCTGCGTGGCTCAAGCTTAACCGCCTCCTAACCGGAGTTGGTTTATTCCGCTCAAGGAGTATGGCTTCAACGGCGGCCTGTGAGCGTGGCGCAAAGGAGCAGACAGCTGAGCGCGTTATAACATCTTGCCTCATCTATCATCATCCAAATGAAGCGCGTGCTCTCTTGGATGTCGACAAGAGTCTGTGACCTGGCTGACGGAAATATGTCCGGCCATTTAGTGGACTATCTAATTCTCTTCCATCTCCCCTAAACGAAGGAGAAATAATTTTTTTTACAAATACCTTTCATTTCTTTTTTAGTTTTTTCCTGCATTCCAAAATTCAGGTATGAGTTTGATAACAACGAGCAGTCCGAATTTGAAAAGTGACGCCATTTTATTTTTTAATTTTTGAAAAACATTTACTTTGACAAGGGCGAAAGTAATCTTATCACGATTACCAATTGTAGCATTCAATAAATTTTATTAAGATTTTAGGTTACAAATAAACTTTTTTTTTCTATTGCCTGTTCCATTAGGATAATAAACATAGCGTTTTTCGAAACATTGTTAAGTCTAAAATTACAAGTATGCCTATTTTTTTAATGGATCGTTTTGTTTAAAAGTTAATGCGACAAATATGTTAAATTTTCTTTTTCTACACTATGTTAAATCGCTGCATTTACGCGATTTTAATATGGTTAGTTAAATCTATTTGCTACAGCTACACAATTGCGTTGCTTCTCTGTCTTTATTTTACTTCGGCCGCTAAATGGCTGATACGAGTAGATCACTATTCACTTGGAATCCAGATCCAGCTGGTAATTGCAAAAGTAACGCAACCAAATCACCACTTATACGTCGCACGAGACTATTACATTGGATTTAAGATTCGCGATAACTGATAAATGTCAACAATTTGTTTGATTATGACACGTTTGTTGCTTTAGCTAGAAAACGTGGTAGAAAAAAGAAAAGAAAATGAGTTCTCAAAACCATATTAATGTATAGATTTAGCAACCTTTGTTTCCGTAGATTTGCCTTGGCAAGCTTTGTAATTAGGCATGCTACCGGTGCAAATTCTGTTTCGAATTCTTGTTCCTTTTCCGCAAGATGCGGAACAAGGAGTCCAAACACTCCAAACACTCCATTCAATAAATCCTGCGGAAGAAACCAGAGAGTAAGCAATTTTTGCCGCATCATATTTCATTTATAAGCTGATCACAAACACCGTTACCAGTTGATGCAATGAAATGTTTTGGCTCAAAACAACGAGGATTTCCCAGTTGCTCATAAACGGAATCATTTAGATAGCAACACTTCAGCTGTTGGGTACATGTATTTCTGTCGAAAAATAAGTGAAGAAGAATGCTGTAAATTATTCTCGAGAAACCTATTCATTAAGTTTATATATAGCTGAAACAAGGAGAAAAAAATTAAAAATATCAAGCTACCGAGAAATTGTTTCAGCCGAGAACACACATGATTTTCTTTCGCTCAGTTCCGTTCTAATGCAGGTAGAATAAACCGGAGTATTGCCATGATGCTGGAATCCTTCAGTTCCGTGTATCCCTGAAAAAAAATAGAAAGAAATACGATCAATGAACTGTTTCAGGGGTCAACAAAAAAACATTTTTTCTTATATGAATTTTGAGAACTAATTTAGAGTAATTTTATTGCGCTGAATAGCCAATAAGTAGGCTATCCTTTGAAAATTATTATAAATTTACTATTGTAGCATACGACAAAACACGGTTCAAAGCTTAAATTGTTTTACTTTTAGACCTCAACTTTTTCTTTGCGAATTCGTTAAAATGTGATTGATGCGTTTTTGACCCAATGTTGCATTGTAAACGAGCTTTTGTATTTGTGAATGTTTACTGTCGTTTGGTTTTATTTTGGTCACGGACGACGTGGCCTGTTCATTCACATTGCGTTTAAAAGTTTTTACTGAGAAACTGTTTGTTTTAAGTTGCATCGAAATTTTTATGTTTATGCAAAATTGGTCCAATGCTTTTTCTTTTTTTTTTGTCCTAATCGCAATAATAAACTATTTGTTCCATGGGCGTACCAGGTAAAAAAATTTTGGGGGGGCAATGAAGTTTTGCTCAAATTTTGTGACATTTGCCCAAATCATGATATTCTAGTACTTTTCGGATAGGACAAAAAAATTGTCTGAGATTCTCGGACGAAGACCAAATTTCGTCCTAAAATCATGGTGTTCTCTAAAAAAGTCTTCACCTAAATTCGGTCACTATTTTCTGCAATTGATCGTTGTCGCTATGATTTGTTAAAGTTTTTATAAGATTTGAGAAAAGTTTAACGTTCTTTAAAACCCAGTGTCGCAACGAACGCTTTTTCTGTTTCACAAACTTGACTAGCTGACTAAATCAGTGGCCCCCGACCGAAGGTTCGCGGACCCACAAGGGGTTCGTCGAATGGTTGTAGGAAGTCCATGAGCAACTCTTGCCACTCTAAAAAAAGGCACTCTTTTGGTTGAAAAGACCCTCTTTTGCTTATTGATTTCAACGTACATTTTTGAAATTATTTTACCGGAAAATAAATTTCTGACAAAGGTTTGAATTGAAGACTAAAACCAAAACGGCCTTTCCTTTGATTCTAGAAATTATGAAAACGAGAATGCCTGTTGTTTTACGTGATGACCTTTTTTTCTTTTTATTTTTCGGTCTACAACTCAAATTTCCGACCAGTCTCAAGATGGTACCGCTAACATTTTACGTTGAACTCAGAATGGAGATAAAAAAAAGGGTCATTACGTTAACATAAAGGTATTCTGCAAAATTATTAGTCAGGATCAACCGTAAAAAGTTTAGAGGTCGGTAGTTTGTATAATTTTTAAAAAGGAATCCGTGACTAAAAAAGGTTGGGAACCACTGGTCTAAATAAAAAAATTAATTCTTATGGGTAGTAAAAGATAGGTATAAAGGCGCGTTTACAGCCGTTTACAGTACTTTTTTCTTTCAGCGCGATTTTGGTTTGTTTTATTGACGCTCAAATCCACTCATTTTTTCTCGATAACATGAGTGAATTTGAGCGTCAATAAAACAAACCAAGATCGTGCTGAAAGAAAAAAGTACTGTAAACGGCTGTAAACGCGCCTTAATACGCGAGAAAAAGAGAAAGAGCTAACATTCTTCCTGGCAAATAAATTTTTTGAGTTGCAAATATCGTGACAAAACCTGCTAAGCTCCTACAATTCAAAATCTTAACATTTATGCTGCATAAACTTTTATCTATTTACTTCAATAAACTTGACAGAAAAAAGGGAACTTGCAAATTTTTGGGGAGTAAAACACGTTAAGTTTTCAAAGTTGATAATGAATTTTTATTTAGTTTTGCACCCCCTTTATCTTGCCCCCAGGTTTGAAGCCCCTGTTGTGAAACCACGTGGTTCAAACCGCCGCCAACAACCTTATTTTCTGCGGTTTTCCGAATATTATTGAAACATTTTTAATCTTTTTTAATTAGTTGATTTGTTATCACTGACATAATCGAACAGCCACAGATCGCCTGCGGCCCCACGAGTTCTTATGTTTTTGAAAGTGAACCACGGGTATGAAAAAGTTGAACACCAACATAGAGTGCTTGATAATACACAATAAGTTCTTTTGAAACAGCTCAAAATAATCCCTTGCTGTTAAGAAAGGCTTCCGACCTTATTTCTAAAATGACCTAATTTTCAATAGTAACCCTATTTTTGTTTTTTTAACGCAGAGTTTCTGTATTGGGTATTGCAACACTTCAGGGTGCCAATTTGGGATTGTAAACGTTTTGGGAAGTTCATTTCGAAATCTTTGCTATCTATTAATAACAGCAGCTTTTTAATTTCAAAGTCCTTTTGTTTCATTGCTTTAAATTCAGTTTTTCAATATTATTTGAATTGAAATCTTTTTTATTTGGTTTTGATTACTCAGAAAAAAGTGTACCTAGAATCCCTTACTCTAATTTCTGCGTTTCTGTTTGAAACATCAAACACAAATCCGACTCACCAAAAACACCCGAAATTGTTCCGGGACACTTTTTCTCGTAGTTGCACACACGAGTTTGAAAGCTTTGTTCCTTGCAAGCTTGATTGGTTGCTCTCATAATGCAACTGCGAAATCGTTTTTGTTCTCCTAATTTTCCGCATGATTGACTGCAAGATCCCCATTGCAACCATCTTCCCCAGATTTTCTTAATATCAAGTGCTGCAAACAGTTATTTTTATAAATCAACCTAACCAACAATTATCCACCCAAAACTCGATTATATTTTACTTACTAGGTTCAGCTGGACAAATCTTTCGGAAATAAGTTTTTCCTTTCAAAAAATCAGTGACACGAGAATAGAAACAATCGCCTTCGCAGAATTTAATCCAGGCTATTCTTCCGGAAAAATACAAAGGCTGATTCGAAAGAGTCAAAATGTAGTTTCTATTTTGGTTGTTTATTCTCATACTTATCCCCTGAAACAAGATTGATCAAAACCTTGCTGGAATGTTTTTTAGTTAACTACAAGTCGTTTTTATTAAAAATAATCAGCAACTTCTGTTGTTTCTGACAATAGCATACTTTTCAAATCATATGATATAATTTGTGATATAATTTAAAAAGTAGGCTGTATTTTTCTGCACCAAATTAACAATGATATATTGAAAGGCTCACAAAGTATGTAAACATTAATTACGGCACTTTAACGTAGGCCTACTCTATGACAAGCTTTGTATATTGGACAAACAAACACAAATCTCATCTACAATCTAGAAAAAATTGTAATATCACTTCGTAAACTTTAACCGAACAACTAATATACCAAATAAAAAAATTTAACCCGACACCAATATCTTTACATCTCCGAAAGCAGATTTATGTAAAGGATTGACGATTGCTCTGCGTTTGACACCCAAAACGTTGTTCTGTGAGTCACAAAGATAAATAAATGATAACGATGATGATGATGAAAAATGAATGATGATGATGATGGCTATACGAGTATACACTCAGGTTAAGTTTTCTAAGAAATTCTATGCTCAGGGTACGAAACACAACAGGAAAGCAAAAATTACCCTGAGCGTATGTGTGGGGTATACGCCAGATACAGATCAGGCTTTTACGTTTGCAAAGCTATAATTATTCGTTTTTTTAAAGGTAATGTATTAAAGGTAATGTTATAGGTAACGTTTTTTTAAAGGTAATTAAAGGTAATGTAAAGGTATTTATTGGCTTAACTTAATTTATTAACTTCACTTCGTTTCACCTAGTCACTTATTCGTTTTTTAAAAGGTTAAGTAAATTTCACACAATTTAGTTTATCTGCGGCAAAGCTAGCGCATCCTCTTGGGGCACAGACTTGAACCAAGAGATCCTGCTAAATTAATGAAATTCTAAATACTTTTGTGTTCGCCACTTTTGAGTCAAAGCCTTTTGCTAATTACCTTTTTTAAATCATGAAGTTTCTTATGTGCTTCATTCTACAATCTGACAACTTAAAAAAAGCTGAATTTCTATTACATCCCTTTGGTTCGGTCTCGGGCATGGTTATTTTTGTCACTTTTAGATACATATGGAAAAAGCAATACATCTTGTAAGCGATGGCTTCACAAAAAGGGAGTCTGTGCAAGTGCTGCAAACTTGTTAATATTTAATTGAAAAAATTGTATGTTTAAAGTGAAGGCCTTTCTTAAATCCTCACTTCTTTTTCTCCCTTTAAAGTGGAGAGGCAACCGAAGAATGTACGTCAGAATTCTAAAAAATTGGCAACTTGCAAATTAAGACCAAAAAAGGTTTTCACTTGAGTCGAAAAACTTTTTTTAATCTAGTACTACTAGTCCTACAAAAGGGCCAATTTCTTTTAAGGGTGCCACACTTTTACGACGTTTTTTAGAGAGGCCTAGTGCGGCCGCTTCTTTCGCTTCATACTGAAATCACCATTGCATCTTATTCAGTATTGCTTAATAGGAACAAAAAAAAAGCTGATCAATGAAACGAAGATTGGTGATTGATGCCATATTGGCTTTAATTCAAAAAGCGTTTCAAGCACCAGAATCTAAATCAAATCAGTTAATAGTATTTTACAAGATCACTGAGAAATTTAAAAGTCCGAATCTGATTTTACCCACTATAATAATAAAAAAGAACAGTGAAAGGAGATTTATTTTAAGAATCAATCTTAAAAATTTATGAGGTCGTTTCAGACGCTTCATGTCACAAATAAAACTAATAAACTTGTTCCACCATTAGAAAGATGGCTTGAACTTACGTTGCATTGATCTTTGAATAAATTACAAGCATCTTTAGCTGTTTCAAGATCCTCGAAGAAAATCGTGGCATTGCCCCTAGTCATGTCTCCCGTCAGAGTTGCCGACAAATATCTCTTAAATTGGCATTTGTCTAAAAATTTAGAATTAAGAAGTGTTTTTTAAATAAACAAATCAATAAGGAAAAAAGTACGATTTAGATATTTCCTTAAAATGTAACGTTTTCCTCTACGTATTATAGCAAACTCTTAAAAAACTTATCTCTCAAAATGATGCACGGCGGCTACTTCCTAAAACTTGCTAGTTTTCGTACTCACCTATACTAAATTAAATTTATGTATTGTTCTTTAATTATTGCTTTTTATCTCAGATTACAAAAAAGTGCAGTAAAAAGACAGAGAGCAAGAGAGCAGAACAGTACCTACACATTTGTGCTGAAAGCAAATAAAGGTTTTAAGTGCGCGCTTTTTTTTTGAAAAGCAATTTTTTCACTAATAATAACCAAACTGATCAAAACTCGTGAATAAAGTTACAAAAGATTCTTTTTTCGTTACATTTGCGTAGAAAAACCAAAACATTAAACTTTTTACCATCACTACACCTTTATTTAAATTACTAAATTCAACCCTGTTTAGTTTTATACTTACTTGCATAACTAGATGTCAAGCTTGATATAATCAACAAAGTTGTTTCAATTATCCATCGTAAGTACATCGTAATAAGTTTGATTCTTTCTAGAAAAGATATCTAGATTTAAATTTTCACTATTTGCTCTCTCAAAAACCTTGAAAGCCCATTATTAGTTTAAATTTTGCAGCAACAACTGAGCAAATTAAATGTTTACAAATTTTAAAACTTGTTCTGTTTTCTTCTTACACTTACTACAATTACGTCTAACGTTTTAGAAGTAATACTGACAGTTTGCGACCAAGGTGATAGCGACTTTTTCTCCGACCGGATTAGACTACATTCCGTAGCTGTAATTGACACGCTTTTTTTGAAAAAAAAACAATTGCTCTGTGAATCAAAATCAAAGCTGCGCTAAACGTGTGTTTTCGATATTTTTTGTTCTGAAACGTAAAACAACGCATTTTTTTAAACAATCGAAAACAACAAAATTTTGCTTTGCAACAGCTTTTCGTGTAAATTTGATTTTGGAGTGAATATTAGATTTTGGTGTTACGGATTTGTTCAACGACAACAACTATTGCATTGAATATTGGCAAATTATTAAAAGCAATCCCAAAGCATTGACTACGCGCTCTTCATTTTTTTTTCAAAGTTACTCTAAAGTTAGTCTATCATGTTTAATAAACTAAAAAAGATTTTCATGTTAGTTTCACATTCTTCAAATTTTAAAATTTTTTAAAACTTTTTAATCTTCCTGACTTGCAGGAAAACGTCCGAGGCATTATACTTAGGGCAACTATTAAGCCAACGTTTCTCAAATCATGGGTCGCGACCCAAATCACAAATGGAAAACGGAATATAGTGAAAATGCTTCCAAACTCCGTGGTTTTGTGCCCTGGACCGGTGCCAGGTCTGTTGGGATGGGCTTACCCCGAGCAGCTTGGGTTAAGCTCAACCGCCTGCGGACTGGTGTTGGGCGATTCCATTCGTCCATGCATAAATGGGGTCTCGCTCCTTCACCGAATTGCGAGTGCGGCGCCTCTGAGCAAACTGCAGACCATGTTCTAACAGCGTGCCTTATACATCGGGCACCACATGGAGCACGAGTTCTGACGGTTTTGGATGACAAAACTCGATGCTGGCTCAATAACACCACTTCCAGCATCTGATTCAGGCAGTGCAGCAGTCTGGGGTAGTAAAAGGATAAACCCTCGGCCCCAGTCCTGTTTGTGTCTGACCTGGAGTGAATACCCTTCAAACGACGGCGACGACGACGGCAACCCAAATGTGGGTCGCCAAGACTATGTGGATGGGTTGTGAAAGCTTGTACCTACAATTACTTTTAGATAAACGTACAACTAGTTTAGACAATTTGATTACCACAAATAGAATAACAGCAGTACTTCTCAATTGTATAAGTAACTTTTAGACGTAGTCAAAAAACGCCTTGTTACATTATGTTATCCCAGACCAGGGGTCGGGAACCTATGGCTCGCGAGCCAGACGTGGCTCTTTTGTTGCCAAGCATAAATTACCGCACATAAAACAAAAAGATCTGTGCACACAAGATTTCAAAAGTGAAGACCTTTTTTTTAAGAGATCATTACAATTTTAAGACGAAAATCTAGAAATCAGAGTCAGGAGACAAAAATCGAGTTTTTAGAGTCAGATTCAAGGTAAAGACCTTTTTTTTTTAGAGACCACTACGTTTTTGAGCCGAAAATCAAGAAATCAAAATAAGTTTGCTCACGAACAAATTTCTGCCCAGACACACACAACTAAATATTAGAGGAACATTGTTGGCTCTCATGGAAATACATTAAAACTAAGTAGCCCTTATGGCTCTCTTACCCAAAAAGGTTCCCGACCCCAGCATTATGCGCTCACTCAAATTTATTTGGGTCGCAGTCATATTTGTAAATCGTTATTTTTAGCGATTTCGGGTAGCAGAAAAAAGGTTTGAGAAACGCTGCATTAAGCGATTACCCCAACGTGCTACCGTAGATGCCCAGATATTGCTGCCCGATTGAAATTTTTTACTTGGTCTTCTAGTTTTTATTTAAAGATATAACTAAAATTTAAAAGTACTTGCTAAAGGTCAGTTCCGACCGAATGCGGAAGTGGAAAAAGTAAAGCGTGTGGTTAAAAGCGCAAAAAATGAAGGGAAAATACTGTTCAGATAAAAGCGTAAAAAGTCGACAAAGTGCAAAACTATTAGTACTTAGCAGAAAAATTGTGGAGTTGAAATATTTCAAGTTTTTAGCCAGGTCCTAGCCTGGTTAGCCTGGTGTTTTTCCGATACCCTTTCAAAATTTACAGTTTCCGCTTACTTTTTCCGCCTCGGATTTCAGTTTAAATCGAATTTAAACTGCATCGAAGAAAAACGCCGTAAAATGTCTTTCCGAAAGAGACAACAGAATAACGGAGAAGGTCTTGCATCGCCAACTGATCGATCGCATTCACCATCAATATGGACTTTATACCTACATGGGTTACGCTGCCGACGTAACAGCGTTATTTTTTCAAAACAAATTTTTTTTTTCTATAAAGCAAAGATGAATAGTTCAAAGATGGTTTTGAATCATACTTTAATAATGAGTCGAAATTTTTGTAAATTTTATAAATTGTTTATTTTAAGCTAAACTTATCGTTGGTATCCATGGATTAAGTCAACCAGGGTAAATCAGAAAAACTTTTAAGTGACTATTTGATGTGGTCCTGTTGCCTAAATACAACGAGAAGAAGCAGAAGAGAGAACTGTCCTCAAGAATAATGAAAAGTTTGCAGTGTGTCTCAATGCCAGAAAATCAAGCTTTCCGCTTTCAGCCAAAAATAGACAGCCTGTACTTTCAAAAAAATATTGCGGTTTTGATTCAAAAATGCTGTAACCTTGTTTAAGAGCAGTGTTTCTCAAACTGTATGCCGCGGCACACTACTATGCCGTGAGAGATTTCTTAGTGTGCCGCGAAACTTTTGAGACAAACATTAATCCATGCTCTGCAACGGCAACGTAAACATACTCTGAAGAAAAGTATACCTTTTTAATGGCAGCGACCAAAAGCTTACAATTTTTAAATTTGATTCTCATTACGTAAAGTTTTGATGATCAGTTGTCTTCCAGGCTCGTTTTGTACACCAACATGTTAAACTCGCGGCCCGCAAAATCTTTAGAAGAATTTTTTGATCAGATGCTCAATATAAAATCAAATTAATAATAACTTCAGAACTAAATTTAAATAATTAAAATGACAAGGTGTATAAGCAAGAGCTTGATTTTCTGGCCGAAATCAACCAACAAATTAAGCGAAAACTTTTTTTTTTTGGTCTTCACTTTCTTTTGTAACCAGACTGCCGCCCGCGGCAAATTTTCAGGCTAAAATTTTAAGGATGCAGCCCACATATACGCGCGAGTTTGACATGCCTGTCGTACACGATATGCGGAACTTAAGTATTTCATATGAAAACAAACCGTCCAAAATCTAGTGAAGAATAATAAAAGAAAGTCTTTGCTTTATTTATAGAAAGTTACATAAAAATCCGAGATCTTTATGTAATTTGCTATAACGCCTCAGGTGAAGGAAAACGTCGAAACTTAGTGAAGACCAAAAAAAGATCTGCACTCTGGTCCAAGTGTGCCGCGGATGCAAATTATTTAATTTATAGTACGAAATTTTGACATTAGAATAAAAAGATAAAACATCGGTACAACCAATTAATGATATTGCACTCAAGCATAGCACAATATATAGTCTATTCGAATGTCTTTTGACTTTGTTTGCGTAAATGTTCGATACAAGTCCCAGCTTAATTCAAAAGTAGAACGGAAGTCCTTTGATAAGTTTTGATTACCTCAAGCAAACTGTGACAAATATTTCTTAAAATTTCACTTTTTAAACGAATCATTACAGTTCGATTTTTTGGTCATTTTCATTACACGCTCAGTGCAACAAAAAAAAAGTAGGCTATTGTATTTAGAGTTATATCAAACATAAACTTACAGAGAGGACAAATAAACGCACACCTATCTAAATATTGTACTGTACAGAAAATAAGATATAAAAATGAAATAGTTATTCACGCCAAGTCATTTATGCTAAATTTTAATACTGGTGCGTAGTGTTGTAAAATAATTTCCCATACTTGTTCTTGTTGCAAACAAAAACATAAGAAAAAAGCTGGAGCAGGGATCTTTTAACTCTGCTACATTTGATGTGTCATCTGCTTGAATAAAAACAAGTCAAATAACGCGTTTTCCGTTATGTTCCATATTAAAACTTAAAAATGATTGTGTTATTTTTTGTGGTAACTAGAATTTTATTGGTTGATTTCACTTCAGAAACCTCTTTTTATTTTTTAAAAATTGTTCAAAAATTGGAGTTTAATTAAGTTTCAAGAAAAACATAGATATTGGATATGTACAATATGTAAAGGTCGAATGACATAGACTGACGCTGGCGTATAAAAAAATGATACGATTAGTTATGTAATGTAAAACTTCAAGCGCATAAGTAATTAACGACCTTACTTCAATTTAATCAAAACAAAACCTGATATTTAAACCGATAAGTTACAACAATATTTTTTCAACCAATTTTAATTTTGTTTCTTTTTCTATGCACATTTAAACATGATTAAGATTGATGGAAAAATATAAGACAAAATAAGCTTCATACAGAAATGCATCACTCGTTTTCAAGATTTAAAATTTAAAACTATTAATTTTTATTGTATTTCAACTCTATTTATCCTCCAGACTCGTACAAAAACGTTGAAGGCGTTATATCAAGGGCAACATTTAAGCGATACCGGTACCTGCTTGTTTAATGCTATATACCAGCGGTTACCAAACTTTTTTTTTTCACGGCGCCCTTTGAAGACTTAAAAATACTCGCGGCGCCGTAATGAAAAAAAGGTATTCAGTTCCATTACTTCTTTGAACAACCTTTTTTCTCCGAAAATCAGGGTGTTCTCTAAAAAAAAAAAAAAAAGATCTTCACTTCGATTTTATATCCGATTTCCTTATTTTTCTCTGAAAATCAGGGTGTTCTATAAAAAAAAAAAGGTCTTCACTTCGATTTTATATCCGATTTCCTTATTTTTCTCTGAAAATCAGGGTGTTCTCTAAAAAAAAAAAAAAAAGGTCTTCACTTCGATTTCATCTCTGATTTCCTTATTTCCCTCCCAAAATCAGGCTGCTTAAAAAAGGTCCTCAATCGGAATCTTTCTCTGAAGGGAAGTTGCTGCTAACAACCCTTCACACTGCAATTATTGTGAGAAAAGCAGTAAGTACAACAACTTTCGCATACTTTCGCGGCGCCCCTGACAAAGTCTCGCGGCGCACAGTTTGGGAACCGCTGCTATATACTGTATGCGGGCCCGCAAGCAACCCGAAGATCTAGCAGATAATTGCTTTTAGAGATGTCAAAATATTGTATTGGGTTGGAATTTTTAATTTACTTTCTTAGTTTTTATTTGAGACGTAACTAAAATGCTAGGCTACCCAGACTACCCTAACTAGCCTGAATAAACTAAGCCTCAACAAAAAGTTGCAAAAGGGCTACTGGCTATGAAGTGTGTAAGACGTTCCTAAACCTGACCTTACTTAAAATTAACTAGTAACTAGTATCGGAAAGATGGGAAAGTACTGGTAAACACTTAATTATGACAAATGTCAATTTGTGATAATACTACTGTAAATCAAGAAACTCCTTTAAAGCTGCAATTGATACGAAAAATAAAAACATGTCGCAATGCTTGCAAAAAAACTTTCAATGACCTTAAAATTAGACATAGTACCGCGGTACAGTACCGTGTAACTATGTAAATCCTTGAGTACATTTGTTAAAAAAATCTAAAGCATTCCTCCTTAAACAACAATCAAACTTATAAATTCTTATGTCAACCATCATTTAATTAATATCTTTTGCTGGTCTTCCTTTTCTTGTGTTTGAGGAAAACAACTGAACAATTTGAAAATCTTCAACTTTACGACGGACAAGAAAAGACTCAAGGAAAGTTCTGCAGGATCACTCTTGTTTCTACATGAACATTTTTTTAGCAATTGCATAAATTTTATTGTACTATTTATTGTTACTACTTTGCATCGGTTTTTGAAGATTTTTTTAAATTTTTTTTAGTATGTTTTCTAGTGTTGTTTTTGTGTTTTTTGTTTGTTTTTTTACCAAGGGTGTAATGTTTTTGTTTTTGTATTTTTCTTTACTGAGGTTTTTGTTCGAGAAATGATCTTTTGATCCGCAACAGGATTTCTTTCGGTGGGTTTGTTTGCCTGTTGGGCTGGTAGAATATGTTCATGCTTTTACATATTTTTAAGGACTGATCATATTCTTCGAGCCAAACTCTGCTATGGTCCCACCATTGCACCACCCCCATAGCAGTGTTTTATTAACAAATAACCTCAGTCTTATACTTTATTTTCTTTCTTTTTCTCTTTCTATTTTTTTAAACAATTTTATAATGAGGTAAAGCAACCTTGCTTCTATATGATACAACAAGTCACACTTTTTATCGCTAATTAGCAAGTCACAACGTCAACTCGTTTTGTTACTTCTTCCTTTTTCTAACCCCGTTTTTAGCAAGACACAAACTTCTAAAAATTTTGTTATCTTGTTCATGAGGCGGAGCAGAAATAAAAGAAAACTGAACTGAACTGAACTGAATAAACAGTTTTATTATGTTTAAAGTGTATAATAAGATTTAAAAGTTATAACTCGAACTTCCATTTCACTATCTCGCTCACTATTCACCGTGGCGAAATAAAAGGATTAAATTAAGTTTAAAGAATCGGGTAAAGCGTAAAAAGAAGAAACAGATCGGGAGTGGTAAGACCGTGGTGGGAGCAAAAGCTTTTAGGAAAATAAAGAAACAAAAGATAAATAGCTGTCGCAAGAGAAAACAGGGAAATTCCCTTTGGGGATTTTACCGTCTAAAATGTCATCACGGCGTATAGTGAACGATAATTTGTTAGGTCATTTTAAAATACCCACTGCTAATAATTTTAAAAATGTAGTTTAACTGCTGACTATTTTAATAAAAATTTTGTTAAATTTTTCTAGATAGCCATTTCATATGATTTTAATTTAAAATTATTTAATAATTTTATTTCTGTGAAAAGTGAAGTGAAAGAAAAAGTATAAAATACACTTTCCACTGATAATAATGGTTTAACTGTATTTTAATTATTTTAATTTGTAACTTCAACTTTATTGAAATTCTTTAAAACAAAAAAGTAGCTTAAAATTTTCCATTCCATAATTTACATTATGGGCGAAAGAAATAAAAAAATTTTACTTGAACAGTTACAACTAGAAAAAAACAAATACTGTGCTGATTGTAGTGCAGAAAGTAAGTGTTTTTTATTTAAAATTAATCCTTTTGTCTTTTATTAATCTTATTATTTTACATTATTATATATATATATACCATTAAGCTGGATCAGTGTTATATATAAATCAATAAATTAATTGAAAATTTTAAATCAAATGCTAATAGTTGGGCATCTTTTAAATCATATACTGGATTATAGTATCTTTATTTTTTTTTTATACTATATAGTAAACATACTTAATAATATATTGCATAGCAAGATGTTTGTGCATTTGGCAAATAAATATTATTATTATTATTATTATTACAGGGAAAAAACAGTTGTCTAGTATAAATAATAAATTATTTATACTAGACAATTGTTTTTAGTATTGTTTTTCCCCTGTAACAAGATTGTCTGAACAAGGTGTTAGCACATGCAAAAATATTTTTCTTTATTGGCATGAGATACAAATGTTATAAACAGTGGTAAATATTCAAATTCAGGGGCCCGAGGCAAGGATTTCCAAAAATTGATGTTCTATAAAAAAAAAAGTTTTGATCTTGTCTTTCATTTTTTTCTCCCAAAATCATGGTAATCTCTAAAAAAAAAGGTTTTCACTTCGGTTTCATCTCTGATTTCCCTGCTCCCAAAATCAAGGTGTTCTCTAAAAAAAGAAAAGCTCAAATCAATCTTGTATTTCCCTCTTTTTGCCCTGACTTTATAACAATCTCTAAAAAACATCTGCAGCAAAATGAAACTGTATGTGCTGTGCTATTTTTGAGGGGGGCCCCAATATCACCACTGGTTATAAACAACTAATCAAAATTTGATTTAAAATCTATTTTTAACTTTCTGCTATTGGACAACCAACCAAAACTAAAAAACTGTGATTTACTACTAATAATGTTTTTCTGGGACCCATACTTGCATAAAAAATATTTCATTTCAAAATGCACTTAATATTTTATAATTTTTACACTATTTTGTGTATACAAACAATACCAATAGCAAAAATATCACATTGTAGATAAATCATAAATATTTTAAGGTTGTTTTCTTTATTGAAATAGCTACATTTAATAAGTAAACAAGGTTGCTTTTTACTATAGTTATATGATTTATAAAGTTATTTTTTCTATTATGGGTCACTGAAAAATTTCACTTGAAATTAAGTAATGAGCTGAAAAAGTGTAAGCCCTGGTTTAAGCATAATGTTTCTAGTGTTGATTTATAAGACAAAAGAATAAATGAAATACAAAAAAATAAAAGGTCTGTTATTTTAAATAATAATTTTATATTTGTTTTAATGTTGCATTTTTCATATTTGCCAGGTAATTTTTCTCATAATAAAGTTATATTGTTTTTAGACCCTGAATGGGCATCAAGCAATATGGGAGTATTTATATGTGTCAATTGTTCTGGTATCCACAGAATGCTTGGGACTCATATAAGTCGTGTGAAGTCATGTCTATTAGATCAATGGAGTGATGATGCAGTTCAAGTAATGTTTTTACCTCTTAAGTTATTGGCATCAACTAAGATTTTCACATTGTTGCACTTAACACCAGGTTAAAGAAATGAATAAGCAAATGTTTACTTGGAAAAAGAAAGCTTTTTATATGTTACTGCTTCCACATTCAAAGTAGTGGAAGTGATCACTAAATTACCTTGATGACATTCTGTTATGCTAAAATAATAACAAAGTTGCTGTTAGTTTTTTTTTTTATATCATAGCAGTTTGTTTGTGGTCTAAGCGAGATATTTCCCATTTTTATTGCAGGATTGTGAGATTTCAGTGTGCACTGAGTTTAGCAATGTTGAGACTTTGGTATACAAGAGTTGGTGCTCAGTCGTCATTTATTTACTCATTTACTTTAGCAAGCATTCTATTTTCTTAGATCAAACAGCAAAGTTAATCTGATACTTACCCTTTTGTTTGTTGAGATAAAAAACTGCAGACTTTAAAAATTTAAATACTATTGCATGTTACCTGAATGCCTGTATTGGGACACTCATGGTTTTTAACACTAAATATTTTTTTCTGATCACAAATTTTTCTTTGACAAACCAACTTCTGCTTGTCAAACACTTGTTTTAGCTTTTAGTTAACTTATACCAAACTGTTTGGATTTTACCCCCAAAAATGTTTGCTGTTGTAAAAAAATGTTGTCTTCTGGCCAAACCTACTAAATCAAAGCAACTAAAACAATTAAACTCGCTGCTAGAGTTGAAAATTGAAATAATTTGAATTTGACTGGGACTTTTTCAAAACTTAAACTTGGACTTTCATTTTTGTTGAGCTTGGACTCAGACTTTGACTCAAGACCAAGAACTTGCTCTTGCACCAACATTTACAGGTATTATTGTTTGAAGGATTTTTTAACAGTTTATTTGTCTATCATCAACTACACCTCATCCAAGTATTGTTTACATGTTTTTTATGCAGCACAAATATGATTAAAAGAATGTTAACTAAAAAAGAAATGCTGGATTTCACCAAACAACATAACAAAATTTAAAAAATTTTAATTTATTGAAAATGTAAAACACTATACAACTCAGTAGTTCTACATATTTATGCTACATGTAAGCACCAAGGATAAAAACAAGAAGAGCAATTGAGAATTTTGATAAGCATGATATTTTCACAAACAGAAAGGTCATTATCAGCTTAACTTTGTTCAGTCTTAAAAATAGGACACTCACTTGAGTAAATAAGTGAACAAATAAAGATTGAGCACCAATGTCTTGCACACTGAAATCTCTATACATGTATCACTGAACTCAGTGTATGCCAAAACCTGGGTGCTGAAATCTCATAAACCTTTTTATTATACAGGGTGATTCAGCGAAGTGTGCACAAATACTTTTCTTAGTTTTATATACATGTATTTCGTCCATTATTAACTTTCAATTATTAACATTTCAGTTTCTTATTATTTAAGAGTTAAAATTTAAAATCTGGTATTATTTGAAGTAAAATTAAACGATGAGAAGTAAAAATAAACGATGATTATTTAAGAGTTAAAATTTAAAATCTGGTATTATTTGAAGTAAAAATAAACAATGAGTAAAACGATCAATGACGTGATAGAAGAGTATTGCAAGAAGAAGCTCCCACCAAGTGAAATTTTCACAGTTAATGAAGGAGGTTGTAAGCCGTAGAGGAGTTTATAAAGCCATGAAAAGGTTCAAGGACACTGGGACTTGTGCTCCAAGAATCAGGAGTGACCCTGAAAGAACCGTAAGGACGAAGAAACTGATCAAAAAGGTCAGAGAGAAGTTGAGGAGAAATCCTGCAAGAAGTGCCAGACAACTTGCTAAAGACTACTCTGTGAGCATGTCCAGCATGCAAAGGATTCTCAAGGATGATCTCCAGAGCTACCCATACAAGTTCACCAAAAGACATCTCTTGTCGGAGGCCACTAAGAAGAAAAGGCTCGATAGAGCAAAGGTTTTGGTCAAGAAACTTGTCGATGGCACGCAGCCTCAAGTTTTATGGACAGACAAAAAACTTTTCACTGTTCAAGCTGTCCATAACCATCAAAATGACAGGATTTGGCTTCCAGACATAAACATGGTCCCAGTTGAGTGTCGCAGCTCTTTCAGAAGACAAAAACCTGCCTCCGTAATGGTATGGGCAGGCGCAACATCAAAAGGGCTGAAAACTCCTCTCATATTCATTGAAGAAGGGGTCAAGATAAACCAGACCGTTTATAGGCGAATGCTGGAGGAGAAAGTCCTTCCCTGGGTCCAAGAAGTAGTCGGAGAACAAGGAGTTACTCTTCAACAGGACGGTGCAACCTCCCACATGGCCAACTCAGTTCAAGCTTGGTGTCGATGCAATTTCAAAGGTTTTTGGGAGAAAGAGCTTTGGCCGCTGTCTTCACCAGACTTGAACCCTATGGATTTTGGGTTATGGTCTATTTTAGAGACAAAAGCCTGCTGTACTTCTCATCCAAATCTGGACTCTCTAAAGCGAAAATTGACATCGGCATGGGACGAAATTGACCCAGAAGTGGTGCGTGCCACATGTGCCCAGGTTCTGCCACGACTTTGGAAAATAATCAAAAACAAAGGGGGTTATATTGAATAACTTGTATATTTTCTGAAAGCTTATTAAATTTACTATCTTCACAGCATATAACTTGTTTCATTTGACCTAATTATAAGTCCGAAAGATGAGTTTTTATTTGTGCACACTTCGCTGAATCACCCTGTACAGGGTGTCCATAAATTATTGTTACAATTTTCAAAGTTTGTCAAAATTTTATTTTTTGAGATATTTTTATTTGATTTGTTTTATTGTGAAGGAAAATGCTTCAAGTTTTTTCTTAACAGGTACTTGTGGAAATAATTAGGTTTAAAATTACAATTTATTTAGTGATTAAGCAGAATATTTTTAAATTTAGTAGCAAAAGTAGAGTTCATAAAAATGAGCACTCTGCAGGAAAAAGCCCATTGTGTTTCCTGGTTTATAGAGACAAAGTCAGATATCCAAGCACAGTGAAACATTAGACTCAAGTTTGGAAAAAAGTCAGAGACATTAATGATTTGCAACATCAAATAATTGAAGCTATTGATACAGTTACTGTAGATATGTTAGCAAGAACATGGCAAGAAATTGAATATCGCTTGGATATTGTACATGCGACTGATGGTGCAGTAGAAGTGTACTAAAGCATCTAGCATAAACTCGAAGCATTTCTTTTTACTATACGACAAACCGATGGAAAATATCTTGAAAAACAAGACTATAGTGAATTTTTAAAATTGTAACAATAATTTATGGACACCCTGTACTTTGATAATTTGTTTCTAAGATAACCAGTTTATTTTATGTAGAATATTTAAGATTAATATTGCTCTTTTATGTAGAACATAGTTTATCTTCCATGCAAAGTGCCATTTTTTCATCTTAAATGTCAAAAATGCGTTTTGCAGAAAAACAGATATGATAGCATATTTTGATGTATTGTGTCATTATCCTCTTAATTTGCTATCAAATGCCAAAGACATTAAACTTAGGCCAATCATCAGGCAATTATACCTTGACTTGCTTTCAGAGTGCCATGATATTGCTGTCCAGCTAAAAGAATTTATCTAGATATTTGAAATGCAATTGTAATTTAGACCTGTTTGTTACAGCTCCCAAGTAGAAGAATGTACATAAGGTGCTGTTTCCCGAGGATATACAGCATGGCAAGGAGAGAAGTTGAAGCAAAATCATGTTGATTGCAATCACCATCAAAATGATGCTTTTTTGCATGACCACATGTGCAGTATTATTTATTATATCCATATAAAAAAGATATGCAAGCTTTGATTTTACTTCTATTTGCATGAAATTACTAGCTGTTAACGTAGTTGAGATGGTAGATTAAAAAAGATTGGACTAAAATTTAGTCACAACAAAAGTGACATTGCGCTTTGAATGAAGTCGGTAGTTTCAGCCACTATAAGAAGTTTTTTTTTTTTTTTTTTTTCATAACTGCATTCTGCCAGATAGTAGCATTTTTATTAACGTTTTCTTCACTTTTCTTAATTTATGTATTGGTCACGTTTATTTGTTGTTGTTTTTTTCAGGTTATGTGTCAAAAAGGCAATAAAGATGTCAATAACGAATTAGAGTGCTATATGCCACTTTACTATAAGAAACCACAACCCACTGATCCTCAGTAAGTTATTCACCTTTTGCATTATTTGGTGCATTTAAGTTTTAGGATTAGTTTTTGTACTATTCTATTGTCATTTTTTAAAATATGCAATGCCATGCAATTCTTGAACTTTCCCAATCTTATTTAAATTTGAGGTATGAAAGTGCTCAAATTCATAAAACTAATTGATACATTGCATCTCAAGTATTCTATCATTAAACTATTTTTGTCAAAGCACATTTCCATTTAGTCTCATTATTATGCCTACGCATAAAAAACGCCAGTCTTCTCAAGATTTAATAGAAACAACAATACATAAACTATTTTAGTACACAATTTCCTCTGTTTTGTTATGGTTTTGGTGGTAAATTGATTGTGTACGTTTTTAACTATAACAAATTGTTTAAGTGAAAGCGTAACTTTTCTGTAACCTTGTTTAGGGACTAAAGTAATCATTAGACACTTTATTACACCAAATGTCAGAAAATTGCGTCCCTAGATTTGCGGCCCCCAATCTCATGCCACAAATGCGGTCCGCCTAAGGTTGATGCAATGAATACTCGCAACCGTCAGTGAGGCTTGCTTTATAAAGCAAAAACTTTGTTACGAACTCCGACCATAGCTCTTTGCACCGTCGAAGGACATTACATTTCGGCCACGTCACTTAATGCTCTTAGAAAAAAATTATCCGGTTTTCAAACTATGCCGAAAGCAGTGGCGCCCATGCCGATAGAACGACAAAACTGACTGTCAGGAAATATAACGAATTGAACAGCATTGTAGACCATATTTCTTCAAACCAAAAATAGCCAGAATAAATGAAGGAAATATTCTTACTTGGTTATTAAATATTCTAATTAATATTCTTACTTGATTATTTTAAAAAAATAGTGAGGATATTACTTATTTAGTTCTAGTTAATAATAACAAGCTTTCCATATATTAGTGCAAAATTATCGTCAAATATTAGTTTGAGCTGTGTATGTGAACGAAGAAATATATAATGTACGTATAAAGAATTAAGCGTAATTCTCATCTGCACCGTGTTTGACATACACATTATAAATTTTTTCATTCTCACAAGTGCGTATCACCCCACTGAGTGAAAAGCACTGATTAGCCCATACTTTTGAAGGGAGGAAATAAAGGAGTGCAGCAAATAACCAATTAAGCTTGGGAAAATAGCGATTGCGAGCTTAGCTTGAAATGCACAATGCAGCGAGCGGATAAAGCTTTGCACAGCATTTTGCCAAAGCAACACGATGGAATGCGTTGAAAACGACGTGCAAAATCTACAGTGTTTTCATTTAAACGTACAAACATATCGTTTTTATTTATGTCGCGCGTTAAATTACATTAAGAAATTTTATTCTAAAACTTTATTTATTATTATTTTTTGACCCGAATAAAGTAATTACAATTTTAGTAGCAGTCGCATCAGCTGGTTTGGCATCCTAGCAAAACTCCTTTTAATCTTTCTGTTTTACTTTCTAAAAAATGTCCTGTTTCATTACTGTTTGCTCACAACGGACCAGGCAAAGCACCCAAAAGAGGAGGTTAATATTCTTCTACTTGCTATCATTTAATCTTTGACATTTTGAACAACAAGCTTTGATAAGTTTTTAAAAGATTTCCAAAAATATCAATTTTTGGTCTTCGGTGTTAACGTTCCATTGATCGTGCGCATTTGCGCAAGCTAGTTTAAATCAATAATCGTTTATACTTAAAGCAGTCTACATGAAATTCAACTCAAAACCAAGTCTTTTATCGAAAGCTGATCGAGTAACAGCGTCGCTGCTCAGAATTTTTCGAGACATGAGTTTTCATTATTTGTTCAAACTCAAGTTTTTTTGACGCGTTTGCGCTGACGCAAGTTGACGTCGTTGAAGGTTGAACTGTTTTTAAACACACTCATTGATTTTGCTTGAAATTTTCGAAGTTAAAGTTGAATTGTAATCGAGGCAGTTTCAAAAACGCGTGAGTCATATACTTGTCTCAACTGTTGGCACGGACTTCAGTTATCAATCTTTTTTAATCTTTTGTCACTTTTTTTTTCCTGCATAATACACATAATCTTGTGGCGTTTTGGTATTGGTAAGTCGAATTGCAATTTTCACCTTATAGTTTTCTCTTTTATCATTGGGAATAGAACATTATCAAAGGAAAGTTTCATCCAATGAAGTTTGCTGAGTGTGTTTTTGATATTTACTTCCTTCTGTCGCGACAGCTTCGACCCAACTGTATGGCATCGCATGCTTTTTCTATTAAGTTTGCTGATGTTCGTTTCTCCGATTTCGTTTCAGAATGTACAAGGAGCATTTCATACATGCCAAGTACGAAAGGCGAGAATTTACAACCGTTAATGGCACCGAGCATTACGATGTCGGCGCCAAAGATGGTTTTTTATGGAAACGAGGGAGAGATGACAAACAGTTTAAACAGCGAAGATTTGTACTGAATGTCGCCGACAAGACGTTAAAGTATTACGTTAAGCCGGAGGTTTGTATTATAAGTACTTTGATCATTGCGTTACCTCCTACATTTCAAAAAAATACTATGGTCAAGGTCTAGCAAACTCAAAGCTGTGTTGTTTTTTCGTGTGTTTGCGATGTTAAACGTATTGAAACACTTTGCATGTTTTCACGACATGCAACGGCTGAAAACTGCTTATTTAACCTGTCAGTGAATCAGCTTTGTTAAAATGCTTAATATCTCATTTTCGTAAATTATCTTAACTGTGTCATACAAGCCATTGTTTTTGCGCCTGATCTATGTAATAAGGAAAGTCTTTATTTGCCATATTAATCATGTGCTTTTGTTCAATGTTCCGCTTTAGCGTGATTAGCTGCTACGTCTGTAAAAAATTTTTGACGCACCGAAAAGCACGTGTTTTTTTTTTAGAAAAACAGCGGTTCCTGTCCACTTTTTTAAAATTTTGATTAAAGTTGAATCTTAAAAGTTGGCACAACTCATTGTTAATAAGTTTACAATGGGTACGCTTTGAAAATATCTGCTAGATTTGCTTTCAGGTGCTGAAAAGAAGTTTTTAAAGATATTCGTTTAATATTCATTGCAAGTTAGCATTTTAAATAATTCAAATTTTTTTGAATAACCTTTCTTCAGTCATTGAATAGCCCATTACAAAATTGATGTGTAAGTTAAGCTTTCTTTTGTCTGACATTTAAGAACAGCAATGCCGCTGCTTTCTCATTGATTGCTTTTTTTGACGTTTCGCTTTCGATTAACAGGCCAAGGAACCAAAACAAACAATAAATTTGGCGGGCCTCACCGTGTCGCTCGCCCCCGATAAGATCAATCACGCCAACGGGCTCCAACTTTCGTTTACGACCGACAACAACACGCGGCAGATTTATCTTTATGCGGACGACGCTCAGGCGAGTTGTCATTAAAGTTCTCGATCAAAATCTGTATTAACTGTTGCTCGTGTTAACAATTTCGTTTTGTTCCTTGGCTGGGTTTCAGTCCTTTTTGTCTCGCATCAATCGTTTGCGATTTGGACACTTTCATAGTCCTTAAGTTACGTAAACTCAATCATACTCCACAAATTTGAATCTATTTTCAACCATTGAAAAGTTTAAATCAGGGGTGTCCAACCTTTTCCTCGTCGCGAGCCAAATTTTTGTCTCTAAGTTTATCACGGGCCGCAATTGCTAAAACAATCAAAGTGATGTTGTCATGCGAGTTTGTACGAAAATTACCGTCTCCAAAAGAGGTGGTCCCTAAAAAAAAGTTTTCACTTTGAATCAACGAATTTTTTACAATTTTTGTCCCCAAAACTAGTGCTTTCCGAAAGCTTTTGCAGAACACTTCGGCATCTCTCGCGCAACACAAATTGTAGAGGTTTAAATGCACTGCAATAATTCAACTCGATGGAGTGTCTGATTAAAAACGGGCCGCCTTCGCGGGCCGCATCAGAAGGCTTAGAGGGCCACATGCGGCCTGCGGGCCGCGGGTTGGACACCCCTGGTTTAGATGCATACATGCCCTCTCGCAAGCTCTTGCTAACACTTTGAAAATGTTAGTAAGATCTTTGAAACACACTTTCAACACTGATTAGCTGAACAACATGATCGAAAATAGAATTAGTTTACTATATAATAATTACCGAATAATTTGCATTGAATAGTCTATTTGAACCCTAACTATTCTAATCATTTTTATATCCATTTTGCTTTAGTCAATGTCAGTTTGGCACGTTTAGTATTAGCAGGTCAAAGGTGAAATGCACTAATGAAATAAATGTATTATGACTCAACTTGTATTATTCATTGAATTCGGATCCAGTTTCTGCTCATACCATCTGTCTTTGCTGCGGTTCTCATGCCATGTCTTGGCGCCGAAGATTTTGGTTTCGATTCGCGGATGCGTTAAATGTAGCAGAATGTAGCGACAGCTGCACGAAACAATTGTATTGTTTCAGTGCAGTGTTGTGGGAATGGACAACGTAAATTCGTGACAAGCTTTGGTATATTAATAAAGCTTAATTAAAGATTTGGTTTAGTTTTGTGCTGCCAATGAGTGAGCCGGTTTGCTCCGGAAGCAACTTCCTGTGTGATGTTTCCTTTTTTTATTGTAGCGTCACAATGCGAAACAAAAAAATTCATTTGCAACATTGCTTTAATTATTTCTCCATTAAATTTTTTGATTGATGGAAGTCCTTGTTACCGTTTTACCTATCGTACATCAGCTTAAGAGTTTTTTGCTTCTTTCCGCGCTTAAGCGCAAAGCGAAACAAAAAATCAATACAGCAAACAAAGAAAACTCCCGCCAACGCTCATAGTGGAAACGAATCCTTTCACGTGATTAATGATATCTCTACGAAGAAAGCATTCGGTGGTTGCATTCCGCGGTTGATATTTTCAACTCGTTTCTGCTTAACTCTGTCGAAACCTTTCTTTCTCATCCCACCGCAATCGTTTCAAATCGACAAATTCGCTTTATTTTAACCGCCGACTCTCTCCTCAGGACGCCGTCGACTGGTATATTATCTTGCGCGCCGCCGCCGTCAAGCTAATTCGCGAGTCGAACCCAAAGATGTCCGATGACGAAGTGAGTTGCGGCTCGGATCGAATTTTCTTTTTTTAGATTAACTTTTCGAAATCGCTCCACTTGCTTTTTGATTGCTGGCTCTTGAAGTTTGAGTGTCGTTGCTTGGCCATTTAAAACTTCGTGATAAAACTATGCACCGATGCCGTTTTGTTAATTTGTTGATTCATCTGAACACAACGCCGTGTTAATGCAATTTTGAGCCCATCATACGTTGTTTTAGATCGTTTCAAAGCTGAATAACCACTTGGTAAAGCAGGGATGGATGATGAAGACCGGGCCGAAAGTAAGTAATTTTTTGTGAATTTTGTACATTGGCATACAGACTGACCAATAGTGTTGTGGTTACGATTATTAGTTCCGTGCTTGAGGTCTAAATTCGATTTCGGGAATGACCTTGTCCGAAACAGTTTTTCCGACAGCCCGCGATCGCAGCTCAAGTTTCCATGCTGCTAAGGTTCGATGTTGGCGAGATAGTTTGCCTAAGCTCAAGACCTGCTTCGGTGTATCAATCGAGTGTAACGAAACGTTTAGGTTTTAAGAATCGGTGGCCGCAATCAATTAAAAGTGAGGAAGTCGTCTAACGTTTCGTTGTCTTTTTCAGCACACCGAACCTTTCCGAAGACGCTGGTTTACTCTTGAAAGTCGTCGACTTTTATATTTCGTCAACCCACTGGTATGCATAAAAAAAACAATATTTTGTTTGCAAAATTCGTTGTTAAAGTTATTCATAGATCTTAAAATGTTGTGCAAAACTGTTTTGGAAAAACATTGTTTAACACTGGGCTATTTTCTTTACCTTAGGAGTGCACAAGATGCGGCCCTCTTCTAGTGTTGCATTCGAGTTTAATGTTTTATTGGTGAATCTTTAAAAGATTTTGTGTGAAACTGTTGGCGGTGACTTTAGTCAGAAATAAAAAAGCATAATATTTTTTTTTGCACCAGATTCATTCAGGATGGAGCGTTTTTTTAAACTTATTTAACGAGTGCTGTCAACGACAAAGTAAAGATTATTAAGGAGTGCTAGAAAAATTTATGCGTTTTTTTTCATTTTCCGGTTCAATATAGTCCAGTATAAAAATTATTTTGCCTTCAAAGTTTTCGTTGTTTTTATTCTTTTTTTCAAAAACATTTCTTAGTAGATCATGGGCTTAAAACTAAGCTCTAAAACTATTGAAGTTCTAGATTGCATCACTGTAGTCGCTTTGCAATCAGTTGTAAACCTGTTGGTAAACTTAAAGATGGAAAGTCATTAAACTCTTGGTTGTTGATAATTAATCTATAATCGATTTTATTGGACTGTGTTTTTAAATTTACAAATACGTTTGCTGTGCTGATTACAAATTTCGGATAAAAAAGTGCATTTTTTTATTCGGCCCGTCAATGCGATCAAAATATACAGGGTGTGCAAAAAGTTTCCGGACTACTTTTTATTGATTTATTAATTAAATAAAAATAACATTTTTTTTTATTAAATGATAAAATTAATGTTCTAGACAATTGCTTGTATTTTTCGCATTA
Source organism: Diplosoma virens (assembly GCA_963680785.1). Lineage (NCBI taxonomy): Eukaryota > Metazoa > Chordata > Ascidiacea > Aplousobranchia > Didemnidae > Diplosoma > Diplosoma virens. The sequence continues at coordinate 22,455,309 of OY796882.1, read as the reverse complement.
AAATTCACAAATTTTTAAAAAATAATCATTAAAAATGGAGAAAAGAAATGCAATCATTGAATTACACCTCGCGGGAATATCAGCCCCTCTTATTACTGTATAAGACAACTTAAAGTTGCTAAATCGGCGGTCTATGATACAATTAAAAAATACAAAGAACTGGGAAATAACACAAGACCATCCCAAAACTGGTCGACCAAGAACAGCGCGTACTCCGAAGAAAATTAAATCTTATCAGAACTGCACACTGCTAACACCTTGCATTCCACTTTCTGTTCACCATTCTCCTCCCTTGAACTCTCCACAGCTATCTCTCAACTCTCAACCTCTTCAGGCCCTGATCAAATTACCTACCCTCTTTTAACCCACCTCCCACAATCTGCGTTACATTTCTTTCTATATATCTTCAACCTCTCTTGGTCAACACACACCTTCCCGTCCACCTGGAAGCAATCAACAATCATCCCCATTCTCAAACCGGGAAAATCCTCTGACTCACCTTCTTCATATAGACCCATTTCTCTCACTTCCTGTACCTCTAAACTCTTCGAAAGAATGGTTTTAGGACAACTAACCTATTTTCTCGAACAACAAGACATTCTTTCACCCGTGCAAGCCGGTTTTAGACCTGGTAGATCGACTGTAGATCAGGTTCTTCTTCTCTCACAGTCAATCGCAGATTCCTTCCACCAATCTAAGCCAGGCGCACGTACAGTCCTTGCCACTGTGGATTTTGCGAAAGCTTTTAACTCAGTTTGGCATTCTGCCCTTCTCTCTAAACTCCTCTCTTTAGATCTTCCTCTTTGCTTTGTTGAATGGATACGATCCTACCTCTCAGATCGCCGTTCGAAAGTCCGATCTGTAATTCATACAGTCGTCCTTTCCGTCTCCGAAGAGGAATTCCCCAAGGTTCAGTTCTAGGACCAGTTCTCTTCTTTTTATATATCAATGACCTTCCCACTTTCCTTCCTACATCTGTTAAGACCTCTCTCTATGCAGATGACCTAGCCATCTGGGCCTCCTCCCCGAGTGTTGAGTGTGCAACTTTCTTAGTACAAGCTGCCCTTAACAGACTGGTGGAATGGTCCTCAAAATGGCGCTTCCTCTCAACCCTCTCAAATGTGAAACATCCTTCTTCAGCTTAGACCCCTACCAATCACGTATACAACCCTCTCTGTACATTCTTAACACCCCACTCAAATTTAACTCTCACCCAACCTTTCTCGGTGTAACCTTCGACCGCACTCACTCTTTCAAACATCATGTCCTATGCTTACGGAAAAAGTTTTACAGCCGATTCCGTGCTTTTTGCTCTATCGCCTCTGCCTCTTGAGGTCCATCAAAAGAATCCTTATGTACCTTATATAAAGCCTTCATTCGCCCCATTCTCACCTATGCTTCCCCAGGCTGGTTTCCCTTCTCATCTCCTACTCACATTACCTCCGTGGAGAGGATGCATATATCTTCCTGTAGAGTAATCACAGGCTGTCTATCGTCCACTTCCATCCCTCTACTTCATATAGAAGCACTTCTACCTCCACTACGAGTCACCCTCACCCAACAATCCCTCTCCTTCTTTGAACGAGCCCTCCGTCTACCTTCAACTTTTCCCATAGCCTCTCTTGCAAATCCTAACCCCCGTACATGTCTCAAAAAGAGCTCATGGAGATCCTTCTCCAGATCACATAACCTTACCCCTAACCTACATCTTGCCCGTGAACCTCTAATCCTCTGCCCTCCTAAACCCAGGGGGTCTACCAGGGGGTCTACCCCATCTCCTTGCACAATTTCACTCCATCTCTCATCCCCATGCTCTCGCAAAAAACCCCCTCCCTTTGCAACACTACAGCTACCTCCCATCTTTCCACTCTATCTCACAGCGATATCTCTGCCTGGACTGACGGTTCGGTACCTGGCGGGCTGGTGCAGGGTGGTGCAGGGATACACATCAAGTGTACAAAGTGTGTCACTGCTACCTCGCTCTCCTTCTCGACTGGTCTCTGGGCTATCAGTTATAGTGCGGAAACCTTTGCTATCCTACATGCTCTTGAGTGGTGTATCTCTCACTCCAAGACATGTAATTTTGAATCTATCACCCTTTTTTCCGACTCTTTATCTGTCCTATCAACTCTCTCTGCTCCCCTACCATATTTAACCCTATCCAATGCACCAGTGCTCGGCAACCTTTTTTTATGAGGGCCCAAATTCTATCTATAAAAATTATTGAAGGCCCAGCAGTACACTTGAAACATACAGTGGCAGTGGCGTATGCAGAAAGTTTCCGAGATTTTGTCTCCGACTTCGCCACTTCCTCCCAAAATAATGATGATCTCTAAAAAAAAAAAAAAGGTCTTCCCTTCCATTTGGTCTCGAATTTCTCTATTTTTTTCCCAAAATCATGGTGATCTCTAAAAAAAAGGTCTTCACTTACATTCCGTCAAATTTCTCTCTTTTCCCAAAATCATGGTGATCTCTAAAAAAAAGAAAAAAGGTCTTCACTTTCATTTCGTCTCAAATTTCTCCATTTTTTTTCACTACACTACACATTTAAAACTACCATGCACGTACGGCTAGCATGTGGCTCATAAAGACTTTGTAAAACCAAATAGCCTGCGACCCACAGGTTGCCGACCACTGCTCTAGCATTACAAAAATGTTTCAAAGCATTTAATCTGGAAAAGTACGCGGCCTGGCAACGAACTCCTCATGGACCGGCACTGGGACGCGGCCCGGTGGTGGCCGACCACTGCAATACACAATCCCTTCTCAATTCTCTATCCCAATCCAAGATAGTCCATCTGCAATGGATACCAGGTCACTATTCCCTCCCAGGTAATGACTTAGCTGACTCTCTAGCCAAAGCCAGAGCCTCTCTTGATCCCTCCAACATATCCGTGTCCCTCGCACTCCTTATTTCCTCTCAAAGACAATCCCTCTACACCAGTTGGAGACGCAGTGTTCAATCTGGTTTCTTTTAACACCAAATCTCTTCAGTATCTCCTGAGGAGCTTACTCTCCCTCGCTCCGCTCGCTGTGCTCTCTCCCGTTTACGCTGCAACGGGCACAGCACTCTCCTTAACTCTTATCTCCACAGGATTGGTCGAGCCGAAACTCCTTCATGCAGCAACTGTGGTTCTGAATCACAGGATCTTTCACATCTCGTGCTTGACTGCCCTGTACTGGACCATCTGCGTCAGGCCATATTCGGCCACACCCTCTCACTTCTAGACCTCTGGTCCCGTCCGTGGGGAGTCGCCTGATTACTGGGACTCCGCGGAGTTGATCCGTGCCCCCATCCCCAGGAATGGGTCGGGTAAATCCACCACCACCACCACCAAGAAAATTAAAGCCGTACGGGAGAGGATCAGGAGAAACCCACGAAGAACAATAAAGGGAATGGCAGAAAGCCTAGGAATATCTCCATATTCTATGCTTTCCATAGTCAAAAAAGACCCTATAAATATCTTGGAAATTCTGTCTCCGGCACTGATCGAAATGAAAAAACAAGGTGTTTACCTTTCAACACGATGATGCACCATCGCACACCTCGAAAAAAACTCAATTATGGTGCAGAGAAAACTCCCCTTCATTTTGGGGCAAAGAAATGTGGCCTCTTTCCTCTCCTGATCTAAACCCACTCGACTTCAGCATCAGGTCAATGCTCAAAAAAGACGCACGCCGCTCAGACAAACTTTCTGTAGACCACTTGAAGAAATCTTTACAAAAGGCATGGGCTGATATTCCCTAGAAAAAGATACGTGCTGCGGTAGAAGCGTTCAAATCAAGACTGGAGAAGGTAATTGATGCAAATGGTGGCCAAATCAAGTAAAAATAGATTCTTTTAACAGCAAATGCTTCATTTAAAGCTCTTTTGTTAATTGAGTAGCCTTAAAAAAGGCTGTTTTGAAAACTCTAACGTTGTCGTCTAGCTCTCTTCTGGAGGTTTCGCTAGAATGAATTGTAGAACTGAATGTAGTATTTCAAAAGTTTTAAGACTGATTCTGATTGGCTAAAAATTAAGGTTAATAATAGTTATCATAATAATTGAAAAGTATTAATAAATAAAATCACGTTTTGTCAGCGTAAAAAATTTTTTGGAAAAAAAAGGAACAAAATTATGCAAGCTTTGTGTTAAAATTTGGAACTAAAAAGAAAATTTTTTACAATTATGCTACCAATTTATGTTTGTAAGCAAACTTTTTCTGTCTACACAAATTAGGTTTTCGAAGAGTCATGAAAATTGATTCTAAGACTGATAAATGGAAATCGGATCGTGCTTTAGAAAGAATAAAAAATTGATCGTCCTTATAGTGAGATGCACATTTTTGGTTATGTAACAAATGGTTTCCAATCGCTGAGTCACAGTGCGGTATTGAATTAGCTAGTTTTCCTGGACGTTCTGGTTGTTTACGTTCTTTACTAGTTCTGTTCCGAATACACTTTGGCACATGCTGGCGGATTCTGTCCTGCAAACGTTGAGACGTTCGACCCACATATCGACTATCACAGTGGCACACGTATTCATAAACGGCGTTACTTTGTTGAAAAGTGGGAAGAACGTCTTTATGTATTGCAGGTAAAATTCGTCTGGTGCAGTGGTTTTCAACCTTTTTGGTGGAGTGGAACCCCAATGAAACATTCCAGAGGCTTGAGGAACCCCTGTGCAATAATTTGATTTCTTATGCAAAAAACATCATTTGATTATGCAAAACTTTGGCTTAGGCTATCTTATTTTTATTCTCGTTAAATACACCATAATACCTTGTTCTTTCATTGGATTCATATTGATCTTTTTGCAGTTTAACAAGACTAGCTATAACAGCACCTCAAAAATGAAAAATAGCATTGTTTTAAATTTTTTGAAAGCTTGACGCATTTTATAATGGAACAATTGTAAACGGTACAAAACTTAGGTTATCAAAAGGTCAACCTTTATTATTAAAAACAATTTTGCGTTATCAAGAAAGGCGAGATACGTCAATTTACTGCTGTGAATCGATCAAGCGTGAAATAAGTTTTACAGAAAGTAACAACTTTGCAATGCTTACGATTTCATATTCAATTAACCTGGCAGAAAGGAAAATACTTTGCCGACCGGGAAAAAATTACGCGGATAGTTGCTGGTCCGCGGACCGGCGGTTGACAACCATTGTTACAGACGACTTCAGATGAAACACACAGCATGTCATAATGCGAATTGATTATTATCAATTACGCAACATCACAATGCCAACTAACTAATACTGTAATGATACTGTAATGAACAGAGAATTATGGTACAGTACAGTAGCTTACTGTCCTGTAATTCATCCCTGTTCATTACCAGTTAGTTTGCATTGTGATGTAGCATAATTGATAATTTTCAATTGGCATTATGACGTGCTGTGTGTTTTAGCCAAAGTCGTCTGTATTATTAAAAATATAATACTATTAAAAATTACCACAGACTTAATTGAATGCAACAGAAACTTATATGATTGCAATGGGACTTAATAGATCAAAAATCACTGTCTATTTAAACAATATGCGTACAATACAACAATAAAATAGACTCTCGGATTTGAATGTGCACTTGCGGAACCCCTGGACTGTTCTGGCGGAACCCTGGTTGAAAACCACTGGTCTGGTGGAAAAGACCACTCCTGGTTGGACCGCTCCAAAACAATTATTAATAGATAATTTTATTTTTCTTTTAAATTTCAGGGAATTTTCGCCAATCCAAGGCAGTTTTACATAGACAGGACATTTTTTTGGGCCTTCTTTAGTGCTTTGTTGGAAACGTAAAAGTTTTTTAGAAGTTCTCGAATCAATAAGGAATTCTGGATAACTATTTTGTACAAGAATAGAGCGAATATTGTCTAGTTCATGTTTTAATGTAGATTTAAGAGCATATTTTTAAAGCTCGATGTGTTAAAGTATCAATGAGATTTGTTTTACGTTGTTTTGGTCCAAAGGAATTCCAGTGAATATATATTGACCTGTGAAAGTGGGCTTTCGATAGACACAGGTCAATATATACATGTTGAAATTAATCTCAACAAAGAAAGCCATTGAGTTTTTTTTTGAAATGCAAATCAGTTCACGATCCCCAGAGCCGTTAAAGAACAATCCTAAAAGCTTAGTGATGCTCGATGGTATTCTTTTTGTGGAAGGCAAAAAGTGCTGATTCATGTAACAAAATTGTGGTTTTGTATTTTAAAACTTGAATTTTTAACTTGAAGATTGTGAATAGGTTTTGAGAGATTCAGATTTTTAAATTGATTCTACACCTCACAATCTGATTATCACGTAACAATGACATAAATTAACCCTGTTTTTAACAAACCGTCAAAATTTCGTTCTTTATTTCATCTTTAGTTCAGGAGGAAGACATTATCACTAGGTAGTTTTTGATTAGAACAACAACAGCTATAATAATAATACTCTGAAGACTAAAAATTAAATATTTATTGCAACACCAAATCACCTAAACTAAATGATTATAGATCGTTAAGGTGGCACAAATAGACTGTGCAGAGCTTTATCAAAATGATCGCGGTTTAAATTTTCAAAACCTGGGTTGTTTGTATCTGTGTATAAGCATTTACTCGACGCCTTACTGCGTGCAAGTTAGTGTAAAAGCAATAACGTAACAATTTCAAAAGTTATTTGCCGCTCAACTTGCACGTAATGTGCTTGCAAAATTCTTGAACACTTCAACAGACACTGTGTGGAATAGAACAGTTGTTTTGCTCGCTTCGCCTTCTACTGTCGTCTAGTTTTTCGTTCTAAACGTTGAATTAGTGCGATTTTGCGCGCATATTACTGGCTGCTTGTTATCACAATGTCCATGACACAACAGCATTTTATTTCCTCATTTGACAAGTGCGATTCGGCGTGTATTTACACACACACACATGTACTCAATGTATTTTTTTATTCATTATTAGATTTACGAAATTGCCAAGCAAAGATATGTCAATTCTATTAAAACTAATTTTGGTTTTTTTCTACTGTAACGTGTCGAAGGTCGAAGCTTTGTTTGCGAGTTACGTACTGACAATTGTATGCAATAAAAAAGAAGAAATTGGCCGCGTGCCAAAAAGGAAGTTAATTTGCTTTCTTTTGATGTGTGACCACCAAAGTTTAAATAAAACGTTCTTGACAGCTGCTGGTTTCTAAAACATCAATAGTCTTGATTCGGCGTTCCAATGAGTTGTGCTTTTTTTATAGGATGCATATCCGCGCGGGGAAATCTATATAGGAAACAAAGCCGACGGGTATTTCATCCGAGACGGATTACCTCAAGGTCACCAGGAACCGGGTTATGGTTTCACTGTATCGACTCCCGAAAGGTAAACTCCTAGTCTGTTGCTATTCTGTATTTGGTGTAAACCGCTTTGTTGCAGTAATGATAGGACAGATAGTTTATTTTATAATCAATTTATAGGAAAACGGGAAATTCAAACCAATTTTTACCGGCATTTTTCAAACAGTTAAGGGGATGAATATAATTGTACGCAATATATCGTTATGGTCAGCGATCACTTAATCAAATGTGTGGTCTTAAGCGAAAGTCTTTATTTTTCATTTAACTACGTGGTTGTTGATGTTTTGTTCGTCATAAATTAAGTGCAATAGAATTTGGGTAATTCGTCATCGTTTAATTTGTCAGTTCTCTCAATTCGTCACTTTTTTGTCGGTCTCGGAAAAATTTCCATCATTTGCGTACATTTCAGTTCGTCTAATTCGCCATCGTCTTATTTGTCAATTCGTCACCTCTTTCTATCTCTGAGAAGCGTTTTGTTCGCCTACTACATCATTTGCAGTTTCGCTTTGATGTTTAAGCAGTTAGTTAACACGTGTGGAAGTTCAAACAAATTAAGGATTTTTATCTGAGAATTGTTGACCTTGCAATTTCTTTATCGAATTTATACAAGTTGTGCAAAGCACGACCGACTCCCCATTAAGAGAACGCGGACAGTGTTTGAAGTTTATTAATGATTTAAAAGGTGTTAAAAATGGAGGAGTCTAAATAGAATAGAGGAATTAAAAGTTTCATTTAAACGATAAAAAAGCTTTCCCAATTTCCATTGAGAATAGTGCTTTCTGCAGTTCATTTCAGAATTGTTGCCACTAGAAAAGTTACATAAAAAAAATACAATCCAGCAATATCGATCAAACGATCCAAATACGTAAGCTTGTCGCTTAAAAAAAACGAAATTTCATGCAAGCTAAGGCAAGAAAATGTTAATGTGACAAGGTTAGCAAAGAAGCTTAAGATTGGAAGAACTACTCTTAATAACTTACATAAAAATAAATACAAAATAATCTCCAAATTTGAAGCAGGGCATAATGCTGAAAGAAAAGAAAAGCGACAGTAAGGTTTTGATGATCTGGATGAGCCTCTACTAAAGTGGTTTTGTAGTGCGAGAAATGAAAAAATACCAGTCAGCGTGAGTCTCTTAAAAGTTCAAAAAATTTGCCTTTTAAGAGACTCATGCTGACTGGACTCACGCTCACGCTGACAGAATCTGTGGCTATGGCAATGTTGATAAGTTAGACATGAACTGGATAAAACGGTGAAAATTGCGAGAAGTTGCTTGCAAAGAATTACATGGCAAAGCAGCGTCTGTTGATGACGCAGGTGTAAACGATTGGCACAAAAATCGTCTCCCTATTCTTTTGAAAGAATTGTAAAAAAACAAATTTTTAATGCCGATGAGACTGGACTTTTTTACAATATCTTGCCTAACCGGACCCACGTTTTTAAAAACGAAGCTTGCGCTGGCAGTAAACACTTAAAAGACAGATTAAGTGTGCTAGTGGCGGCTAGCGTGGCAGTGAAAACTTGTCTCTTTCTTCTCTTTATTGGCAAGGCAGCAAAACCACAATGCTTTTAAAGTGTAAAAAACTTTCACTTCAGTACCAATTCAACTCGAAAGCTTGGATGACGTCGAACATTTTTGAAACCTGGCTTAGGAAACTTGACAATAAAATGAAAAACAGTAATAGAAAAATTGCCCTTGTTGAAAATTGTACAGCTCACTCTGCCTTGCATGATCTGACAAATGTTAGCTGCTGTTCTTGCCTCCTAACATTACCGCAAAAAGCTAACCAACGGATGCTGGGGAAATCCGTTGTTTAAAGGCACACTACCGGAAAAATTTAGCTGAAATGTGCTTTCTTGCTTTTGAGGGGAAAAAAGAATTTAAAGTCCATGTTTTGGAAGCTATGAAGCTTCTTGATCAAGCTTGGATTTCGGTCTCTGAGAAATCTATTCAAAACTGCTTTACTAAAGTCCATTTTGCTTCAACAACAAAAGAAAATCAAGAAACTACCTCTGAGTTCGAAATTAATGCAGAAGGAATTTGGTGCAGGTTACAAACTGCGGGCTTAGTTCCAGAAGATGTCAGTTTCAATGAGTACGTGAAGGTCATGCAAACATGGTTACGCGCTAGACTATCACAGAAAACAGCATTGTAAACGATCTTACAGCAAGCAAAGCTCCTCCAGACGATGAAGAAGATGACGACGATGAAAACTGTCTGGATGAACCTGAACCTACGCCTTCAATGGCATTGGAAGCACTAAAGACATTAGATCGCTATTTCAGAACACAAGATAATAGCGATACGATGATATGCAATGTGTCTAAAATACAGTAGGACATACCGGCAAGAGAAGCCGTTAAAACAAAACAAACCAAAATTACGCACTTTGCGAATTAGGTGTGGAAGATGCCATATTACTATTAAAATTTTTGCGAATTATTATAGCAAATTTTACTTTCACCAACTTCGTTTAATATTGTCCGTGTGCCGGTATTGCATGGTTTGGGTTACGCGTGTATTGTTGTATTAAACCATAACGTCATAAACTTATAATTTACGGTAAATCAAAGTACTATGTATACGAGCTGCAATGATAGAGTTTTCACCTCTTTGCATAATTCTTCTCTTCGCCTGAATCGTCACTTTTTCGAAACCCCTTGGAGTGACGAATGAGGCAAATTCTACTGTACTAAAGTAACATTTCCTTAATGCTTTGTGTAGTTTATCCATTTTTGTTCGGTTTTACACATCTATTGGGTTGTTGCACAAGTTTTCGCCGTTTTTTGAATATGTATTTTAAAAGAAATCAAAGAATTTAAATAACGAAAATAATAACCCAATCAATTACATATTTAACGAAATCAAAGAATTTTAACAACAAAAGTAGTAGCAATTTAATCAGTTATGTATTGTCCTTCATTGTTCACTGCTTCTCCCCAGCTTTCCACCAGTTTGTTGATTCCATTTCGCCAGAAATTCTTATTTTGAGTATTTGTTGAGCCAATTCTCAAGATGATCCTGATTTTTAAAACTAAGTCCTTTCATTTCATATGAAAGGCAGCCGAAGAGATGGAAATCCGTTGGGGCGAGGTCTGGGAAATAAGGAGGATGTTGAAGGACCTTCCAACCGAGCTCTTAGAGTGCCGTCTTGACGATTTTTGCGGTGTGTGGCCGAGCATTGTCATGGAGGAGGATCACCTGGCCTTGTCGATCCGGTCTTTTTTGTTGAATAGCCTCATTGACTCGATTTAATTGGACTCTATAGAGATTCTTTTCTACTGTCATGTTCTTTTCAAGCATCTCCCAGTGAATCAGACCCTCCCAATCCCACCATACGCAAATCATTGTCTTTATTGGGTGGAGGTCTGTCTTGATCCTGAGCGTAGGCTTCTCTCCAGGACTCATCCACTCTTTCTTTTATTTCATATGCACATGCAAACACCGCTTCTTGTCTTCAGTGATGATTCTGTAGAAGAATCAATGCTTGTGGCCGTGGGTTCCTTGGTGTCGAGCGAGATTTTGAGCAGCAATGAAAAGCCGCTTACCTACTGTTTTAAGTGAGTTCGTGCAGGACCCAAGCTCCAAGCTTTTGAGTAAAACCCATCGACTGAAGGTGGCGTGAAATTGTCGCAAAATCACAATTTATCCTTTCAGCTAGTTCTCTGCATGTTTGGCGGCCATCTTCCTTCAAAAGATCCTTAAGTTGATCTTCGTCCATCTCAACTGCTTCCGGAACGAGGAGCGTTGTTGAGGTCGAAATTATTGTGTTTGAATCTGGATAACCAATCCCGAGCAGTTCTCTCAGCTATAGGGTCTTCTCCATACACGGCACAAATATCTCTGGTAGCTTTCCTCACTTTTTGATCTCGATTAAAGGCAAAAAGAAGGAGGTGTCAAAAATGCGATTTTTGTCTACTTAACAATCCATTTGACGGTTCTAAAAAACGACAAACAAATAATAGAGACAAAAACGATAACTTTAATTTTGTAAAGCAGAGCGCAGGCTTTCTAATGGTATATAACACTTCGGCAAATATAAAAAAGTCGTTGTAGAACAAATATTTTTATGTAACGGCAGGAACTTATGCAACAATCTAATAAAACAGTTCATTTGTCTTGTAATTAAAATTTTTTTATGGATTTCTTGCTTTACCGTCCCTTTTTGGTCTTGACCCTTTTAGTCACGGAGTTTGTTGTTCTTGATTTGTGCAACATCTTTTCATGTGATTCAGGAGCGTTCATTTAATTTTATCATTATTACTTTTTTCTCTCATAGTAATGCTCTCATGAATTATACAGTATATTGTATATACTTTTAATTTTATTTGAAGTTTTAGTTTTTCACTGTATCGACTCCCGAAAGTTGGCGGCTTTATTCTGAAGAAACGACGACCATTTATAATTGACGTTGTGCGTGTAATAACCTCATCGTTTGGCCGCTGTCTCCTTATTCGCAATCACTATTTCAATGTCCATTAGCAAACCTATTAACTTGATTACAAATAAAAAGTGGAAAAATAAATGAAAAACACATTTATTTTGCTGATTTAAAAACCTTAACTTCAAACCGCAGTAAAGGCATAAAAACCCTACTATTCCAATATAGGCGACGTAATCATCAGGTCTATTGTTTTGCTGGTGCAATTTATTTATTAAGATGACCATATTAATTTTGATCGACTCAAGTGTTTTGGTTGGACATGTTGGCCTGGCCAACCGTAGCCAGTAGTCCCATTATTCGAGCTGTTCAGTTTCGTTGCTTGTTATTTTTATTTGTTAGCACGGACGAGCAATCGCTATGATGGTGATTTAAGCTAACTTCAAAACATGGTTTTGATATCAGTCTTTTGCGCTATGTCTTTCTTTGGTACACAAGTTAGAAACATAAAGTTACATCCGGGTTTTTCGCTGAATAATTTCGTCTCAAGTAAACGTTCAAAATTTGTTGCAAAATGTTTCCGCTCAACTATTTCAATATACGCCGAAAAATATATTTGCATTGCTATTGCTCTGCAATAAATACAACGAAAACCGTGTTAGTTGAGAAAGTTCGAATAATATCAGTTTCCATGGTTTTCAAAAGCAGTGACAAGTCGAATTTTCTAATTTAAAAAATTGAATATAAACTGGTCGATGCCTTGGGTCGTGCGGTTGCGACAACGCTGTTATGATTTCAAATAATGAAGAATAACAGTGATTTATGGTCTGATCGTCTGTTCTTTTTTCTGAAGGGATTATCTGATGTGCTGTGAAGACAAAGAAGATCAAAAGTCGTGGATGAACGAGATCAAAACAATAATAATGCGTCCTCTTGACCCTCAAGAAAGTGAAGGTGAGATCTGTGTCGAACTTTTTTGTGCGTGTCGCTGTGTTTCGCTTCGGTCCATATCGATGTCAGTTGAAACTGATGTTTTCTCTTCTTGATGAAGCGCGTCATTCAAAGTTGCAAAAAAGATGGCGGAGAAGACTGTTTCGAGTGCCTTGGCGTTGAACCGGTGAATATCAAATGACTCGTTTTCTTATTTTGCATCTAGTACAAATTGAAAATGTTCGTGCACATGCGAAAAAACTAATCAAAAAGGTTATGCGATCGAAACTAACCCTGTGCAGAAAATTAAAGTAATTAATAAAAGTCACGTGACATGCGATCAAAACTAACCCGGGACCAAAGATCATAGTGATTAATTTTATAGTTAATTAACGAAGTCACGTGAATTTTTGATTTAAGCAACTTTTTTACCTTATGACTAAAAGTCAGCAAACTCGAAATACCTGGAGACCCAGTTATGACGCAGCACGTTATTTAGTTTTAGTTTTTAGGCTAGTGTTGCATTTTGTTCTGTAAGAGTTTTAAAAAGTTGTAAAACCTTGTCAAACTTAATGCAAAGTTGGTGTTTACTTTCAGTTTGTTTTACAATCTTATTCGAACTTTTACCTCGATTCTTCTTCAGCTGTTTTTCCGACTCACATGTTGCTCGAATTAGCTTTCAACTGAAAGAAGCAAAGTTTTAATCAATTTGTCAACATTAGGATCTTATTTTTAATTAAAAAAACCAGCATGGTGGCATACTCTTGCTGTTAATTATTTCAAAATGTTTTGTTACGTTTCAAATAAACTTAACTAAAAAAAAGATTTGAGGTCGAATCATCAAATGATTATCTTTTTTTTAGAATTTTAAGCAAACTCGAAGTGATTGTTGCATGTCATAAGCTGTAATTAAACGAGTAATTTTGTTTGCAATCAATAGAAAATTGTAATTATTTGTATGTCTTTCCAATCATTAATGATTTCACATTGAGAGACTATTGCACTTTGCCGTACAAAGAAATTATTTCCTGCTAGTAGATGTGGTTATGGTCGGAATTTGTTATGCCTTATCACTTTCATTTTAATGTTCTATAAAGCAACTGCCGTTTATAGAACTGCATGAATACCGAAGCCGTCGGAAATCAACCGTCCGTTCAAGCCTGGTCAGCCCTTTAAGCCCCACAGGCTGGAAAGGCGCACCCTGGTCGAAATAACTGCTACTCGGTTGGAACCGGGTGTTCTCCTGGCTCGCAATTTTACTTATATAGCAATGTGTTCGTGTTTTTTTTCTATAGTTTTTTTTTTATTTTTATTTAAACTTAATCGATTTGTAAGTAAATGATCATTGATTATCATTTTTTTGTGCGTTTCATTCTTCACAATCGGTTTAAATTGTTTTTGATTTGCTCCCGTTTTAAACCGAGCACGAAGCATTGTCAAACATCATTTTAATCAGCAAGCTCAGCAGTTGGCAAGCAAACGTGCGTGGTCTTGCTCATTGCTCTTAGTTTTTTGCAATTTTCGTTCGCCAATCCAAATTGACAATTTTTCTGAATTTTTACCTGAAACACTTCAGATTGATACTGCTTTGTCTTCTAAGTCGATCATTCCATTTTTTTTCTTCAACAGTATGATTTTGCTTTGGTTTTATGCTACTAGCTAAAGTGTTATTTTGTTGAAATTTTACTTGCATCACTTTTTGGATTTTTATTTTCCAATGATTTCTAAAAAAGTTTTCGCGCCAAGGAACACAAATTTTTTGTATCATCGATCTAGAAGCAAACATGCTTCGAATGTGAAAGCAACTACCTCCTTTTTAAACCATGATTTTTTATCAGCATTTTGTTACTCGTCAGAAGACTATCTGTTGCTGTGATAAAAAGTTAAACCAGGAAGCTGAGGCACTATCGGCTAATTTGCTTACCCAGCATGTCAGTAGAAATCGCTTTGCGGTTTTTTAATTCACGTAGTTAAAGACAATTAATACGTTGCAATTGACAGCGAAACGACGCTGACGTCTCACGTCGAATCGGTTCCATCCCGATCAATCGTTTGCGGCATCAACATCTTATTGATCTTTTGTGTGGGTTATTCACGATTATTTCACTTTTTATCACGCTGGTTTCTATCGTGTTGAATGACCGAGGTTTTGCGCGTTCACACTGTCGGCCACCGCTGAAAAGTTCAAATTTTCGTCTAGTCTGGGAAAGCCATGGAGAAAATTCAACTCTGTGATGGCTGCGGTCAGTATGAATGGACCTTGACATGACGTCATTCGCATTCTAATCAAATCCTCATTAACCTGCGTTTGCATTGCAACAAAAATATGCTTTTTTCGGTTATTTGCGAGATTGTACCCTTTCGAAAAGAGTTTGATTAAGTAACATTCCAGTTATAACAGTGTTCGAAATGCAGCTCGAAACTTTTAAACAGAACAAAACACAAAAAGGTGATGGGTTCGCGATGCTTTTTCGTTTTTACATGTTTTCCATTCATTGCTAAGTTCACGAAGTGCAAACCATCTAACCTAACGCGCTGTGTTTTCCGCTTTCATTCGTTCCAACGTCATACTCGTATGTGTTATCGCTCGCTTCAGGCTGCCAGCAGCATACTGCGGCATGTCTTGTGCAATAACTGGCTAGTGTTAAGTTGCTTCATTTTGTTTCTCATTGTTATCGTTTGTTCTGTATCAGTGCCTTTTAGCCGCACAGTGCCCTTATTAAACGTCGTATTATTAAACTTTTAATATCATTCTAAGATTGGCTTCATTTCACGGACGGGTAAAGGCTGCGTCTTTCTAATACTGATATGAGACTTATCTGTGTTCATGCCCGCTATCTTTTTTGTCTTTAACATATTAACTCTGATAATAATAATTATCTAAGCTTAAATAAATCATTTAATATCATAAGATCAACATTTAATAAGAAAATTAAAGACCAAAAAAAACCATGCACGAATTTATATGCGTGTATCTTTACGAAAATTGTTATTGACTTCGTCATCAAGCCACGTTTTGTTCCAACCAAATGATTGTGCAAGTTTTGCCTAATTTAATTTGACACTTAAATTTTTTATGTTAAACTTTCGAATCCAGAGTCAACAGAAATCAA
This sequence comes from Diplosoma virens, assembly GCA_963680785.1. NCBI lineage: Eukaryota > Metazoa > Chordata > Ascidiacea > Aplousobranchia > Didemnidae > Diplosoma > Diplosoma virens. The sequence continues at coordinate 22,439,575 of OY796882.1, read as the reverse complement.
TTACTAAAAAATGAAACGGTTATAAAACATTGCTTTAAAAGGTTGAAGCAAAATGAGTTTAAGTGAATTTTATGGCTATGTTGTTCGGCAACGTTTGCCCCGGCTTGCGAACTCGACAGATTTTTATTCAAGTTCAAATTCGAGTTCATAAAAATTCGCAAGTTCGAGTTTTTTAGTTCAATTTTTCGAGTTCTATTTGCTGCTGTAAAAATCAAAAGCTTAATAATTCCTATCTACACCATAACTTTAAAAAATTGGAAGGCTATCACAAAGAGTTAAACAAAATAAAAGAAATAATGAAACAGGCCATAATATAGGCGTACCAGCCTAAGGAATGTTGGGGGCAATACAGTTTTGTCCATATTTTATGACTTTTTCCAAATTATGATCTTTGGTACTTTACAGAAATGAAAAATTTTGTCGCAAATTTAAAGTGAAAACGAAAAAAGGTCTTGACTTGGAATCTGTCTCAGATTTCTCGATTTCCAAAAAAGAAGTGATTTCTAAACAAAATCTTCAATTTAAACCGTAATCTTTTTTCTGAATTTGGAAACTTTGTCCAGCAGAAATAGTTGGTTTTCTGTGCGCAAAAAAATTTTGTTACCCAAGTATTTCCCTGTCTCCCCAAAAATTCTAATTTTGCCCAAATATAAGTCAGTTGCATTTGAAATTTAACAATTTAATATGAAAAGTTGGAGTTCGGCAAAAAGACCGAGTTGTTCGAGTTCGCAACCCTGCGTTGGCTAATGGCTATTATATCTTCAATCTTTCTAAATTTACGTTCAATTTTAAGATAATAAGGGGAATGCAAGATAATTTTAATTAAAGCCATAAACGATAGAAAAGCTGTTGCTCTGCCAGAAGACATTAAGTCTCGTGCTCCACATTCCTGTTAATTTTATATTTTTATTTAAATCAGACTCACGGTCTATAACAGAAAAAAAACAAAACAGCAGAAACTACACAGTATAAAAGACATACAAAAAAAAGAGAGTAACAAAAAAGTTGCCAAGTTTATATTGCAAATAAACTAATGAGCTGTAATGTTTATAGTATAATGAATTAATAAAACATTTTGAGGCCATTAAAGAAGAAATTAATTTATTATTAGATTCGTAACAACGATAAACAAAGGAGCAAGACATTTTTCCTAGAATTGCATCAAATGTTATAATGTTATTCAACACCTGCTGTTCACGGGCCCTTACATATCCAGGCAATCCATGAAAAAATCAAAATAAATTGTTGTTGGCTATAGGCTACGTATTCTTTTTCAACTAAAGGACAAAAAGTTATCCTATAATTGACATGCATACATAGACGAGCAATAGGCCTATGTGCAAAATAATACATTTTTTATTTTAGTTGAACAGTTATAAAAGCAACTTTTTGACCTACTTGCAGTTCCATATAACCAACAAACCTTTTTATTTATATCTTCATCATGACGTAACTTGAAGCTAAGAAATACCCCAAGCTATTTAATTTCACTTACAAATCGTATCTTGAAATCACCAAGTACCACCTTAGGTTTAATATTTAGTTTAAAATTGCTAGATGCAAAAGATAAACCTAGTGTTTTTTGACAGTTGAATATTATACTACGAGAGGAAGCATACGAGTGGCATACATCAATGATACGTTGAAGACCATAAATGCTAGGGCAAAAACAGCACAAATCATTAGCAAATATTAAATGGTTAATAATAGATTTGCCAACAAAACATCCTACTTTCATTTTGATTAGTTTTTTTGATAGATCATCTATGTAGACTGCAAAAAATATGGACTTAATATGCTACCTTGTCTAACACCATTAGTTAATAAAAATAACAAAGAATAACACCTACCCATGTATCTATCCCATCTAATTGGCATAAGAAAGGAAACCCACCTAATTCTTAGAAAGAAATTAAAAAGTTACCTTAATCTAGTTCTTGTCTCTAAAAATAAATTTTAAAAAAGTTTAAGCTATAGCCACTTAGAATAAAAAGTACTTTTCTTATTCTGCTAATATTGTGATCATTAATACATAATAAATTGCATTTAGAAAAAAGTTAAAAATATTAAATGAAAATTAAAAATTAAATTTATATTAAGCGCACGGCCTAAATTTGTAGCAGATTTACATTTTCTGTGCATTGCGGGTTATCTTATAGCTGTTACTACAGTTAGCCTACCATTAAATTGTCCCAGGCCTAAGTCTGCATGATTTTATAGACTTCATATTGTAATAAACAAACATCGTGGCACGATGGTTGCTTAAATTTGAAACTTTTTCTGCGTCAACCTGCTTGTACACTTATTAAAAGTGAATTTTTTATTTTTAACTATTTATTTCCCAAAAACCTTCAGTAGTCTACCTGCCATCATGGATTAAATAACCTTTGGTCTGGTTTCAATGACCTTAATTGTAGGGTGATTTTATTATTTACATGTAGAACGTTAAAAAAAACGTTTCAAATATTGCATTGGCTATAACTGAAACAGAGAGCCGTTTAAGGTGTCATAGTCAAGAGTAAGGGCTCGTTTCCACTACGAGCGTGAATGAAATATTCTTTGTTTGTTTTATTGATTTTTTTGCTTTGCTTTGCGCTTGCTTAGATTTTAAGCGCGGAAAGATCCATAAAAGAAACAAAGAATGCTCCATTTTAGGTCGTAGTGGAAACGAGCCTTAAGACTTAAGTCTACTTGTAGGCCGACGCAAAAAATTTAATCAAAAACTTGAATCAATAAAAATAAGCCCATGCCTTTAATAGCAAAAACTGACTCCGACCACCCTGCTCACTTCTATTCTTCTTATTTTTACATTTTTAGATTTCAACTTGCATAAAAGCGACAATTTTATCAGCCAATCCGACAGTTTTATCAGATGTTTAAGTGAACTGGAGCGTTATAAAAAGGAAAAATATTCAACTTTTATTTGATGCAAAGGGGACATTACATGTCAACTCACACCCCTCTTTTGCCGATCATCTCCGATTTTGTTGAAATTTGGCATGTTTGTCGATTTGGATGAGAAAATGTCTCACACCAAATTTCAAGTTTCTAAATCAAATAGTTTTTGATATATAAAAGTTGAAAATTAGACACAAAATCGCCGCTTAAACGCCCCTAATCGAGCAAAAGTAGCCCTCCTGGCTTTATTTTTTGTTCCATTTCAAAAATGTTAATATCATTGGAAAGCTCTTTTCAGCAGCTTTCTAATGATATTCATATCTTAAATGTATCTATATAAATAAAAAAGTTATCTATTGTCGTGTCCTTGTGACCTTGACCTCGGATGACCCCAAAACCTTCACACTAGACAAAAAAAAATTTTCAGTATTTTTGTTCCTCACATAAAGGACTGTCAGCATGCCAAAAATCAAAGTGGGATCTCTATGGGTTTTTAAGATATTTTTTAATTAGAAAAAAATTAGCAAAAAACTTGCGAAAATGATTTATTTGAAAATATCGACAAAGTTAGAAAAATATTTATTGCGTAAATATCAACAAATTTATATCATTAGGCACATCTGTTCAATAAAATGCAAATATCTTAAAAACCCATAGAGATCCCACTTTGATTTTTGGCATGCTGATAGTCCTTTATGTGAGGAACAAAAATATTGAAAAATTTTTTTGTCTAGTGTGGGGGTTTTGGGGTCATCCGAGGTCAAGATCACAAGGACACGACAATAGATAACTTTTTTATTTATATAGATACATTTAAGATATGAATATCATTAGAAAGCTGCTGAAAAGAGCTTTCCAATGATATTAACATTTTTGAAATGGAACAAAAAATAAAGCCAGGGGGGCTACTTTTGCTCGATTAGGGGCGTTTAAGCGGCGATTTTGTGTCTAATTTTCAACTTTCATATATCAAAAACTATTTAGTTTAGAAACTTGAAATTTGGTGTGAGATATTTTCTCATTCAAATCGACAAACATGCCAAATTTCAACAAAATCGGAGATGGTCGGCAAAAAAACGCCGAAAAGGGTGTGAGTTGACATGGAATGTCCCAAAGACTATTTGTCGGTAGCGTGACCAAGTGGTTAAGAGCGTTGTAAGTCTGTTGATGGCTCACGCAATTGTCATAGCCGCGGTTTAAAACCAAAACTTTTTCTTTTCTGTAACCTTGGAAAAAACGCTTTAGGAAAACTCCTGTGCTTTTACTACAGTTTACTCATATCTTTAAATAAAAACTAACAAATCAAATAGAAAATTTTAAACGACAACAATATTTTGGTATCCCTTCAGCAGATCTAGCTGATTGCTTAACAGTAACCCTAGACACCACGGCTCCAACGTTTTCCAGCAAGTCAAGAGAATGAATATAGAAACAAAATTTAAAAAATAATAATAATTGTCACTTTTTATTCGTCAGTTATTGAGAGCGTTCTGGTAAAAAATTACTCTTAATTTACTTTTTCCAGTGCTTTATCCCCCGCTGATTATTGCTATTTTTTTCAATTTGGTGGCTCAATCAGGCAGTTTCGGGCTACCTTATAAAGCTGTTAACTTTTACTCAACGCACGACTTATTAGAAAATCTTTGTAAATGCATCTTGAAGTAAGGGTAAAATAGTTTTTTTGTAAAATAGCCCCGATGATTAAAAAATTCTGACTACTTTGTGCAATTGTTGGCAATATGATGGCTTTAATAGGGTGCGAACGGAGCGGCCGAACTGGCCCCTCCCTAAAATACATTAAAAAGTGACCCCTCCTACACAAGATATTACTTTATTTCTTTATAGTAGCACCAGGACGGTGGTATGTCTGAAATAAAGATTTTTTTATAGATTAGGCCTACTTTGTTTTGATATACTAAAAAGTGGCCCCTCCAAACAAAACGATACCCAGTAAACATTCATCATCGGGCCAACGTTGGTTTTAGCGTGGCTGGGTTGGGAGAAAGTTGGCAAAATTGCCAACATTTAACCAACAATGCCAACTTTCTGCCGATGACTTATTTTTGAGTTTTGGTTTGTTCTATTTGTTGCGTTAAGGACTAAAGTGGAAAAAAATTAAATTTACGCTCAAAAAAGCTTTTTTGTCACTGTTTCTTTGCTTAGTAAAATTCGTGTTCACAGCTGCTGGTAATGTGTTGGGCCAACGTTGAAGGCAGCATTGGCTGTCTCCCCTGTGTCTAAGTTGGTGATACGCTGGTAAGTAGTTGGCCAAAATTTTTTATTCAAAGACATTACCAGTTGTTTGTGTTAAATATTGATGCAAGCTTTTTACAAAACAGCGACCATAAGTAATGTAGGGGAAGGTGGGGCATAACGGACCCCTTAAATTTAAACGCTTCTACCTCCTATGTTAAAGTTTGCAGAGAAACGATATCCCGAGTTTAGATCAAGGTTGTAGACATAAATCAAACAAACCAAAAGTTGATATAATTGCAATTATAAATTTTGTGAAAAAATTGATTCTTTTTTTTTCTGAAAAAAACCGTTTTGCCCCGTATATGGGGCAATATGGAATACCCTATAGGGGCAATGTGGACCGGATCGTCCATCTTGCCCCAACATATTTTTTTGAGAAATATTGTGAGGTGGATACATAGTTAGGAAAGATAAAAGACACGTGATGTGTTTTGAATATTTAATCTACAATAAATCCCAACAAAACAATAAAAAAGAACATAATTTCCAGTAACTTTAGGCCTACTTTAATACTGCAGTTGCATACAAGGCAGTAGTAAAAATTTAGTTTACAAGCAGGCCTATAAAAAGTTTGTTGGTCATTTAACATAGATCACAAACCAATTCTAGATCATCTTCTTCTATACCAGCGCACTTAAAGTGAGCCCAGTTCAAGCATATAGAACATTGTATCATACAGTCATGACTGGTCTCACTCCACTTTTCCCAGCAATAGATGCATTGGGCATCCTCTTCTTGCTTCGAATATGTTGTAGTCAAACTTTTCTTAAAAGTTGTTGTTTGTGCAGCTTTAAGCTTGCTCTGTAACTTTGCTTTTTTTAATGTCGTTAGTTTTTTACACTTTATATCTATGTGCTTTGCTTTTGCCTTTTTAATGTTATGTAGGTGAGCTTTATAAGGACTACTTGTTAAAACAGCAGCAAATCCACGTCGTGTTTTTGGCTTTCTACAAGGTCTTGTAGATGCTTTTGGAGGAGGTTTAATTGCATATGGTGATATGTACGTCGATGCAACGAGAGAGTGGGTATGGCTAGCATTTGGATTACATTCCATTGTTTCGTTTTCACGACCAGCTTGGTTGCTTTCTTGTGTAGAAATTGGTTGGCTTTGTGGCGTTTGCATTAGTGTGAGTAATTGAGAATCAGATTTTTCTGCAAACTTGTTTGATGGTAAGTCAGTCAAAACTTCAATTATAAAAGCTGATTCATTTAGCTGGTCATTCTTTCCAGAATCAATGTTTGTTGGCTGGCATGGAGCAAAATCGTGTGGCTCAAATATGTCTCTATTTGTTGGAAACAATCCAGTTTTCTTAAATCCATTAATGGCTGTTTGTGCTGTGGCTGCTTTAGTGTAAGCTATTCCAAATAATTCGGCTACTTGAAAAGTAGTTACCACCCGACCAGGATGATTACGAAGCCATTTTTCAAGCTCCTGATCATAGTAAATTGGCAATGGCTTCATGAAACTCACATCGAGCGGCTGCATCTTATGAGAGCAATGAGGTGGTAGACAAAGCAAAACTACCCTATTAGCTCTTGCAAGATTAATTACTTCCATGTTCATTGTATGAGTTGAATGACCATCCAAAATTAGAAGAACAGGATTTTTTTTAGTTGCTCCAGTTGATTTTAAAAAATGCTTAAACCATTCTACAAATATTTCAAGTTGCATCCAACCACTTTTATGGCATGCATAAATGGAACCTGGAGGAGCTCCATTCATGAGCTCCGCCTTCATCCTAACTCTGGGAAAAACAAAAAGGGGTGGAATAAATGTCCCTGTTATGTTCATACGTACATATTTCAACCGAAACCAGTTGCCCACGTTCTGCTGAAACTAACCCCCCAACTTGTCGCCTTCCAGTTTTGGCTAAAACTTTTGAAGGCTTGCCTTGCACCGTAGTGATGCCAGTTTCATCACAGTTAAAAATTCGCTGTGGAGGAAACTTATATTTATCCATCACTGCTTCAAACAGGTCAAAAAATTTATTGACTGTTTGGGGATTGAAAGACTTAGCTCTAGCAGTGCATAAACTCGGTGCATAAACCCTTGCAGCCAATCTTTACCTGCTTTTCTTTTAGCTTTATTGAAAGAATTTGGTAAATTATTTTTTTCTGCTAGCTGAAACGCAAGATTTCTGACATCATTAGTTGTCAAACCAAACATCATGCTCTCCAAAGATAACAAATGTTCTACCAACTCTTTTTCCATTGTTGGTGAGAATATGGTCTAAAATATAAACAATTGCATATAAATGAGGGCATTTTACAGGTTTCTACTGGTTAAAAATGCTTAAACCTAACTAATCTTTTATACCTTTTTAATGTTATTTAATAAGCTATATTTATAAACCAAATTATAATTTTTCTTAAAAGGTTAAAAGGTTTATTAAAAATTTTAAATCAAATTTACCTTGTAGTTACCAAGAATTTTTGTATGGTTTTTGGCATGTTTGTTTTGGCCTTTAAATCTTCTTCGAAGAGTTGTTTTCGGTATCTGAAATTCTTTTGATGCTGCTCCTAAAGAGGTTCCATTTTCCAATGCATGTAATGCTTTTTTCATGGAGTCTTTACTCCATGACTGTCGATTTGTTTTGCGCTTGTAATTTCGAACCATGGTAGCCAACAGCAATTTTCATGCAACTATTAAAATTGTAAAAAGGTTAAATTAATAAATAAAAAATAAATTCAAATATGGATACTAATAGCAGAATTTAACTAATTTGAAGTTTCTTATTCGTATAGCTGAAAGCCAATATTCTTATTTGTATAGCTGAATGAAAACCAGTTTAAGTTTAGACATGCAATTAACAAATTTACCCTTTGACAAGGCCTGCTAATATTGATAGACTATTATAGGATTAGCCTACCTTATTGATAGATTATAGAAAAGCTATATCAGTAAAAAACATTAATTTTTATAAATAAAAGTTGTTATACTATTTTGATGCAGTTCATGAAGAGAAATATTGATAATGAGCCTTCATACTAAACAGCAGTTTGTGTGGGGCAAAATGAAATTTTGGTCTGTTTTGCCCCACTCATAGCTGACCATTTTGCCCCATTGCCTAGTTTTAACATGCCATCGTATGACAGATATTATTATCAAACCTGATAAATTCAAAACCACCCAAATAATAGCCTGTGGTATTACTCTTAAAAACATGAAGTCCAATATTTTAACTTCATAACCATAAAGCAAACTACTTACTTATTAAAATATGCTCTTTTTAGATCAAGTAGGTCAAAATTCTTTTGATCGTTCTCAGTTCGTCGGTATAAGTTCGACGTTCAAACAAAATGGCTGGAATAACATGGTTCAATGGCTGATTATGTAATCATAGTCAATAGGTGGCTGTATTTCTTTTTTACGAATTTATTTAAATATTCCGTTTTGCCTCATGGTGCCATATTGCCCCACCTTCCCCTACTTCTGCTACAGTTCTTTGCTTGATGAAATTTCAATTGCTTTGATTGTTAAATAATAGAACATTTTCTTTTCTAATGAGGGATAGCCTATACGTTTTTGTTATGCCTCAACGTTCAAAAAGAAAAAAAAAAATGTTAGACTCTATGGTCTGATAGTTGAAAAAAATTCGAACAGTTTTTGGATGGCCGTAAAAAGTCGGAAAAACTGCCAACTATTTGCCAACTCTGCCAACAAAATGCCAATGTAACTTTGTTCTCTTTTGTTCAAGTCTATATGAATCAATTTTATTTGAGCGGCATGAGCTCCGTGCCTGTTGCACAATGCTCCATTTGATATACGCATAGTTTTATTTGAAATAGTTCAAATTTTTATTAATGATTTGTTTTTTAACCGTTTCTATTTGCTGAATTAAAAATAGTTCTTAGTTAATTACCTATGCTGACATGGGTGTCCGCTGGCGACAAAGCGGGTATATGCCCCCTGGAAATTGGTCACGGGACGCCCATGTATGCTGGCTTCATCACCAACGTTAATCGTCGCTCAAACAACGTCAACCAACACGCAATCAACGCACTCAAAAGCATGAAGGAGGAGGACGAATATAGCAATTACGGCGCTAATAAAACCACAAATGAAAGATTCCAATGCAGTCTACATTTATATCCGGATCCCTACCGACATCATTCGGTAGTCAACTCCAAACTAATCGATCGTCAACTGCCGGATACATCCAATCGTTCATAAGCAACTTAACGAGGAACCGTCACGTGGCCAGCACGAAGCCAAATGAAACATACTGACAGTTCGTCGGTTAAGTTCGGTACTGTGGTAATATGATGCAAGGTGGTACAATTGAGTAAACGTAGGGTAAAGGTTAGCAAATAGTAGAATCCACCTCACGCAACTGTGGGCCAGTGTTTGGCACCAACATCTTGCCAATGTTTCTCAAAATGGCAGTTAGCGTTTTGCCAACGTTGTTAAGATTGCTGAAGTAGTTGGGCAGCTGCAGTAGCATGCGCTGGTCATTCACAAATTTTTTTATTTATTTTATTTTTATCTCTATATTTATCCTCCTGACTCGCAGGAAAGCGACGGAGGCGCTATACATAGGGTAAGCAATTACCCCGACCTGCTTCCGGAGATGCCAAGATATTGCTGTCCGCTAGTAATTTAGTGGAGATATGACTGCAATTTAGAACTGCTTGTCAAAGACCACCAAGCAGGGGAAAATGCCGTAAAGTGTCTTTCCCAAAAACGTAACAGAATGGCGCAAGTGGGTTTTGAACCGAGACCATACTGATCATCAGTCCGTTGCTTTAACCACTCGACCACGCTGCCGACAATTTTACAAATTTAAAAGTTCGCCAACTCTCTACAGCGTCTGGAATTTCAGTGTTGGCTAAACGCTGGCAAAGCGCAGTTTATCAGTGTTGGCGGAAAATGTGATTTTGGTGCACTCGACTCGGGCCAACTTTGGACGCCATCATCTTGCCAACATTTCTGCTACTGGAAAACTGCCTTTCGCCAACTTTGGCTAGATGAAAAATGTTTACTGGGTAACTTTTTTTAGAGATAACACTGTTTTGAAACATTAAACAGTCCCCCCTTAAAATGAAGACCTTTTTTTTAGAGAGACGACTTTGTTTGAATACACTAAATAGTGGCCCCCTTACTTTTTTTGCACCGGGGCCTTTTTTTGTAAGGCCATCACTGATTATTGGATTAGCATAAATCACTACAAGTTGCCTCAAAAATGTTGAAAGCTTAAACGGTTCAAGGTTTGCCTTATCATGGATAATTTGTGAATATTTGTAGATGCAAAGATTTGAGTCAAGTGCAGGCTATTCATTTATTTTCATACAAATGTCACTTTTAAAGCAAAGTTGACGTCTAGTCTTACAAAAATAAAACTAAATGATTAGTGCAACTTTTAAAGAAATTAAAAAAAAACCTAAAATTTGTGCAGTACATTTAAATATATTTTATTCACTTTTTGAAATGCTTTAGCTCCTTTTACTTAAACTAAAAAAATTAAATTATTTTAAAAGTTTTTGTATTGCTTGCGTAGGATGTGCGGGTAATTCTTTTTAGCGATTTTAAAGAAGCAAACAAAAAGTTTTTTATTCATATGATAGCACAATTTTTCGGACAATTTCTGTAAATAAAAAAATTCTGATATTCAACAATATGGTTAGAATACAATATCTTAGCATCAATCTACTTTTGTTTAATTTGATGATGGAACCTGTAATAGTTTATTCTTTTAAAATCAGGTAGGTTTAATTTTTTTTAATCTTAAAAGATTATAATGTACTAAATAAAAAACTTATTTTTATTTCAACTGTTTATTATTCTAACTTGCAGAACAACATCGGAGAGGTTTGGTTTCGGCAACTTGCTATAGTTTAAACGATCACACAAATTTGCCTTCAAAGATAACAAGCAGAGTTGTGGAGTCGGAGTCGCGGAGTCGCAAGTTTTAAGGAGCAATTGGAGTCGTTCTTTTAGATTTGGAGGAGACAAAGTACTTTTTTTAAGTGTACTGAAGTCAAAGTCGGTAGGCAGAGTCGTTTTTTAAGTGTGCTTGAGTCGGAGTCGTTGCGGTCGCACGTTTTAGGTGGAGTCGGAGTCATGTGAGAAAAGGCCTATAGTCTACAGGGACTTGTCAGTACCTCGTCAATGTAAAATATCTCACTAATAGCACTAATAGCAATTTTTCTATTAGTTGAAATTGTAACCAAGTTGAGATTCTGAGATTGGCGGAATTAAAATTGTAACTTTTTGTTGCACAACCGGTTCCAGTTCCTGCGCAAGTGAATCGCTCGCTTGGATAACAGCTTGAAAAACGGAATATATTTTAATCATTCTAAGAATGTGTTTCTATTAACAACTTACGCTACCCTTATATTATGCCCTCAAAAAGTTTTTTTGACGTGTAGCTCGAAGCTGATTGTTTTGTGTAGTTACTTAACTTTTGCGGTATAAATTGAGGGCAATTTTATCTCTTTAGTTTGTTCAGTATTGAGAACCAATGACATTTTTAAACAATTGCGAACACATTTTTTGGACGAGCTTTAAAGGTCTATTCAAACGTTTAATCTGACGTTGAACGATATCATCAAAATAAAAGGACGCTCTTGTAAAAATTTATTGTTTCTAATTTAATTTTGAATATTTATAAATGGTAAGGTAAATTTCCAACATTAAAAAAAACATGTTTCTGTCTCGTTCACTGTTCGCCGTTAATAACCTCGCAGGATTTGAGAATTCCCCGAAATTAAAAAGGTGGTAATCAACTAAACTTGGTGAATAGTGAATGAGAACCAAGTGTTTTGGATATTTTGGAGTAGGCTATTGGCATTGAGGAGTGATTGCTGGTGAATAAAATAATGGCTTTCTGTGGGGTGTTGGCATTATGATACCAGGCTAACTGTTAGTAAAACCTGTTATATTTACTGACTAATTAGTTCATCAATTGTTACATAGCATTAACAAATAAAATTAATCTGCTAAAACAACAAAACCACTCATCCTTTTTAAAAAAAAATTAAATAAAATATTGTTTTTATGTATATCATTATTTTTAACAAAATTTATTATTTATAACTAGCTGAAAAACATTTAATTATGTAAATGATGTTTTTTTAAAATTGCTAATGAGAAAATCCTTTAAATCTGTTGCTTTATTATTCTTTATTGCTTTATTAACTTTCAAGAGAAAGGTTTTTAATTTGTTTTATAAATAATGATGAGAATGTAAACTTGGTATTATTTAAAAACAGTCAAGTTCTTGAAAAAAATGATTAACTATCTGTATCTCTTCAAGAAGTCACTGTAAGCAATTTTTGTTCATGAAATTAACCTGGATGCTCCTGGGGTTACTATTGCTTTTTGAGAGATCCTTTTTCTTTTGATTTCTTCTTTATTACACCCTAGTGCTGAAAGGGGGATTCCAGGTTGGTTTTACTGAAAAAAATTACTTACTGTGACTTCTTGAAGAGAATCAACTATTTTTTTAAGCAAAATTAAATTTTTTTATTTATTTTATTTGAGTTGATCTTGAATATTGCAGTTGTACTAGTAATATTTGAATTTTTAAAGTTGCTTTGTTATTTTTGTCTGCAACCTGATGCAAAAGTTGTTGCAAATTGTTTAAAGTATTTCAAAAAAAAAAAGCACTAAACCTCATTTCAAAGTGTTAAAAGAAAAGCATTGAATACTTTTTAAGAATTTTCTGCTATTATAGTTAGTCAGGTTAAAAAAGAGTTTTTTTTTCAATAACCAGGTAATAACATTTAAGTTTTTTTTTTAAACGAAAAGATGATATATTGGAATTTGTTACTACTTCATGTTGTAACTGACACATTAAAATTAAATTCATAAAATTTCGTGATTTAATGATAATATCTTAGAATGCTACCTTATAAAAGTAAAGTTAAATGATCATTTTAATTATTAACATTTTATTATTTTTTTGTATTTTTATCAGTTTCCATACATTTGGCTGATTGATATTTGGCCAACCATCCTTTTGTTTATATACATTTGGCAAAATAGATTGTAACCTTCATCCACTATCCTAGTCTGATTTTCTAATATTTTGATTAATGGCTTTTGCAAAAAGATTAAGTATATTTTATATGTTATATATTGTAACATATGCATATGACATCAGTAATATATTACACAAATGTGACAAACAGTAGATACATTTATTACATTTTTGCCCAAATGTTTATTTGACCAAATGTTCAATCTTCCAAGTTTCTTTTCAATCAAATACCCTGTCAGCCAAATATTTAAGTTATAATGTTTAGCCACAGTTTTTGTCAGCTGAGAAGATAAACAAATAAAATAAGGGTATTTTTACTCAAACCAAATTACAAATAGAATTTTGATTTATTTAAATAAAAAGTATACCAGTTATTTTTTGTTTTTATTTCAAAATCAGTGCTGTTGTTCTGTTTACAGTGTTGTCTAAATAATTAAACTCTTTTTTAATTGTTACAAGGATTGCCATGCAAGGTCAGTTTGTAGTACTTATAATAACAATATCATTTTAAGTTAAGTTTTCTGTTTTCTTTTGGAAATTTTATGTTTAATCAAGAATTTTTGCAACCTACAAAATGTCAATATTTAAGAAAAAAAATCGTCCTCCTTATGTAAGTATTAGATTTTAACCTAAATAGGGTTGTTAGTTACAAATTGTGTAATATATTGTTTTTTTCTATCAGGTATAAATATTTTCTTTTTTAGCATTTTTTTTTGTACAATTACAAATGACCACACACTACTCAATCCAATTTTTATTAAATAACTTTTTAGACTTGGAGAAAAATGGTTAAGGCCTTAAACTTAGAACAACCTTTAAATTAACCTGAACAAATTTTTAAAATGCCAAAATATAGTTGAGTTGAATTTTTTTAATTTTGAATTGTTTTAAAGTAGTGTTTCTCAAAGTTTTTGGTGTATTTCTACTTTTTAAAACTCAGGTACCATCATTCCTCCCCCCCAAAAAAATGGGTCTTTTCAAGAAGTTATCATGAGCAGTTTTTTTAGTAAAACTAACCCAGAATCCCTTTACAGCACCAGGATGAAATAAAAAAGAAGCCAAGAGGAAAAGGAACTGTTCAAAAAGTGATAGCAACTACAGGGGCATCCAGGTTAGTTTCACAAACAAAAATCACTTATGGTGACTTCTTGAAGAGACCCAAAAAATATCTCACTGATCAAATTGAAGAATTTTTGTTTGTTTTTTGTCTTTATCCAAATTTGTGATCTGAATTCCAGTTGTTCAAGGAAGTTCAAAAATTAACATTCAAATTTTAATCTGTCTTGGATTTCTCAATTTTCATCCCTAAAAAGTAGTGATCTCTAAAACAAAGGCCTTCACTTTTCCCATTCCTCCCCCCTGGTTGGTACAGCTATGATGCTAAAGGACATACTACTTTTTACAGAATTTTTTGGGTTAACTTAACCTAAATTCTCTAATTTCTTGCTATTTCCTCCCCTGCTGATTTTTCCTCTTTTGAGATTTCAAATTCCTCCTTAAATATGCAATTGGATCACTTTGAGAAACATTGTTTTAGAGTGATATAAGCTTCATTTAAAACTTTTTGTATGGAACAGTAAGTAAAAAAAATGAAATAAAGTCTCTTAATCAAGATCTCATCAAGATAAATAAGATAATTGAACCAAGGCCATATTAAAATGGTGCTCTTTACCACTTAGTCATGCTACCATCTTGAAAATTGCCAAGTTGATTTGAGCCTTTTGATAGTTAATATTATGTTAGTGCTCAACAAAAAATTACTGTCGTAATTTAAATCTGATTGGAATTTTAAGCATGTTGCTAGAAATTATTATGTACTGTTTTTTGCATATTGTGGCCTTTTTTTACTTGAATACAATCATGGGTTTGGGAAACACAGCTTTTAAAATACTAAATGTCTTTTTCATGATGTATTAAATTGTAGCTGTCAATACTGTCTTTTGGCCACTTTCTGTGGTAAAAAAGACAAAAGATTTTGGTAACTTTTTTTGTAACACTGTTAATTACAAACAGTTTATTATTAGAGGTATTGATTCTGTACTTCAGAATTCTATGTTTATTGTTGGCCTGTCTTATATTTTTGTGTTAAGTTTAATGTTTTAATGTTTTTTTATTTTAATCTTTGGCTTTTAACAATTTTTGCTTTACCTAAATACACATAGCCATGAATATCATAAACATGCTTTTCGAATGATTTCATTTTTTCAAATTTAAACAAAGCAACCTAATTTTGATACTGTTTTTGTATTTTTATGTAATTAGTGTTCTATATTTTTTATTTCACTTTCTTAATATGCAACATATCACCAGTTGTAGTGTCCATCTCAACATTGCCACATGTTATATCAAAGTAAAGAATGGTAACCACCACACTAACTATACCCTTATTAGGTTTTATTATTATTATTATCTTTTTTATTATTTTAACTCACAGTAAATCGTCAAAAGGCACTGTACCTAGAGCAACCATCATGCAATTAATTACTCCAATCTCATTATTTACTTAAAGCATTAAATAGTTTTTACTTGTGTTTTTATTGGTTATCTGAAAAAGCTTGAGCTCTGTCAACCTAGTCAAATTTAATTTTATCTCTATATTTATTCTCCTTACTCACATGAAAGCGATAAAGGTGCTATGCATAGTGCAAGCAATTATCCTGACCTGCTTCCAGAGATGCCAAAATAATGTTCTCCAGTGAAAATTTTTTATTTTGGGTTTATAGAGACATGACTAAAATTTAAATGTGCTTGCTGAGACTGCTAACAAGGGAAAGTACTGTAAAGTGTCTTTCCCAAGGATACAACAGAATGGCACAATAGGTTTTGAATGGTGACCATATTGATCACAAACACGGCGCTCTTAATTACTCAACCACGCTGCCAGGTGGTGTCTTTGCCAGTTGTGTGTTTCTCACTATAAGCCAATTGCTCAATGCACTGAGCTACTCAGATTTTTGTTTATTTATTGAATGTTTATAATATGAGAACGTGTATGTTAAGTCTAAGGGTTCGTTTTCGCTGTGAGCGCAAATTGGAGTATTCTTTGTTTTATTGTTTTTTTTTTACTTCTCTCCGCATTTAGCGCTAAGCAAAGCAAAAAAATCAATAAAAGAAGCAAAGAATATTCCATTCCACACTCGTAGTGGAAACGAACCTTAAGTAGTGAACTTTACCCAGTGGTTCCCAATCAGGGGTCTGCAAGCAACTCTTGCTAATCTAAGAAAAAAGCCATTCTTTTGCTCATTGGTTTCAACATACATTTTTGAAGTTACTTTACCAGGAATTAGATTCGAGATTTGAGCAGTTTAAGTTGAACCAAAAAAAGTTTTTTTTAAGACCAAAAAAAGGTTATTGCTTTTATTTCTAGAAATTCTAAGGACAAGAATTCCCAAACAAGAATGCTTGTTTAATATGATAACCTTTTTTTCTGTCTTCGTCTCAAATTGTTGGCAAGTTTTGGGAAGGCAGCGCTAAAATTTCTTGTTGAATTTAAAGTAAAAGCCAAAGAAAAAAAGAAGTTCATCACATTAATTTGCAAGTGTTTTGCAAAATTTTTAGTCAGCATCAATCATAAAAATTTAGATGCACACAGCTTGTATAATTTTTGCAAAAAAGTCTGACTAAAAAAAGGTTGTGAACCACCGCACGAGTTGGTAGCTTAATACGTACGAGTCACACTTAATACAATGATTTTGGTTGCAGCGCCATGTTGGAATGGCGCTAGTGCCGCCTGCTGCTTTTACTGCTGTTCCAAGGAGCCCACCTCCAACTCCTATATCTGCGAAAAAGAAAAAACAAAAAGTGATTGTTTCTCCAATTATTCCCTCAATTTTGGGTGCAACTGCTGTTGGTCAGTGTGAATTTTGTTCGTAATCGTATGCAATTTGTTTTTAGTTTAGCTTTTATAAGAAATTGCCGCAATTATTACAAAAATTGTGAAGCTACAAAAAATTATTTTTTATCTATCTAATCTTAATCTACAAAAGACTGCAAAAAAGATCCACTACAATCTACAACAATCTACAAAAAAGATAAAACTACAAAAAATATTTCGCTTGTTATTTATTTCCAATACCTACTTTTGTCCACATAATTCGTAATTTGACTCACGTCTATCGTTTTTTCAATGCTTTTTCACCATCTATACAAATAAACAAAACAAATAACTTCAGGCTGGAATATTTCGTACAACAATATCATGCCAAAATTTTGCAGGTCGCGCTGTTGCTCTGGGTTCATGCACTGGCGAAGATCTGGAACGCTTGAAAATTCAATATCAAGCCATTTCGCCGCAAAACGTTCGTCCAAGCTCGTCAAGACAGGTAAATATGACGACGTAGGTCGGATTGTAGCTACCTCATTAGCGTCCATTAAACAGACATTCTTTTAAGTCATCTATTGTTACTTTTATTTTTTTGATTTATTGAATGGCTCTGAATAAGGAAATATTCTGACTAAAAAGAACCAACGACACATTTTTGTCACAGGTCAATAGCTAATCAAAACTAAAAAATAAACTTAATTTAATATGTCAAGTTTTGCAAATTTGTTTTTAGAAAATCATTGTTTCTGATGATTAAAGCGCTTTTTTTTGCGTGTATGAAATGCGCGACATGATTTTCTGGTCTTTAAATAAGACGCTTCTCAATTAAAATCGATTGTTTTGTCGAACAAACACCTGTGAAATTGAAAAGTAGCTAACGACTTTTACGAACAGAATGATCAGAAAGAAACTTTTGTCAAAATAACGTTTCAAGATTCTGCTGCCCCAAGTGCTGCGATGCAACAAGACCAAGGTAGGTTTTATTCAACGTCTTTTTTTATTAAAACGTCAACAATGGATTAATATGAAGTCAACAATATTAAATCAATTTTTAAAACGACAACAATGGATTGATTTGCTTGAATTTTTTGAGGTGCTACAGCTCGTCGCAAATCCACCCCCCTCCAACATGCAAGTTCAGATAGCCTGACCGCATCATCTCCGGTTAGTTCTTTGATTGGTTTTGAAACTTTGCTAAATGACTTTCTACCGACAGCAAATTTTATGAGTTGATTTACAGCAAATTTTATGCGTATTTTTTTGCATTTTATTAGAATAAAACTTTTTAGAGGTTTGAAGTCTTAGCCACTTAAATTAGAGTTTGGTTCAGTGAATTAGAGTAAACTGGTAAAAACTAATGACTAAAAACTTAAATTTTAACCAACAATTGTTTTACGTTGAACCATATTTGTCAAGGAGTTCCTATTTTAAAACGTTTGATTCCAAGAAAACGGCTTCCTGGTTCGTTTTTGAAATATATTGACCTTAGCCCTAATCTTAAATTTTTTTCAGAGAAAGGAAAATATGCCCATCAATAATATTAATTGATTTTTGTAGCCTACGTCAGGCACGTCAAACTCGAGAGCGAATGCGGGTCGCGTTGAAGCCGCATCGGTGAAATTTCAGCCTAAAAATTTGCGGTGAGCTGCGATCCCGTTAGCAAACTATGTGATGACTTTTTTTTCTTGACTTGGATTTCAATGTAAAAATCTCAAAATTTCTCTCTCTGCGTTCTAGAATGTGTGCCACATCTTCACTTTTTTAATTTTACATAGTTTGAAAGTGCAGACCAAGAAAAAAAAGGTCTACGCTGTAATTGGGTGACCGATCTCGGCCCCACAGGGAGTTGCATAAACCTTATTTTTTAAATTTTTTGTTGAAATCAAAGTGAAGACAAAAAAAACAAAATCAAAAAAAGGTCAGCATTCAACAGTTTTTAAACCCTATTTCGTTTTCGCAGATAAAACCCTAGACCGAAATCTCATGATTACTTCGATTTCGAAGCGAGCACCTATTAAAAAAGTATTTTGGATATTTCGCGGGCCGCGAGTTTGACATGCCTGGCCTACGCGATAATGTAATGACTGATTTATTTTGGGATTCTGTTTTATATGAAGAAACTTTTTATGGAAATTTTGTCAAAAATCTAATTCAATAGTGGCTCTGCTTCGTAACCACGCTCATGAAAATTCCTTGACTAATTAATGAGTAACGGATATTTTAACGAAAATAAACCTTCGAAAAGCTTTTGTTGCTTATTGAAAGTTTTAAAAATCGTCGACTGTTTGAAATTTAATCTCTTCTATCGGTGTAACTTGCTTTTGTTTTGATACAGTCCACGTTGCTAAAGCTTTTATCATAACGTTTAAACATAAACTAAAAAGCCTTGTACAGTAGTGTGTCCTAAACTCGTAGTTAGTTGACCGTCAACTTTGTAAGCTCAATTTTAAAGGCAGTCTGAATCAAGTACTGTATAGATTATAAAGTGAACTTTTTATTACATCATAAAGAGTATTATTTTAATTTTAGAGACAGAAATCGAAGTTGAGAGATTTGAGTCCAGCTATGATCGAAGAGAGAAAAAGCGCAAAAGTAAATGTTTTTTTTTTTTAATTTGGTCTCTTCGGTTTTTGCAATGCGTTATTTCATAATGCTAACAGCTTGCTGTCACGTGATTTTGATTTTAAATCTTTAAAGGTCAGTAGGGCATCACCCGAAGTCAAATTAAAAAAATCAAGAAATCCCGGCCGTGATCAGATTGTGGAATCTCCGCAAAAAGCATCACCTCGCCTTGTAAGTTGACGAATCTTCTTTTTCTCGAACAATGGTTTGCAACGTTGCATGTTGGTTGTTGTTTTGCAGTTTCTTACTGTTTTTTGAAATTAGATTTAACGCGACGTATGTGTCTTAATTGGGACTTGGTTTAAATTATATCTGCTTTATTTTTTGCTCCATAAGACCTTGCACCTTGCTTATTTGCTCTTTTTCAGTCCTCCGCCGCGTCTCAATCATCTGTTTATCAAGGTGAAGAATATAGGACGGTAGCTCCTTCGAAGTCCGCTCCTTCAGATCATGACTTTCTGGAGGAGAGAATGAGGTTGAAAGATGAACAGACCAGGGAGATGATCATGGATCTGATGCAGAATCCTTCCACGAGTGAGTCGTCCTGAGATTTTATGTTATCGATTTTCAAACACCGCAATTTTTCAACCGTAAACGTTGCTAAATTTTTAGTTGGTTATTGTTAATGTTACTATTGGTTATCTGTCAAAGAACAAGTTTTAACAATGGTTATGGATTTATTTTACACCCATTTCTTTTATTCTTCGGTAGCTATCAACTTGATATACAGTAGTATTTTTATTTTTGGTTTACCACTTCCTCTTTTCTCAATTATTTTTCCTTCCGAAATAGCTGTTTTCCTTGTTTGGTTTTTTTCCTGATCCATTTTTTGTTTCGATCTTGCGTACTTTGCGTCAGTTCTAATCTATCTTGTCTTTCAATTTTGTAGTTCTTCGTTACTGATTTTATCCTAATATCGTTTGACCAGTAGTCTTCATTTTTTTATTTTCATTTTTCAAAACTCTTTGGTTTCCTTTCTTTCACGCCTTAATATAGATTTTTCACATACATAGGTAGCTATGCTTCATATGCACCATTCGGCCAACCTATCCTGAGTTCTACTGCTGTTCTGCAAGAATTTATGGCTTTGTTCCTGTAAAAGGTCGCATTAGCTGCCCTTGTTACAGCCCCGATATCTTTTGTACAAGATCCATAATTACTGATGAGACTTTCAAGATATCTAAAGTTAATCACATCCACGATTTTTTTTTGCCTTTTATTAATATATAAACCTTGAGGTTGGTTTTCTTTTTCCTAACTGTCTTCACTTTATTCTTGGAAATGGTTATTTTCGTACCGTGGCCTTTTATGTTTCACCGCATTGTCTAGCACTTTTTCAAAAACCTATTTTGTCTGTGAGATTAAGCTAAACAATCATACGCATATATTACGCTTGCTACTGATTTTCCTTTTTGCTTTATCTCTTCGTTGGCTATCTTTCTCAGCATTGTAATTGATTGGTCTAGATATAGCTAACTAATAGTTTTTTACTATATATTGCCAGTGTAATCCTAGTTTCTTTAGAATGTCGGTAGCGTGGTCGAGTGGTTAAAGCACCGGACTGACGATCAACATGGTCTCGGTTCAAAACCCACTTGCGCCATTCTGTTGTGTCCTTGGGAAAGACACTTTACGGCACTTTCCCCTGCTTGGTGGTCTTGACAAGCAGTTCTAAATTACAGTCATATCTCTATTAAATTACTAGCGGACAGCAATATCTTGGCATCTCCGGAAGCAGGTCGGGGTAATTGCTTACCCTATGTATAGCGCCTCCGTCGCTTTCCTGCGAGTCAGGAGGATAAATATAGAGATAAAATAAAAAAAAAAAAATAAAAAATGCCCATCAACTTTTTCCAGTCAACTCTATCAAATGTCTTGTTATAATCTATGAAGCATATATTGACTTCTCTTTCTACATCCATTTAGTTCTCACACATAGTTCCAACGGTTCTTATTGCATCTCTAGTTTCCTTTCCTTCCAGAACCAAAGTGGTCTTCTATATTATTCTCTTGATATGACTTCATCTAATAATGGTCCATGTCAAACTAAAAACTGGCTCCAATCAAATACCTCGCTCGACCACGAAAGCACTTTGTTTTTGTTTTTTTATATACTTATTTTTTTATTTTTTTAACCAACAAATTCTCCATACGCAAATAAATGAAAAAATAGCGTTTTCAAATTTTGAAGCAATTTTTAATAAGTATTAGAATCAAAACAGAAGTCCTGGATCTCACGAAAGTCACCACAGCAATTTTTTTTCAAAATAAAGTTTAATAAAAATTTAACACTTTTAAATTGAAAGGATTTTTAAAAAGTTTTGCTGTGGTGACTGTTGTGAAATCCAGAACTTCATCTACTGTATTTTGCTTTAGTCTCGGATCCGCTGTTAATGAGTTTTCTGTGACGATTCAGTGACTTCTTAATGAATCATAAATACTTTTTAATAAAGTATTATAATAAGAACATGTTGAAGATTATAACCGAAATGTCTTATATTCGCTTATATACTTCTCTCTTGAAATTGTTTATCTTTTGCTGCAGGACCTTTACCCTGGGAAGTGGATGGCCATCAGAAGGAAACGTTAAATGAAAGTTTTTACACTGGAAAAGACAAGGAACTTATAAAAGAGATAGCAGCCTTGCTGAAAGGCAGAAGTACGTTTTCAGCGAGTCATGTTTGATTTTTCAGTATCAACTATGCTTTTGTTGTTCCATTTTACTGTGAAATTGTTTTTTTCTGCTCATTGTTTTCTTTTTCAAATTAATTACGTCGCGATGCTAATGACTTGTCTAATGTCTTTACATCCGTCTACCGGATCTTGCGAAATTTTATAATGATTCCTACTATATTGCTCAATTTTAACTGAATACTATTATTTAAATTTAAACGAGTTGCAACTTTAAAAGCAACCTTTTCCCATATTAGGTCTAGTCGGCGCTGAGGGGGTGGTCCTCAAGCAGCAGATTCAAGAGATCGTTGATGAAAATGAAGTCCTGAAGGAGACGGTCGAACGGCTAAATGTTGAACTCAGCCGATATCAAGAAAAATACGGGATCAATCCAGATTTAGAAGGAGCAAAAGGTTTCCTCATGAATACTCCTAAAGCAAAGTGGCTGGTAAGCTTCATCTTGGCATATTTTTGCACGATCGTAATCGTGTTGTATAATGAACGCCGATTATATAGCTTCGTATGATTATGTTGGATGCGGCAGTATCGATTGCTGGCGTCCACATGTTTCTTCATTTGATCTCATTATGCAAGAACAGAACCGCAAAACTGATAATTTGTACTCGGATCTATTCAAGAAATTTCCGAGTAAAAGCGATGGGTCTGATTTTTATTTTATCGATTGCTTGCGTGAGCTTTTTGACCAAAATTAAAATTGTCGACTTCCGATTTAAAATATTTCTTCTTTCAACAGAATTTCAATCGTTTTTCTGTGTAGCCACTAAATTGCAAATAACATATTAATAGTATTTATTTTGGCAGACAAACGTCAAGTTCCTGTCTCCACTCTTCGTCAGCTACGACAACCAATTGGATGCCAAAGATGACGTCATCGCACATCACGAGAAGCAATTTGCCGAGCTCAGCCGACAGGTCCTAGGAGTCTCTTAGCACTGTTTGTAATCTCATTTCGATGCACGTTCAGTTTCTATAAACAACACATTTCGGTACACGATACCTTTTGATACACAAAGCACTTGCTGCTATTCTACTTCTCTGTATGAGTGGTTTTCTAACGCAAGACGGCGCTATTTATGCAAGTTTTTTGTTGTCCTTAAACGAGAAATGAACTTATGTTCATCCGGTTGTTGATCGCCGCTTGTTTGTCGTCAAGATCGACCTTGTCTGTGGGTTGTGTCGTTTTGTTGCCAAACAAGTTGGCAGCATTTAGCTTCGACAGTAACTTTATAACAGTGTAGTCTCTCTTTCTCTCTTTCCCTTTTCCACACTTTTTTATATTTCTTTTGGTCACTCTTATGTCTCGTCACTTTTATTTTCCTAAAACACTTTGTTTAAAAATTAACTGAAACAGGTCATAAATTTTAGATTGATTTGCTTCATGTGATATTTTCTTTCTGTCATAAAATTGTAATAATTTTATCAAAAATTTTCAATATTTTGATAAGTCGTATATTAACGAGAGACTTTGTTCTTCTAGATGGAAGTTATTTTGAAAGAAAACGAAATTCTACGAAAAGCTTCCGAACAAGTCCGAGCTCAACCTTTCGTTTCTCAACAAAAATGGTCAGTTCTAATTGCTTTTCAATTCTTATCGTGGAAGCGTTCGTATTAATAATTATTAAGGATACGAAAGCAAAGGGTGAAATTTTTGTTCGTGTTTTGTCTATTTTTTTAATGTTTTTTACCTTGCCGACTTCTGCTTTATAAACAGCTTTTTAACTTTTTAAAGCACATTAAATGTTTGTTTTGATCTTGATTCTTACTTAGGAACAACTTTAAGGCGATATTTCAACAGTTGTTAAGTACTCTCAAAGCACTTTCCACAGTCACACTCGAGTAATATTCCAAAGGTTTCGTATCATTTGCCGAAGATGGGAATTATGAGTTTAAACCAAAGGAAGTCCGAGAATTTTTTATGTTCTCTGAGCCCTGGTTGCAGCAAGTTTTTTCCATGAACTTCCATATTTTCTCAGTTGATTTTTTGAAGCAAAATTATTATTTCAAGTACAAAGCAGCGTTCTCTCTACTAAAAGATTTAGTCTTTTTCAATGCAGGAAGCCCGAACATCTATCTACGGAGTAAATCCTTGGCATAGCAGATAAAATTGTGCTTTTTCTACTACAAATGTCTCATTTATATTCGATAGTCCTGGCATTCTGACAGTCTTCTTTGCTTTTATTCACTTTAAATTCTTTTAGGAATAATTTGAAAGAGCAAAATCAATTAATGCTCGAAGAGATTCAACTTCAACTTGAGCAACTTGAAATGATGGAGAAAAAAGCACGGGAAATGCACGTCAATCACGTGGAAGAAGGTATGACGCGATTGTCGTTGCAAACTCGGATAAATTTCTTAAACATTAGTTTTCTTTAAGCTTAATCTTTTTTTGGATAAAACTTTCTCAATTATAAAAAGTATCCTACAATTTTTACCAACGTTGTAATCCATAGATAATCAACTTTAAACCTTCCCGTGTATTATCTGTCACATAGACTTTTATAAAAATCTTTAAGTATTGATGCTCTTGATTTGATGTTTTAAAGTAATTTATTCCACGTAAGCATTAACACAGCACCGAAGCATGTTTTAATTTATGGGTTTCGATTCAAGTGTCGAAGCTCGCCAAACGACTGGCGATCGCCGATGCCGAGTTCCAGGAAGCGGAAAACTCGAGGAAGAAACTGAAAGAGAAGCTGTTCGGTATTACTGATAAGCATGACAAGCTGATGGCGGAAGTGAACCGGAAGATTGCGCCCGAAGAACTTGCTCGCGCTATGTCCGAATGCAAAGAGTAGATTACTTTTACTTTTTTCTTGTTTTTTTTATAGATTTTATGTGCTTTGATGTTTTTTCATTTTTTATGAGCATTTTTGAGGTGTTGAATTTTGAGCGCTCCGACAAAATCTCCTGGCATCTCATGGCTTAGTTGCTCGTTTTGAAATTGCTTGTTTTTATTTTGAAGCAAAGGAATCACTTTGAAATGGAATTCTTCCAGAATGACTAACTGAAATTTGCATGTGCTTGTTGCTATAAACGTAATGCCAGCAGTGCTTTCTATGTTGATAAAGATCTGCTGTTTTGTTTTCAGTGAACTGGAAGACTTTAAAGAAAAGAACATCAAAGAACTGAAAGAAGCGATGTTAAAAATAAAAGTGCGAATTTTCAATAAATGCGACAAGCAACGAAAATCTAACAATTTTTTTTTCAAAGGATACACA
Organism: Diplosoma virens; assembly: GCA_963680785.1. Lineage (NCBI taxonomy): Eukaryota > Metazoa > Chordata > Ascidiacea > Aplousobranchia > Didemnidae > Diplosoma > Diplosoma virens. The sequence continues at coordinate 22,414,083 of OY796882.1, read as the reverse complement.
AAAAGAAAAAAGCAACGCCTTGTCCAAAGTAACTGAGCTCACATCTCGCAACAAACAGCTCCAAGGAGAGGTTGAGTCATTGACAGAAAACCGAAGGTAGTTTTTGTTCAGTACTGCCATTGTCTTTTTTGCTTGTTAACCGCTGTAACGAATTTGAAATCCATAGGATCTTGATTTTATTAAAAATTAACCAGAGCTTGTCTTTGTGAAAAATCTGCTTTGGGCTACGAACGCTTTTAACGCAGCTAAAATTGCTTAAAATACAATATTGAAAGTTAATATTTCTTCAAAAAAAGGAGTTTTTTTATAGAACGGTTTTGTTTAATCCTAATATAGATGAGAAAAATAAAGTCACTTTCTCAATTATAGCCTGCTAAAAAAAGCTTATTGCACCTTAATCTTTAGAAACTTTTTACTTAAAGTTTTTGTTTACTTTGAAATTGGCTGTTGTTAAAAATAAAATCCTGTAAGATATATTTATCTCAAAATTTTTTAAAAATTCATTGCCTCCCGTTTCCATCAAACAGTTTTAATATATTTCTTTTATGATTTATCACCCATTCTTTGTTGTTTCTAAATAATAAGCATTAACTCAAGCTGTTAGATAGGATTTTAGCTTTAAATTGTCTAAATAAATCGTCTGAATAAAGTTTTTTATTTATTTGAGCTTGTTTGATTTCGCCTTTTCAAACTAAACCAGGTTCCTCTTTAAAACTTTTTCCAGCAAGGATGACTAAATTGTCAAAGCGAGGTTTGCTTTTTCCCGACTACAACGCACATAATCATGAGAATAACGCTTTTTGAATTATTTTACAAATTTTTAGAGATCAAATTACATTTAATAAACATCTATGTCGGGAATCGAACTCGCTGACAAGCAAGTAATTTAAAACTTTCTTTTCAGTTTGCTGCTCAAGCAAATCGACGATCTTCGAGCCGATCTGGACGACGCCGAAGGTCGCGAGCTCGAATGTCAGCTGCATCTCGCCAATGTCGTTCGTGTCGCCGAAAGAGCGGCGTCGGAGCGAGCGACGTACGCCGCGGTTGCGGAAAAGGAGCAGATCGCGTCGGAGGCGGCTCGCAGGAGAAGCATGAGGGAGCAGTGGGAAATGGGAAAAATGGAAGAGTCGCTGAAAGTATGTGACGTGCGAGGGAAGGGACGTTGTTCATCAGATCGTAAAAATCGCTCGATTTTTCTTGATTATTGATTTTGAAGTTTCTTGCTCGGTTTTCCGGCTTTAGAATTGGTCCAAGCCAATTAGAGATTGCTTCTGAAATATTCGTTACCTATCAAATCTTGTGTGAATGATTTTAGAGATGCAAGATGGAAATCGCCTCGCACAACATGGAGACAAACGATAGGCTGCGGGATGTGGAGGAGATGCACGCCGGACAAGTGATGCAGTATGAAAGAAAGATGAGGCATCTTCAAAAGCTCCTGGAGCAAAAGCAGCAAGCTCTCGATGACATGGCGAACAGCAAAAAGTAGGAATTTAGCGTTGCTTAAAAACTATTTATTTCATGGGCATATCATGTGGATTAATTTTGAATTTTGTCAGGATAATAAGCTAACCAAAGCAAATTCAAAACTTTTATTTTTACTCATTTACTACTCCCAAGTCTGCCACCAGTTCACGGTGCTCATCTCCTTAACACCTACGCAACATAATCTCTTTCCTTTGCCCAGTCGCGGCGTCGAAGAACTGTGTTAGATTTGAAGCGACTGGGAACCAAACCCGGATCTATTGGGCCTGAGGAGCAATCGGAGCGTCGTAAAAATACACAAGCGACTTATTGACGTAACCGAGTCAACAACGTTTTGCAGAAGTTTGGATTTTGTCTAAGCGAAAACATTTAAATACAGTAAACCTCGGTTAATCCGGATATTCTCCTAATCCGAATAAAACTAAAGATACGTAGATTTGTAATGTTTTTCTTAAGAGAAAGCTTCGGATAATCCGGATTTCCCCGCTTTACAACTGTAGCAGGATGTCTTTTGTCAATGTCATAAACATTATTCTACGTTATGATTTACAAGCGTTGGCTATGTTGCTTGTTACTTGAAATTTATATCAGTTCAACTTTAGGGAGTATGTTCGTTGGCTTGCTATAGTTGTGTCGTATATAAGTGTGCTATAATTGTGTTGAACAGCTAAGCTATTAAAGTACACTAACTTTGTTAGGATGATTTTGTTAGGTGATTAATATTCAAGTAAGGTGATTTTTATCTACACTTTACTACTCTGGATAACGTCTGGCTTGAAACAATAGCCTTCGGATAACCCGGATCTTCGCATAATACGGATCAATTTGTGCGTCAAATCGAATTTGAATTAACTGAGGTTTACTGTAAATCATTCCTTCTACAACGCTATTAATTACAGTTTTGTGTAACGAGAGCGAATGGAATCGATATCGGTTTGCAAGTATAATATAGCAATGATATCCAAGTACAAAAACTTTATCATTACAGTTTTGTCTATTCACATCTAAAATTGCATGGACCCAGTTTTAACAAGAATAAACTAAATAAACTGCACGTGGCACAAAACAAAACAATTCATTACCTTCGCTTTAAAGGCATAGAAGATTGTAAGAGAAGATTTTTAATTAATTAAACTTTAAAAGCCAAACAACAAACTTTCGTACTCTTAGATCTATAAAACAGTTATATACCCAAGAGCAAAAAAGTTTTTCTTTTTAGCAACTTTAAGAATTTTGGAATTTTCTTTCTTTTGATTTTTACGACGTTCTGCAGGCAAATTGAAAATGAACTTGAAACAGTTTGGCAGGCTGCTCATTCTGAGAATCGTTTGATGATGGAGACCTTGTCGAAATCGAGCATCTTATAAGTTTAAGCCAATTCAACGAGCTTTCTACCGGAACTGCGATACTTTTGATCTAATTTGGCGTCACATATTTTTTAACCTTGTTTTTGATTTATCGAATTGCACTTCAGATGCGAAGGACATGTGGTGAAAAAATGACTTTTAAAAGAACTGATGAGTATTACGTGCGCAAATTAATTGATTATTGTTTTTGCACTTTTCCTTGTTTTTGGGTGTTAACAAATGTAAATATGTTTTTGGTCGGACGTTGCACAGTGTGGTTGCTTTATGTTGCTACTATTTCATGTATTCTGGTGTTTTTAGTTGTTTGTCGGTTGTGATTTTACACACTTGAAATCTTAATTAGATTGCTATTCACCAACATTTATTAACTTACTTTTTAGCCGATTGCACTGTTGGCAGGAATGTAATTTTATGAATTTTAGAAATTTTTTGTTTTATATTTTAGTTTGAAATATTTTCAATTAAGTTTTTATTTTCCAATTTTGAAATGACTTGTTTTATAAAACCAGTTATGAAACACTGTTAAAAAGAGATAATATTTGGTTTCTCTGCATCTGCTGTAGTTCAATGATAAAATATATCTGTCACTTTATGGCCGGGCGCGAATTCAAACTAAATTTTTGAAATTTTCAATTAAAGTCTTTGTTTTGACTCTTACCAAAAAGATGAATGTAAATGTAAAGAGTCGATCTAAACAATAAGCTGACCTTGCTTTTCATTGTTACTGGTGGATGCTGTGAGATTTTAGATTCTTAAGTTACTTGTTTCATCCGTCATTTATATTGCTTTAAAGATTTTTACACATTTTCAAAGTTAGATTTTAGAAAAACTTCACAATTTTTTACCCCGCACCTACTTTTTTTTGCTGAAAAAAACAGCAACTTTCTTCCTGCTCTAATTGTTAAGCTTCATCCCAGTACACTTGACACAAATCACACTTGTGTGTTTTCTCTGTTGTTGCAAATACAGTTTTAGTACCGGTACCAAACGTTTTTGACATTACTTGGATCTTTTACTTGGTGCCTGGAATTAATGCAGTTTATTTTGTTAAGGTGATCTGATACATTGTTTCGTTTTGATTCTAATGCAATTGATTTTTTGGTGCTCGTGTATTTTAACATTGCTTTCAATTTACATAATACAAAAAAAAGTGAAAAAACGCCTTATTTTGTGTAAATGTGTTAATAGAAAGAACATTTAAAATAAAGTCAGTTGTAGAAAATTCACCGATAAAATTTATTTTAATAATTAGATGATAATTTTCAGCTAACCATAGTTTAGAATTTACTGATACATTTTGAGCTTCAAAAAATTAAAAGTAATCTAGAATTAAAGTTTTAACTTATTTTATTGTACTGTAAATACTTTATAGTTATTTACAAGTTTAGCGTTTTTTTCACAGAGCTTAGCAAATTTAAGATTCACAGTAGCTTCAAAATTGTATCAACTTTCTTTGAAATCGGCGTTTTGCACTTGGACGACGGCAAACAGCCTCGGAAAAAGAAAAGTCCTACACACAACCTCTTTGCACTTGCAGAAGTCGCAAAGTCACATAACGCTTTGTACGTTTCGCAAAATGAAAAAAGTCCTGGTTTCAATCTCAAGGCAGAGGATTTTTTTGAAAAACCAGCGACACTTTTCACCGCTGGCGAGTCACACTGGCAGCTCCTCCAGTGTGGTCGCTAAACATTTAAAGGGGAAAGGGGAGCACGGGGGGCAGCGGATTGACCCTATTCACAATAATGACGCATGTTCACATTAGAATCGTCTCATGTAAAGATAGGCTACAGTTGATAAAATAGTAAAGTGTATCATCAGGATATATTTGAAATTTCTTCAACCAGAAACATTGATCTAGATGGCGGATGAAAACTCTTCTATTTTGGAGAAAATGTTCTTAATGCTTTTTATGTTGTTAGACAATCTTTTTTCACCTCAATTATAACTATAAAAGATTTTCATAATTTTTTGAAGCGTAATCATCATCCTTTTTGTCCCGAAAAAAGGGACTGAACATGTTTTCCTTGCAGGCAGGGGTTAGATTCACACTTGTTTATTTGTCACGAAACATTTACAAATTAACACATAACATATAATTTAGATTAAATTTAGCGGTAAAATTACAGCGAAATTACCGCGAGGTCTTTTATATTCAAGCAACCAAAAAGATTGACATTAAAATATCACTTGCTTGAAGCACGTCCATTCTTGCCTTTTTTTTGCCGCTTTTCGTCGCAATGCTCTTCTTCCCATATCAACTTTGGGAAATTCCATTGATTGTTTTCTAAGTCTTTCTTTGTTCTTACCTTTCACCGTAATTTTTATATTCATTATTGGGGCTTTTTTGCTCATCCTGTCAACGCGCCCAAACCACCTTAGTCTTCGACCTGTCAAAAATTTCTTTACTAGTTCATCACCAGTCATTTTTGGTATTGACTGGTTTGTCATTCTATTCTTCAATGTGTGGCGACATATCATTCGAAGCATTCTCATTTTAATGGACTCCATTCTCCTTTTATCCTTTATCTTTATTGGCCAGATTTTATACAATTTTATAGAATTGTATAGGGCGAAACGTAAACATAACATAAAAAATTTTTAAGTCTAATTAAGAAATTGTTATTCGATAAAAGAATGCTAGCAAAAGAAATAATACAAATGCTCAATTATAAATAAATAAACATAAAAGCAATTTGATTGTTTACGTAAGTAAATTAGTATAAGCAAACAAATATTAAATAATTATTTACTCTTAGTCGGTTTACTTTTCTTAATCGGTTCAATTTAAACTGTCTCGTGTCTAACTCATAGTCAACTACGCCACCAAGTGTAGCATTGCGAAGAACAGAATCTCGAAGCAGTTTCACTCATCTACAAATGCCACAAGTGAATATTAGGCTTTTGTGGATAAAGAGTTGTTGCTTTTCTTCTTGTAACACCAGCTGAATTTATGCTTCTCGTAAGGAATTTCAACCTCCACATTAAAGCAGACATTTTTAGGCTAAGGTTGCCGTATCTGAATAGGCGCAATTCCAGACAGACATAGGCGACGCAGCCAAAAAAATTTGTGGAGAAAATAAAATTGTCTGGGATTCTAGGATAAAGACCAAAACAAACAAAAAAAAGATCTTCAATTAACTGAAGTACTAAAAATTCGAGTTTTAAGTGCTTTTTATGACATTTTAAAATCTTCTTTTAAAACTCTAAAACTCCGGACAATCTACTAAAAATTCCGGACATTGAAGAATTTTGGACCGCTTGCTATACCGTCCGGAAAATCAGGTCACTATAATAAAATAGGGTTGCTATACCGTCCGGAAAATCCCAGTCATGTCCGGGATTTACTTGATTCAAAAAAATTAGAATTTTCTCGACCTACGTTTATTGGGAGATGTTGCTGTTTGTTCAAACTGTTTATTTTTTAAGAATTTGAGTGCATTTTAAAGTTTTTTTATCAAGTTTATAAGAATTTTTTAAAAATAACTACAAGAGTCCTTAACTCGTGTCGAACGCGTAACTTAACAATTCCAAATCCAAACAAGCGCTTTGACAACTTAGCTCTATGATACTCATAGACAGTGGCGTACGCGGAAAGTTTCCGAGGGGCCAAAGTTTCGTCACAATCGTGTGACGTCACAAATCAACTTAGGGAGTGCCGAAGGCACGACCATTATAGGGTGGTCCGGGGCATGTCCAGAAAAATTTTGCAAAATTACACCTAAAAATACACATTTTTTCGTACCGGTCAAATCGGAAGCTTCCCGATAACCAAAAAAGCGTTCGCATATGCTTCGAAATCCAGGGCGAACCCCGAATACTCTTTTGCTAAAACTTTGCTTTTGCTAAAACTGCTTGGGTTTGCTTTACAGTTTTTCATTTTTAGGGTCTGAGGCGGGGCCATGGCACAGTGGCCTCCCCCCTCGGTACGCCAGTGCTCGTAGACGCGGGCTTGCAAAATCCTTTATATCATGGGAGGCCAAAGTCCAAAAGCACGTTTTACAAAAACCCAACCCGGTTTAAAATTAACGAAATCTTTGTGAAGATTAAAAAACGATCTTCATTTGAATTCAAAGCGTTTTTTGCCTTTGAAAGTCAAATAAAGTGAACACCAACCATAAAAAGCATCTCATTTTTTTGCAAATGCTGAAGGCTGAGCGAAATTGTCAATTGTTTTGCTTTTGATCCAAAAAATTAGATTGCCGATTAAATGTCGTCGCGACTATGTTTTGAGCATAAGAGCTGCATTGTTGTTTGTCATATCAGAAGGACTAAGTAGGCCAGTGGTGGATATTGGATGAGGCGAATGAGGCAGTCTTTCAATTTTTAAGGGCCCCCCCTCGAAAACAGCATATACAGTTTTGGATTCGCTCAGTGGACGATTTGGAGTGAAGACCTTTTTTTTTTTTTTTGGAGAACACCTTGATTTTGGAAGAAAAAGAGGGAAATCAGAGATGAAATTGAAGTGAAGACCTTTTTTTTTTTTTAGAGAACACCTTGATTTTGGGAGAAAAATATCCAAGCCCAGATCAGACCTCTTTTTTTCTCAGACAACATGAATTTTTGAAAATTCTTGCCTCGGGCCCCTAAATTGGAATATCCACCACTGAAGTAGGCATTCCAATGATTAATTTGAAGTCTTACTCGTTTCCAAAGAAATATTAAAACTAAACCACTTTAACAAAGTTAGGCCAATAATAACTTCAAATTCAAAGGCTAAGCCAATAAAAAATGCGAGCAAAAATCCAAGCCCGTGGACTTTTTGCTGGTGGTTAGTAATTTGGTTAACCTTTACAGCAGTGATTAAGGTTTTTAACTTAAATAGCCAACCTAAAAAACTAAATTACTAAGAATCAAGAAACACTATTATAATTGAATCAACACAATTAATCTAAAAAAATATTTAAAAGGGATCCAGGCCGAAGCGGATGCAACATATGAAAAATCAATTCTCAACAAGTACAATGTATTTTCTAAAGAGATCACAATGTAACCGACCAAATTTAAGTTCAACGAGTTAAACAGGAACAGTAAAAAAGTGACTAAAACAAATTGACAAAGAGGACGATTATTATGCGACAGGCCTGTTTCGGTTATAGAGATCTCATCAGACATAAGTTATCGTAATATTTTCGCTTTGTAAAAATTAATCAGGTGTCAATTTTCTAAAAATCTTTGTAAAAATGTCTTGGTCGCTTTGTAAAAATTAATCAATTTCAAAGACAAAGGGCCTAATTATCATAATCATAACCTTTTCGCCTTAGAGGTAAAGATAACTTATGCCTGATGAGGTCCATAAGACCGAAACAGGCCTGTCGCATAATAATCGTCCTCTTTGTTAACTCGTTTTAGTCGCTTTTTTGCTGTTCCTATTTAACTCGTTGAAATTATCGGTTACATTGATCGGTTACATTGTGATCTCTTTAGAGAATACATTGTGTTGCCAAAAACGAGATAGTTTTCAAAAAACTATGATTTAATTGTCCTTTTTTAATAAAGAACATCCATTAGAAATAAATCAAACTTCTTTATTACTTAAACTAGTAGTTTCCAAACTTTTTTCGCTGATCGGACTTTAGCAAACGAAAAACCAAAAGTCAAGCTTTAAGCTTGCTGCTCTAAATAGATTTCATTAAACCGAAATTTAATATTCGAATTTGTGTACGGAATAAAACAGTAGATTCAATAATGAGTTAAGTTATTTACTCCAATAATCAGCTGATAAAATACTTTTATAGTTCCGGCCATTTGTTTTCTATCATAAACTGCAACAGTTTTGCAAAGTTACGTAGCTATCTGGGCAATGCTATGCTGGGCATCCAGAGCCGCGCCACTTAGTTTGGGAACCGGTGACTAGGGTTGCCAACCGTCCTTCATTGGAAAGGACAATCCTTTATTTAACCCTTTCCGTTCTTGTCCTTTATGAAGCACAGAAATGTCCTTTATTTTAAATATCATTTTACTTACTGCCAATTTTGCGATTAGAACGTGTATTTTAAAGTTGATTTAATTTTTGCAAACACTGAATCAACAATTTTATATTTCTAAACGTTCTCCAGCAACTTTCCAAGTTGTTTTCAAAAAAAATTATTTGCCTCCTCCCCCCTAAATCATTAGAAGAAATGGTTCATCAGCATACTGTGAAAGGATAATAATAAAAAATAAGCTTTTCATATTCCTGTACTTTAACTTCAAAGACAGCTGTTCAGAATTTGCTGAAAAAACAAAAGATGACCTTCAATTGTTGAAAGCAGCAAAAAGTCAAACCAAACACAATTTTAAAAAATAAAAAGATTTACACTATTTTTCATTTCTATTTTTTTATGATGCATATCACAGGCGTGCGGCCAGGGCATGCAAGTCATGCGTTGCAAGACCAAATTTTTAGAAATTGCATGACGAACTTTTGCGCGATGAGGTAGATATCGTTCAATTTGATGAGAAATATTACTTGTTCGGGATAAAATCTGAGGCAGATCTGAGACGAAAACCCGTTTTTTTGTGTTATTTTAGACAATACCGCGAATTTAGGACGAAAAGTAAGAAATCGGAGACTGGTTTGAAGTGATGACTTTTTTTTGGAGATCACTGCATTTTCAGAAGAAAAAGTGCATTACCAGGCAACAATTTCAAGTGATGACCTTTTTTTTAGAGAGGTTATCAAAAATCTAGGACGAAAATTGTTCTTGATCACCATGACATTACGACTAAAAGTTACAATCTCACACCCATAACATACCTATTTTCATGACCAGATTTTTGCATGCAAATTGCATGGCCAGACTCAGAAGTCACCGCACGCCACTGATGCATATATAGTGATCTAGATGGGATTGAAAATTATGTTTATATCTAATTTTCATATGTCCTTTATTGAAACTTGTCACAGTTGGCAACTCTACCGGTGATCCAGTTATTTCTCATTTTTGTATCACATGCAAATTTTGTGGCAAACTTCTGAGAACCACAGTTTTCTTAATTTTTTGTTTTTTTTATGTTTTTCACTTTGTCACTAATTAAGCGATTCAACTATCATAAATTCATCAAATTTTTTCTTAAATTTTAATTACATTAATTCAAAACATGAAAACAAATAAAAAAAACTGAATCTGGAGTTTGCGTCATAGTAAACTTTCAAAAACTTATTAGCAGTATTCTAAAACAAATAAAATTAAGACATAAATTCAACAGTCGTTTTGAAAGTTCGGACAGAAAAAGTCTACTGTTTTTATAAAAGAAATCCTCTTGATTAAATATCTTCAGAATTTCTAATGATTTGCTGCCAAAAATCTTTGGAAGGAATCGTATTCCATGAGGTTGTAAATTTTTTCCTGCGCCGAGTCAAAGGTTAACGGCCCAGGGTTATTCATATTATCGATTGTCATCATTTTAGTAGTTGCATCGAGATTGATCTTTAATAAATTTGGAGAGATATAATATACATTTTGACCTAAAATTGTCTTTTCAAAAGTAACAATACTTCGCTTTAAACTTCTACAAATACGTAGTTGCAGGCAAACATTGTATTGATTTAACAAAGAGACTCTCATAAACATACAATTCGTTACCTCTCTCGGTGAATTAGTTTTGATATATTTTTCAAAGATTTCTTTTGCCATTTGTTGTTGTTTCTCATAATTGACTTTCTTGTAAGACTGGACGTCGAGGTAAAAGTCAAGATTTTCGTCGCTGAATTCTTGCTGGAGAAATTTTTTGAAAAGTTGCACTTGCTCTTAAAAGTAAAATATATATTATTGAGTTAACAAATAAAACCTTGAGCAAATTTTTTATATGCTTAAAAATTCAAGATTTTTTATATTGAGATCGACTTAAAACTATTTATATTCTGTAGTATGCAAAATCAAAATTGTTTAAAAAAGTTTCGGCTTGGTAAAAAAATGCTACAGTTGTTCAAATTTAAGATTAAGAATTTTAAAACCACTTTGGTTACAATTAGCTCTCCTTCTACTTGACAACCAACTGAAAAGAAAACAAGGTCGAAGCTAAGCGAGCCTGGAAAGGTAACGTATTCCTTATAAAATGTTGCTGTCCTAGAAAACTGTGCCGAACAAACTTTGTCTTGCATGGAACTTTTAGAATGATTAAGCCCTGGCTACTTATTATCAATTTTTTTGTACCATATTGGGTGATAGTACGTTTTTTTACGAAAAAATATTTAGAAAAAACCTGGCTGATACCAGAATAATAATTAAAGTTGTTTGATAAAGATACTAACTTTTATCTTGAAGTAGATCCCCCAAGCTCTCTGCTGATGACAAGTCCGATTTCGATCCTGCCCAACTTTAAACAAAAATTATTTAGATGTTGTAAGACAGGTTTTTTAAATATGCAAAAAATCAGGCATCATTTATTTTTTTTATAGAAATTGCTTTGTGTTTAACCCACTACAGTTTATAAAAAATATACTAAAAATGAAAAATATCAAGTCACGTGCTTTTGTTGCAGTATGAATTTGCTTTGAAAAGTAAGTAACAAATTATAATATATTTGTTAAAACGATTATCAATTTATTTGTTAATGCGAGGAAAGATTTATTAAAATGTGAAAAATTGTGGGATATATTTGGTTTAGATACTTGATACTATTAAATTGCTTCAATCGAGAACAAAAAATTAAACTCTACCTTCTAATTACTTTGAATGTTTTTTGTTTTTTAAACCCTGAATTAATTGCTTTATTTGAATCCAAATTCCCATCCGTGGTGATTTTTTTATGAAAACCGATTTTTGATAAATCGTTTAAACTTTTGTACCTTTAGAAAAAAAACATAAATTAAATACTAAGAAAACTTGTACAATTTACAGATATAATAGTTTCAATAATTCAAAACAAACAACCAAACAAATCTTACCAACGAACACGAGCAGCTTTGCTTTTAGCTGATGACGCAAGATTTTTTTTTGTGCCGTTGACGTCATCGGTCAAACTGTTTTCACTGGACGACTCGCAAACCCTTTCTTCAAGGCTTTGCTCGCATATCGATTCGCAGGATATGAATCTCCCGTGGAGGAGTTTTTGAAAAGGAATTAGAGGATTTTTCTTGCTCCGCTCGGCAAAGGAAATAAAGTTTTTTCTTCTCGACAGGCAAGGATTGGAACTTGAAGACACTGAACTGAGGTTGCCGCCGTGAGAAAATTCTTCTTTGATTTCTGTTGTCGATATGCTTTTCCTTAGGGAAAAACTGCTTCTTCTAATAAGGGGCGAAAAGGGTGCAACGTTATCGTTGTCCCTTTCTTCATCGATTTCCGAAGCCAGGTCGATATTCCGGGTGATTTTTCCAAACGAATGTTTCTAGATTTACAACATAATTTTAAGATCTATTACTATGAATTTTTTTCAAGTTTTCTTCAAAAAAAGTTGAAAATGAAAATTTATAAGCCACTGTACATACGATTTATCAAGGCATACATGCGCTTATGGAAAAATGAAAGTAATAATTTCGACAAATAAAACTGACCGGACAATAAGCAAAATCAATACTTTGCGTTTAAAAGAAATTCTAGGCAACTTAATCAAACAAAATAAAATTTTTCATGCATACAGAAATTCAAAAACCGAAACAGTTCTTACCGTGTATTTTCGTAAAGACTTTCGTTTCAAATAACGGGCCACATGACTCAAGTTCATCTTTCGCCTGATTTTCGAGTTTTCGACGATCTTTTCTTGACAAGCGACAAATTTCTTCGGCATTTCTATTTTTTAAAACAAAAGTTTTTTAAAGCTAAAACGATTCTGAAACAAAATTATAATAGATTTGCGGTTGAATCTTTTTTTTAAACCCTTGGCAATAAAAAATTTTGAATTAACAAAATAAAATACAGTATGTAAAAGGAAATTGTTGAAAATTCGACTCATTTCTAATAATCATTGGCTAAGTTTGCTTTTTTACCTTCATCTAATTTGAAGAACTATATGTTGGTAAAAAAATATACTATTTCTGAAAAGAGTGGAGATTTTTCTCAAAGATCTTTATCTGATATCTATCAGGAAAAAATTATCCTCTTATTTTAATTAAACATGTTTGTATTATCATTGATTTCATTAGATTATCCATCAACAATATGGTACTTGTTAGCAATAAAATTTTTTAAACTTTTCCGGGCAGACTGTTGGCGCCGTAAAAATCGCAAATATCCTCTCATCTAACTACACTCACTTCTTTAACTTCATCTGCTAAATCGAAGGCGGAAAACGGCCGAATGAATTTTTTTCCAGTTATTTATAGACCTGTATCGGCTTTCTAGAAAGAGACACGGGAAGCTTTTAAAATTACCGAAACATTCAAACAGCTGCAGCAGCGCAGAATTCGCTTTTGCGCAATTTTTTTGATCAAAACTTTCCCAATGGCAGAGCTCGTCCCATCATTGCACATGGTAAAGTGAATTTCAATCGATTTGGCGCGAACTTTGAAATTGCAAGGTTGTCCCGAAAATCTACATTGCAAAGGCAACTTGTTATTGACTTTTATCAACTTGTTTTTGAAATTCAAATTCTCCTCTGTTCACCTAAATGTCTTAACCTAAAATAATTTCTAAGCTGAGAAAACTTTGCAACTGCTATAGGTATAGATCGTAAACAATGATGGAATAAAAGTATAACATTAAATTTTGAAACTGTTTGATTGCCTGTCCTGTATCTTAGTTAGTTTTTTTCTATTTATAAATATAGAAACTCCGACAACATAAATAAACCGCCTCATTAATTCTTAAAGAAATTCGATTTTTACAAAATTTAAAACTCAAAAACTTGGTTTTAATTTTTATTGCTAAATCTCCGAATTTTTTATCGAAATTTCTACATCGCGCATTTATTTTCTTGATTCTAATGCAAACTGCTAAAACGTTATACACTACAAGGAGCTAATTTAATTTTTAGCGATTACTTCACCTTGCGTACGACACCATGATATCACAACTCGAATGTAATTTTCTATTAGCTTTTTCGCAATCACATGTCATTGTTTTACAAGCCTATAACATTAATTTAATAATGCTTGGCAAAGACGTCAGGCGAGAAAATAAATATAAGCAGTTGTTTCATACGTAAAAAGACGAGCGATTTCGCCGTGATTTGATACAGCGACAGTTCCAAGAAGCGCTTTCAATCTTTTTACATTTTTTGAAAACTTTTATCGGCGTTTTGAACTTGATTTTAAATTTACTTCTTTGTCTTTAGAGCAGTGCTTCTTAACCTTTTCAACATTGCGGACGAAAAAATTTGAAAACAACTGTCTTCGCTTTAGTTTGGAAAAAACTGTAAAATTAAAGTAAACATAAAAAGGTCTTTGCTTTATAAGAATTTTTCTCCCAAAATTGAAGTCAAGACCCAAAAAATGGTACTTGGTTTAATTATGTATGCGTTTTAAAATAAAAAAAAACAAGGTGCCTTCAACTGCTAGCGCCAGTGTTAACTGATGATAAAAAGTAATAAATTAAATATATTTGCTATTGGCATCTACCAAATTGGAACGGCTCAGTAAAATGTGCACGGCTCACTTAAAAGAATTTCGCGGCCATGGTTTGAGAAGCGCGCTTTCGAGCATTAGCAGTTAACTGTACATTTATATTAAATGAATTAACCTTACTTTAAAACACCGCTACATGGTGGTTTACAAAAAATCACGATTCTTAATATTTTGTAATTTTTTCCAAAATCTTCAATTTAAAGGCTATTAATTTATGTCAAATATTTTGTCAAAATCAATTTTTGAATTCGATTCTTGAATGGTGCTACTTTAGTTTTAACAACATGCATGCATTCGTGCCTCTAACTTACTGGAAGACCAAAAAATGTTTTGAAGTGAAGACCAAAAAAAGGTCTTCGATTTGTGACATTACTCTGGGAAGTGGAGACAAAAAAATAGCCGCATTTACAAATGTAGCATAGAATACTTGGCAGGCCGGATGAAAGGACTTGGCCGGCTGTAGTCTGCCCCCCACTGCTCTACATTCTACAAGGACCTTGGAAAATCAGTGGGTTAGAAAAACACCTCACAAAAAAGGAAAATTAGTTGCAAAATCAGATAAAATTTGCTGAAATCGACAAAAACTAAAAGTTTCTCCTCTTGGTTTTAATTGCTTAAATTGAGCTTGAGCAATCCAAATCAAAAGGTAATTTCCAACAAAACGCTAAAAAGGCCAAAAAATGTCTTGTCTATTTAAAATTACCATCGATTGGCGAAAATTCTCTGGAATCTGACAGAAAAATAAATCATCTATTATTAATTGTTTTGGAGCGGTCCAACCACGAGTGGTCTTTTTTACGAGACGAGTTTTAACTGCAATACATAAGGACGTTCTTCCTACTTTTCAACAAAGAAATGTCGTATATAAAAACGTGTGCCACTGCGATAATCGGTACGTGGGTCGAACGTCTCAATGTTTGCAGGACAGAATATTACTGAAATTACTAATACTATTATCTCTCTCAACGTGAACAAAGCTGCAGATCATGATAAAATATCTGCTTACTTTCTTAAAATTGCACCTTTCACATTAGCCCCTTTTCTACTGATATTAATCAATTATGCTTTTACTAACAAAATTTTTCGCAGAAACTGTAAAATTTCTGAAGTAATACCAATTCACAATAATGGAAACACCAATAACCCAAATAATTTTAGACCCATCTCCTTACTTACATGTTTTTCAAAAATATTTGAAAAAATAATCATTAAACGTTTATTGCC